>OX451737.1:267453612-268053612 GCA_948472305.1 Vicia faba | reverse complement strand
GTGAGGGCTTTTGTGTGTCATTTTCATATATCATCAATAAAAACATTGGACGTTTGTTGCATTTCAAAATCTTGCGCTCCTTTTCTTTCTTTATTATATATTGCAAAACAGCTATATTTACACACACTCACTCATACAGGTTCCAATCCACTCTGGATCTCACTGGTAACAATTCTGCTACTGCCAGTTATGACTTCAAAAATCCGATCAACTTAGCCGAAGACGAAGGTGAAGATGATTGCGAAGTGCCTGGTGAACTTACAAGACTGCTACTCCAGGAAGAGAGGGCCATTTAGCCACATGAAGAGCCAGTGGAAACGGTAAATCTGGGTACGGAGACAGACAGAAAGGAAGTCAAGATTGGTGCCAATCTAGATCTCAGTGTGAAGCAACGGTTGACTCAGATGCTGCTTTACTATGTGGAAATCTTTGCTTGGTCTTACGAAGACATTCCTGGGTTGGATACCGACATTGTGGTTCATCACCTGCCTACCAAGGAAGACTGCCCTCCGATAAAACAGAAGGTTCGCCGTATGCGTCCAGAAATGTCTGAGAAAATCAAAGCCGAGGTTATGAAACAATTTGATACCGGGTTTCTAGCAGTGACTTCTTACCCTCAATGGGTTGCCAACGTGGTTCCAGTGCCGAAGAAGGATGGTAAGGTCCGAATTGTGTTGATTACAGGGATTTGAACAGGGCCAGCCCTAAGGATGATTTCCCTCTGCCTCATATCGACGTTCTGGTTGATAACACTGCTCAGCATAAAGTTTTCTCCTTGATGGACGGCTTCTCCGGTTATAATCAGATCAAGATGGCTCCTGAAGACATGGAGAAGACCACTTTTGTTACTCAGTGGGGCACCTTTTGCTACAAGGTCATGCCTTTTGGGTTGAAAAATGCTGGGGCAACCTACCAACGTGCCATGGTTGCTTTATTTCATGATATGATCCATCACGAGATAGAAGTATACGTTGATGATATGATTGCAAGGTCCCAAATCGAGGAGGAACACCTTGACCATCTACGGAAGCTGTTTGACCGCCTGAAGTTGTACAAGCTGAGGTTGAACCCAAACAAGTGCACCTTTGGGGTGAGATCTGGAAAATTGCTAGGCTTCGTCGTAAGCGACAAAGGTATTCAAGTTGACCCTGCCAAGGTGAAAGCCATACAAGAGATGCCAACTCCCAAGACAGAGAAAGAAGTCAGAGGCTTTCTAGGACGTTTGAACTACATTGCCCGATTCATCTCACACCTAACTGCTACCTGTGAACCAATCTTCAAGCTGTTGAAGAAAGATTAAGTAGTACGTTGGAATGATGAATGTCAGGCCGCTTTCGAAAAGATCAAAGAGTATCTCCAAAAACCACCCATTCTTATGCCACCGGTTGAAGGGAGACCTCTAATACTATACTTAACAGTACTTGACAACTCAGTGGGGTGTGTACTGGGGCAGCATGACGAGTCTGGCCGAAAAGAACACGTCATTTATTACCTTAGCAAAAAGTTTACCGACTGTGAGACCCGATACTCACTGCTCGAGAAAACTTGCTGCGCTTTGGTATGGGCTGCTCGTCGGCTGAGACAGTATATGTTGACTCACACTACTCTGTTGATTTCAAAAATGGATCCAATCAAGTACATATTCGAAAAGCCTGCTCTGTCTGGAAGAATAGCAAGATGGCAAATGATCTTGACGGAATATGACATCCAGTACACAACTCAAAAAGCAATCAAGGGAAATGTATTGGCAGACCACCTTGCACACCAGGCAGTGGACGATTACCAGTCAATGAACTTTGAGTTTCCAGACGAGGATATCATGGTAGTAACTGATTGTGAATTACCTGGACCGGATGAAGGACCTGAGGAAGGATCCCGATGGTCTATGCACTTTGACGGAGCCTCGAACGCTTTGGGTAATGGAATCGGCACTATGATAATATCCCCTAAAGGCACTCATACTCCACTCACTGCCCGTCTATGTTTCAACTGCACCAACAACATGGAAGAGTATGAGGCATGTATCATGGGTCTTCAAGCTGCAATTGACTTAAGGATCAAGTTTATGAGTGTCTTCGGAGATTCCGCTCTCGTGATCAATCAGGTCAAAGGCGAGTGGGATACGAAACACCCAAATCTTATTCCTTACAAGGAGTATGTGTTGACATTGATTCCCCATTTCGAAGAGATAACTTTTGAACACTTCCCAAGAGAGGAGAATCAGTTAGCGGATGCGCTAGCTACGATGTCTTCTATGTTCAAAGTCAAGTGGGACAACGAGGCTCCCCGAATCATTATCTGGAAGTTGGACGAACCTGCATATTGCTGCGATCTCGAGACCGAGGAGGTAACTGAAAAACCCTGGTATCATGAGGTGAAGAGGTACCTTGAAACTCAAGAATACCCCGAGGGTGCATCTGTCAACGACAAGAAGTTTCTGAGAAGGTTTGCGGCAAAGTTCTTCCTCAGCAACTGCATTCTCTACAAGCGAAACCATGATTCCACCTTACTGCGTTGTGTGGATAAGACTAAAGCAGAAAAGATCATGGCAGAGCTACATGAAGGTACCTTCGGAACACATTCCAGTGGACATACCATGGCAAAGAAAATCCTCCGGGCAGGATATTTCTGGTCCACAATGGAAGCCGACTGTTATCAGCATTTTCGAACTTGTCACAAATGCCAGATCTATGCTGATAAGGTGCACATTCCTCCGGTTCCTCTGAACGTCTTGACAGCACCTTGGCCTTTTGCAATGTGGGGCATTGATATGATCAGCGAAATCAGACCTACGGCATCCAACGGGCATCGCTTCATCTTGGTAGCAATTGATTATTTCACAAAGTGGGTTGAAGCAGCTTCCTACGCCACCGTAACCAAGAACGTCGTGGCACGGTTCATTCTCCATAACCTGATCTGTCGATACGGTGTACCTGAGAGGATCATTACGAATAATGGTACCAATCTTAACAACAAGATGATCACTGAACTCTGCGAGAAATTCAAGATACAACACCACAACTCTTCACCTTACCGGCCGAAGATGAACGGGGCTGTAGAGGCAGCGAATAAGAACATCAAGAAGATTGTGCAGAAGATGACAGTGACCTATAAAGATTGGCATGAAATGTTACCATTTGCTCTTCATGGGTACCATACCTCAGCACGGACGTCAACAGGGGCAACTCCCTTTTCCTTGGTCTATGGCATGGAGGCAGTCTTGCCTATTGAAGTCCAGATACCCTCTCTCCGGATAATGAAGGATGCAGATTTGAGCGAAGATGACTGGATCCAGACTCGGCTTGATCAATTAAACCTAATTGACGAAAAGAGACTCACTGCTATTTGTCATGGTCAGACGTACCAAAAACGGATGATCAGAGCATTTAACAAGAAAGTCAGACGACAAGAGTATGAAGTCAGAAACCTGGTAATCAAGTGCATCATTCTTCCTCAAAGTGATCCCAAGGGCAAATGGACCCCTACGTACGAAGGGCCATTTGTGGTTAAACATATCTTCTCAGGAGGAGCTATGATTCTAACCACTGTGGATGGTGACGACCTTCCTCATCCCGCCAATGCAGACATAGTAAAAAGATACTACGCATGAACTAAGGACCCGCTAGGTTGACACACCTAGGCAAAAATAAGGGCTTCCCGGCGAACCAAAAGGGTCCGGGCAAAAATAAGGGATAAAATGAAAAAATCTGTACACCCGTCAAGTCGAAAACCTGAAAAGGCGGCTTGGGCAAAAATGGGTATCCCGGTGGACTGAAAACCTGAAAGGACGGTCCAGGCAAAAGTTAGGGATAAAGCGTAATACTATGTCTCATTGGATCACCTTGCATCCAGAATTCGGCATCAACTATCGGGCTCAGATGACTCCAATCAATCAGCTTCATCTTCAACTAAGCAGCAAAGTGATGAGACGCTTGAAGACATAAAGGCGATAGCAGAGTTGGAACCCAGTGGGATTATTTTTCACATAGCTGTTTTGTTTCTTTTTCACAAATTGTATAAACTCTATTTTGCTCGGCGGCGTTCTCTTACTAGGACGTCAGCCTCCTGTACACAAAACGCCTATTTACAGGCAAATTTCAAAATCAATACAAGTCCAATTTTTTCAGACAAATTGCCAATCGTTTTTCCTTTATCTATTTTGTTTTGCAAAGAACGTCCAATGTTCATTTTTGATATATGCATTTGACATTAATTGCTAATCATGAATATTTGCATACGAAACAAAGGACTAATTACAGGTGACATCAGAAGCAGGGGCAATAAAAGAATTGTCTAAGCGATCTAGCGGCTCTGTCCATCAAGGTACCAAGGTAGATTCGGCTGAAGAACGTAACCAAGTCACCTCAACTCCCCACAGAGTAAGACCAGATTCAGCAATACCCTCCTCAAGTAGAGTTGGTTTCCCATCAGCCCTGAAAAGGCACAATACTCCCCTAGCAAGTCAGCGGTACTCTCCTCAAGCAGAGTTAGTCTACTGTCAGCCTTAAGGAAGTTGGGTATCCCTAGAAGATCTCAACATTCCCCCAACGGAGTATAGGCATTCCTCAGCAAGCATCCCCGGCAGTCTTAACATAAGATTGTTCCTCGGAAGAATACAGACACCCCAGTGGAACCATTCCCCAGTACAATCTGAAAGGTTTCCCCAGGAGAGTTGAATCAATCTCCCCAGTAGATTCTGAAGCTTATCCCCAGTAGATTCTGGAAGCTTATCACCTGCAGAGTACGAACGCATCTCCCGTTTTCATTCAAAGATTATTTTCCCATCAGGGCTTATAACTGGGTTATCCTTAGCTAATTACCACGGAAAGATCGTTCTCGACGAAGTTCTTCCTATCCCCAGCGGAGTTCATCAAATTCCCCAACATAACTTTTCAGTGGAATCCCCAGTGGAGCTCTCATCAAAACCTCAGCGAAGTATCTCTTCCCACAGAGTAATTCCCCGCAGAGTAATCTCTCCAACAAGTTTATTCCCCAACGGAGTCATCTTCTCCTACCGGTTTATTCTTGCAACCATCATCCCCAGCGGAAACGAAGAACTCCACTCTTCAACATCAGCCCAGGATTCCACAATCTCCCGGCACTCATCAAGGATTTATTTTCCTAGACGAAAATACATTCATAGACATTTCACATTATCATACACCATGACGCATGCATATACGCATCATATCGCACAATCTCATTTACTCTTGAAAAAAACATCATGACATCATGCATTTCATACATCATGACATTGCATACAACTAATGTTTTGCCTTTTTAGGAAAAGTTCAATCCAAAGATGATTACTATAAACTGTCACAATTCCAGATTCGATTCCTGTATCTAGCCAGGGCATATCTGTGAGTGATCCATTTCCAGATTCGATACCTGTATCCATCCAGGGCATATCTGAAGACAACAAATTCCAGATTCGATACCTGTATCCAGCCAGGGCATATCTGAAGACAACTAATTCCATATTCGATACCTGTATCTAGCCAGGGCATATCTGAAGACAACTAATTCCAGATTCGATACCTGTATCCAGCCAGGGAATATCTGAAGACAACAAATTCCAGATTCGATACCTGTATCCAGCCAGGGCATATCTGAAGACAACCAATTCCAGATTCGATACCTGTATCCAGCCAGGGCATATCTGAAGACAACAAATTCCAGATTCGATACCTGTATCTAGCCAGGGCATATCTGAAGACAACTAATTCCTGATTCGATACCTGTATCCAGCCAGGGCATATCTGAAGACAACAAATTCCAGATTCGATACATGTATCCAGCCAGGGCATATCTGAAGACAACCAATTCCAGATTCGATACCTGTATCCAGCCAGGGCATATCTGTAGACGACAAATTCCAGATTCGATTCCTGTATCTAGCCAGGGCATATCTGTGAGCGATTGATTATAGATTCGATACCTGTATCCAGCCAGGGCACGTCTGTAAGCAACCTTTTGAAGTTCCGGATTTGATTCCTGTATCTAGCCAGGGCACATCTGTGAGCAACTAATTGTAGATTCGATACCTGTACCTAGCCAGGGCATATCTGCATGAAGAGGCTGAAGATCAACACCTGTAGCAAGCCGGGAAACCATCTTCCTTTCTCAAAATACACAAGTTCTCGCTAAGGAATCTCTTACGCGATCAACCCTTCCAAATGGCATCTATAAGCCCATTCCCGCCATCACATTGCTGATACTCCAGCATGCGAGTGCAAATTTCAGGGCACTCTAGTGTCCAATCTCCTTTTACCCTCGAGTCGCGAAAGGCAAACTTTCTAATCTAACTCTTCAGGTCTAAGAAGATTGAACAGGGGCAACTGTTGTACCCCAAAATTTTCCCTCCCATTTCATCAATATTTTCTCACCACAAGACCCTTGGAGCTCAAGATCCAGTTAGGGTTTGCTCTGCTCAAGACTCCTCCTTACACTGTTGACCCAAACTAGGGTTTGAGTTTGCACAAAGATGTTTTGACCTAAAAGGCCCAAAGTGACTTTCATGCTTCATATTAGACTCACAAGTTTCTCCATACCAAGTTTCAAGCCTTGATTCCAATCTTTGCCCAGTCAATTGGACAGTTGACCTAGAAATCAGTTGTATTGGGGAAAAAGTCAACTATGGTCAATTGGAAGTCAAACCTCATGAAATTTGACCCACATCAACATTATGAACTCATATGAACCATTTGATCAAGTTTGGATCACAATTCCACAAGAAATTTGATCAGATCATCAAAAGGGCAAAATGGTCATTTTTAGGGTTTTGACTGCACAAAGGCAATTTTTGACTGTTGACCTAGCCAATGGCAAACCAAGCTCACATATGGACTCAAGGACTCAATGGCATTGTCTTGACATATTCAAAAAGTTCAAAAGATCCCAAATGCACAAGATTGACAGATGAATTTTCCAGTCAACTGAGCCAAATTTGACTGTATACTGAAAAGTCAAACTTTGACTTTTTGGTCAAAATCAAGTGTCAAGATTCATTTTTCATCAATACATGTCAAATTGTGAAACTTGTTCATCAAGAAATCAAAAATCACAAATTAGGGTTTGAAATGAAGAAATTTCATAACTTAGAATTTTTCTAAGTTATGAAAATTCCTAATTTTTTCCTAACTTTGTCCCATTGTTTCATCAAGATACATTTGGATTCAAGTAAAACTCAAAACATGAAAGTTGTAGTCCATTGAAAAATCTATAACTTTGATTCACAAAGTTTCCTCAAAAGAAGCTTGTAGCTCAAGTTATGATTTTTGGAATAGGGGTGCAAAACATTCTTAACTTAGAAAAATTTTGACCTATTTTAGGCAGGATTTTTGCCTAACTTCATGGCCACTTTTCACATGCTTCCACTTGGAATTTCAAATTGCATTACAAAGATGGATTGTAGTACACATTCCAAGCTTTCCAAAATGTCCAAGAACTTCTCAAACACCCTTGTGGTTAGGGAGAATTGAATTTGACAATATGGGCAAAAGTCACTTTGTTCATGAGCTATTTCCATGTTTATAACTTTGCATTTTTGAACTCAGCATGTTTCAAGCTAGTTACAGGCCTCTAATCTCATTTACACTCAATAATTAAATGCCAATCCATTGTGCCAAGATGTTATTTTGTGCATTTGGTCATTACATGCAGAATTAAGCCATATTTGGAAAAAGTAACTTAGCCATTTTTGAAAAGGTGAACTTTATGTCAAGTTTACAATCTATGAGGTACAATGCAGATCTTTGAGGCACAAGTTCATGATCAAAGTCCACTGATCAAGAGTGATTTATGAAGCATACTTGAGGGGCCTGTGTTTGCCTAGAAACCAAGTTGACAAACTTTGCTTAAGATAGAAGAAACTTGCATTTTGAAACACAACTCTCATTCCTGTAACAACAAGCCTGAGAAAACTTATTGAGCACATTCCAAACATCATAACTGAGCTGAAACACGAGCCTATCACCTTGAATACCTCCCCAAACACAGAAACACCATTTTGCTACACAAAATAGGGCATCCCTGCAGATTGGGTTGCATAACTCAGTTTGCTCGTGCGTTTTGGCCAAAGCTGGTTCATACACACTCCCTACCATCCATTGAAGCTATCCCAAGCCGTAGCTGCAGACTATAACACCCCTAACCAAGCTTGCCATTTTCACTTTTTCTGTTTTGCAGGTTAACTTCTATAGCTCGATTCATTTGGTTTCAAAGCAAACTAAAGGTTGGAGAAGCATCCCTGAACTTCAAGCAAGCTGTACAAGTCCTCAAGTTCCATTGAAAGTACCTCCATTGTCATACACGTATCAAGCTGAAACAGGTAAAACTTTGGACTTCTATCTCTCAATATAGGAAGAGTTAGCCTTAGGTTTATGAATGAAAAATGCTCTACTTATGGCCCTGAAACTACACATATAATTACTTTGCATTTATGTTGTGTATACTGAGAGAATTTGGAACCTGAACATTAGAAAAAACTTAGGTCAGGAATTACGGATGAAGAAATTATCTTTCATTTGTTAGAGTTAAGTCAAGTTCTTTATATGTATGGATTCGTCTCTTGATGCTCTACATTTTTGGTGTTATGAGTTTTGCTTGAAAGTCCAAGAATCAGGATGTTTGAATCAATATGAAAAACGCGCGTTTTTTTGACAAACTGGTTGGAGGTTGAAGAAGATAGACTTGGGCTGGGCCTGAGTTTTGTTTTCCTTTTTGCACCACATTTTCACACATGCACCCCCTTGGCCCAATGTGTTTATTTTTATCATTTTTTGACTTTTTCTTTTTGTTTCTGACTTATTATTTTTTGCTAAAATATAAAAAATATTAAAAACATTTTTTTAAACCATTTTTGCATTTTATTTGAATTTTATTTGTTTTATTTGAGTTTATACATATAAATAACATATAATTCCTTTTATTTAAATACTAAAAATAATACAAACACTTTTATTTTCTGATTTTATTTTATTTTATCTTTTGAAAACATTTTATAAAAAAAATATACTTTTTTTGTAAATAATAAATATTGTTATTTTTGTACATATTTAATATATTTATTAAATATTATAAATACATATATATTTATTAGAATATTTAGGACAAAAATACAAAATAATACATTTTTTATTTTTATTAATATTTGACTTCAAAAATCACTTTTTTTACAATACACTTCTTTTTTATTTATTTTTTGTATATAATTAATAAATGTTGTATATAATAAATAATTAATACATTTTACTTAGAAAATTAGGGTTTTGCCCTAAAATGTAAAAATATCCAAAATTATTCATTTTTATTTTTGTTTATTTGTCACATAAAAAATACCTTTTACATACATATAAAAATCATTTTTTTTGCATCTTGCATATTTATTGTATTTTATTTAATTATTGTATATTAAATAACTTGTAAATTCCATTTGGATTGTAATAACTTAGATTTAAATTTCTTGCTAAATATCCCCATTTGAACATTTGTACCCCCATCCCATAATTGTGTTGTAATAATTTAGGATCTTTAAATTCCGCACTTTAAAGCTTTCTAAAAATGCCATGATAGACTTAGGGCTTTGTATGCAAAAATCAACCAAACAATAGCTTGACCTAATTCCAAGATAAAAGCATGAAAATGGACAACACCAATCACACTTGCACCCCTAGGGTTACTCCACTTGTTGCCTTCAATAATGGGCCATTTTGCATGTTAGGTATCTTTGGCAAAACAAAACAAATTCAAATGATCATAGTCCCTCGATGACGCTTTCGAAAGTGGCCTAAAAATGATCAAGTCCCTTAAAGGAAAAATTGCCCAAAGATATTTGGCACCATTGCAATCATGGTCTAAACGATGACCCGCGTCCGTCCCATTCACATCCTAACACAAGATTGTCCACCAAATACAATGGTGGAACAAAATTGTTAAAAGGGTTAAAACATAGAGAAAATCTTTGAGTAAATTTAGGGTAGATAGCTCTTGGTTACTTTCCAACTTGCAAAACAAAAACACTTGCCTATTTTTTAAAACCCCACATCACAACACACTTTCAAAACAACTTTCAAAAACATTGAAAACTTTTCAAAAGACATACACCTTTTGTATACATCCCAACATGGATCATTACAAAGGTTGCCACCACATTGGCCTCTTTTCAAAACATTTTTCAAACCCACACACAAAGCACCATTTCAAACAATTGAAAACACAAGGCAAGTGATCTAAGCAAGTAACTAAGAGCCCATGGATAACCATGGATAGAAAGGGTGCTAATACCTTCCCTGTCTATAATCTACTCCCCGAACCCAAGAAAACATCTCAAAGGTTTTTCTGTGCTTTTTAACCTTTCCTTAGGATAAAATAAAAAGTCGGTGGCGACTCTTGCTCAACCGAAACATTTGCGAAAACAAACGGAAAACCTCAAGTCAGTTCTCCCACCGTATCACAATATCAAAATATGAAAATTGTTCATCAATAAATCAAAAAGTCAAGATTTCATTTTGAAAAGTCAACATTTCTAAACTTAGAAATTTTTCTAAGTGTTGGAAATTTCATATTTTTTCACAACGTTGAGCCAAATTTCCACCATGATGCAATATGATTAAAAGGAAACTTCCAACATGAAAGTTGTAGATCTTAATGAGATCTAAAACATTGTAGAACACAACTTTTCTAGAAATGCATGGATTTCAAGTTATAATTTTAAGAAGACATGTTCATGAAACTTGGAAACTTAGTGAAATTTTGCCCTAGTTTAGGCAGGATTTTGACCTAACGTCATGGCAATTTTTCACATAGTTCCAAGATGAATTTTAAAAAATGTCCAACATAGAGGTTGTAGAGGATTCTACAAGCTTTTCAAAATTTCCAAGAACTCATTGAGATCATATTTGAGCAGGGAGAATCGAAGGCAAGAATTTAGGGTTTCATTCTTGAATTACAAGTCATTTCTTGATGAACATATAATGCAATTTCAATGTTAGGCTGCATAATCTTGCTTTGCAGGCCTTCTAACTTGTGTATCTATCCATAATTAATGGATTACATAAACTTTTGAGCTATAATCCAAGTGGTTTAATCTTTATCCAATTCACATTGCCATTTTGGGAAGAAAGTGAAGAATGCCATTCTTGAAAAACAAGCTTTATGCACAAAGTCAATTCTTGAGCCTCTAACTTGTTCCCTCTGACCACACTCCATCTACAAAGTCAAAAGCAAGTGTGTTTAAAGCATAACCACTCTACCTTAGCAAGTACACAAGACTTTGAAACTTGGATTTCTCAAAAATCACATGTTGAGTTTTAAACATTTGTTTTTGAATTCTGATCAAAACAAGTCTCCAAACTTGTTGCTTATAAATATAGTCACTATTTGTGAGCTAATACACGAGCATTAACACCCTGAAACTCTCCAAAACTCCCTCTAGCTAGAAATTGCCTCAAAACACCATTGTTGTGCAAGTTCTGACTTTACATATCAAACTTCCATTTCCCTCGTGCATTTCTTGGCCTTTCACTTCCAAAAGCTCCTGTATATCAAATACAACTCATCACCATCCTTATTCCAGAACTGTAACACCATTTACCATAACCTCCATAACCAAAAAACAGAGTCTGCAACTTGACTTATGCGTGTCATTTCAGCCACTCTCAACTCAAGCTAAGCATTGCATTAGCTTCCTAGAGACTCAAGGATGCTAACCTGATCATTGCAGCACCTTGAATCAAGCTCAAACTCATTTCACAATTTCCAGTTTTGAGGTATATTTCTTGAAATTCTATCTTCTCATTTAGGCATTGTTACACTTGCATTTGTGAAGATAAAATATATACATCATTGCCCTGAAACTATACATGTCCATAGATTTCATTTATGTTGCTTGAGTAGGGAGAATTTTGAGTTTGAACTTTCTGAAATATTTAGGTCAGAATTTGGTACTTTTAGAAATTCCCATTCATCTTTTATTTATAGCTTATCATATTTATATGGTTGGATTCGTATGGAAAAATGAAGCAACTTTCATGTTTGCATCTTTCATTTTTGTTAAGAAATTGTGAAGTTGCAGGATCCATGGCTGGAGGTTGAAGATGAAGTTCATTTCTGGAACTTGTTTTGTATTATGTATTTATTATTTAAGTTAAGTTAACGGATGTACAACCACCCCAGTGGCAAAGGTAACGCGCGTGTGTATTGGAGGTCATGGGTTCAACACCCAACGCTACCTTTTCTCATTTTTCAACATTTTTTCTCTCTTTTTTGTTTCAGCAACAGGAGATGGGCCTCCAAACAGATGGGCCTTCCATTTTTGCTTTTTCTAACCCCTGACTACTTTTGCACCCCTGGGCCATTTTCTTTTATTATTTTCTTTTTTCTTATTCTATTTTATTTCTTTTTTTCTTTATTATATTTTTATTATTATTATTAATATTATTTTTATTATTATCATTATTAATAAAAAATATAAAAAAATATTTTTATTATTTACACTTATATATATTTTATTTTCTTTATAAAGCAAAAAGACTAAAAAACATTTTCTTAAACAAATTAATTTCTTTTTTTTAAAATAATAAATATTTAGACTTAGGTTTAATTATTATTTTATTTTATTTTCTTAATTAAAATTAACTTAGAATTTAGGTTTCTTTTAATTAAATAAATTTTCCTTTTATTATTATTAATTTAAAACCTTTTTCATAAAAAAAACCCTAAAAATCATGTTTAACTTAATTTCTTTCTTAATTAGTTTAAATTTAATTTTGCTTATTTTTAACTAATCATTTTCTTAATTAGGACAAGATCAAACCCTTTCATAAAAAAAACCATACAAAATCATTTCTTTTTCCATTTGCATTTGTACATTATTATTTATTTAATTCTTGTATATTTATTCAATATGGTTGTAATAGATAATTAGGTTTAATTTTCTTGCAAAATCCCTATTTGTAAATTTGTACACCCCCTCCCCTAATGATGTAATAGCGTAGTAATTTTACTTTCCGCAATTTATCGATTTATATAAATGCTAATAATTAGGGTTTGTTTAGAAAGAATAAAATCAACAAGTTAGCAAATCCTAACTCAAGATAAACAAGCATGTAAATCAAACACACTTGCACACTTGCACCCTTAGGGTAATTCCACTTTGTTGCCTTACAAAAATGGCCATGTTATGCATGTGGGATATCTTAGCAAAAAGAAATAAAAAATACAAGATCATAGTCCCTCGATGACGCTATCAATGTTGCCTTTCAAAATGATCTTAGTCCCTCAAAAAGAAATGCTAAGATATCTTACAATATTGCTATCATGACTATACGATGACCCACGCTCGTCCTTTTACATCCAAAGATAAGGCTTCTTACCAAATCAATGGTAGGATAGCAATATAAAAGGAAAGGAAGAAATGAACCAAGACTTTTGAGTAGGTAGATTATTCCTAGTTGCTTGCTCATTTTCAAATAAAACATCCTTGCTTATTTTCAAAACAAACACCAACACTTTCAAAAACACTTTTAAAACATTTGTAAAACATGAAATATTTTCAAAAGCTCAACATTTTATATACGTTCTTACGAACGAGAACTATTACAAAGTTTTCCTAAATGAAGGCGCCTTTTCAAAATACTTTCAAAAACCACACAAAGCACACATTTTCAAACAAAGTAAGTGATCTAGAAAGCAACTAAGAGCCCATAGATAACTATGGATGAAAAGGGTGCTAACACCTTCCCTTTTCATAATCTACCCCCCGAACTCAAGAAACAATCTCAAAGGTCTTTCCTGTTCTTTTCAGCCTTTCCTTTTGGATAAAAGAAAAGTTGGTGGCGACTCTTGCTAACCTGAACATTTGCGATAAAATTCAAAATATCCCAAGTCAGTTCTCCCACCGTATCACACTTGAGAACATAAAACATGTTACAAAAATGATTGCCTTCCCAAATAAACTTCCAATATCCGAACCATCACCAAAATATCATTCCAGATTCAATTGGAATCCAAACGCACAATTAACTGGAGTATAGGACTGGAGAACATTATGGAGAACGAGTTGGGTACAAATAAACTTTGAGCCTTATCCTTTGTTTCTTAAACCGTGAACCAGGTCAAATTACAACCCCTTAAAAGTCCTAAATGAAGCATAGGTTAGTTTGAAAGCATACTGTTACAAAAGGTATCCTGACTCCTGTAAGGCTTACTATAAATCCTTAGTTGAATTCATATTCCTACAAAATTCTTTGATTTGCTAAAAATGAATTTTCAAAAAACTTCAAGACAAACATAAACTTTGCATTGTTTGAATACCGTTTTTTGCATATGGCCAATTGGTCGACAACAGAGAAATTCGTACGACAGATATCTAATGAACAAAAATTCTCTCAAGAAGAAGAATCAATTCAAATGGGAAAACACTTCTGTTGTACCCCAAAATTTTCCCTCCCATTTCTCAATGATTTCTCATCACAAAACCTTTGAAGCCCAAGATCCAGTTAGGGTTTCATCTGCTCAAGACTTCTCCTTGCACTGGTTAACCCAAATTAGGGTTTGTGTTTGCACAAAGTTGTTTTGACCTAAAGTGCCTAAGATGACTTTCATGCTTCACATTGGACTCCCAAGTTTATCCATACCAAGTTTCAAGCCTTGATTCCAAATTTTGCCCAGTCAATTGGACAGTTGACCTAGAAATCAGCTGTATTGGGGAAAAAGTCAACTGTGGCCAATTGACAGTCAAACCTCATGAAAATTGACCCACATCAACATTATGAACTCATATGGACCATTTGATCAAGTTTGGATCACAATTCCATAAGAAATTTGATCAGATCACCAAAAGGGCAAAATGGTCATTTTTAGGGTTTTGACTGCACAAAGGCAATTTTTGACTGTTTGACCTAGCCAATGGAAAACCAAGCTCATATATGGACTCAAGGACCCCATGGAATTATATTTACATGCTCAACAAACTCAAAAGATCCCAAGTACACAAGATTGACAGTTGAATTTCCCAGTCAATTGATCAATTTTGACTGTATACTGAAAAGTCAAACTTTGACTTTTTGGTCAAAATCAAGAGTCAAGATTTATTTTTCATCAAAACATGCCAAATCATGAAACTTGTTCACCAAGAAGTCACAAAATGCAAATTAGGGTTAAAAATTAGAATTTTTCATAACTTAGAATTTTTCTAAGTTATGAAAAACCCTAATTTTTTCCCAACTTTGCCCCACTTTCTCACCAAGATCCATTTGGATTCAAACAAAAGTCAAAACATGAAAGTTGTAGCTTGTTGCATAATCTACAACTTTGATTCACAAAGTTTTCCCATTTGAGGCTTGTATCTCAAGTTACAAATTTTTGAATAAGGGCACTAAACCATTCTTAACTTAGTGAAATTTTAACCTATTTTGACAAGGTTTTCTACCCAACTTCAAGGCCATTTTCCATACAATTCCACTTGGAATTTCAATTTTCATTTCAAAGATGGATTGTAGTACACATTCCAAGCTTTCCAAAATGTCCAAGAACTTCTCAAACAACCTCATGGTTAGGGAGAATCGAATTTCACAATATGGCAAAAATTCACTTTTGTTCTTGACCAAAGCATGTTCATAACTTAGGCCATTTTCAAGTCAGCTTAGTTTGTGCTAAATTACAGGTCCTAAAACCCTTTGACACTCAAAAATTAAATGCTAAACCACTTTGCCAAGGTGTTATTCTATGCATTTGGTCATTACATGGAAGTTTAATCCTTATTTGGAAAAAGCATTTTAGCCATTTTGATAAAGCATGACTTTATGTCAAAACATGATTCAAAGAAGTACAAAGCATATCTTTTGGGCACAAGATTATGGACTAATCACACTGATCAAGAGGGATTGTTGCAGCATGTTGAGGGGGCCTGCATAAGCCTAGAAACCAACTTGCCAAACTTTGCTTAAGATAGAAGAAACATTGCATAACTTACAACAACTCTCATATCAGCTTACAAACCCTTAAGTGAACTTATCAAACATACTCAAGACATCTCAACCAAGCTTTTGCACGACCCTAACACCTCTCAAACACTCCCAATCTCAGAATCATTTCAAACTGCAAAAACAGGGTCAGGCCTGCAGTTTGAGTGCCATCTTCCATTTCCCTCAAGCTCTCTTGCCCAAACCAGTTCACACACATTCCCTAGCATCTATGCAAGCTAACCATGACTTGAAACACGACCTGTAATCCCTCTAACCACTTCCACCATTTTCAGTTTCTTGTTTTGCAGGTGAAGTGCTCTAGCACGATTCAGAAGCTTTCAAGACAAAGTAAACATTGGAATAGCATCCCTGGACCTCAAGGAAGCTTTTCCAATCATCACCTTGCACTGAAAGCTCCCTCATTGCCAGATAGAACTTCAGCTGAACAGGTATCTTGGTGAACTTCTATCTCTCTTATCAAGCATCATTAACTCTAAGTTTGTGAATAAACAATGTTCTACTCATGCCACTGAACATGTACATGTTTTTACTTTTCATTTCTTTTACTTGAGCTGTGAGAATTTGAGGTTTGAAAATGGCAGAAAATCTAGGTTAGGATTTGGGGGAGAAGAAATTCTCCCTCATCTTAGAGAGTTAGATCAAGTTCTGCATATGGTTAGATTCGTCTCTTGATGCTGAACATTTTTCATGTTATGAGTTTTCATTAATAAGCCAGGAATCAGGAGTTAGAAGATGAAGAACAGGGCGCGCGTTTTTTGAATATTGTTGTTCAGAGGTTGAAGAAAGGTCTTCATGGGCTGGGCTTATGTTGACTTTCCTTTTTGCACCACCTTTTTGGTTTTACACCCCCTGAGCCCATTTGCTTTATTTTTGATGATTTTTGATTTTTTCCTTTTTTAATTGACTCATTTATTTTTTCTCAGCATATTAAAAATTTAAAAATATTTTTTCTCACCATTTTTTATTTTATTAGGTATTTATTTGATTTTTCTTTTAGTTTGAACATAAATGAATAAATATATATCTTTTGTTTAAAAATACAAAAATAGCACAAATATATTTTTTATACACTTTTATCTTATTTTTATTTCCTGAAAATATTTTATAGAAAAATACTTTTTTTATTTAAATATTAAATATTATTAATTAATATATATAAAGCATAGTTTGTAAATAATATAAATAGATAGAAATATATTAATATATTTAGGATATAAATACCAAAAAATGTACATATTTTATTTTTTAATACTTAATACTAAAAAATACCTTTTTTAAGTATATTATATTTTTATCTTATTTTTGTATATAAATAGTCAATATTACAAATATTAAATAACTAATTTGATTAAAATTAGGGTTTTGCCCTAAAATTGAAAATACTCCAAAAATAATCTTTTTTTTATTTCTCTTTTTATTTCACATAAATAATATTCTTTTTTTTATACATATAAAAATTCTTTTTACATTTTGCATATTTATTTCAATTTCCATTTAATTATACATTTATTTGTCTTGTAAATATTCAAAGAAAATGATGTAATAGTTAGGTTTAAATTCTTGTCTAAATATCCCCATTTGAAACCCTAGTCAGTTCTCCCACCGTATCACAGAACTGGCGACTCTGCTGGGGACAATTTTAAAAGTGGAGTAACCTTAGGGCCTAGATCACCCTCTTGCATGACTAATTGTTTGAATTGTTTGCTTTATATCTTGGCTCTATTGTTTAGGTTTGCAAATCCTACACCCGGATTTTGGGGAAACATTCATAGATAGCAATACGTTGTGGAAACTGTGCGGGGTATACCGACACGGTCGAAGCAATAGCTATATTAGTGCGACATATTTGTGAGTACCGGTAACCCTTGAGTTCAATCAAGGAGAGTACGGGGCCGCTGAGTGATGTCACTAAGCACTAATGACCTAGAACCTTACTTGACCATCTTGGCCTTTTATTAGGAGTAGTGAGATGACCGGCTTTGGTGCAGTCCGAAGTTGGTAGATACTCGATACTACACTCATTGAGGGTTGTTTTCTTGGAATATTTTGGTCGCTAGTTAAGTGGCTAAACCAAAACAATGAACAATGAAAACGATCCCGTGATATTGAGCTCCTTAGAACCCGGTTACTATTTATAGGACAGGTTTTTAAGCCAACTACACTCAAGAGGGTACTTACCTATGAAACCCCATGCAAGCCTGAAACTAGGGTTTGGTGTGATTTGCTTGTGCATATGTTTTGTGCATACATCATAAACATCATGAAACATCATATGCATTTACTAACCATTTCAAGGGTTTGGATCTTCATCTTTGTTCCTGTTTTGTAGGTCATGGAAATTCCTCGCAGAAATACCATTCAAGTCAACCTTGTGAGAATCTCTCCACAACTCAAGGAGCTCACCTCAAGAATTCCGGAAAATTCATCCTTCAGTGAAAGACATGGTAGATTGCTCAGCCTAGTCAACACCAACATTGAAGAAGACATGATGAAAGTGCTATTCCAGTTCTTTGACCCTCTTCACCACTGCTTCACTTTCCCTGATTATCAGTTGGTACCCACTTTGGAGGAGTTTTCTCAACTCCTAAGAATCCCTATCCTTAATCAACTACCATTCAACGGTACGGAGAAGGAACCAAAGCCGGAAGATGTTGCTCAAGCGTTACATCTACAACCATCCGACATCAAGGGGCATTGGGAAACCAGAAGCGGCGTCAAGGGATTCTTAGCAAAATTCTTGTTTGAGAAGGCACAGGAATGTTGGAATTCATTGGACCTACAAGCCTTTGAAGGAATTGTGGCACTCCTTATCTATGGGTTGGTCTTGTTCCCAAATCCTGACCAATTGGTAGATGTCAACGCCGTCAAAATCTTCTTGTCCAGAAATCCGATACCAACATTGCTTGGGGACATTCTTCACTCATTTTACACACGAACAATGAGAAAGAGGGGTGTTCTCATGTGATGTACTCCTATCCTTGCAAGGTGATTTATTTCGCACCTTCCACAATCTGTCTTGAAGAATGACCAAGGTACAAGGTGGTCCCAACGGTTGATGACTCTTACTCATTCTGATGTGCATTGGTGTTCTCGGTCCAGAGAAAATGTCATCATTGTCGATCGTTGCGGAGAATTTCCTAATGTTCCTTTACTTGGAATCAGGGGAGGTATCACCTACAACCCTTGCCTAGCTCTGAGGCAATTTGGATATGCACGGAGGGATGGCCCTCATGATATGTTGATTCCTAACCTAGTTTTTGACTTCGACAACGATGCGCAAGGACTTCGCCAAAGATTCATCAGAGCTTGGGGAAAACTCAACAAGGTTGATAGCAAGACTCTGGGACACAAGAACTCCATCCCTCTTGAGCCCTATCTCAAGTGGGTACGAGCCCGAGCCCAAATTCTAATGATGCCTTATCCTCATGTACTCCCAGTGATTAAAGAGCCCGTCAATGAAGGAGAGGTTCCCTACACCATCCTACATCCAGACATGCCTACATCGTGGGAGGAAATGCAGAAAAGTTGGATTCAGCTCAAGGAGGAACGGAATACTTTTGAAGCTAGCTACTACGCCAGTGAAAAGAAGGTTCTAGAGCTTACCCGCCGACTCCATGAGCAAGAGGCCCTCAACACCTACATCGCACCAAAGAGGATGCGCAATGTCTTTTTACCTTGAGAAGTTATTTTGTAGCATTTGGCCCATGGGGCATTTATGTACTAACAAATCTCTTCTTATTAATATGACGTGCGTTCTTCTTTGTCTGAAACAAGTTTGAATGTTCTAAATCCTTGAATGCATTGCATACATAAGCATACCATTCATCATGTGCATAAGCAGGTCTCACTCCAGGTTTCCTTATCTGTCTGCTGTTTATTTCAGTAGGATGGATCTCGAGCAAACAGTCAAAGACCTACAGGCTCAGAATGCACAGTTCCAGCAACTCCTGATGTCCTTGGCTAAGGGTCAGGAGGATATCAAGACTCAATTGGGGAATAAGGACCCAGTGAAAAAGAAGAAAAAGAGGATTGGAGTGGCTACTTTGGGGAGAAGATTTGACGGAGAAGCTCGGAGAGTGCTTGAGTTTCCTCCTACTTCTGATGAAGGGACTAGTAAGAGAGATGGAGCTGCGGTGCCTTCCGAGTCTGATGCGGAAGAAGAAGAGGTCGAAGAGGATGAAGATTATTCTGACCAGCAATACCCTCCAGCTGATGATAAATACAAGGGTTTAGAAGACAGATTGGCTGCCATGGAATTACAAAGAATACAGGGCTTGGACTTTGAAGACTTGGGTTTGGTTGCCGGGATTGTGATTCCCCCAAAATTCAAGGTGCCAGTGTTTGTGAGGTATGATGGGCTGTCCTGTCCAAAAATGCATCTCAGGTCTTACGTGAGAAAGATTCAACCCTATACGGCAGATAAAAACCTCTGGGTTCATTTCTTTCAAGACAGCCTTTCGGGAGCTCAGTTGGAGTGGTTTTATCAGCTAGAAGGAACCAGTGTCAGAAATTGGGAAGATTTGGCCACCGCTTTTTACAAACAATACCAATATAATTCTGATCTTGCTCCTACTCGTACCCAACTTCAGGGTATGTCACTAGGAACAAGTGAGGGATTCAAAGAATATGCACAAAAATGGAGGGATTTGGCTGGCAGGGTGCAGCCTCCTTTAACCGATCACGAGCTCGTTGATATGTTTCTTGGGACCCTATCTGGGCCATTTTTCAATCATCTAATTGGTAACTCTTCCGCGGGGTTTACCGACTTGATCTTAACAGGCGAAAGAATAGAAGCTGGCATCAAGTCAGGAAAGATTCAGAAGGGTGTTGCTACTAGTGTTGAGAAGAAGCCTTTTAAGAAGGAAACAGCTGTGGTATATTCTCAGAGAAGAGCAGGGAAGATGGAGCGTCGGCCAACCGTGGGGGCCGTAATGATTCAAAACACTCCGAGTGAGCAGCCTCGCTATAACCAGTCCAGACCAAATCAACAACGGGTAGAACGGCCACAACGGCAGTTCACCCGTATTAACATGACTCCAGCACAAGTGCTTCCTTATCTACTGAAGTTGAACCTCGCCACCATCAAGGAGGCACCAAAGAATGTGAATACGTCCTCTCCGCATTATCATGCCAATGCTAAATGCGCCTACCATTCAGACAGTGTTGGACACGACACCAATGATTGCTGGGCACTCAAGCATAAAATCCAAGATCTGATAGAGGCTAGGGAGGTGGAGTTTGACGCTCCGGAGAAGCCTAATGTGATATCTGCACCCATGCCGAAGCACGGCCGAAATGTCAATGCCATTGAAGAAGATTTGTATGTTGCTGATGTCAGTGATCTGACTACTCCACTGCTAACCATTAAGTTGAATCTGTTAAGGGCCGGGATCTCCCCGGGATGTAAGGAAGACTGCTACTGTTGTTACTCTCTGCCGTTTGATTGTCCGCTATTGAAGAAAGGCATCCAAGGCCTTATGGATAGTCGACAAATTTTGTTTGAAAAAGCTTCTGCCGTTCCAGTTCATACTGAAGATGTCTCAATCATAACCATTCACGCCAATCTTTCCAAGGCCGTCAAAAAGCCTGTTAAGATTACACCAGCTACGAAATCCGTTCCTTTGAAGATAACAATGCCAGGGCCTGTTCCCTATGTTTCTGAGAAGTCGATACCTTGGAACTATGGCGGTGACATCTACTACCATGGTATCAAGAAAATCGAGATAACTGAAGAAAGTTCGGATGATGAGGAAGCCAGCATTAGTAACATTGCAGGCACTAGCAAAATCACCAGGAGCGGGAGAATATTTTCTCCAGAGATTGCCCCTCCAAGAGCAGTCTTTGGACCCTCATCAGCTGACAAGGTCGTCCCTGCACCAATAAAACTCTCTGCTAGAACTCCTCTGATTGAAGACGTTGTTGTTCCTAGTACTGTCTCTCCTACCGCTGCTGACAAAGGTAAGGGAATCCAAGATGAGCTCGTCAGGACGAGGGCTCAACCCTTGGTTATCCTGGAAACCTCCAAGAAGGAAATGGACGAGATTTTGAGGATAATCAAAAGAAGTGATTACGATGTGGTGGAACAGTTGGGGCAAACCCCCTCCAAAATCTCCATGCTGGCACTACTACTTTTCTCGGAAGCGCATGCTAAAGCTCTGATAAAGTTTCTGAAGGCAGCTCATGTGCCCCAAGAAACCTCTGCGGATCAATTTCAGAATTGCGTGGCTAGCCTGACTGCGGACAATGGATTAGGTTTTTCTGATGCCGACCTAACTCCTAAAGGCAGAAATCACAATGATGCTTTGCACATTTCAGTCGAGTGTCGAGGAACTACTCTTGCACATGTCTTGGTTGATACTGGTTCATCGCTGAATGTTTTGCCCAAGAAGGCCTTGGACCGACTAGATTGTGAAGGATTGGATTTGAAGCCAAGTGATATTGTCGTCAGAGCTTTCGATGGTTCGAAGAGAATGGTCCATGGAGAGGTTGAAATTCCCATCAAGATAGGCACTGAGGTGTTTAAAGCCACTTTCTATGTGATGGACATCCGTCCATCATACTCTTGCCTGCTGGGTAGACCTTGGATACACCATGCTGGGGCAGTTACATCCTCCTTGCATCAGATGTTGAAGTACCCTGTCAAGGGAAAGATCATCACTGTCCTTGGCGAAGAAGAATACATGATTAGCCACTTAAATTCTTTCCGGTATGTGGAGGTTGAAGGAGAGTTCATTGAGACACCGTTTCAACATTTCGAAGAAGTCCTTCCTGAAATAGCAGTAACAAAGTTGGCAGCCGAGACACCGAGGCAGATGGCCAGGATGGCATCTCTGGAGGACGCAAGGGCCGCAATAAAAGAAGGGAAGAATTCAGCATGGGGGCAGTTACCCGACTTTCCGCATAAGACTGATAAGTTTGGGTTAGGGTTCACAGCCGCTGGCCAAAAAGCTATGCGCCGTGCAAAGATTGAAAGGGCGCCAGTCAAAATTTCTCCCTACGGAATCAACGCCCTGGAAGATGAAGACAAGGAGAGCAACATTGAAGAGTGGATTTATCCAACTGTCAAAGGAGGATTGAGCAATTGGGAGGCTAAGGACTTTGTCCCCATCACTTTTATTCATCAGTAATTTATCTGTTAAACATTTCTTATTTGGTCTGTAATATTTACTTTCAAACAATCCGTACACTATCTTTTCACCTCATGCCTTGCCCGGGGCATGTAGGTCCACTTGTAAGGGTTTTGATTATCTTTCATATTCATGTGCCATGTTTAATGATTCATTGGACGTTTTTCATTTGATAAACTGCTTATGTTCATTTTCTTTCCTTTTGCATTTTTTGTTTAAGGATGGCTATCCCTTACACGCACCCACACTCACCAATGCAGGTACCCATCCACTCCGGATTCCATGGGTGACTATTCTGCTATATCTTTCAATAACTCTGAGGATCTGGTCAATCTAGCCGAGTATGAAGATGACGAAGGTTGTGAAGTACCCAGGGAATTAGCCAGACTTCTGCAACAAGAGGAAAGGGCTATCTTACCGCATGAGGAGCCACTGGAAACTGTCAACTTAGGGACCGAGGAAGACCGGAAGGAGGTGCAAGTGGGTGCCAATCTGGAGCCAAAAGTCAAGGAGCGCTTGGTACATTTGTTGAATGAGTATGTTGAAATCTTCGCTTGGTCTTATGAAGACATGCCGGGTTTAGACACAGACATCGTGGTCCACCGTCTCCCCACAAGAGAAGACTGTCCACCAATCAAGCAAAAAGTTCGCTGAATGAGGCCTGACATGTCCGAAAAGATCAAAGCAGAAGTAATGAAACAATTCGATGCTGGTTTTCTGGCTGTTACGTCCTATCCTCAATGGGTCGCTAACATTGTGCCGGTACCTAAGAAAGATGGCAAAGTCAGGATGTGTGTGGACTACCGGGATTTGAATAGGGCCAGTCCCAAAGATGATTTTCCGCTACCTCACATTGACATCTTGATCGACAATACAGCTCAGCATAAAGTGTTTTCTTTCATGGATGGATTCTCGGGCTACAATCAAATCAAAATGGCCCCCGAGGATATGGAGAAAACGACTTTTGTCACACAATGGGGCACTTTCTGTTACAAGGTGATGCCGTTCGGGCTGAAGAACGCAGGGGCAACTTATCAACGCGCCATGGTGGCTTTATTTCATGATATGATACATCATGAGATTGAAGTTTACGTAGACGATATGATAGCTCGGTCACAAACAGAGGAAGAGCACCTTGAACATCTGGAGAAGCTGTTTGCCAGATTGAAAGAATACAAGCTCAGGCTGAATCCAAGTAAATGCACTTTTGGAGTTAGGTCTGGTAAACTCCTGGGATTCATTGTAAGCAACAAAGGCATTGAAGTCGATCTGGCAAAAGTAAAAGCAATACAAGAGATGCCGGCTCCCCGTACTGAGAAGGAGGTTAGAGGATTCTTGGGGCGTTTAAACTATATTGCCAGATTCATCTCTTATCTGACTTCCACCTGTGAGCCAATTTTCAAACTCTTGAAAAAAGATCAGGTAGTCGAGTGGAACGACGATTGTCAAGCTGCTATTGATAGAATCAAGGAGTATTTGCTAGAACCTCCTATTCTGATGCCACCCGTCGAAGGAAGACCATTGATCATGTATTTGACCGTCTTGGATAATTCTATGGGGTGTGTTTTGGGCAAGCATGACGAGTCTGGTCGAAAAGAGCATGCTATTTATTACCTTAGCAAAAAGTTTACCGACTGTGAGACTCGCTACTCACTGCTCGAGAAAACTTGCTGTGCTTTGGTATGGGCTGCTCGCCGACTAAGACAGTATATGTTGACTCATACTACCTTGTTGATTTCCAAAATGGATCCTATCAAGTATATCTTCGAAAAGCCCACTTTATCTGGAAGGATAGCTAGATGGCAAATGATCTTAACTGAGTATGACATCTAGTACACCACCCAAAAAGCTATAAAAGGGAGTGTACTAGCTGACCATCTGGCTCATCAAGCTATCGAAGACTATCAACCCATGAGATTTGACTTCCCAGACGAGGACATCGTGAATTTGGACAACATTGAAGGTGACGGACCGTATGACGGCCTGAAAAGGGATCCCGATGGACCCTGTACTTTGATGGTGCTTCAAATGCACTTGGAAACGGTATCGGCGCGGTACTCATTTCTCCGGAAGGTTGTCACACACCTTTCACGGCCCGACTTTGCTTCAGCTGCACAAACAACATGGCTGAGTATGAAGCCTGCATCTTTGGTCTCAAGGCTGCTTTAGACTTGGGGATCAAATCTTTGATCGTATTTGGGGACTCGACTTTGGTTATCAGTCAAATCAAAGGAGAGTGGGATACCAAGCATCCTAATCTTATCCCATACAAAGAACATGTCCTGACATTGTTGCCTCATTTCGAGCAAATTACCTTCGAGCATTTCCCGCGAGAAGAGAATCAGCTAGCAGATGCTCTAGCCACAATGTCTTCCATGTTTAAACTCAACTGGGATAACGAGGCTCCCCAAATCACCATCGAGCGAATGGATGAACCTACGCATTGTCACGAGATTAATACCGAGGAGGTAGTGGAACGACCCTGGTTCCATGAAATCAAGAGGTATCTCGAGACTCGAGATTATCCTAAAGGAGCTTCCGTGAATGACAAGAAGTTCTTAAGGAAATTTGCTGCTAAGTTCTTCCTGAGCAACGGCATCCTTTACAAACGAAGCCATGATTGTGTATTACTCCTATGCGTAGATAAAGCTGAAGCAGAGTTGATCATGACTGATATACACAGCGGCACATTTGGCACTCACTTGAGCGGGCATACAATGGCTAAGAAGATCCTAAGGGCAGGCTATTACTGGTCTACCATGGAGGCTGACTGCCATCAACATTCCCGTACTTGCCACAAGTGTCAAGTCTATGCTGACAAAGTTCATATCCCTCCGGTTCCTCTTAACGTCCTGACTGCTCCGTGGCCCTTTGCAATGTGGGGCATTGATATAATTGGAGAGATCAAACCCACGGCCTCCAACGGACATCGTTTCATCCTGGTTGCCATTGACTACTTCACTAAATGGGTCGAAGCAGCTTCCTTCGCCTCTGTTACTAAAAATGTGGTTGCCCGCTTTATCAAGCAAAATCTCATATGTCGGTATGGTGTTCCAGACAGGATCATCACAGACAACGGTACAAATCTGAATAACACAATGATCACTGCTTTGTGCGAACAGTTCAAGATTTATCATCACAATTCATCTCCCTATCGGCCGAAGATGAACGGTGATGTTGAAGCTGCGAACAAAAACATTAAGAAGATCATCCAGAAAATGACAGTCACTTACAAAGACTGGCATGAGATGTTACTGTTTGCTCTGCATGGATACCGTACGACGGTACGTACTTCAACTAGGGCAACCCCATTTTCTTTGGTTTATGGCATGGAAGCTGTTTTGCCTATGGAAGTCCAGATCCCTTCTCTAAGGATTATGAAGGATGCAGGTTTGAATGAAGATGATTGGATGCAGACCCGACTGGATCAACTCAATCTGATCGACAAAAAGCGACTTGCTGCTATATGCCATGGTCAGACGTATCAAAAGCGGATGATCAAGGCCTTCAATAAGAAAGTCAGACATCAAGTGTATCAAGTCGGGGATCTCGTAATCAAGCGGATTATCCTGCCGCAAAGTGATCCCAGGGGCAAATGGACTCCTACATATGAGGGACCATTTGTGATTAAGAGCATATTTTCTGGTGGTGCAATGATTCTGACCACCATGGTCGATGACGATTTGCCGCACCCTGCGAACGCAGACATAGTCAAAAGATACTACGCATAAAATAACCCGACAAGTCGAAAACCCGAAAGGGCGGCTTGGGCAAAAATGGGCATCCTGGTGGATCGAAAACCCGAAAGGGCGGTTCAGGCAAAAGTTAGGGATAAAAATAAAAAAAAATCTGTACACCCGGCAAGTTGAAAACCCGAAAGGGCGGCTTGGGCAAAAATGGGTATCCCGGTGGATCGAAAACCCGAAAGGGCGGTTCAGGCAAAAGTTAGGGAATTAAAGCGTATGACTATGTCTCGTCGGATCACTTCAAGGACAATCTCTTCATCAACCGGTTCCAGGCTTCTGATCAATCCAGTCATCGTCAAACGAAGCATTGAATGGACAGATATTCAGGGTTGTGAAAGCTATAGCGGAATGGAATCCCATGGAATTATTTCACATAGCCATCTTTATTTTTGTAAATTTTTCAAATATTTTACGACAAAATCCTCTTACTAGGATGATTGTCTCCTTTGTACAAATATACTCATAGAAAATCAATACAAATACTTTTCCCAGAAATTTGTGTCATTTCCTTTTCCTTTCTCTTGCACTATTTGTTTATTTTCAGGAACGTCCAATGTTTTGTTAAAAAGGCATATGCATTTGAAACATAATCATTTCCTTATGAACCAAGAAAGAGGATTACTGATAAGTCAAAGTTACAGTTGGATAACCCGATACCCTTTCAAAGGAAGCCCCCGGGAGATTTGGAATCCATATCCCTAGCAAGTCTTGAAGCTCATCCCCAGTAAATTCTGGAAGCTTATCCCCCGCAGAGTACGGACGTCTCTCCCGAGTTTTATTCAGAGTTATTCCTCACAAGGATTTATAACTGGGTTATCCTCAGCTAACAACCACGGAAGATCGCACTCGCCAAAATTCTTCCTATCCCCAGCGGAGTTCATCAAAATTCCCCAGCATAACTTATCAATACAATCCCCAGAGGAGTTTATCTTCGTCATCCCCAGCCAGAGAATCCTCCAGGACTCATTTCCCCTCAGAGTTCAAATTTTCAGCATCCCTAGCTGAGCTAAAGCTTCAAAATTATCTATTCCCCAGCGGAGCCAAGCTAATGAACCTTTTCCCCACGGAGTTTTGGGAAAGCAAATCTTGAGTTCCCCAGTGAAGTCGCCAGAGATACTTCCCTCCAGGTTGAAGATTCTCAGTCTTACCTCCCCAGCATGAATCTATTAGGTTGGTACTCCCCAGTAGAAGTCATCAGGATTTCCCCAGAGGTTTGGTATACAACCCAAGCTCCTTGTTCCCCAGCAACAGCCAAGGAATTATTCTTCCAGGCAGCAGTCAAGATGCTTCTATCTTCAGTCATCCAAGATTCATCTTTCCCCAGCAAGACAGCTCATCAGCTTACATGCGCATTCATTACATTCATATCATAAACATTGATATAACATACATTACATCATACATTTCATGTAACATAATTTTGTGTTTAGCTACCATTTTGTCCTTTTCAGGATAAGAATAAAAGGCTATCATTAACAGTTTCAGATGCAGTTTTACACGGACTCATCATCAGGCAACCCTACACCGGTTCCTCCTCAAACTCCAAGACTTCTGAAAACAGTTTACGGGTTCTCTAAGTAACGGATGTTAACCTATCACTTGTTCAGTTTCTTCTCAAGACTTCTGAAAACAGTCCATGGATTCTTCCCAACAACGGATGTCAATCTATCACTTGTTCAGATGCGACCTTTTGAAAACAGTTTACGGACGCTTCCCAACAACGGATGCTGCTCCATTGCTTATTCAACTTCAAGACTTCTGAAAACAGTCCATGGATTCTTCCCAACAACGGATGTCAATCTATCACTTGTTCAGATGCGACCTTTTGAAAACAGTTTACGGACGCTTCCCAACAACGGATGCTGCTCCATTGCTTATTCAACTTCAGGACTTCTGAAAACAGTCCATGGATTCTTCCCAACAATGATGTCAATCTATCACTTGTTCAGATGCGACCTTTTGAAAACAGTTTACGGACGCTTCCCAACAACGGATGCTGCTCCATTGCTTATTCAACTTCAAGATTTCTGAAAACAGTTCACGGGTTCTCCAAGTAACGGATGTTAACCTATCGCTTGTTCAGACTCTTCTCAAACTTCTGAAAACAGTTTACGGATTCCTCCCAACAACGGATGTCAATCTATTGCTTATTCAGACCCTCGGTTCAAAAATAGTCCGAAGCATGGACGCCTTACTGATACTCATTCCAGATGGCATCTTTAAGCCCATCCCCGACAAGATTCTGTCACCCCTCCAGATGGCATCTCTAATCCCATCTCCAAATGGCATCTCTAAGCCCATTCCCGCATCCATTACTTCGACGAGTGCAAATTTAAGGGCACTCTAGTGTCCAATCTCCTTTTATCCTCGAGTCACGAAAGGCAAACCTGCCGATCTAACTCTTCGGATTCAAGAAGATTGAACAGGGGCAACTGTTGTACCCCAAAATTTTCCCTCCCATTTCTCAATGATTTCTCATCACAAAACCTTTGAAGCCCAAGATCCAGTTAGGGTTTCATCTGCTCAAGACTTCTCCTTGCACTGGTTAACCCAAATTAGGGTTTGTGTTTGCACAAAGTTGTTTTGACCTAAAGTGCCTAAGATGACTTTCATGCTTCACATTGGACTCCCAAGTTTATCCATACCAAGTTTCAAGCCTTGATTCCAAATTTTGCCCAGTCAATTGGACAGTTGACCTAGAAATCAGCTGTATTGGGGAAAAAGTCAACTGTGGCCAATTGACAGTCAAACCTCATGAAAATTGACCCACATCAACATTATGAACTCATATGGACCATTTGATCAAGTTTGAATCACAATTCCATAAGAAATTTGATCAGATCACCAAAAGGGCAAAATGGTCATTTTTAGGGTTTTGACTGCACAAAGGCAATTTTTGACTGTTTGACCTAGCCAATGGCAAACCAAGCTCATATATGGACTCAAGGACCCCATGGAATTATCTTGACATGCTCAACAAACTCAAAAGATCCCAAGTACACAAGATTGACAGTTGAATTTCCCAGTCAATTGATCAATTTTGACTGTATACTGAAAAGTCAAACTTTGACTTTTTGGTCAAAATCAAGAGTCAAGATTCATTTTTCATCAAAACATGCCAAATCATGAAACTTGTTCACCAAGAAGTCACAAAATGCAAATTAGGGTTAGAAATTAGAATTTTTCATAACTTGGAATTTTTCTAAGTTATGAAAAACCCTAATTTTTTCCCAAATTTGCCCCACTTTCTCACCAAGATCCATTTGGATTCAAATAAAAGTCAAAACATGAAAGTTGTAGCTTGTTGTATAATCTACAACTTTGATTCACAAAGTTTTCCCATTTGAGGCTTGTATCTCAAGTTACAAATTTTTGAATAAGGGCACTAAACCATTCTTAACTTAGTGAAATTTTAACCTATTTTGACAAGGTTTTCTACCCAACTTCAAGGCCATTTTCCATACACTTCCACTTGGAATTTCAATTTTCATTTCAAAGATGGATTGTAGTACACATTCCAAGCTTTCCAAAATGTCCAAGAACTTCTCAAACAACCTCATGGTTAGGGAGAATCGAATTTCACAATATGGAAAAAATTCACTTTTGTTCTTGACCAAAGCATGTTCATAACTTAGGCCATTTTCAAGTCAGCTTAGTTTGTGCTAAATTACAGGTCCTAAAACCCTTTGACACTCAAAAATTAAATGCTAAACCACTTTGCCAAGGTGTTATTCTATGCATTTGGTCATTACATGGAAGTTTAATCCTTATTTGGAAAAAGCATTTTAGCCATTTTGATAAAGCATGACTTTATGTCAAAACATGATTCAAAGAAGTACAAAGCATATCTTTTGGGCACAAGATTATGGACTAATCACACTGATCAAGAGGGATTGTTGCAGCATGTTGAGGGGGCCTGCATAAGCCTAGAAACCAACTTGCCAAACTTTGCTTAAGATAGAAGAAACATTGCATAACTTCCAACAACTCTCATATCAGCTTACAAACCCTTAAGTGAACTTATCAAACATACTCAAGACATCTCAACCAAGCTTTTGCACGACCCTAACACCTCTCAAACACTCCCAATCTCAGAATCATCTTCAAACTGCAAAAACAGGGTCAGGCCTGCAGTTTGAGTGCCATCTTCCATTTCCCTCAAGCTCTCTTGCCCAAACCAGTTCACACACATTCCCTAGCATCTATGCAAGCTAACCATGACTTGAAACACGACCTGTAATCCCTCTAACCACTTCCACCATTTTCAGTTTCTTGTTTTGCAGGTGAAGTGCTCTAGCACGATTCAGAAGCTTTCAAGACAAAGTAAACATTGGAATAGCATCCCTGGACCTCAAGGAAGCTTTTCCAATCATCACCTTGCACATAAAGCTACCTCATTTCCAGATAGAACTTCAGCTGAACAGGTATCTTGGTGAACTTCTATCTCTCTTATCAAGCATCATTAACTCTAAGTTTGTGAATAAACAATGTTCTACTCATGCCACTGAACATGTACATGTTTTTACTTTTCATTTCTTTTACTTGAGCTGTGAGAATTTGAGGTTTGAAAATGGCAGAAAATCTAGGTTAGGATTTGGGGGAGAAGAAATTCTCCCTCATCTTAGAGAGTTAGATCAAGTTCTGCATATGGTTAGATTCGTCTCTTGATGCTGAACATTTTTCATGTTATGAGTTTTCATTAATAAGCCAGGAATCAGGAGTTAGAAGATGAAGAACAGGGCGCGCGTTTTTTGAATATTGTTGTTCAGAGGTTGAAGAAAGGTCTTCATGGGCTGGGCTTATGTTGACTTTCCTTTTTGCACCACCTTTTTGGTTTTACACCCCCTGAGCCCATTTGCTTTATTTTTGATGATTTTTGATTTTTTCCTTTTTTAATTAACTCATTTATTTTTTCTCAGCATGTTAAAAATTTAAAAATATTTTTTCTCACCATTTTTGATTTTATTAGGTATTTATTTGATTTTTCTTTTAGTTTGAACATAAATGAATAAATATATATCTTTTGTTTAAAAATACAAAAATAGCACAAATATATTTTTTATACACTTTTATCTTATTTTTACTTCCTGAAAAAATTTTATAGAAAAATACTTTTTTTATTTAAATATTAAATATTATTAATTAATATATATAAAACATAGTTTGTAAATAATATAAATAGATAGAAATATATTAATATATTTAGGATATAAATACCAAAAAATGTACATATTTTATTTTTTAATACTTAATACTAAAAAATACCTTTTTTAAGTATATTATATTTTTATCTTATTTTTGTATATAAATAGTCAATATTACAAATATTAAATAACTAATTTGATTAAAATTAGGGTTTTGCCCTAAAATTGAAAATACTCCAAAAATAATCTTTTTTTTATTTCTCTTTTTATTTCACATAAATAATATTCTTTTTTTTATACACATAAAAATTCTTTTTACATTTTGCATATTTATTTCAATTTCCATTTAATTATACATTTATTTGTCTTGTAAATATTCAAAGAAAATGATGTAATAGTTAGGTTTAAATTCTTGTCTAAATATCCCCATTTGAAACCCTAGTCAGTTCTCCCACCGTATCACAACTTCCAATGACAAATCTCCCATAATCAAGGGGGCATGACATGTTACTGTCCAACTCATCAGTGGCAGTCAAGTCAAGATTCCAAGAAATCTCTCATAAAGTCCTGAATAGCCAGGGGCAGGTCTCTATCTGAATCACTTGAGGCATTGGACATGAATTCCAGCAAAGGGTCACGTACGACCATGCAAACATTTTATGTTATTTCTACAAAGCTTACCACCATAGACAGTAACAATTCTCCACACCCTGTGAATGCATACATAGTCGGAAAATACTACGCATAAAAAGAGACCCACTAGGTTGACATACCTAGGCAAAAATAAGGGCATCCCGGCGAACCAAAAGGTTCGGGAAAAATTAGGGATATTGTAATACGGTGGGAGATATGACTTGGGTGTTTTGTATTTTATCGCAGTTGGGGATAGCAAGATTCGCCACCGACTTTTCTTTTATCTAATAAAGGAAAGGGTGAAAAGAACAGGAAAGATCTTTTGAGATATTTCTTGAGTTCGGGGGGTAGGTTATGAAAAGGGAATGTGTTAGCACCCTTTTCATCTGTAGTTATCTACGGGCTCTTAGTTGCTAGCTCACTCTGAAAATACTTTGTTTGAAATGTGTTTGTGATGGGTTTTGAAAGTATTTTTGAAAAGTTCCTTCGTTTAGGTGAACTTTGTAACGGTTCTCGTCTCTATAAGAATGCATACAAAGTGTTGACTTTTGAAAATATTTCATTTGAAAGTGTTGGTGTTTTTTGAAAGATGTTTTGAAATGTTGTGAGAAAGAAACTACGAGCGTTCTACCTACTCAAAAAGTATTTGTTCATTTCCTCCTCCTTTAGATATTGCTATCTTACCATTGATTGATAAGAAGCCCTATCATTGAATGTGAAGGGACAGGCGTGGGTTGTTGTATAGTCATAAAATGCAATGTTGTGAGATACCTTAGCATTTTTCTTAAGGGTATAAGAAAAATTTGAAGGCAACATTCGAAGCGTCATCGAGGGACTATGATATTTTATTTTGATTATTTTTTCTAAAGTGTCTCACATGCATAACATGACCATTTTCTCAATGCAACAAGTGGAGTTAACCCTAGAGGTGCAAGTGTGCAAGTGTTTATTTTTCATGCATTGTTGTTCTTGAATTAGGGTTGTCTAAATATTGATTTTTAATATTTCCATACAAATCCTAATTATTAGCATTTCATATAAAAGCGGTAAATTGCAGAAAATAAATATCCTACGTTATTACATCATTTGGGGATGGGGTATACAAATTTACAAATGGGGGGTGGAAAGCAATAAAAGTCCTAATTATTACAACCATATTTAATAGCAATGAAAGAAAATATATAGAAAATATAAAAAAAGTGTAAAAGAAAGGAAAAAACATTTTTTAAACCATCATGTGTCGACACATGCATCTTTGCATCGACACATAAACTTTCCTGCTCCTGTAAAACCAAAATCAACTCAGTATGAGTCGATACATAATGGTATGTGTCGACTCATTTTTTGTATGTGTCGACACATTCTTGTTTTGTGTTGACTCTTGCACCTTTTGTATTTCTGTCTTTGGGTTTGGATAGCAGTATGTATCGACTCATAAGGCCATGTGTCGACTCATACCCTGTTCTGTCACTAAAATGAATCGACTCATGTGAGGATGTGTCAACTCATGCTCTAGTTTTATGCCTTAAACATTATTCTATTGTGTGTCCAGGTCAGTTCACAGAATATGATTGATAATAATGAACATCAAGTAAATGGTTAGCTTTAAAAAGCAATGATTACTACATTTATTTTCAACAATGAATTATTAATGATGTTTGAAATGAAAAGTTCAAAGTCAAGAAAACTTACCTTGAAGCTGAAATTTGTATTTTGAGTTTGAACTGTTGTGTTGGCCGTTTTTGAGCTTAGGAAATGGTAATAGTGATGTTACAGAAGTTGTTCTGGTGTTTGAAAAAATCCTATATGATGTATATGGAGTGTTTGGATGGTTTTTTTAGACAGAACTTTGCAAGGTGTGAGAGGTTCAAAGTTTTTGACTTCAAAACTCAAGAGTGAAGGCTTTGTGGACAATTATGGCTTTTTGAGAGTATGAGATTTTGAGGGCTTGTCTACACAACAAAAACTTCTGGCCACACAAAAAAACTTATGCCCTTTGTCTTGCAAATGGCCTCTCTATTTATAGAGAATTTTTAAGACTTGAAACAACTCAGATTTTGAAATCACATGTTATGGCTATCTTGCTTGTTTTTGAAGCAAGCATGAAGATCATGTTTTCAATGTTTGTACCCAGCTACATAAAGTGGTTGATCACTTTAAACATGTTTATTCAGACTTGTAGAAGTTGAGTGTGATCAGAACAACAAGTTAGAGGCTCAAGAAATTGACTTTGTGATTAAAGTGAACTTTTCAAGAATGGATATGTTACTTTCTTCCAAAAATGGATTGATCAATTGGACAAAGGCTCAAACTCTTGGATCATAGTTTAATCAGCTATGTAAGCATTCAATTAAGGATTTATATACAAGTTTAAGGCCTGCAAAGTGAAGATTATGCAGCACGGCTATGGATTCGGTTCTTGTTCATCACAAAATTTGCCTTGTAATTCAAGAATGACACCCTAACTTCATGGCATTGATTCTCTTAGCTCAAGTATGATCTCAATGATTTCTTGGACATTTTGAAAAGCTTGTAACATCCTCTACAACCTTCATGTTTTCTATTTTTGAAAATTACAATTGTAACTTGATGAAAATTGGCCAAGAAGTTGGGATAAAAACCTGACCAAACCTGCTGAAAATTTCTCTAAGTGTTTATACAAAAATGCCATGACTTCATGAATTTATAACTTAAAATACAAGCATTTCTAGGACTTGATCATCAAAGAAAAGTTGTAGATATCATCAATATCTATAACTTTCATGTTGAAAGCTTTCTTTGAATCATCTTGCATCTTGTTGAAAGAATGGCATGAAGTAATGAAATTATCATGCATAAAAACACTTAGAAAAATTTCTAAGTCTTGAAAAGTTTAACTTTTCACATTGAATTTTGACTTTATTAACTTCTTGATGATCAATATTGATATTCTTGAATATATTGATGAATTTGATCTTTGAAACTCAAATTTGGTCCAAAAAAGTCAAAGTTTGACTTTTCTGTATACAATTGACTTTTTCATCAGTTGACCAAATTTCATCTGTCAATCCAATGATCTTGAGAAATGAATTAATATATGCAATTAGGTCAAAATGATGAATTTAAATATTTGGGACCATGTTTCAAACCAATAGATTGTATATTAGGTCAAAGGTCAGTGATTAGTCATTCTCAGTTAAAACCCTAATTTGTGGTCTCAGTGTTTCGAAGGTGATTTTGTTTGGTCAATTCCTTGAGCACTGGAGGTCCTTTATGAAATGTCTTAAGAAAAGAGAGGGAAAATTTTGTGGTACATCATCTGCCCCTGTTCAATCTTCTTAAACTTGAAGAGGTAGATTGACGAGTCTGCCATTCGTGACTTGAAGGTTGAAGATGATTGAACACTTAAGTGCCCAGAAATTTGCACTCACTTGTGCATGAGGTGAATTGTTTGATGGTTATTGGGAATGGGCTTAGAGATGCCATTTGGAGAAGTGATGAAGAGTTTTTTGGAGATGGGCTTACATATGCCATCCGGAGTGATTGTCGATGGAGAAGTATCAGAACAAATCTTTGGTGGATTTATACTGAAACTATGGATGTTTATTGCCTGTTTTTAACTGGAAGAGATAAATCTAACCAGAAGAGGTCTGTTGTTTGGTAACTTCACTGGGGGAAATATTCCTAAATATAAGAGGTTCGTTGATTTCCTGTCTTTAATCTGGAAAAAATAAATCTAACCAGAAAAGGTCTTTGTTCGCCTGTCTTTAATATGGAAGAAATAAATCTAACTAGAAGAGGTCTTTGTTCGCCTGTCTTTAATCTGGAAGAAATAAATCTAACCAGAAGAGGTCTTTGTTCGTCTGTCTTTAATCTGGAAGAAATAAATCTAACCAGAAGAGGTCTTCGTTCGCCTATCTTTAATCTGGAAGAAATAAATCTAACCAGAAGAGGTCTTCGTTCGCCTGTCTTTAATCTGGAAGAAATAAATCTAACTAGAAGAGGTCTTTGTTCGCCTTTCTTTAATCTGGAAGAAATAAATCTAACCAGAAGAGATCTTTGTTCGCCTGTCTTTAATCTGGAAGAAATAAGTCTAACCAGAATAGGTCTTTGTTCGCCTGTCTTTAATCTAGAAGAAATAAATCTAACCAGAAAAGGTCTTTGTTCGCCTGTCTTTAATCTGGAAGAAATAAATCTAACCAGAAGAGGTCTTTGTTCACATGTCTTTAACTGGAAGAATTGAATCTAACCAGAAGAGCTCTTCATTCGCCTGTCTTTAACTGGAAGAATTAAATCTAACCAGAAGAGGTCTTTGATTGATGATTGATTTTTCCTGCAAGGAAGAGGGTTAGTTGTATACAGATGTATGCATGGTGTAATGATGTTCTCAAAATAAATGAGATTATGCCATATGTATGTGCCATGTATGTGATATGATGTATGAATGTGATATGTTTTAATGAAGTGCATCTTTGACAAATGTTGGGGAGCTTTGGGAAGTTAAATCCCAGACTGCTTATTCGAGATGAAGAGTATGTGTATCTTCAAACTTTGTTTTAGAATGCTTCCGCTGGGGGATTCCTGCTTTATTGAGGAGAACTCATCTGGGGAACATTGACTTTGGCTCTTTGCTTGAGGAGACTCTGTGAGGAATGTTAATCTCTGTTTGGGGAATAGAGTTCAGAAGTTTTAGTCATCCATTTCTCTATTGGTGAATTATCTCTTGACTGGGGAGAATGGAAGTTAGCTGTTATCTAGTCGAAATCCAGGATTCACAAAAACTTGTTAGGGATAATAAAGTTAACTGTTATCTGGTCGTATTCCAGACTTTGCATCGACTTACTGAGGAAAGTGGCGAACTCTACTGGAGAAGAGGAGTTTTGAAGAAGTTAAAATGATATCTGGTCGGGTCTAGGTTTCGTAGTAACTTAGCCTTGAGGTTAACAGTTATCTGGTTGGATTCCAGGCTTCGTAGTAACTTTCTAGAAAGATGAAGTTGAACTATTATCTAGTCGGATTCCAGGCTTCTCAGTAACTTTCGGGGATAACAACGACTCAGTTGGGGATTGCAATGACTTTAACGAGGATTAAGGGGTTTCATCCAATTATTTGTAATAGTCTGAGAGAAAAACTCATACTGGGGAATTTGTAGTTCGTTGGGGAAATAAACCCTTTTGAAGAGAATATTTTGACGACCTAATAGGGAAATGACTTCTTTAGGTAGAACTCCATAAGGCTTCTTTCTAAGACCAACTCAGCTGGGGAGAGGGTTTTCAAGGGATTGAAACTCTGGCTGGAGATTGCATGAATCTGGCTTTGTGGGGATAATCTTATTGAGGCAACTCTGTGAGGAAAAGTTTGTTGTAGTAACTCTGTGGGGATATCCTGAGTCCTTAAACAAATGCTTGTTACTATTTTTATGCATACATTTGTTAACAGTTTAATCACATTCATATGCATATGTTCATTCAATTTTACTCATTGGACACTTTTGCACTCAAAACAGGAAAACAAAAAAGTTGCACTTCAAAGTATATTTGTATTGATATTTTGCATATAAATAGGCGTTTTGTACAAGGATACAGAGATCCTAGTAAGAGGAAATCGTCAAAAGAATGAAAGGAATACAAAGTGAAAACAAAAATAATAGCCATGTAGAAGTGATCTCATTGTGTTCCAACTCCACTATTGCCCCTATGTCTTCGAACATCATCCCTTGGCGTTGAAATAAGTTGATTGGATTGATCTTGGATCATTTGAACTCGGGCCTTGGTAATAAAGTTGGTTGTAGAGATTCCACGAGACATAGTTATACGCTTTAATCCTTAACTTTTACATGGACTGCTGTTGCACCCCAAAATTTTCCCTCTCATTTCTCAAAGAATCACCCTGGATCTTCAAGTTTGCTTCCATCCAATTCCAAGCCTTGAACTGCAAGTTTTCCAAGAAAATCACTCACAAGGGCAAAATGGTCATTTGCATACTAAAAAGTCAAACTTTGACTTTTGGATCAAAATCAAATTTCAGGAATCATATTTCATCAAGACAGGTTGAAATATGAAGTTTGTTTCATCAAGAAATTCAAAAGTCAAAATTTACTTTGGAAAAGTCAAATTTCTAAATACTTAGAATTTTTCTAAGTGTTTAAGAAATATGAAAAACTCAGAACTTCTTATCAGATTCTCACTATGATGCAAGCTGATTCTGGAAGAACTTCTAATACAATAGTTATAGATTTCAACGAGATCTAAAACATTGCAGAACAGAACTTCTCCTAGAAATGTTGGGATTTCAAGTTATAACTTCTCAAAGACATGTCCTTGAAACTGAAACACTCAGCAAATTCTGGACACTTTCAAGACAGAGTTTGGTCAGAACTTCTGGGCAAGTTTTCACAAAGGTTCAGTCAGAGTTTTCCTGGGTAATTCAAAGAAGGTTAAGAAGCATGCTGCAAGCTTCCTAGAAAGTCTGAGAGCTCCTTCAAAACATGCTGGAGCAAGGAGATACAAAGATCAAAGGTTGGATGTTACGCTGAAGCTGAACTTCTGATCCAAAACTAAGCAATGATGCAAAATATCATGTTGCAGGATTTCTGGGTTGATCAATATCATCATTATTTAATGCTCACAACCACTTTTGAGTCTTTATCCAAGGGATTTCCCCCACGTGTACCTTTATTGTCTTGGGATAGCAAACTTTGGTGCAAAAGTGTGCTAGGCCCATGTGTTGCTTTTGCTTTTCCTTAAATCCTGCTGACAAATCCAGTTTAAGTATGGCTAAAATCTGCTAACCACCATGCTTTCTTCAAGAACAAGGCAACGCTTTAGCATATGAAGGCTATATTCAACGCTTTGGTCAGAACTTGACCAAATCCAAAAACCTTGTTTATACAACCCACTGCAGACCTATAACCAACTACTAATTCAGCCTACTTCTGCATCCCATAATTGCACTATGATCAAAAGGAAAGGGAACAGGATGCCAAAAAGGTTCAAATCCCATTTGTTTTTCCCCCAAAAAACCACAACAAATTCACCTATAAATAAGTTGCTCCGGCTGGCTTTTGGAGAGATATTGGCCAAAAGAGAGAAGAGGAAACAGGGAAAACCTTTGCAAATCCAAAACAAAACCTTTTGTTTCTGCCCTTTGAATCAAAGAACACAACCAATCTTCTGTCACTCTCACTGACACCAGAACATCTGAAGGCAGCAACTCAAAGCTCCAAGCCCACACTCCGGATTCAAGGTAAGTCTTTCTGACTTTGTATTTTTTTCATTCAGAACATCATTAATATGTAAATATCACAATATTGATGTTGTCCATATCATTGCATAAGTAGAAAAACTATGCATCAGAACTTCTTGATTAGGGCTAGACTCAGATTTGGGATTAGAACTTCTATAAACTGTTGTGCTATTATCCTTCTGATTTCCTGTTTATTAAGAGATGAATAAATTTGCGATGTGCTGATTAAGAGTTGAAATATGACATAGAACTTCTGATGTTCACTCACAACTTTAGCACAACACAGAACTTTTGAGTTCTCCTTACTGTTAATGCACACTGAACTTCTGATGTTCACTCACTATTTTAACACTTAGAACTTCTGATTTTCATACGCTGATAACATGCTGAATTGCTGATTGTTCACTCACTGTTTTAACACTTAGCACTTCTGATTTTCATGCGCTGATAACACGCTGAACTGCTGATTGTTTGTTCACTATCTTAGCACCATACAGAACTTCTGAGTTCTTCCCACAGAGCTTCTAAGGTTTTCTCACTGTTCTAACATTCAGAAGTTCAGCATATAGCAATCCGAAACTTTTGTATTTTCCCTCTAACATTTCTTGTAGGACCTCAGAGTGTACCAACCTAGAACTTCTGATTCCACTGACGTTCCTTTATGAGTCATCACGCGCCTGGCTCTAGAACTTCTGATCCCTGTTGTTTTGCTTGCAGCAGCACGCTGTTTTTGTCTTCCATTTATTTTCCTTTTCATCATTTTTAATTATAATATAAAAAGACATAAAAATATTTTCTTTTATTAATTCATTTATCTCTTTTTTCATTAAGATAAAAAACCATTTTCTAAACAAGTCCTTTTTCTTTCTTATATTATACATTTAAATATGGTTGTAATAGTAACTTAGGATTTAATTTTATTTGTAACCCCCATTTATAAATATGTACCCCCATCCCTAAAATATTGTAATATCGTAGGACTTTACATTTCTGCAATTTATTGTTTTCGAATGTAAATGCTAGTAATTAGGGTGTGTATGGCAAAATATGAAATTGACAAATAGATCACCCTAATCAAGACTAAATGCATGCAATCAAACAAACTTGCACACTAGCACCCTTAGGGTAATCTCACTTTGTTGCCTATCAGAAATTAGTCATGTCCCTCGAACATGGGCGTTTTAGCAAAAGACCCTCGATAAAAGATCGTAGTCCCTCGATGACCCTCGATGTTTCCTTCGGTAAACAATCTAGTCCCTAAAACGACATTGCTAAAACGTCCCATAGGTTGCCTTCTATGACTATACAAACGTCCCAAGCTCGTCCCTTCACATCCAATGATGGGGCTTCTCACCAAAACAATGGTAAGATAGCAACATATAAAGGAGGAGGAAAAGAACATCTAAAGACCTTTTGAGTAGGTAGATTCACTCCTAGTTGCTCGCTTGCTCACAACAAAACATTTTTCCACCAACACTCTCATCTGAAATATTTTCAAAAGAAAAACACTTTGTACACGTTCTTATAGAGATGAGAATCATTACAAAGACACATTTTCAAAATCACTTTCAAAAACACATTTCACAAACATCTTTTTTGAACTATTTTCAAAACAACACTTTGTATGCATTCTTATAGAGATGAGAATCATTACAAACTCACATTTTCAAAATACTTTCAAAACCCACACAAAGCACATTTTCAAACAAAAGCAAGTGATCTAACAAGCAACTAAGAGCCCATGGAAAACCATGGATGAAAAGGGTGCTAATACCTTCCCTTTTCATAATCTACCCCCTGAACCCAAGAAAACATCCCTAAAGGTCTTTCCTATGCTTTTTCACCTTTCTTTATTAGATAAAAGAAAAGTAGGTGGTGACTCTTGCTAACCGCAATATTTGCGAATACAAACGCAAAACAAAAAGTCAGTTCTTCCACCGTATCACAAAACTGGCGACTCTGCTGGGGAATACGTTAAAAGTGGGGTTACCTTAGGGTTAGATCACATTTAATTGATTTCTTTATTTGATTTGTATGCTTTACATTATGGTTCTCTATTTGGGTTTGCTTTGATCCTCCACTCGGATCTGGGACACCTTTTTAGGTAAGTAGCAATAGATTTTGGAAACTGTACAACGTAGACCGATATGGTTGAAGCAATGGCTATGTTAGTGTGACACATTTGTGGGTACCGGTATCCCTCGTGGTGAATTGAGGAGAATATGGGGCCGCTGAGTGGCGTCATGTAGCACTAACTGACTTTAGAACCCTAATTGAACAAACTTGGCCATTATGACGTAGTGAGATAACCCGTTTCGGTGTAGAGATGAAAATTGGTTGATACTCGATGCTACACTCATTAAGACCGGACTTTTGGGATATCTCGGCTGCAAGAAAAGATTGATTGAGCTGAGACAATGCCTAAAATAAAGGTCAGTGATATTGAGATCCCTTAGAACCCGATTACTATTAACTAGGACAGGTTGAGCCAACTAAATTTCAAGAGGGTACTTACCTACCAACTCCATGCAAGCCTAAACCTAAGGACTTGTCTGTTTTGTGTGAATATGATTATTTGTATATAAACTTGCTTACCTCTCATATTTGTACATAACATCATAACATCATACCATATCATTTTTTATAACATTGAGCCATAGAATTTCAAGTATCTCGATGGCCTATGATGTAGGGTCACGTTGAACCAGACGTCTACCAAGGGGTAAGAGGATTTATTTTCCTATAACCAAACAGCGTCAAAAATCAAGTACAAAAAACTGGAGTCAAAGGCTACAACCCACTTGACATGGTGAGCTTAATTCTCGTGGAAGGACATCCATCGATACAAAGTTCTCCAATCCAAAACTGTAAGTGACTACTAACCCCGCGAAATCATTGAAAACATGCATCCACATATCATGCATCATATGATGACATGTTTCTCCCATACAGGTCTTCTTATCTTCCTACTGTTTATTTTAGTAAGATGGATATGGAACAAACGGTGAAAGGCATCCAGGCTCAAAACGCTCAACTTCAAGAGATGTTCTTGAACCTGTCCAAAGGGCAAGAAGAAGTGAAAGCTCTCATCACAAGGGGCATGATCATGGGGAATCTGGAGAGCACCAAGGATGATTAGTTGGAAAGGCTACAAATTGAAATGGCAACAATGAAAGTCCAAATCATGGGACAACTGGTGGGCTAGATGACTCTTATCCAAAACCTGGCCTAAGGATAAGAAGAGCTGAGAGTCCTCATCAACAAGCTTTATTGGGACAAATGCAACCAAATGGGGCAAACATATAGGATTGGGGATCAAGTCATCATTCAGCCACCATGAGACAAAAAGCCGGTTTAAGGGAGAGAAGACGTCCCTAATTTGCTTCCATGTCACAAACCCAGCAACCACCTCGTCAACAAGGGCAGGGTAACCAAAGTAAACAAGTCCCAGCCGTTAGGCAGTTTACCAAACTCGACATGCCTATATCGCATTACAACACCTATTGAAGTTGAATTTGGTCACATTAAGGGATCCTCCTCAGAATCCCAATACCTTTGTTCCTAACTATCATCCAAATGCATTATGTGCATACCACTCCAATAATCCCGGGCATGATACGAATGAATGTTGGGCTTTGAAAAATAAGATCCAAGACTTGATTGACAGAGGAATGCTGGAGTTTACACAAGATGGCCAGACTGAGTTCTTCTGCCGTCCATCAAAGGCTCATCAGCTGAAGTGTAAAATTCAAACAAAGATGCTTTTGTTTCATTTGAATTTTCAAGTTGTAATTTCTTTTGTTATTCAAACAATTATCTATTAATGTCAAACTTCATTTCATTAATGCATTGCATATGTTTGTCTTGATTTGATCCACTCATCTTCATTACATTTAAACTATGATTTTTACTCACTTTATGACATTCAACTCTTGCTAAAAGTTACAAGCCTTTAGAGGGAGGATGACGAAAACAATGCCATAACCTCATACAGTATGCTTTTGAACAGACCTTGCTGACAATGTACATGCGTTCTTTAAAATCCTAAACATTGGAGTTATAAGGAAGATAATCCCTAGACAACCCCTTTGAGCCAAAGAAGCAGAAGTTTTATTTATTTTTTCACAAAATTAAAACCTTTAATCAAAACTCGGGGTAGGGTAGTCTCTCAGTTGATTAAAACGCGCGTTTAGCCGCAAACTCTCATTTCGTAATACAATGAATGACATCAAAAAAGTTCCTCTAGAATCAAAAGACAGTGAGGGTTCCCTATCAAATAGGCAGTCATTATCTCTAAAAAAAAAGAAAATCCTACTAAGTCAAAACCTACAAAGGAGACTTAAAGAAAACTGGGGCATCCCGCTGACTGTAATCTCAAAACAAGAACAGTCAGGCAAAAATTAGGGATAAAAAATCAAAAGAAAGAGGTCACTACAAATCCTCAACAACATGAAAAAAATATATTGCAAAAATGGCTGCCTTCTGACAAACTTAATTTGTTTGAACCATCACCAAAATGTCTTTCCAGACTCAATTGGAGTTCAAACGTACAATTAACTGAATTTAGGACTGAAAAACATCACGAAGAACGGGTGGGTACAAATACACTTTGAGCCTTTATCCTTTGTTTCTTAAACCGTGAACCAAGCCACGCTACAACCCTTCAAAATTCCTAATTGAAGCATGGGTTAGTTCGAAAGCATACTGTTACAAAAGGTATCCTGACTCCTGTAAGGCTTACTCTAAATCCTGAGTTAAACTTTTCTTACAAAATTTCTTTACTCGCTAACACGCATTTTCAAAAATTTCAAGACAAGCATAAACTTTGCATTATTTGAATATTGTTGTTTGCATACGACTATTTGTTTGACAGCAGAGTAATTCACACAACGAATATCCGATGAACGAAAGCTCTCCCAATGAACAAAATCAATTCAAGTAGGATGACACTCCCATTGACAAATCTCCTATCAACAAGGGGACACGACATGTCACTATCCAGTACACCTGGGGAAGTCCAGTCAAGATTCCAAGAAATCTCTCAAGAATTGCAGAGTAACTAGGGGCAAGTCTCCATCTCCGTCACTTGGGGCATCGAACGTCAATCTCAGCAAAGGGTTACGTACAATCAAACATTTTTTGGCAATACCACAAACATTTTCTGCTAGGGGCAGTGAAAAATCTCCCCAAAATCCTTCTCATAGGATGACTCCCAGCTAGAGTTTCAATCTCCGAAAAAAATTTCCCAACTGAATCGACTTCAAGAATCCTCGAGGATTTCTGCCAGTGAAGTCGCCACCTCTCCAACAGACTAAGAAACATGGTTTATTTCTCTAACAAATGACAGGATTCCCCAGTTTGAGTTTTCCTTTCCAACTATTACAAATCAAAGGACCATAACTCCTCTTCCCCAGTAGACTACTCTACAATCCCCGACAAGTTACTGTGAAACCTGGATCCGACCAGATATCAGTTCAACTTCGACCCCAATAGAGCAACGGACAACCGAGACTCCAGAACTCTTTTCCCAAGCAGGAATAAACACTCTCTAGCAGATTTTTCAATTTTCCCCAACAGAGTTATCCTCAAACAACAAAACAGGAATCCTCGGTGGAAACGTTCTAAGCAAAGTTTGAAGACACACCAACTCTTCAATAGCAGTCCAGGATTTAACGACTCCCCAGCATTTGTCAAGGATTTATTTTCTCAGACAAAGATACACTTCAATAAACATTTTACATTTCATACATCCTATTTACATACATGATAAGTGCATACGACACAATCTCATTTATTTTTGAGAACATCATGACATCATGCATTTCATACATCATGACATTGCATACAACTAATATTTTACCTTTTTCAGGAAAGGTCAATCAACAGATGGCTACCATCAACCATTTTCAATAGTTCCAGATTAATACCTGTAACAAGCCATGAAAACTATCTGTGGACGACTGATTGTAGATTAATACCTGTAACAAGCCATGAAAACTATCTGTGGACGACTGATTGTAGATTAATACCTGTAACAAGCCAGGAAAACTATCTACATGAAGAGATTGAAGATTAACACTTGTAACAAGCTAGGAAAACTATCTTTCTTTCTCAGGTCAAAGATTAATCCTGAAACCAGATAGGACAACTATCTCATCGACCAACATTTTCAATAGTTCCAGATTAATACCTGTAACAAGCCAGGAAAATTATCTGTGGATGACTGATTTTAGATTAATACCTGTAACAAGTCAGGAAAACTATCTACATGAAGAGATTGAAGATTAACACCTGTAACAAGCCAGGAAAACTATCTTTCTTTCTCAGGTCAGAGATTAATCCTGAAACTAGACAGGACAACTATCTCATCAATCAACCTTTTCAAGTTCCAGATTAATACCTGTAACAAGCCAGGAAAACTATTTGTGGATGACTGATTGTAGATTAATACCTGTAACAAGCCATGAAAACTATCTACATGAAGAGATTGAAGATTAACCCCTGTAACAAGCCAGGAAAACTATCTTTCTTTCTCAGGTCAGAGATTAATCCTGAAACCAGACAGGACAACTATCTCATCGACCAACCTTTTCAATAGTTCCAGATTAATACCTGTAACAAGCCAGGAAAACTATCTATGGACGATTGATTGTAGATTAATACCTGTAACAAGCCAGGAAAACTATATACATGAAGAGATTAAAGATCAACACCTGTAACAAGCCAGGAAAACTATCTTTCTTTCTCAGGTCAGAGATTAATCCTGAAACCAGACAGGACAACTATCTCATCGACCAACCTTTTCAAGTTCTAGATTAATACTTGTAACAAGCCAGGAAAACTATCTGTGGACGACTGATTGTAGATTAATACCTGTAACAAGCCAGGAAAACTATCTACATGAAGTGATTGAAGATTAACACCTGTAACAAGACAGTAAAACTATCTTTCTTTCTCAGGTCAGAGATTAATACCTGAAACCAGACAAGACAACTATCTCAACGACCAACCTTTTCAAATTTCCAGATTAATACTTGTAACAAGCCAGGAAAAATATGTGTGGACGATTGATTGTAGATTAATACCTGAAACCATACAGGACAACTATCTACTTGACCATCATGAAGCAACCCTACACAGGTTCCTTCTCTTTCCAAGATGCAGTTTTACACTGACTCATCATGAAGCAACCCTACACAGGTTCCTTCTCTTTCCAAGATAAAGTTTTACACGGACTCATTATCAAGCAACCCTACACAAGTTCCTTCTCTTTCCAAGATGAAGTTTTACACGGACTCATCATCAGGCAACCCTACACAGGTTCCTTCTCTTTCCAAGATGAAGTTTTACACGGGCTCATCATGAGGAAACCCTACACGGGTTCCTTCTCTTTCCAGGATGAAGTTTTACACGAACTCATCATGAAGCAACCCTACACAGGTTCCTTCTCAGGAAATTCAAGATGAAGTTTTACACAAACTCATCATAAAGTAATCCTACCCAGGTTCCTTCTCAAGAAATTCCAGATGAAGTTTTACACGGAATCATCATCAAGTAACCTTATACAGTTCAGATACGCATCAGATATGGATGACATCCTGATACTCGTTCAAAAAACAGCTTTCAGATACGCTCCAGACACGGATGCCATTCTGATACTCATTCAGATTCCCTCTCAAATACAGTTCAACAATCACCTCTGGATGGCATCTACAATCCCATCTCTAGTAACTATCCATTATCTCTCCAAATGGCATCTTTAAGCTCATTCCCTACATAATCAACTAACACATCTTCGAGTGCAAATTTCTGGGCACTCTAGTGTTCAATCATCTTCCACCTTCAAGTCACGAATGGCAGGTTCGCCAAATCTAACTCTTCAGGTGTAAGAAGATTGAACAGGGGCAGCTGTTGCACCCCAAAATTTGCCCTCTCATTTCTCAAAGAATCACCCTGGATCTTCAAGTTTTCTTTCATCCAATTCCAAGCCTTGAACTGCAAGTTTTCCAAGAAAATCACTCACAAGGGCAAAATGGTTATTTGCACACTAAAAAGTCAAACTTTGACTTTTGGATCAAAATCAAATTACAGGAATCATATTTCATCAAGACAGGTTGAAATATGAAGTTTGTTTCATCAAGAAATTCAAAAGTCAAAAGTTACTTTGGAAAAGTCAAATTTCTAAATACTTAGAATTTTTCTAAGTGTTTAAGAAATATGACAAACTCAGAACTTCTGATCAGATTCTCACCATGATGCAAGCTGATTCTGGCAGAACTTCTGATACAATAGTTATAGATTTCAACAAGATCTAAAACATTGGAGAACAGAACTTCTCCTAGAAATGCTGGGATTTCAAGTTATAACTTCTCAAAGACACGTCCTTGAAACTAAAACACTCAGCAAATTCTGGACACTTTCAAGAGAGTTTGGTCAGAACTTCTGGGAAAGTTTTCACAAAGGTTCAGTCAGAGTTTGCCAGGGTAATTCAAAGAAGGTTAAGAAGCGTGCTGCAAGCTTCCTAGAAAGTCTGAGATCTCCTTCAGAACATGTTGGAGCAAGGAGATACAAAGATCAGAGGTTGGATGTTACGCTAAAGCTGAACTTCTGATTCAGAACTAAGCAATGATGCAGAATATCACATTGCAGGATTTCTGGGTTGATCAATCTTATCATCATTTAATGCTCACAACCACCTTTGAGTTTTTATCCAAGGGATTTCCCCCACGTGTAACTTTACTGTCTTGGGATAGCAAACTTTGGTGTAAAAGTATGCTAGGCCCATGTGTTGCTTTTGCTTTTCCTTAATTCCTGCTGACAAATCCAGCTTAAGTATGGCTAAAAGCTGCTAACCACCATGCTTGCTTCAAGAACAAGGCAGCGCTTTAGCATATGAAGGCTATATTCAACGCTTTGGTCAGAACTTGACCAAATCCTAAAACCTTGTTTATACAACCCGCTGCAGACCTATAACCAACAACTAATTCAGCCTACGCCTGCATCCCATAATTGCACTGTGATCAAAAGGCAAGGGAACAAGATACCAAAAAGGTTGAAATCCCATTTGTTTTTCCCCCAAAAAACCACAACAAATTCACCTATAAATAAGTTGCTCCATCACACTTTCAAGGGACTGGCTTTTGGAGAGAGATTGGCCAAAAGAGAGAAGAGGAAACAGAGAAAACCTTCGCAAATCCAAAACAAAGCCTTTTGTTCCTCCCCTTTGAATCAAAGAATACAACCGCTCTTCCGTCACTCTCGCTGACACCAGAACATCTGAAGGCAGCAACTCAAAGCTCCAAGCCCACACTCCGGATTCAAGGTAAGTATTTATGACTTTGCATTTTTTCATTCAAAACATCATTAATATGTAAATATCACAATATTGATGTCGTCCATATTATTGCATAAGTAGAAAAACTGTGGATCAGAACTTCTTGATTAGGGCTAGACTCAGATTTAGGATTAGAACTTCTATAAACGGTTGTGATGTTATCCTTCTGATTTGCTGTTTATTAAGAGCTGAATAAATTGCCGATGTGCTGATTAAGAGTTGAAATATGGCATAGAACTTCTGATGTTCACTTACAGATTTAGCACAAAACTAAACTTTTGAGTTCTCCTCACTGTTAATGCACAATGAACTTCTGATGTTCACTCACTGTTTTAACACTTAGAACTTCTGATTTTCATACGCTGATAACATGATGAATTACTGATTGTTCACTCACTGTTTTAACACTTAGAACTTCTGATTTTCATGCGTTGATAACACGCTGAACTGCTGATTGTTCGTTCACTGTCTTAGTACCATACAAAACTTCTGAGTTCTTCCTACTGTTTTGACACGCACAAAGCTTCTAAGGTTTTCTCATTGTTCTAACATTCAGAAGTTCAGCATATACCAATCCATAACTTCTGTGTTTTACCTCTAACGTTTCTTACAGGACCTCAGAGTGTACCAACCCAGAACTTCTGATTCCACTGACGTTCCTTTCTGAGTCATCACGCGCCTGGCTCCAGAACTTCTGATCCTTGTTGTTTTGCTTGCAGCAACACGTTGTTTTTGTCTTCCATTTATCTTCCTTTTCATCATTTTTAATTATAATATAAAAAGACATAAAAATATTTTCTTTTATTAATTCATTTATCTCTTTTTTCATTAAGGTAAAAAACCATTTTCTAAACGAGTCCTTTTTCTTTCTTATATTATACATTTCAATATGGTTATAATAGTAACTTAGGATTTAATTTTACTTGCAACCCCCATTTGTAAATATGTACCCCCATTCCTAAAATATTGTAATAGCGTAGGACTTTATATTTCTGCAATTTATTGCTTTCGAATGTAAATGCTAGTAATTAGGGTGTGTATGGCAAGATATGAAATTGACAAATAGATCACCCTAATCAAGACTAAATGCATGCAATCAAACACACTTGCACACTAGCACCCTTAGGGTAATCTCACTTTGTTGCCTATCAGAAATTAGTCATGTCCCTCGAACATGAGCGTTTTAGCAAAAGACCCTCGATAAAAGATCATAGTCTCTTGATGACCCTCGATGTTACCTTCGGTAAATGATCTAGTCCCTAAAACGACATTGCTAAAATGTCCCATAGGTTGCCTTCTATGACTATACAAACGTCCCAAGCTCGTCCCTTCACATCCAACGATGGGGCTTCTCACCAAAACAATGGTAAAATAGCAACATCTAAAGGAGGAGGAAAAGAACATCTAAAGACCTTTTAAGTAGGTAGATTTGCTCCTAGTTGCTCGTTTGCTCACAACAAAACATTTTTCCACCAACACTCTCATTTGAAATATTTTCAAAAGAAAAACACTTTGTACACGTTCTTATAGAGACGAGAATCATTACAAAGACACCTTTTCAAAATAACTTTCAAAAACAAATTTCACAAACATCTTTTTTGAACTATTTTCAAAATAACACTTTGTATGCATTCTTATAGAGACGAGAATCATTACAAAATCACATTTTCAAAATACTTTCAAAACCCACACAAAGCACATTTTCAAACAAAAGTAAGTGATCTAGCAAGCAACTAAGAGCCCATGGAAAACCATGGATGCAAAGGGTGCTAATACCTTCCCTTTTCATAATCTACCCCCCGAACCCAAGAAAACATCTCTAAAGGTCTTTCCTGTGCTTTTTCACCTTTCCTTATTGGATAAAAGAAAAGTCGGTGGCGAATCTTGCTAACTGCAACATTTGCAAATACAAATGCAAAACAAAAAGTCAGTTCTCCCACCGCATCACAACTGCCCTTTCGGGTTTTTAGTCCACCAGGATACCCTTTTTTGCCCAAGCCGCCCTTTCGGGTTTTCAACTTGCCAGGTGTACAATCTTTTGCATATATCCCTAACTTTTGCCCGAACCTTTTTGGTTCACCGGGATGCCCTCATTTTTTCGTAGGTGTGTCAACCTAGCGGGTCATTTTATGCGTAGTATTTTTTAACTATGTTCACGTTCACAGGATGTGGGAAGTCTTTGCCATCCATAGTAGTCAGCATCATGACTCCACCCAAAAAAAATTTCTTTACAACAAATGGTCCTTCGTAAGTGGGAGTCCATTTGCACCTGGGGTCGTCTTGTGGGAGAATGATGCACTTTATTACCAAGTCACCAGTCTGATACACTCGAGGCTTGATCTTTTTATTGAACGCATTGATCATACGCTTTTGATACATATGACCATGACAAACAACAACCAGTCGCTTCTCATTGATTAAGTTTAGCTGATCAAACCTAGTATGCACTCACTCGTCTTTTCCTAGATCTGCCTCTTTAATAATCCTTAGGGAAGGAATTTGAACTTCTATAGGCAAGACAACTTCCATGCCATAGACCAAAGAGAAAGGAGTTGCCTCAGTTGATGTTCAAGATGAAGTACAGTAGCCGTGGAGAGAAAATGGTAACATCTCATGTTAGTCTTTATATGTTACCACCATCTTTTGCACAATCTTCTTAATATCTTTATTGGCAGCTTCCACTGTGTCATTCATCTTAGGTCTGTATGGAGAAGAATTGTGATGCTTGATTTTGAACTGAGTACAAAGTTCCGTAATCATAGCATTTTTGAGATTGGTTCCATTGTCAGTGATGATCCTTTTAGGGATACCGTAACGACAGATGAGGTTATGCTTGATAAAACCGGCTACAACATTCTTCATAACTGAGCATATAAGGAAGCTTCGAACCACTTGGTAAAGTAATCAATGGCAACAAGGATGAAACGCTCTCCATCGGAAGCGGTAGTTTTGATCTCTTCAATCATGTCAATGCCCCACATTGCAAATGGCCACAGAGCGGTCATGACATTCGGAGGAATTGGGGGTACATGGACCTTGTCAGCATAGATTTGACACTTGTGACAAGTTCTTGAGTGTTGATGGCAATCAGTTTCCATTGTGGACTAATAGTAACCAGCCCTCAGGATTTTCTTGGCCATAGTGTTCCCACTAGAGTGAGTCCCAAAGATTCCATCATGCATGTCTTCTATAATTTTCTCTGACTCCTTCTTGTCCACACACCGGAGTAGAGTAAAATCATGATTTCGCTTATACAAGATTCCATTTCTTAGGAAGAATTTGGCTAAGAATATTCGCAAGAATTTCTTATCATTGATGGAAGCTCCTTCAGGATACTCTTGTGCTTCAAGATATCTCCTTACTTCATGGTACCATGGTTTTTCTTCATCAGTGTCAAGCTCATAGCAGTGTGCAGGTTCGTCGAATCTTTCGATTGTAATCATAGGAGCTTCATTGTCCCATTTGACCTTGAACATGGAAGACATTGTTGCCAAGGCGTCAGCCAACTGATTTTCTTCTCTAGGGAAATGTTCAAAGGTAATCTCCTCGAAGTATGGTGTCAGGGTTAACACAAGCTCCTTGTAAGGAATAAGGTTAGGATGCTTAGTGTCTCGTTCTCCTTTGACTTGACTGATCACTAAAGCAGAATCTCTGAATACTTTCAAGAACTTGATCCTTAAGTCAACGGCAGCCTTTAGACCCAAGATACATGCTTCGTACTCAGCCATGTTGTTCGTACAATCGAAGCACAATCTAGCAGTGAAATGAGTATGGCAACCCTCAAGAGAAATAATCATATCACCAATTCCATTGCCCAAAGCATTGGAAGCCCCGTCATAAACCATAGTCCATCGTAAACCATAGTCCATCGGGATCCTTGTTCAGGTCCATCATATGGTCCAGGTTCCTCACAGTCAGTTACTAGCATAATGTTCTCATTCAAGAAGTCAAAGTTCATAGATTGGTAATCACTAACAGCTTGATGGGCCAAATGATCTTCCAATACACTTCCTTTGATGGCCTTTTGTATGGTATACTGGATGTCATATTCGGTCAAAATCATTTGCCATCTAGCTATTAATTCGGAGAGAGTTGGCTTCTCGAATATATACTTGATTGGGTCCATCTTAGAAATCAATAGAGAGGTGTGAGTCAACATATATTGTCTTAGCCAGCGAGCAGCCCATGCTAGAGCGCAACAAGTTTTCTCGAGCAACAAATATCTTGTTTCACAGTCGGTAAACGTTTTGCTCAGGTAGTATATTGCATGCTCTTTTCGGCCAGACTCGTCATGTTGGCCTAACACACACCCCATAGAATTCTCTAGCACATTCAAATACATGATCAAGGGTCTTCCTTCAATTGGAGGCATAAGGATATGAGGCTCTTGCAAATATTCCTTGATTTTGTCGAAGGTAGCTTGGCAGTCGTTGTTCCATTTGACTACTTGATCTTTCTTCAAGAGTTTGAAGATTGGCTCACAGGTAGTAGTTAGGTGAGATATGAAGCGGACAATGTAGTTAAGACGGCCCAAGAATCCTCTAACTTCTTTCTCGGAACAGGGAACGGGAATTTATTGAATGGCTTTAACCTTTGCAGGACCAACTTCGATGCCTTTACCACTGACCATAAAACCTAGAAGTTTTCCAGACCTTACTCCGAATGTGCACTTGTTAGGATTCAACCTTAACTTGTACTTCTTCAACCTCTCAAACAGCTTGTGTAGGTGATCGAGGTGTTCTTCTTCAGTTTCAACCTTGCAATCATATCATCCACATAGACCTCTATTCCATGATGGACCATATCATGAAATAAAGCTACCATACCTCTTTGATATGATTCCCCTGCATTCTTCAATCCAAATGGCATGACTTTGTAACAAAAGGTGCCCTACTGTGTAACAAAGATGGTCTTCTCCATGTCTTCGGGAGCCATCTTGATTTGATTGTAACCATAGAAACCATTCATGAAGGAGAAGACTTTATGTTGAGTCGTGTTGTCAACTAAAACGTCAATATCCAATAAAGGGAAGTCATCTTTGGGGCTCGCCCTATTCAAGTCCCTATAGTCTACGCATATACGAACCTTCCCATCTTTCTTCAGTACGGGGACCACATTTTCCACCCATTGATGGTATGATGTCACAACTAGAAAAACTGCATCAAATTGTTTCATTACCTCAACCTTTATCTTTTCAGACATGTCTGGCCTCATACGATGAACTTTCTGCTTGACTGGAGGGCAATCTTCCTTTTTCGATATACGATGAACCATAATGTCAGTATCCAATCCTGGAATGTCTTCATACGACCAAGCAAACACTTCAACATAGTCATGTAGCATCTAGACCAACCTGCTCTTGATACCGTCTTCTAAGTCAGGACCAATCTTGACCTTTTTCTTGTCTATCTCAGTACCTAGGTTGATAACTTCGACTGGTTCTTCACAAGGTTGAAAAGCTTTCTCCTCTTGCATTAGAAGTCTGGCTAGTTCCCCTGGTATTTCACAATCTTCCTCGCCTTCGTCTTCGGCTTGGTTAATTAGATGTTCGAAGTCATAACTGGCAATAGTAGAGTCGTTGGCAATGAGATCCAGAGTGGATGAGGATCTGCAAGTGTGTGTGTGTGTGTGTGTGCATGTAAGATACATGGCTATTTGAAAGATGCAATAAAGGGGAAAAAAGACAATGAGCATAAAATTTGAATGGGTCCAATGTTTTTCATTAAATGATCATATGATAAATGAACATGAACAAGACCCTTAACAAATGGACCATGGTGCCCCGGGCAAGGCACATGGCTTAAAAGTCATTGTTTGGAATTAAGATTACAAACCAAAGTACTTGAATTGACAGAAAACAGAAAACAGTAATTACTCCTTGTGATACGGTGGTAGAACCGACTGTTAATACTGGTTTGTGTTTGGTGTTTTTTGTTCGCAAAATGTCGCAGTAAGCAAGAGTCGCCACCGACTTTTATTTCATCCAATCATGGAAAAGGAAAAAGAACAGAAAAAAAACATTTTTTCCGAGATATTCTGAGTACGGGGTAGATTATAGAAAGGGAAGGTGTTAGCACCCTTTCTATCTGTAGTTATCTACGGGCTCTTAGGTACTTGCTCATTTTTCAAATAGCTTGTGTGTGTTTGTCTTGAAAATGTTTTTACTTCGTGATAACCCCTTGTATCAGTCTTTAAGGATGTGATGAAGTTTGTTTTGAAAATTTGTTTTGAAAGGTGTTTGTGTGAAAAGTTTTCATTGAACAAGTACTTAAGATTCTACCTACTCGAAAAAAGATTATTCGTTTTTGTTTCCTTTAGACAGCGCTATCCTACTATTAAGGAGTAGGTAGCACCGTCGTTGGAGTTATAAGGGACATTCGAAAGGGACAAATACAATCACTAAAGCAATAGTTAGAAAATCTTAGTAGTAACCCTAGAGCCTTAAGATCTTTTCGAGGCAACGTTTTCGAGGAAACATTTCCGAGGCAACATTTCTGAGGCAACATTTTGATCTTTTAGACTGGAGGGCGACAACTAAGATTTCCTATGCTTAATGATTGTTTACCGAAGGCAACCAGAGTGAGGCAAACCCTAGGAGTGAACATGTGCATGTGAACTTTTTCAGTTATTTAGTCTTTGCACGTTAGGTGATCTACCGTTTTAAATTTCAAGCATTCTTTTCATACAATCCTATTAGCCATGCATCTAGACAGTTAAAGATTGTGGGAATTTAAAGTGCGAAAAATAAACCTAGCTATTACAAGGCTTCTGGGAGGGGGATTAATTACATAATAAAAAATAGGGGATTTAAACAGTAATTAAAATCCCTAGGTTAACTATTATAAACCCTGAACAGTTGCAAAATAAGGGACAAATGATTAACAAGCGCACGGCAAATTAAATGCGAGGACGATTGAAATAATCTAAAACCCTAATTGAGAGAAAACGATTGTTTTTGGATTTTTATTTGAGAAAATGTTTAATTGCAAATTAATTAAACCTAATTTCTAATTGTTTTTAAATTATGAAAGAAACTAAATTAACCCAATTTTCTAATCAAATAATTTCAAGAAAAATAAAATATTTTGTACAAAAAGATTTTTTTTGTATTTTTTTATTGTTGTTTTATTTGAGAAAAGAAATATAAATGTAAAATTAAAACCTATATTCTATTTAATTTTAATTATAAAAGAAATCAACTTAACCTATATTTCTAATTAAATTAAAATAAATATTTTATTGAAAAAATGCTTTTTTGGTATTTTGTGATTGGTTGATTTTATGATTTTTAAAAAAAGGTGATTAATTTAGTGAAAAATAAATTAAACAAAACAATTAAAATAAAAGATATAAATTGAGAAAAAAGAATATGGGCCTGTGTTGTTAGCAATTCTGAGGGGTGGGAATCTGAATTTTCAAGCCCATTAAGCTCCAAGCCCAGTCAACCACGTTGGAACATGTGCAAGTGTTGACTTGAGGTGTACCAAGGACATTCAGGGGAGAAGCGTTAGATCTGGCTAGCATTGCATCCAGTGGTTGGGCGTTGAGGTTGCATGGAAGGCATGTGAGGGAGTGGAGCATTGGATTTTCCTGAAATAAACAGGAAAATAATAAAATGCACACACCTGGGATCGAACCCAAGACGCGTGCATCAAAGGCGTGCCTCTCAACCATCTGCGTTGTTGGTTCTTTTGTTAATATATATAAACGAAATATAATATAATACAAAAAGCGCATGATAACTAAAGAAATGCACAAAATTCAAATCAACCGGTCATGGGCTGCCACGCATCATCTTTTTCACTGCAGCCGTCGTCTTAGGTTAAAGATATATACCTACAGATGCTTGCTGTAACTACAACCCCTGCAAAATTCAAAAATTTCATACAAGTTTGATAAATTAATTGTGACGGTACCAATCAACTCGTCTTAGTCTCACGAGTATCATGGTACCTCATTCATGGCCCAATTTTTCTTGTACCAGAAATCCCCAAATCGTGATCTTAAAACCTAACAATGATGAATATGGATTCCTGCACTGTTAGTATAATTAAGTGATACAGAAATCTTGCAAACACAATTATGAACAATAATATATGGATAGAATGGATTTATCATGTGTAAAACATGGAAATCGAATTTGAGTTTGGGAGGCAAACCGTGATGTGTCTAGGCGATGATTCTTGACATTTTGAAGGCTGCAAATGGTGTTGTTGGCTTCAGGAGATGGCCAGGAAGTGATTAGCGGCGTTGGAATGGTCTGAAATAATCTCTAAATGCAAAAACGATCCAACACTTTTTGTCACTTTTGTCACTTTTTTGGAGTTTGGTTTGGCGTTTCCATGACTGCTCAACCCCTTCTTTTGATCTGCAATTGTTGTATACATATAATAGACTGAATTAGGTCAATAAAATTGTATCATATCTTTGAGAATTTTGAAAATGTGATTTGATTTGATTCATGTATGATATCTTTCTAAAACAAGCTTCAATCTAATCTTTTCCAACCCTAATGAGTCTTGCACGAATTGATCATCATGCTAGTTGTACATGGACTCCAAATGTGCACAAAAGTCCCAAGATTTGATTTGTTTTCATTATTTTACCATTTAATTTGATTTATTTTGATTTAAATGAATAAAAAATCAAAAATAAATGATAAAAGTAATAAAATAATAGGTGGAAAAGCTCAGGGGTCGTGGGTCCTATTAGAAACATGTTTCAAGCAAGAAAACATGGGCCCATTTGAAAAAAAATTCAAATTTGATCAATGTTGACTTTTGACAATTTTCCAAAAATTTCCAACTTTGACAATGCACAACTCTCTCAATTTTGACCCTAGGAGGGTGTTCTTGGAATTTTTGAAAATCTTATGATGTCCCCTAAACAACCCTTTTGGTTTCATCTCAATTGGATCTTCCATGTTCATGTATGAAGCTTTGACCCAAAAGGTGTATTTGTTGACTTTTCAAAAGGACCTATAATGTAAAAATTTATATCTTTTGATGAGTGCGTATTTTGAACTTGAGGGTTGAAGATGAATTGTAGGGAATAGAATCCTATTCAAAATGAGCCTTGGATGGAAAATTTCTGATAAACTATGAAGAAGTTATGCTTGGTCAAAAATGGGTTGACTTTTCCTGCAAAACCCTAATTTAGCAACTTTTGGGTTTTGACGAATTTGGAGCATTCCTTGGGGAATCATGGTCAACCCTTAATCAAATGATGAAAGTTACTTCAAAATATTAATTTTGGCCAAAAATCTTGAAGTTTGACTGTATGTGGGTCACAGTTGACTTTTGACCTAATACAGTCGATTCTCAAGCATCTGAGCAGTTGATTGAGCAAACTTCTTGTGCAAGGCATGAAACTTGACATGTAGGGTCTTGAGAACATATTAAGACCATGGAGAGCATATGAGGCCTTTGTGATTCACCCATCTTGATGAAAATGGAAACCCTAATTTGAGGTACACTGCCTTAGGAGAGAGTTTGTCTGGTCCATTCTTGGGAAACCTTGAGCAAATTGAGGATCTCTAGGAGCATGTATTGAGTAAAATGAGAGGGAAAATTTTGGGGTACAACAGCTGCCCCTGTTCAATCTTCTTAAACTTGTGGATGTAGATTGGCTTGTCTGCCTTTCGTAATCTGAAGGTGGAAGATGATTGAACACTAAAGTGCCCAGAAATTTGCACTCACACGAAGTGGCACTCGACTTGTGACATAGGGAATGGGCTTAAAGATGCCATTTGAAGGTCGACAATGGAAGATTGTCGGAGATGGGCTTAAAGATGCCATCCTGGATGCGACGGAGAATTGTCGTAGATGGGCTTAAAGATGCCATCTAGAGAATGTGGATTTCTTGAGATATTCCTTTGACGGGAGTCCCTATTGTTGTTATTGATGAGGAATCTGCTGAGGAATGTTGATATTTGTCTTGGGAGAAATAGAATTTTAGGAGCTTCAGTTGTCTGTTACTCTACTGGGGAAATAACTCATGCTTGAGGAAGCGGAAGTGAACTGCATATCTGGTCAGGGTACAAGCTGCACCGCGACTTACTGGGGAAATGCGAAACCAATCGTGTTTGATTAGGTTCAGGTCTTACAGTGTTGTGGATTACCGTCTGGAGATAAGAGAGAAGGAACCTGGATAGTAAGGTTATGAGAAGGAACCTAGATAGCAGGGTTTCTTCGAAATGAAAGCATGGATAGTAGGGCTGTGAGAAGGATCCTGGATAGTAGGGTTACGTCGATATGAAAGCCTGAATAGTAGGGCTGTGAGAAGGAACCTGGATAGTAGGGTTACTTCGATATGAAAAGCCTGGATAGTAGGGTTGTGAGAAGGAACCTGGATAGTAGGGTTACTTCGATATGAAATCCTGGATAGTAGGGCTCTGAGAAGGAACCTGGATAGTAGGGTTGCTTCGATATGAAAGCCTGGATAGTAGGGCTGTGAGAAGGAACCTGGATAGTAGGGTTACTTCGATATGAAAGCCTGGATAGTAGGGCTGTGAGGAGGAACCATGGTAAGGTTGTTTCGATATGAAAGCCTGGATAGTAGGGCTGTGAGAAGGAACCTGGATAGTAGAGTTACTTAGATATGAAAGCTTGGATAGTAGGGCTATGAGAAGGAACTTGGGTAAGGTTGTTTCGTAAGGAGTTTAGGTAAAACTGCATCTGAACCGAGGAGGAACCTGGGTAAGGTTGCTTTGGGATAAGTTTGGATAAAACTTCAGAGGGAACCTGGGTAAGGTTACTTTGGGCTAAGTCTGTGTAAAACTTCAGAAGGAACCGGGGTAAGGTTACTTTAAGATAAGTTTGTGTAAAACTTCAGAAGGAACCGGGGTAAGGTTACTTTGAGATATGATAATGTAGATTAGTTGACTTGTTTGATTTCGGGAACTGAGTTTCCATTAGTTGTCTGTAGATGTGATCTGTATAACTGCTGGATTTGTTGAAGCTAATCGTCTCTTCCTGAAAAGATATCAGGGTTAGTTGTATGCGATGCATGAAATGCAGGGTGAGATGATGTTCTCAAAATAAATGAGATTATGCTGTATATGATATGTATGCGTATGTCATGATGTATGTTCATGAAATGATGTCAGAGTATGCTCGTGTCTGGGAAAATAAATCCCTGACGGTTGCTGGAGATTTGCGAATATTCTGCCGGGAAGAGATGCTGGAGAATAACTTTGTGGGGACCAGACTTTGGGGGAAGAGATACTCTGTTGGTAGACCTGCTGATCTGGAGGAATAAACTCAGTTGGGGATGAAATTTCGTTGCTGGAAGTGATAAGCTCTGTTGGAGATTGAGCTTCTGTATCTGTAGAAATAGACTCCGCTTGGAAAATGAAATTTGTTGACTCGCTTGCGATTACGAACCTCAGCCGTGGATAGTTATGTCCTGTTTCAGAAAAGCTGACATCAATACCTTTGGATACTTTTACTCTTTGGGGAGTGCGTATACCAATAACTATGTTCCCAAGCATGACTATATCCCGATACCTGTGGGGCAGAGAAACTGTCGGGTTTGGCACTTCTTATTTTCCCTGTTTCTGGAATTACGAGTAATTGTCTTTTGTCTCTTATGTAAATATTTATGAGCAGCAATTATTTTCAAATGCATATATAAAAAATAAATCATTGGATGTTCTTTCAAAAACAAAACAGAAAAAAGAAAAAAAAATAGATTGAAGTTTTGTAAAAATGACTTGTATTGATTTTGAAATTAGCCTGTAATAGGCGTTTTGTACAAGGAGGTTGACATCCTAGTAAGAGAATGCCGCCGAAAGATAGAAATTATACAATTTATGTAAAAGAAGGAAAAACAACTATGTGAAACAACCCCATTGGGTTCCAACTATGCTATTGCCTTTATATCTTTAAGCGTCTCATCACTTTGCTACTTGGCCGAAGGTTGATCAGATTAATTGGCATTGTCCGAGCTTGATAGTCGATACTGAATTCTGGTCGCAAGATGATCCAATGAGACATAGTGATACGCTTCAATCCCTAACTTTTGCCTGGATTTCCCTTTCAGGTTTTCAATCCACCGGGATACCCTTTTTTGCCCAAGCTTCCCTTTCTGGTTTTCGACTTGCCGGGTGTACATATTTTTTTATTTTCATCCCTTACTTTTTCCCGAACTCTTTTGGTTCGCTGGGAAGCCCTTATTTTTTCCTAGGCCAGTCAACCTAGCGGGTCTTTGATAAGGCGTAGTATCTTTTCACTATTTCTGCATTGACAGGGTGAGGAAGGTCGTCACCGTCCATGGTAGTTAGAATCATAGCTCCTCCCGAGAAAATGTTCTTAACCATAAATGGCCCTTCGTAAGTGGGAGTCCATTTGCCCCTAGGGTCACCTTGCGGCAGTATGATGCGTTTGATCACCAGATCCCCGACTTGATATTCTTGAAGCCTGACTTTCTTGTTAAAAGCCTTGATCATTCGCTTTTGATATATCTGACCATGGCAGATAGCAGTAAGTCTCTTCTCATTGATTAAGTTTAACTGATCAAGTCGGGTTTGGATCCAGTCATCTTCGTTCAAACCTGCATCCTTCATAATCCTGAGAGAGGGTATCTGGACTTCTATGGGTAGGACTACTTCTATGCCATATACCAGAGAGTATGGTGTTTCCCTTGTCGACGTCCATGCTGAGGTACGGTATCCATGAAGAGTGAATGGTAACATCTCATGCCAGTCTTTATATGTCACCGTCATCTTTTGCACAATCTTCTTGACGTTCTTATTAGCCGCTTCAACAACGCCATTCATCTTCGGCCGGTAGGGAGAAGAATTATGATGTTGTATCTTGAACTGTTTACAGAGCTCGGTGATCATTGTGTTTTTGAGATTTGTACCATTGTCAGTAATAATCCTCTTTGGTACACCATATCGATAGATCAGATTGTGTCGGATAAACCGCGCCACGACATTCTTGGTTACTGTAGCAAAAGAGGCTGCCTCAACCCACTTTGTGAAATAATCAATGGCCACTAAGATGAAACGATGTCCATTGGAAGTGGTGGGTCTGATTTCTCCAATCATGTCGATGCCCCACATCGCAAAGGGCCAAGGAGCCATCAAGACATTCAGAGGAACCGGAGGTATATGCACCTTATCAGCGTATATTTGGCACTTATGACAAGTTCGAGAGTGCTGATAACAATCGGCTTCCATGGTGGACCAATAATATCCTTCCCGTAGGATCTTTTTAGCCATGGTGTGTCCACTAGAATGGGTTCCGAAAGTGCCTTCATGTAGATCTGTTATGATCCTCTCTGCTTCGCTCTTGTCTACACACCGTAATAGTGTGGAGTTATGGTTGCGTTTATAGAGGATTCCATTACTGAGGAAGAACTTTGCAGCGAACCTTCTCAAAAATTTCTTATCATTGATGGATGCCCCTTCGGGATATTCCTGAGCTTCGAGATACCTTTTAACTTCGTGAAACCAGGGTTTGTCTGCCACTTCTTCGGTATCGATCTCACAGCAGTCTGCTGGTTCATCCAACCTCTCAATGGTAATCTGGGGAGCTTCATTGTCCCACCTAACCTTGAACATAGAAGACATGGTAGCTAGCGCGTCTGCCAACTAGTTCTCCTCTCGTGGGAAATGTTCGAAGGTTACCTCCTCAAAGTGTGGGAGCAATGTCAGTACATACTCTTTGTAAGGAATGAGATTCGGGTGCTTCGTGTCCCACTCGCCTTTGATCTGACTTATCACCAGAGCGGAATCTCCGAATACACTCAAGAACTTAATCCTCGGGTCAATAGCGGCTCGAAGACCCATAATACATGCTTCATACTCCTCCATGTTATTGGTGCAGTTGAAACATAATCGGGCGGTGAACGGAGTATGACAGCCTTCCGGAGATATGATCACAGCGCCAATGCTGTTACCCAGTGTGTTCGAGGCTCCATCAAAATACATAGACCATCGAGATCCCTCTTTAGGTCCTTCATCCGGTCCAGGTTCTTCGTAGTCATTCACCAACATGATATTCTCATCCGGGAACTCAAAATTCATGGACTGGTAGTCATCCACGGCCTGATGAGCCAAATGATCAGCCAATACACTCCCCTTGATTGCTTTTTGGGTTGTATATTGTATGTCGTACTCAGTTAAGATCATTTTCAACCTTGATATCCTTCCGAAGAGAGTGTGCTTCTCGAAAATATACTTGATCGAATCCATCTTTGATATCAACAAGGTAGTTTAAGTCAGCATATACTGTCTCAGTCGGCGAGCAGCCCATGCCAAAGCGCAACAAGTTTTCTCGAGCAATGAGTATCGTGTCTCACAGTCAATAAACTTTTTGCTAAGGTAGTATATTGCATGCTCTTTTCGACCAGACTCGTCATGCTGCCCCAGCACACACCCCCATTGAATTGTATAGCACTATCAAGTATAATATCAAAGGTCTTCCTTCAACTGGAGGCATCAGAATTGGCGGTTCTTGAAGGTATTCTTTGATTCTTTCGAAAGAGGTGTGGCATTCATCATTCCACTTTACCACTTGATCTTTCTTCATAAGCTAGAAGATTGACTCACAAGTAGCAGTCAGATGTGAAATGAACCTGGCGATATAATTCAAGCGTCCCAAGAAACCTCTAACTTCCTTCTCTGTGTGGGGAACCAGCATCTCTTGTATAGCTTTTACTTTGGCAGGGTCTACCTGAATACCCTTGTCACTGAAAACGAAACCTAGAAGCTTACCAGACCTTACCCCGAAGGTACACTTGTTCAGATTTAACCTCAACTTATATGTCTTCAACCTGTCAAACAATTTCTGGAGATGATCAAAGTGCTCTCCCTCAGTCTGAGACCTGGCTATCATGTCATCAACATAGATCTCGATCTCGTGGTGAATCATATCATGGAATAAAGCGACCATGGCACGTTGATAGTTTGCCCCAGCATTCTTTAACCCAAAAGGCATCACCTTGTAGCAGAAGGTGCCCTACTGTGTAACGAAGGTTGTCTTCTCCATGTCTTCAAGAGCCATCTTGATCTGGTTGTAGCCAGAGAAACCGTCCATGAAGGAGAATATTTTGTGTTGCGCGGTGTTGTCGACCAGAACATCAATGTGAGGAAGTGGGAAGTCGTCCTTGGGGCTTGCCCTGTTCAGATATCTGTAATCAACACACATCCGTACCTTACCGTCCTTCTTAGGTACCAGAACAATGTTAGCAACCCACTATGGATACGAAGTCACAGCTAAGAATCCTGTATCGAACTGTTTCATGACTTCTGCCTTGATTTTCTCTGATATTTCAGGGCGCATGCGACGAACCTTCTGTTTAACCGGAGGATAGTCTTCTTTAGTCGGAAGGCGATGTACCACAATATCAGAGTCCAAACCAGACATGTCTTTATAGGACCAGGTGAAGATCTCAACGTAGTCGTGCAGCATCTGTATTAACCTCTATTTGACGCTAAGCTCCAGATTTGCACCTATTTTAACCTCTTTTTTGTCTTCCTCAGTACCCAAGTTCACTGTCTCAACCAGATCTTCATGGGGTTGTATGGCCCTTTCTTCCTGCTGTAGTAGTCTAGCAAGTTCTCCAAGCACCTCACAACCATCCTCACCTTCGTCCTCGACTTGGTTGATCAGATTTTTGAAGTCATAACTGGCAATAGCAGAGCTGTTATCAATGGGATCATGAGTGAATATGGATCTGCATTATGATACGTGAGTGTGGGTAAGAGAATAGTTGTTTTGATAAAGTGAAAACCAGAAAGGAAAAACAGAGAGCGCAAAATTTGTATGCAAGAAACGTCCAATGCTTTATTAATGATATATGAAATGAAAAATAATAGCCCTCACAAGCAAAGCCAAGGTGCCTCGGGAAAAGCACCAGGCCATAAAATTTCAAATTGTTTATTACAAATCTTAAAACAAATAGGTCAATTACTGCGGAATAAAAGAAAGAGGTATGAAGTTCTTAGCCGTCCAGTTACTCGGTCCACCGTTGGTAGTTTGGTAGATCCAGCTGTCAATGTCTGAGTCCTCTTCACTATCTTCAATGGCATTAATTCCCCAATTACTGATGCGTGGGGGAGGTCTTCCAGCCTGAGCGCGCCTAACAGCCCTTTGAGCCCCTAGAGTAAATCCCAAACCAAATTTGTCAGTTTTATGAGTGAAATCAGGGAGCTGACCCCAATTTGCACACCCACCTTCTTCAACCGCGGCCCTGGCGTCCTTGAGAGAAGCCATCTTCAAAGGAGGTTTGTTGCTAGTAGTTTCAGCCGATGCCAAGATCTGAGGGACCTCTTCAAAATTTTGACAAGGAGTTTCTATGAATTCCCTGTCCATCTCTATATAGCGGAAGGAGTTGAGGTGGCTCACCATATACTCTTCTTTACCCCGCACTATGATAATCTTTCCTTTCACCAGATACTTCAGCATTTGGTGGAGTGTGAAGGTGACTGCCCTAGCCTTGTGGATCCAAGGACGACCCAACAAACAAGAATATGATGGCCTGATATCCATCACATAGAAGGTGGACCCAAAAGTCTGAGAACCTATTTTGACAGGGATGTCCACCTCTCCGTGCACCATTCTCTTTGATCCGTCAAAAGCCCTTACCACAATGTTACTAGGCTTTAGAGTCAAACCCTCGCAATCCAAACGGTCCAACGCCTTCTTCGGCAGAACATTTAGTGAAGACCCAGTATCTACCAGCACATGAGCCATAGTGGTGCCCCTGTATTCAATCGAGACATGCAGAGCATCATTATGCTTCCTTCCCTTTGGTGTCAAGTCTGCATCTGAAAAACCCAGCCCATTATCAGCAGTCATGCTGGCCACACAATCTTTAAACTGATCAGCTGAAGTTTCCTACGGCACATGCGCAATTTTAAGAAATGCAATCAAAGCCTTCGCATGGGCTTCAGAACACAACAACAGGGATAACATGGATATTTTTAATGGGGTCTGCCCCAGCTGCTCGACCATATTGTAGTCGCTCTTCTTAATGATTTTCAGTATTTCCTCCATTTCTTATTTAGAGGCTTCCACAATAATTTTCTTAGGCGCCTCCGTCCGGGAAGGCTCACCTACAACCTCTTTGCCGCTGGCATCAGATGATTCGCCGACTGGAGTAAGAACAGGAACAATAGTTGATGTGCTAGCAGGAACAACAGATGTAATGACAATAGGCTTGTTAACAGTCTTATGGGAAATCTCGGGAGAGAAGACCCTTCCGCTCTGGGTGATTTTGCTGGTTCCGACAATGTTATCAATATCAGGATCAGCTTCTTCATCTTTCAAATCTTGTTTGATGCCATGATGGTACACATCGGCACCATAATGCCATGGGACAACTTTGTCCGAGACATACGGGACAAGACCAGGAACAATGATTATAAGCGGAGTGATTCTTGGGGCAGATGTAATCCTAACAAGTCTTCTCGAGGAAACATTGGAAGGATTGGTAGAAATTGTTATAATGGCAACATCTTCAATTGGAACAACAGAAATCATAGTTTTCTCAAACAGAATCTATTTGCTATCTATCAGGCGTTGAACACCTAACTTCAGCAAATGGTAACCAGAAGGTAGAAGCGAACACATGTGGAAACCTTTACCACAACCCAGAAATAAACCATTCAACAGAAAATTCTTCTTGACAGTCATGAGAGGAGTAGAAACTTCATCAACAGAGGTAACAAACAGATCAGTATCAATAGCATTAATTCCATGACCATGTTTAGGCATGGGAGCAGTTATGACGCTTGGCTTCTCCGGAGCATCAAAATATATCTCCTTGGCTTCAATCAAGTCTTGTATATTATTCCTTAGAGCCCAACAATCATTTGTATCGTGGCCAGGACTCTCATAATGATAGGCACACCAGGCGTTCAGATTATATCTAGGAGATGTAATATTTGGATTCTTGGGAGCCTCTCTCAAGGTTGCCAAGTCGGATCTCAGCAGATAAGGTAGAACTTCAACCAATGTCATGTTGATGCGGGTAAACTTCCGTTGTGGTCTTTCCACCCTTTGTTGATTGTTGTGTTGTGGAGCAACTGCGGGTCTAGGTATCATCACGACACTTACTGTCTGACGTTGTTCAACCCTGTTTTGGCCCCTCGGGCTATATATGGCACTGGCTTCCTTCTTACCAGCAAAAGGCTTCTTTGTTGAACTTGAAGAGGCATCCTTCTGTATTTTTCCGCTTTGAATCCCAGCTTCTACTCTTTCTCCACTTAGAATTAGCTCGATGAAACCAGCTGACGAGCTACCGATCAAATGATTGAAAAATGGACCAGATAGCGTCCCCAGAAACATGCCAACCAACTCCAAATCAGACAACGGGGGTTGAAATCTCCCAGCCAAGTCTCTCCATTTTTGTGCATGATCTTTAAAACCTTCACCTGCACCCATGGACATACTCTGGAGTTGAGTACGGGTGGGAGCAAGGTCAGTATTGTACTAATACTTCTTGTAGAAAGCAGCAGCCAGATCTTCCCAATTTCGGACATTGGCTCCCTCCAGCTGGTAGAACCATTCAAGCTGAGTCCCTGACAGACTATCTTAAAAGAAATGCACCCACAAATTTCTATCAGCAGTGTGGGGCTGGATTTTTCTGACATAAGAACGGAGATGGAGTTTTGGGCAGGACACCCCATCATACTTAGCAAAAACTGGAGCTTTGAACTTCTGCGGGATGACCACTCCCGACACCAATCCCAATTCTTTGAAATCTAGTCCAGGTATCCTCTGAACTTCCATGGCACTCAGACGATCTTCCAACCGTTTGTATCTATCCTCGGCAGGAGGATATTGCTCATCATTATAATCAGTATCATTGTCAGAGACTACAGGACTAGGGTCCTTCTCTTCTTCTTGGTCTTATTCTTGGTTCTCCCCTTCCTTAGGTGAAGAGGTCAGGTCGACTTGTCGCTTCAACCACTCTCCAAACCTTCGGCCCATGTTCAGAATACCAGCAACCTTCTTCTTTTTCTTCTTCTCTTTCAGAATGAGGGCTTTCAGATCTTCCTGCCCCTTTGCCAGACTAATGAACATTTGTTGGAACTGGGCGTTTTGTGCCTGCAGGTCCTTAATGCTTTGTTCGGAAGACATTTCTACTGAAATAAACAACGAAGGAGATGAGAAACCTGTAATGGTACCTGTAATGATGTGTATGATAATGGTATACGCATGCAATGATTTCAAAGACTTCGAGAAATTTAAATTTGCAAACCCAAAACAATAAAGATTTTATTAACTGAATTTGAAGTTCAAATGCCTTTTAGGCGTTACAATTAAAAATAAACAAATCTAAAACTATAAAAAGACATTAAAATTCCCATGGATGCTTCCTCTTTGTGCCAAGATAGTCGTTCAGTCCTCTTTCTTCATGCAGTTGCTTTGTGAGCTCTAAGACCTTCCTCTCCTGAGCATGGAATTGATCCCTATAAGTATCTCGTTCCTTCGTCAGCTGAATCCAAGACCTATGTAATTCCCCAAGATCAGTGGGCATATAAGGATAGAGAATTGTGTAAGGAATACCCTCCTCCATAGTGGTTTCCACAATCACTGGCAAAATAGCCACATAGGGCATCATAAGCTGCTGGGCACAAGCTCGTACCCATTGTAGGTAAGGTTCCACAGGAATGGAAGTCTTTGGCCCCAAAGCCCTGATGTCGGATCTGTTTACCATGCCTCAAGCTCGTATGAACCTTCAGCGATACTCTTGAATATCATCCTCATAGTTAAATACAATGCCCTCGATAAGCAATTCATGGGGACCATCCCTTCGAGCGTGACCAAATTGTCGTAGATCTAAACAAGGATTGTAGGTTATACCCCCTCTGATACCAATAAGTGGGACATTAGGGTACTCCCCGCAGCGGTCAATGATAGCAATGTTTTCCATAGATCAAGAACACCAAAGAATATTCGTATGAGCGAGTGACATTATTCTTTGCGACCAACCCAGACCTTCTTCATTCTTCAGTATGGACTTAGGGAGGTGAGAAATAAACCACCTCGACAGCAATGGCATGCAGCACATGAGAATCTCTCTTCTCCTCATGGTACGAGTATGGAGAGTGTGCAAAATATCTCTGAGTAAGGTAGGCACATGATTGCGAGAGAGAAAGATCTTGATAGCATTCACATCTACGAATGAGTCCGAATTAGGGAAGAGAACTAAACCATAGATAAGAAGAGCCAAGACCTCCTCAAAAGCCTGAAAATACATATCCTCCCAAAACAGTTGGGCCTTGTCTATCAGAAACTTAGCTAGAAAACCCTTGACTCCGTTTCTTGTTTCCCAATTGGATACCACATCGGCCCGTTTCAGGTGCAAAGCTAAGGCAATGACTTTTGGCTTAGGAGTTTCTTCTAAAGCTATAAAGGGTAATTGCTCAAGATTGGGTATATCCAATAGCTGAGAGAATTCTTCCAAGGTATGCACCAACTAATAGTCTGGAAAGGTGAAGCAGTGGTGCTTGGGATTAAAGAACTGAAAAAGTACACTCATCATCTTTTCATCAAATCTTGAAGTAACTAGGTTGAGAAGTTGACCATGTCTCTTAGTGAACACAGAAGTTTCAGAAACCCTTGACGCTATCTCTTTGAGTTGGGAAGGTATCTTCACAAAGCTGATTCGGATAGTGTTTCTATGAACGGAAGCCATGATCTACAAAACAGAACAAAGATAAATTCCCTTGGTCTTTGAAATGGTTAGTGCAATAAGCATGGATGCCATGTTATGATGCATGATTTCATGATAAACCACAGGTATAGCAAACACAGGTATAGCAAGCACAGTCAAATCACACAAAGTCCTTAGGTTTAAGGCTTGCATGAGGTCAAAGGTAATACCCTCTTGAAGTTTAGTTGGTTCAAACTTGTCTTAAAAAGTAACCGGGTTCTAGAGGATCTCAATATCACTAACCATCCTTTATCGGGAATTGTTTCAGCAATCAATCTTTTCTAGCGGCCAAAAATCCCGAAAGTATGGTCTCAATGAGTGTAGCATCGAGTATCAACTAGTTCTCAGCTCTACACCGAGGCCAGCTATCTCACTACTTTCTAATGGCCAAGTTTTTTCAACTAAGGTTCTAAGGTCCGTTAGTGCTTCACGACACCACACGGCGGCCCCGTATTCTCCTCGTTTCCCCATGAAGGATACCGGTACCAACCAAAGTGCCACACTAACACAACCATCGCTTAAACCATATTGGTCTATGTCGTACAGTCTCCACGATCTATTGTTGTTTACCTAATGAGTGCCCCCAGATCCGGGTGTAGGATCTATAGTAACCCCAAACAAACCCTCAAAAGTAAAGCAATCAAGACAATCAAGAGAAGCAATTTAATGACCTAGATCCTAAGGTAAAGCCCACTTTATTTTATTTCCCCAGCAGAGTCGCCAGTTCTGTGATACGGTGGCAGAACCGACTGTTAATACTGGTTTGCGTTTTGTGTTTTTTGTTCGCAAAATGTCGCGGTAAGCAAGAGTCGCCACTGACTTTTATTTCATCCAATCATGGAAAAGGAAAAAGAACAGAAAAAAAAAACCTTTTTTCGAGATATTTTGAGTACGGGGGGTAGATTATAGAAAGGGAAGGTGTTATCACCCTTTCTATCTGTAGTTATTTATGGGCTCTTAGGTACTTGCTCATTTTTCAAATAGCTTGTGTGTGTTTGTCTTTAAAATGTTTTTACTTCGTGATAACCCCTTGTATCAGTCTTCAAGGATGTGACGAAGTTTGTTTTGAAAATTTGTTTTGAAAGGTGTTTGTGTGAAAAGTTTTCATTGAGCAAGTATTAAGATTCTACCTACTCGAAAAAATATTATTCGTTCTCGTTTCCTTTAGACAGCACTATCCTACTATTAAGGAGTAGGTAGCATTGTCGTTGGAGTTGTAAGGGACATTTGAAAGGGACAAATACAATCACTAAAGCAATAGTTAGAAAATCTTAGTAGTAACCCTAGAGCCTTAAGATCTTTTCGAGGCAACGTTTTCGAGGCAACATTTCCGAGGCAACATTTCCGAGGCAAAATTTTGATCTTTTAGACTGGAGGGCGACCACTAAGATTTCCTATGCTTAATGACTGTTTACCGAAGGCAACCGGAGTGAGGCAAACCCTAGGAGTGAACATGTGCATGTGAACTTTTTCAGTTATTTAGTCTTTGCACACTAGGTGATCTACCGTTTTAAATTTCAAGCATTCTTTTCATAAAATCCTATTAGCCATTCCTCTAGACAGTTAAAGATTACGGGAATTTAAAGTGCGAAAAATAAACCTAGCTGTTACAAGGCTTCAGGTAGGGGGATTAATTACATAACCAAAAATCGGGGATTTAAACAGTAAATAAAAGCCCTAGGTTAACTATTACAAACCCCAAACAGTTACAAAATAAGGGACAAATGATTAACAAGCGCGCGACAAATTAAATGCGAGGATGATTGAAATAATCTAAAACCCTAATTGAGAGAAAAAGATTTTTTTTTTGGATTTTTTTTTGAGAAAATGTTTAATTACAAATTAATTAAACCTAATTTCTAATTGTTTTTCAATTATGAAAGAAACTAAATTAACCCAATTTTCTAATCAAATAATTTCAAGAAAAAAAAATATTTTGTACAAAAAGATTTTTTTTGTATTTTTTGTTGTTGTTTTATTTGAGAAAAGAAATATAAGTGTAAATTAAAACCTAGATTCTATTTGATATTAATTATAAAAGAAATCAACTTAACCTATATTTCTAATTAAATTAAAATAAATATTTTATTGAAAAAATGCTTTTTTGGTATTTTATGATTGGTTGATTTTATGATTTTTTTAAAAAAGGTGATTAATTTAGTGAAAAAAAATAATTAAACAAAACAATTAAAATAAAAGAAATAAATTGAGAAAAAAGAATATGTGCCTGTGTTGTTAGCAATTCTGGGGGGTGGAAATCTGAATTTCCAAGCCCATTAAGCTCCAAGCCCAGTCAACCACGCTGGATCTTGTGCAAGGGTTGACTTGAGGTGTACCAAGGACATTCAGGGGAGAAGCGTTAGATCTAGCTAGCATTGCATCCAATGGTTGGGCGTTGAGGTTGCATGGAAGGCATGTGAGGGAGTGGAGCATTGGATTTGCCTGAAATAAACAGGAAAATAATAAAATGCACACGCTTGGGATCGAACCCAAGACGCGTGCATCAAAGGCGTGCCTCTCAACCATCTGCGCCGCCGGTTCTTTTGTTAATATATATAAACGAAATATAATATAATACAAAAAGCGCATGATAACCAAAGAAACACGCAAAATTCAAATTAGCCGGTCATGGGCTGCCACACATCATCTTTTTCACTGCAATCGTCGTCTTAGGTTAAAGACTTATACCTACGGATGCTTGTTGTAACTACAACCCCTGCAAAATTCAAAAATCTCATACACGCATGATATATTAATTGTGATGGTACCAAGCAACTCGTCTTGGTCTCACGAGTATCATGGTACCTCATTCATGACCCAATTTTTCCTGTACCAGAAATCCCCAAATCGTGATCTTAAACCCTAACAATGGTGAATATGGATTCCTGCACTGTTAGTATAATTAAGTGATACAGAAATCTTGCAAACACAATTATGAACTAGAATATATGGATAGAATGGATTTATCATGCGTAAAACATAGAAATCGAATTTGAGTTTGGGAGGCAAACTGTGATGTGTCTAGGAAATGATTCTTGACGTTTTGAAAGATGCAAATGATGTTGTTGGCTTCAGGAGATGGCCAGGAAGTGATTAGCAGCGTTGGAATGGTCTGAATTGATCTCTAAATGCAAAAACGATCCAACACTTTTTGTCACTTTTTTAGAGTTTGGTTTGGTGTTTCCACGACTGCTCAACCCCTTCTTTTGATCTGCAATTGTTGTATACATATAGTAGACTGAATTAGGTCAATAAAATTGTATCATATCTTTGAGAATTATGAAAATGTGATTTGATTTGATTCATGTATGATATCTTTCTAAAACAAGCTTCAATCTAATATTTTCCAACCCTAATGAGTCTTGCACGAATTGATCATCGTGCTAGCTGTACATGGACTCCAAATGTGCACAAAAATCCCAAGATTTGATTTGTTTTCATTATTTTACCATTTAATTTGATTTATTTTGATTTAAATTAATAAAAAATCAAAATAAATGATAAAAGTAATAAAACAATAGGTGGAAAAGCTTAGGGGTCGTGGGTCCTATTAGAAACATGTTTCAAGCAAGAAAACATGGGCCCCTTTGGAAAAATGCAAATTTGATCAATGTTGACTTTTGACAATTTTCCAAAAATTGCCAACTTTGACAATGCACAACTCTCTCAATTTTGACCCTAGGAGGGTGTTCTTGGACTTTTTAGAAATCTTAGGATGTCCCATAAACAACCCTTTTGGTTTCATATCAATTGGAGCGTCCATGTTCATGTATGAAACTTTGACCCAAAAGGTGTTTTTGTTGACTTTACAAAAGGACCTATAATGTAAAAATTCATATCTTTTGATGAGTGCATATTTTGAACTTGAGGGATGAAGATTAATTGTAGGTAATAGCATCCTCTTAAAAATGAGCCTTGGATGGAAAATTTCTGATAAAGTATGAAGAAGTTATGCTTGGTCAAAGTTGGGTTGACTTTTCCTTCAAAACCCTAATTTAGCAACTTTTGGGTTTTGATGAATTTGGAGCATTACTTGGGGAATCATGGTCAACGCTTGATCAAATGATGAAATTTACTTCAAAGTGTTAATGTTGGCCAAAAATCTTGAAGTTTGACTGTATGTGGGTCACAGTTGACTTTTGACCTAATACAGTCGATTCTCAAGCATCTGAGCAGTTGACTGAGCAAACTTCTTGTGCAAGGCATGAAACTTGACATGTAGGGTCTTGAGAACATATTAAGACCATGGAGAGAATATGAGGCCTTTGTGATTCACCCATCTTGATGAAAATGGAAACCCTAATTTGAGGTACACTGTCTTAGGAGAGAGTTTGTCTGGTCCACTCTTGGGCAACCTTGAGCAAATTGAGGATCTCTAGGAGCATGTATTGAGTAAAATGAGAGGGGAAATTTTGGGGTACAACACTCATAATTGAAGGAGATGGGAGTGAAGTCCTTTGTGTTCCAGTTGTTGAGCTTTCCTCCGGAAGAAGGGTAGATCCATTCTTCAAAAGCACATTCATCGTCAGAGTCTTCCACAATGTTTACTTAATGATTTCTGATGTGAAGAGGTGGCTTCCCCACGCGAGCGCACCTGACCTTTTTCTGAGCTTTGATGGTGAAACCCAGCCCAAATTTGTATGCTTTAAACGGAATGTCAGGGAGTTATCCCTAAATAATACAACTTCCATCTTCGGCCACGGCACATGCATCTTTAAGTGAAACCATTCTTGGTACAACTTCATCAGCTTTTGATGTGTCATAGGAGATTTTGGTGGCTGCAATCATAGGAGGAACAACTTTGAAATCCTGGCACAAAGTTTCTATAAATTCACCATCCATTTCCACATATTTGAAAGAATTGAGGTGGCTCACCATAAATTCCTCTTCACCACAAGCAGTGACAATCTTCCCTTTGATTGGGTATTTTAACTTTTGATGAAGGGTGGATGTTACTGCCCATGCCCCATGGATCCAAGGGCGTCCAAGCAAACAAGAGTATGTGGGACGTATGTCCATTATATAAAAGGTGGAGTTGAAAATTTTTGATCCTACTTTAATGGGAAGATCCACCTCTCCATGCACCATCCTTTTAGACCCATCGAAAGCCCTTACAACTATACCACTTGGTTTCAAAACCAGGCCTTCGCAATCTAACCGGTCCAGAGAACATTTGGGTAACACGTTTAGAGATAAGCCAGTGACAACTAAGACAGGAGCCAGTGTAGTTCCCTTGCATTCAATAGAGATATGCAAAACCTTTTTATGATTCCTTCTAACACGAGCCAAGTCAGCGTCGGAGAAACCTAATCTGTTGTCATCCATTAAACTCGTGATGACACACAAATATGTGATATTTATGGCTTGATATACACCAAATATTTCTCATACTTTAGTTTAAATTAAATTGTTTTATAGGTATTATGTAGGTATTTTTCTATTTTTGCAGATATGCATTAAGCTGAACACTTTGGAAGAAATGAAGAAAAAAGAGGTGCAAAACTAGCAAAAAGGCCAAAGGAGAAGAAATGAGCTCAAGCCCATTATACATGTGAGCACGTGGCCCACCATGAAGAAGACCTTGACGACCGTCAAAGAGGCGTGCCGAACGTCACGCGCCAAGAAAGACCAAGTGACTATCGTCACTTGAATGTGACGAACTTCACAAGCCACTTACTCCACTTTCTCCTCATCCAACAGACAGAAACGCATTCAAATGTTAATCCAGCGACTACCTACATTTTCTCACCCACTCAGTAAAAGCACCAAGGAATGTGACAAATTAATGGCCCTATTATTTCTCAAAGGAAGAAATAAACTGTTCCTACATTTTCGAGAACAACTATCACGCAAGACTTATAAATAGAGCCTTAGACCACAATAGAAAGGGTTCTGCTTTTTGTGCAAGAAACTTTGGAGATTTTATATTTACTTTGAGCGAATATTCTTTTGAGCATTATTTTATTTCCCAGTTATTTCTATATTCCTTTCCAAGCATTAATTTCTTTGTACGGTTAAATATATTCTCTGATCGAAGCAAAGCCTACAATTTGTGCAGGAGTGCTTCTGTCTTCAGAGTTATTACCAGGTTTATGTTTATGAATTCTTATTGCTTTTTAATCAATATAATTATGTTTATTTTTATTTGTCTCTTAAATTATTCTGCGATTTGGTTTAATATTATGTTAGGCTAGAATTCCTATACCGGTATGTAAAGTCACTCAACCAAGGGAACGAGTGACTTAGTTGGGATTATTTTTACTACGAAACTTTCTTTTATGGCCTAAGTTACTATTTTTAATCATTAAATTGTTTTGTTACGGAAGTAAAAAACAGATAGAGGTTAGGGTCAACAAAGCGGAAGTTTGAGATCTTTTAACTAGACAGTAGTAGTTAGGCATTGGCTTAAAATATAGCGGAAGCACTTTAAAGTTAATTAAGATTTTATTTAGTTTTCAAAAAGTGTTTTTAACTCCTGCGGGATGGCGAAAGTGTATGTTAGGACTTAACTGCATAGCCTAGATCAACAAAACGACAGTGTGAGACGAGGGTTTTTAAACTAAATAAGTTTTACTGAAAGTTGTTTTGAAAATATAAAGACGCCCAACAGGTCGCTAGCTCCCGAGGTACGACTATTGCATACTGGTAATTACGCTAATTGATTATTAAAAATCCAATTTAATTTAGTATTTAGTTTTCCCTACAACCCAATCAAATATTCATTAACTTTAGATTTGCGAAGTAACAATAGAAGACGGTAGATCGATTCATCAGTCTCTGTGGTTCGATATCTTTTAAAACTACACGATAAGACTGTGCACTTGCAGTCCGAATCATTGGATACATAAGTATAATCTCGATCAAGTTTTTGGCGCCGTTGTCGAGGACTGATTTAAGTCGATATCACTACTCTTTTGTTACGCAGTAGAGACTAGAGCAAAAACTTCTCTCTTTCTTTTCTATTTCTTTTCTTTTCTTTTCTTATTTGTATGCCAAACACTCGTTCGCAAGACGAGCCGTTATACATACAAATCAACAATATCGAGCGTTATCTCAGACTTAGATGCCGCATTCAAGAGTATCATCTCTTGCATAACACTCAACCTCGTCAATCACTCGAACCTCCTACTTCTCGACCAACCGAAGAAATGGCTGCCAATCCTGCTCCGCGCCCACTCAAATCCTATGCCATTCCCTCACAAGATGAACCGCACAATAGCATTGCTGCCCCTCCAATCGAGGCTAACAACTTTGAACTGAAACCCTCTTTGTTATCTGCTGTACAACAGAACCAGTTCTCTGGTGGGTCAATGGAAGACCCTAATCTTCATCTATCAATATTTCTACAGTATGCAGATACAATTAAGAACAATGTGGTCAGTCAAGAGGCAATAAGACTTCGTCTTTTCCCTTTCTCTCTAAGAGACAGAGCAAGAGCTTGGCTCCAATCTATACCCACAAACTCAGTCACTACATGGGACGAGCTGAAGAAAGTCTTTCTTGCAAGGTATTTTCCGCCAAGCAAAACAGCTATGCTAAGATCTTAGATAAGCGATTTTAGACAAAAGGAGAACGAATCCCTTTTCGATGCTTGGGAAAGATACAAAGATCTAATGAGACTATGCCCACATCATGGCTTGGAAGAATGGTTGATTATCCACACCTTCTATAATGGTCTCCTTTACAATACAAGATTAACGATAGACGCTGCCGCAGGTGGTGCACTTATGGACAAATCCTACACCGCTGCATATGCTCTAATTGAAAGTATGGCCCAAAACCACTATCAGTGGGGAAGTGAAAGAGGACACGCAGACAAAGGTACTGCAGAGAAAGCACCGACAAAAGGAGGCATGTATGAGATAAGCGACCTAGACAGTGTCCATGCTAAGGTAGATGCCCTCACCCTAAAGATAGATAATTTGACCGCAATACCTCCAGCCACCGTGGCTGCTATAACTCCCAATTGCGAAATATGCGGAGTACCTGGACATCTAGTTACTGAATGTAAGATCTTGGCAGGGACTCCAGCTGACCAAGTGAATTATGCTCAAGGAAACCCTTACTCAAACACGTACAACCCTGGATGGAAAAACCACCCAAATCTCTCATATAAAAACCCCAATGCGTTGTATGCTCCAAACCAAGCACCTGCTGTGCCACCTGGATATCAGAAAGCTCCTACAAATGCTCCTAGTGCACCTAGAAAATCAAACTTAGAACTGATGATGGAGAACTTCATAGCTACCCAAGCACAAACAAACAAAGACGTCCAAAATCAGAACATACACACTAATGAGCAGATAAAACAATTAGCAAACAGAATAGATGCTCTGGCCACCCACAATAAAATGTTAGAAACCTAAATCTCTCAAGTGGCTCAACAACAAGCACCTACAACTGCACCGACTGATACATTTCCCGGTCAACCACAACCTAACCCGAAGGGGCATGCTCATGCCATCATATTAAGGAGTGGAACCGAGTTAGATGGACCGCCCGACCCAAGACTGTCAAATCAAAGTATGTATCAAAAGGCCGAAACATCAACTGAGAAGGAGAATCAACCAGAGAAACCAGAGGAAGACGACGAAGATAAAGGAGGAGAGGACAAAGAAAAAGAAAAACCTTATGTGCCTCCACCGCCTTATAAACCCCAGATCCCATTTCCTGGTAGATTAGCCAAACCTAAGAATGTAGGGCAATTTAAAAAATTCGTAGAACTTCTGAAACAACTTAATATAACAATTCCTTTCACATAAGCTATAACTCAAATGCCCTCCTATTCCAAATTCCTCAAGGAAATCTTATCCAACAAGAAAAAACTAGAAGATAATGAAACAGTAACGCTTACAGTAGAATGTAGCGCAATTATCCAAAACAAGATGCCTCCTAAGCTGAAAGACCCTGGAAGCTTCTCTATACCATGCCATATAGGTAAGTTTGTCATAGACAAAGCCCTATGCGATTTAGGAGCTAGTATTAGCGTTATGCCTTTATCCATATGCAACAAACTGGAAATGGGTGAACTAAGACCAACAAAGATGTCCATTCAATTAGCAAATTGCTCCGTCAAATACCCAGTAGGAATCTTAGAAAACGTTCCTGTTCGGATAGGTCAATTCTACATCCCTACAGATTTCATAATCATGGACATCAGAGAAGACGAAAGTACACCTATCATCTTAGGAAGACCATTCCTAGCTACCACTGGAGCTATCATAGATGTAAAAAAAGGGCAAACTAACCTTTGAAGTAGGTGAAGAGAAAGTCGAATTTATTCTGACACAATTCTTACAAGTGCCTGCCATAGATGACACATGTTATCTGGTGGACATCATGGACGAAAGCGTAAGAGAAATTGAATGGGAACCAATACCTTGTTCTGAAACCATGAAGATTCTGATACCTCTTATATTCGAAGATAACGAATGGTGTCCTGAATACCGAGACGACAATCTGAGTGAATGCTTAGCTCTGACACCCGATCACATGCCTTGTCCAAGAAAACCAGCATTGGATCTTAAGCTATTACCTAAGACCCTCAGATATGAATTCCTTGACACCGAGTTAAAACGACCTGTAATTGTCAACGCGGACTTAGGACAACATGAAACAGACAAATTATTACAAGTCTTAAGAAAATATCCATCCGCCTTAGGATACAGCATTACAGATCTCAAACGAAAAAGTCCTTCCTTTTGCATGCATCGTATTATGCTGGAAAATGACTGCAAATCTTCTAGAGAACATCAACAAAGAATTAACCCAATATGGAGCACCGTAGTTAAAGATGAAGTTAAAAAACTTCTGAACGCAGGAATCATATACCCAATCTACGATAGTCAATGGGTAAGCCCAGTTCACTGTGTACCAAAGAAAGGTGGTATAACAGTAACAACAAACAAAGCAGGCGAAGCTGTAGCGGAACGAACTATAAGCGGAGCTAGAATGTGTATTGACTATAGGAAGCTAAATAAGGCCACTCGCAAGGACCATTTCCATCTACCGTTCATTGATCAAATGCTTGAACGATTAGCTAAGCACTCTCATTACTGTTATCTAGACGGTTACTCAGAATTCTTCCAAATTCCTATTCACCCCGATGACCAAGAGAAAACAACATTCACAGGTCCTTATGGAACTTTCGCCTACCGACGAATGCCATTTGGATTATGTAATGCTCCCGCCACATTTAAGAGGTGCATGATGGCAATCTTTGCTGATTTCATAGACAACATCATGGAGGTCTTTATGGACGACTTCTCTGTATGTGGAGAGAGTTTTGAAGATTCTCTGATAAATTTGGAGAAAGTTTTGGAGAGATGCGTAAAAGTTAACCTCGTTCTGAATTGGGAAAAGTGCCACTTTATGGTCAAACAAGGAATCGTACTAGGACACGTTGTGTCTGAAAAGGGGATTGAAGTCGATAAAGCTAAGATCAAAGTCATAGAAAACTTGCAACCCCCTAAAACAGTAAGAGAAATACGCAGTTTCTTAGGACACGCCGGTTTCTACCGACGATTCATAAAAGATTTCTCGCAAATATCAAAACCTCTAACCACCCTCCTTATGAAAGATGTTGAATTTGATTTTGATGACAAATGCCTAAAAGCATTTAACCAATTAAAAACAGCTCTTGTATCCGCACCAATCATGCAACCACCTGATTGGAGACTTCCATTTGAAATCATGTGCGACGCAAGTGATTACGCCGTAGGTGCAGTCCTGGGACAACGAAGAGATAAGAAGCTTCATGCGATATACTATGCTAGTAGAACCTTGGACCCTGCACAGATGAATTACGCAACAACGGAAAAAGAAGTTTTAGCCGTAGTCTTTGCACTAGAAAAATTTCGCTCCTACCTAGTAGGCGCAAAAATAATCATCTATACAGACCATGCAGCTATTAGATATCTCTTAACCAAGCAAGATTCAAAGCCGAGACTTTTGAGATGGATTCTGCTTCTACAAGAGTTTGATTTAGAAATTAAAGACAAAAAAGGTACCGAGAACGTAGTAGCCGACCATTTATCCCGAATGGAACAGCTGACACCAGAAGAAGTACCTATTAACGATGACTTCCCGTATGTACGTTTGTTAGCTCAGATAGACTTAGGAGATGCCAGCAAAGAACCACCTGAATCGAATCTAAATCAACTGCTTTTAGGACTTGACACACGAGCTGTTAGCAGTGATTTACAAGAAAGCCAAGACGAAATAAATAATGATATAAAAGAAGTTGTGGTCTCTGTCCAAACTAACCAAACCATACCATGATATGCGGACATAGAAAATTACTTGGCTACCAAAATCCTACCCCCTGATATGACTTATCAACAGAAGAAAAAATTCTTTCACGATTTGAAACATTACTTTTGGGATGAACCTTTACTATTCAAGAGAAGTGCCGACGGTATTTTCCGATGATGCGTCGCGGAAAACGAGATCAAAAGCATTATTTCTCATTGTCATGATGCCCCTTACGGTGGACATGCAAACACATCAAAGACATGTGCCAAAATTTTGCAGTCTGGCTTCTATTGGCCAAATTTGTGGAAAGATGTGCACATAGCCATCCTAAACTGCGACCGATGCCAACGCACCGGAAATATATCCAGACGCGATGAGATGCCTCAGACTGGCATTCTACAAGTCGAAGTCTTTGATGTATGGGGAATAGACTTCATGGGACCATTCCCATCCTCATTCGGCAACAAATATATACTCGTGGTTGTAGATTACGTTTCGAAATGGATTGAAGCAATAGCTTCTCCAACAAATGATACTAGAGTCGTGATTAAACTCTTCAAAACCATTATATTCCCAAGGTTTGGTGTACCCAAACAAGTTATAAGCGACGGTGGCTCCCACTTCATATCAAGAATCTTCGATAAACTCCTAACCAAATATGGGGTGAAACACCGCGTAGCAACACCATACCACCCCCAGACAATCGGACAGGTGGAAGTCTCAAATCGAGAAATAAAACAAATATTGGAAAAAACTGTTACCACGTCAAGAAAGGATTGGTCGGATAAGTTACCTGACGCATTATGGGCCTACAGGACGACGTTCAAGACGCCAATAGGTACAACACCCCTTAAACTCATCTATGTAAAATCATGCCACCTGCCAGTGGAAATTGAACACAAAGCTTACTGGGCAATTAAAACTTTAAACCTAAGCTACACTGCGACAGGAGAGAAAAGGATCCTCGACATAAATGAATTAGAAGAACTAAGATTAGACGCATATGAAAATGCGAGGATCTACAAATAAAGAACCAAAAAATGGCATGACAAACGAATCTCAAGGAAGGAATTCAACGAAGGAGATGTAGTTCTCCTATTCAACTCTCGTCTAAAACTTTTTCCCGAGAAACTCCGTTCACGATGATCTGGACCATTCGAAGTAACCAAAGTTTTCCCCAGTGGTGCCATAGAGATTAAAGGAAAATCCATGAACCCGTTCTTAGTAAATGGCCAACGTCTAAAACATTACTACAGCGTTGAAAATAAGGATTACACCGCGAGCTTAACGCTATTAGAGCTACCACCCGAATTAGGAAACTAATTCACGTCTAAAAACATTGTCAAGCTAACGACATTAAACAAGCGCTGTGTGGGAGGCAACCCACAAGTTTTTATTATTTACTTTCTTTCAAATCTCTTTATATTTTATTTTTATTTCTGCATTTTGATTTTTACTTTCCGATTTTTTCCTTTTTCTTTCTTTCTCCCGCTACATATTTTACTTATTTGCATTTTTATTTTACAAATTTTAGTATCGACTCACAGGAACCTACAAGCTAAAACTCATGGATACTATCATTTTCGCCACAGAGGCCCAGCATAGGCGATATGAGATTCTGGCTCAGCGCCAGATGAGTATGACTACGTATGTGCATGATCCCATGTTGACAGCTTTAGGAATCAGGGAGAGTGTATACTTCTTGTTCAACCAGATAGGATGGGAAGGGTTCCTAGCCCATAAACACCCTACACACCAACGCCTCACCTTAGAGTTCTTAAGCTCACTCATCTATAAACCCACACAAGGCCTAGGGCGTAGTAGGGGATATATGTCCTTTAGATTGTTTGGTTTCACCCACCAGTTTACAGTTCGTAGTCTAGCTGAGCTACTAGGATTCCCTAGTTCTTTAGATGCCTACATGGAAACCCAGACGGATGACTACCTTAACTTTGAACTTAACCACTTTTGGTGGGACATAGCAGGGCAATATCCTGAGGACCCTGACCACCTTGATGCTACTGAGATCCATAACCTTGCGATTAGGTATTTCTATCACATATTAGCTTTCACCTTTTTTTGGAAAACCTACTAATAGACTCTCAGTTTCTAGGGATGAGTTATTCATCATTTACTGTGATTTTCAGTCCAGACCAGTCATTGGTGCATCATTTATTATCTCCAACATGTCAGCTAAAGCTCAGTGTACCCAGAGCCCCATCTGTGTCGGCGGGCTAGTCACTATGATAGCCGAGGCCTTATCCCTACGTTCATCTTTATCACACCTTACGTCGTACGCCAGATTCTATACCATGGATATCCCTTTTTGTTTTAACATATCTTTGATTGGTGACCTCAACCCACCTCACTTTCAGCTGCTTGTCCGAAATAACCCTGTCTATTACTTCAAATTGCCTAGCCCTGAAAACACAAGTGTCTATACTAAGAAAAATTGGCTATATAACCTAGAAAAGACAGACGAACACGACCCTGAGAGGGAGGAGAGCGACCCGTCCACACCCACCGGTTACCATGATTATACACCATCGGATTACCCTACACTACTGTGATCGGTGGATCTGGAACTGACTGTTTAACGCTGGTTCGCGAAATGTCGCGGAAGCAAGAGTCGCCACCGTCTTTTATTTTCTCCAAATGGAAAGGACAAAAGCACAGAAAAATTCCTTAAAGAGATTGCTCTCGGTTCGGGAGGTAGATTATAGAAAGGGAAGGTGTTAGCACCCTTTCTATCCATGGTTATCCATGGGCTCTTAGATACTTGCTCATTTGTGTTTTCAAAAGGTTTGTTTGCTTTTCAATTGTGGGTTTTAAAAAGTTTCTTTGAAAATTCCAGTTCGACTCTTGTATCGGTCCTCAAGAGTGTTTGAAAAGTTGCTTTCGAAAGCTTTTTGAAAAGGTGTCGGTGTGAAAAGTATTTTTGATTTGTTTTGAAATTAGAGCAAGTATCTAGAGTCGTCTACCTACCCTAAGGAATTCGTCTGTGTAAATGTCCTTTAAAGTAGTGCCATCCCACCATTGAGAGGTAGGTAGCACCACCGTTGGAGGTGTTCGGGTCAATTCGAGGTTCGGGACATGGTGATCACCGGAGCAATAGGAAGACACCTTAGAAGCTACCCTCATGCCAGGTTCCCGGATCATGAGGACTTACTAAGACATCCTCTACTCGACGATCACCTTTCGAGGCAAGGCAACAGTGAGGCGTACCCTAGGGGTGGTGTGTGATTTGTGTGTCATGTTCAGTTATTTTGTCTTGTCATGTTATTGGTGATCTAGCGTTTGTTTTTATTTTTGTCCATTCATTCTTTCATGCCTTGATTAACAGTTAAAAGTGCGAGAAGTAAAAGATTCTAAGCTATTACAAAAGGCGCGGGTCCACATCGCCAAAATTTCTTGAACCCGATTTGACAGAAAAATAAAGAATTAAAGAAGAGTAAAGTGCGAGAAATTAATTTACAAGGCCTTGGGAGAGATACATAAATGTTAAACGAAAAAGAAATAAACGCGCGAATTAAATAAGAATTAAAACGAGGGCATTGGACCCTTTTGCAAAATTAAATTAAATGATGGAATTAATTAATTAAAAAAAGAAAGAGAAATTGTTTTTTTGATATTTTTTGGTATTTTATGATTTCAATGAAAAAAGAATTAATTAAAATAAACGCTAACCCTAATTCTAGTTGTTTTTGATTTGTTAAAAAGAAGATTAAATTTTAACCTAAAATTAACCCTAATTAATTTACATGCGATTTAATTACAAAAATAAATATTTAATATTTTAATTATTATGGAAGAAAATAAAAAGGAATAAAAATTATCATAAACCCTAATTCTATATTTTTTAGATTTTTATTAAAAAATATTACAATTAAACCCTAAATTAAAACTAAATGAATTAATGCAATTTATTTATAAAAATACTAAAAATAAAAATGTTTATTATTTTTTCTCTTTTCTGATTTTTTTTATGTGTTTTTTATATTATTATAAAAATATTAAATTAATAAAAAAAACAGTAATTAAAAGAATATAAAAATAATAAAAACAAAGAATAATAAAAATTTTGCAAACCTAGGGGGTCTGCCCCTAATTGTGAGGGTGAAGCCTTGGTAATTCAGGCCCAATAAACCTTGGCCTGGTTGACTTCTCATGCCAGCATGTGAGTGCATTGACTCACGTCCATGATATTCCTCAAACTGGGACCCTTGGATTGATCTAGGCACACGCGTGGCAAACTGGATGGTGGGTAGCATGATAGACCCTCTGTATTGAAATTGCACAGGAATACGTTTAAGGGAAAAATATAAGGAAAGGAGTGAGGACCTGGGGCTCGAACCCAGGTCCTGAACGTTACCACTTGCAAGCATTGCCAACCAAGCCAAGCGCGTTTTCTGTATATCACATAACAAACAAATATTATAATATAAGATAATTCGTTAGTGCTTTCTGCGCGCGAAATTTTAAACAGGCCAACCATCATTCTACACATCATCATCTTCCTCGCGTGATTTTTTTTCTTCTGAAAATATAAAAGAAACAGGCAACGGTTTTACAAACGTTCCCTTAGGCACGTTTCTGGAAAATAGCGAATAGGCGTCCTCGCATTAGAAATTAGGCGCGAGGGTGCCATTGTGTTCGCCTAAGAGCGCTGAGTAGGATAGCCTAGGTCCCATGAGCCAATTGTTCCTTGAGTGAAAAGCCCTAAATTTCCAAGCCTGAAACCCTAAAATATGATAATGGTGGTTTCTTCGTTTTGGCATGAAACTCAAATCAAACTGTGCAGTTAGCTCGCAAACATCATTCTAAACACAAAAACAACAATGAAACATGTTAACAATGCATGAATGATTTAAAACGATTCTGAAATTTTCCTTACCAACTTCAATGGTGATTTCGCGTTTTCTTGAGTATGGGGCTTAGGGAATGATTGGAACACGTTCTATGATCCTTAAGGAAGCTAATGGAATAGCTATTTGGCCTTGAATCGTCCTAGAACTAGGTTTTCAGAATTGGTTTTTTTTGATAAATTTCAAGTGTTCAAATGGTGTTTTCTGCGCAGCTTTGTGGTCCTGAGGCATTACGTCTTGATTGTGTATGTATAGGAGAGTGATTAGGGTTGAAAAACTTGATCAAAATCCATGAATTAATGAATATGATATTTGATTTTTTAACCATGATTTTCAAATCTTTTTCACATGCTTTTTGATACAAATCACATCCAATTCCATTGGTTCTTTCCATATTTGGCTAGGCACGAAATCTTGAGGATATAATATGCATAAAAAGATTTAAAACCTAAGTTTAGTATTTTTCATGTATTTATTTTAATTTAAATGAATTATTAATAATAAAAATCCAAATAAATAAATAAAAAATGATAAAAACTTCCCTTTGGGCCAAATGGTCGTGCACATGTCTTGGATAATGATTCTTGGAAGAAAAAGAGGCCCATTAGCAATTTTAGGTCATTTGAAGTAATGTTGACTTTTCAAAATATCCAAAAATTTCCCAACTTCCACAAGGCATAACTTGCTAAATTTTTAAGCTTTGCTCATGTTCTTAGCCATTTTGGAAAGGTCTTTGAGTCCTCTAACCAATGTCTTTGGTCCCATGTCATTTCGATTTACCAATCTCAAGTTATGGCCTTTGACTTAAAGTCCCTTTTTGTTGACTTTTGAAAATGACCTATAATGTTGAAATTGATAACTTTTTGTGAGAGCATTTCTTGGACTTGTAGTATGAAGATGAGTTGTAGGAAATGTCTTTCTCTTCAAAATGAGCTTTGGATGGAAATTTTCTGATAATCCATGTGAAAGTTATGCCCTGGTCAATTTACAGTTGACTTTTTCAGCTGTCCAAATAAGGAAACTTTTGCATCTTGATGATTTTTGAGCCAAGCTTTGAGAATCATGATCAAGCATTGATCAAATGATGTTTGTGGCTTCAAAATGAGATGTTGACCAAAAATTTGAACTTTTGACTATCAAATGACCATTTTGCCCCTACAGTTGACTGTAGTGCAATTAGGGTTTTTGACTGTGCAATTTTGTGCTGAAAGTCTTGAAACTTGGTATGAGTATGCTTGACCATATTTGTAGGCATGTGGGACTTGATTGGACCCTTGGAAACTTCATTTTCTTGATCAGAGCAAAAACCCTAATTTTGACTGTTCATGAGGCTCTTACACTGTGCAACCCTTGGGGAGATTTTGAAGCTTGACTTTGCAATTCTTGGAGAATATGGGAGGGCAAATTTTGGGGTACAACAGTTGCCCCTGTTCAATCTTCTTAGACCTGAGGATGCAGATTGGCTGACGTGCCTTTCGTAATCCGAAGGTGGAAGATGATTGAACACTAGAGTGCCCAGAAATTTGCGCTCACATAGTAGCAGTGTGATGATGGAATGGGCTTATGGATGCCATTTAGAGGTTGATGAATAGGATGATGGGCTTATAGATGCCATCTGGATGTTGATCGCGTAAGAGATTCCTTAGCGAGAACTTGCATACCTGCAAAAGAAAAATGAATACCTGACATGTTGCAGGATCTGGTCTTCAGATGCTTTGTATAGATGTGTCCTGACTGGTTACAGGAGCTGGATCTGGAGCTTCAAATGGCGATGAATGAACCAGGGATAGTTACTACCTCAACAGGAACGGTGAGAGAACCTTGGATGACCTTAACCTCAACAGCAAACGTTGAGAAAATCTGGAATGGAGTTATCGTCTCCGCAGCATTGGGGAGAGAACCATAGGGAATTATAATCTCAAAAGCGGACGTTTGAGAAAAACCTGGAATGTAATTATCGTCTCCGCAGGATCGGGGAGAGAACCATAGGCAATTATAATATCAAAAGCGGACGTTTGAGAAAAACCTGGAATGGAATTATCGTCTCCGCAACATTGGGGAGAGAACCATAGGAAATTATAATCTCAAAAGCGGACATTTGAGAAAAACCTGGAATGGAATTATCGTCTCCGCAGCATTGGGGAGAGAACCATAGGAAATTATAATCTCAAAAGCAGACGTTTGAGAAAAACCTGGAATGGAATTATCGTCTCCGCAGCATTGGGGAGAGAACCATAGGAAATTATAATCTCAAAAGCGGACGTTTGAGAAAAACCTGGAATGGAATTATCGTCTCCGCAGCATTGGGGAGAGAACCATAGGAAATTATAATCTCAAAAGCGGACGTTTGAGAAAAACCTGGGATGGAATTATCATCTCCGCAGCATTGGGTGGAGAACCATAGGAAATTATAATCTCAAAAGCGGACGTTTGAGAAAAACCTGGAATGGAATTATCGTCTCCGCAGCATTGGGGAGAGACCATAGGAAATTATAATCTCAAAAGCGGACGTTTGAGAAAAACCTGGAATGGAATTATCGTCTCTGCAGCATTGGGGAGAGAACCATAGGAAATTATAATCTCAAAAGCGGACGTTTGAGAAAAACCTGGAATGGAATTATCATCTCCGCAACATTGGGGAGAGAACCATAGGAAATTATAATCTCAAAAGCGGACGTTTGAGAAAAACCTGGAATGGAATTATCATCTCCGCAGCATTGGGGAGAGAACCATAGGAAATTATAATCTCAAAAGCGGACGTTTGAGAAAAACCTGGGATGGAATTATCATCTCCGCAGCATTGGGGAGAGAACCATAGGAAATTATAATCTCAAAAGCGGACGTTTGAGAAAAACCTGGGATGGAATTATCATCTCCGCAGCATTGGGGAGAGAACCATAGGAAATTATAATCTCAAAAGCGGACGTTTGAGAAAAACCTTTGATAACTTCTACTGAGTCTTCATCAGAAAAATCTGTTTGGGGTTGATTTAACTGGACTAGAGAAGGCCTTGGACTGGATAAGAAATCTTTGGAGTCGATTAACTGAACCGGTCTAGGTCTTGAAATAGCCGAGAACTTAACTGAATCTTTCCTGAAAGGTAAAGGTCAGTCATATGCAATGCATGATATGGACCAAGCAATGATGTTCTCAACATAAATGAGATTTGTAAGATATGATGCGTCTATGCATGTTATAATGATGCATGTGATGTTTAGGAATGTATGTTTTCGTCTAGGAAAGTAAATCCTTGACGGGTGTCGGGAAGTCATATCCTGGGCTGATGTTGAAGAATAGATTTCGCTTCCGCTGGGGATGATAGCTGTAAGAATACTGGTAGGAGAAGATGACTCCGTCGGGGAATAAACTTGGCGAATGGAATAACTCTGCGGGGAGAAAAGTACTCTAGCGATCTTGCTGGGAAGCAATACTCTGTGGGGAGAGAGATACTTTGCTGAGTTGTTGATAATAATTTGCTGGGGATACCCTTGTTGTATTGGAAGTGCTAATAGACTTCGCTGGGGATTAGAAGATTGTGTCGACGACGATCTTTCCGTGGCTTTTGGTTGAGGATAACCCAGTTATATCCTGGTAAGGAAATAACTCTTTGAATAAATCCGGGTGACGCGTTCGCGCTCTGCGGGGATAAGCTTCCAGAATCTACTGGGGATAAGCTTACTGCTTGGGGAGATGAATTCCAACTTTCCTGGGGAACTAGATTGGATTCTCCTGGGGAAGTTTTGATATGCTGGGGGAGTGATTCCTTTGAATGTTGATATGCCGCCGGGGAACAATCTTTAGACCAAGACTGTCGGGGATGCTTGTTAAGAATATATGTATACTGCTGGGGAATGTTGAGATCTGCTGGAGGATACCCAATTTCCTTAAGGCCTGATAATATAATTTGGAGAGAGTGTACTGACTGCTTACTCTCTGGGGAATTAGGATATCTGGTTATGTTCTTTAGCTGAACCTACCTTGGTACCTTGGAGGACAGAACAATTAGATTGTTTAGACAACTCTTTATTGCCCCTGTTTCTAATGTTACCTGTAATTAATCCTTTGTTTCGTATGCAAATATTCATGAGTTAGCAAATTATTGTCAATGCATATATCACAAATTGAACCTTGGACGTTCTTCGCAAAACAAAACAGAAAAAGAAAAACAATTGGCACTTTTAACTGAAAAGTATATTTGTATTGATTTTTGGATGGCCTGAAAATAGGCGTTTTATGTACAAGAGGCTGACGTCCTAGTAGGAGAACGCCGCCGAACAAAAGAGTTTATACAAGTTTTATACAAAAGAAAATAAAACAGCTGTGTGAAGTATGATCCCACTGGGTTTCAACTCTGCTATTGTCGTTATATCTTCGAGCGTCTCATCACTTGATGACCTTGGTTGAAGATGAAGCTGACTGATCGATGCCGTCTGGACTTGATGTAGATACTGGATTCTGGGTGCAAGGTGATCCAATGAGACATAGTATTACGCTTTTATCCCTAATTTTTGCCTGGACCGCCCTTTCGGGTTTTCAGTCCACCGGGATACCCATTTTTGCCCAAGCCGCCTTTTCAGGTTTTCGACTTGCCGGGTGTACAGTTTTTTTCATTTTCATCCCTTCATTTTGCCCGAACCCTTTTGGTTCGCCGGGAAGCCCTAATTTTTGCCTAGGCATGTCAGCCTAGCGGGTCTTTTTTTTCATGCGTAGTATCTTTTTACTATGTCTGCATTAGCGGGGTGAGGAAGGTCGTCACCATCCATATTGGTGAGAATCATGGCTCCTCCTGAGAACACATGTTTAACCACAAATGGCCCTTCGTACGTAGGGGTCCATTTGCCCCTTGGATCACTCTGAGGAAGGATGATTCGCTTGATTACCAGATCCCTAACTTGATATTCCTGTGGCCTGACCTTTTTGTTAAATGCCCTGATCATCCGTTTCTGATACGTCTGACCATGAAAGATAGCAGTAAGTCTCTTTTCATCAATGAGGTTGAGCTGATCAAGTCGTGTCTGGATCCAATCATCTTCGTTCAGATTTGCATCCTTCATTATCCGGAGAGAGGGTATCTGCACTTCGATCGGTAAGACTGCCTCCATACCATAAACCAAAGAGAAGGGAGTTGCCCCGGTTGACGTCCTAGCTGAGGTACGGTACCCATGTAGAGCGAACGGTAACATCTCGTGCCAATCCTTATAAGTCACTGTCATCTTCTGCACGATTTTCTTAATGTTTTTATTTGCTGCTTCTACAGCCCCATTCATCTTCGGTCTGTAAGGAGAAGAATTGTGGTGCTGTATCTTGAACTGCTCGCGGAGCTCAGCGATCATCTTATTGTTCAGATTGGTACCGTTGTCTGTAATGATTCTTTCCGGGACGCCGTACCGACAGATCAGGTTGTGCCGAATGAACCGTGCCACAACAGTCTTGGTTACCGTAGCGTAGGAAGCTGCTTCAACCCACTTCGTAAAATAATCAATCGCCACTAGGATGAAGCGATGCCCATTGGATGTCGTAGGTTTAATCTTACCGATCATGTCTATGCCCCACATTGCAAACGGCCAAGGCGCAGTCAGAACATTCAGGGGCACTGGAGGAACATGCACCTTGTCTGCATAAATCTGGCACTTATGGCATGTCCTGGAATGTTGGTAGCAGTCAGATTCCATTGTGGACCAGTAATATCCTGCCCGTAGGATTTTCTTAGCCATAGTGTGTCCACTGGAATGTGTACCAAAGGTCCCTTCATGTAGCTCTTCCATGATCCTTTCTGCTTCAGTCTTATCCACACAACGCAGTAAGGTTGAATCATGGTTTCGCTTGTACAAGATGTCGTTGCTAAGGAAGAACTTTACCGCGAACCTCCTCAGGAATTTCTTATCATTGACAGATGCACCTTCAGGGTATTCCTGAGCTTCCAAATATCTCTTCACCTCATGGTACCAAGGCTTCTCAATCACCAATTCAGTCTCGAGATCGCAACAGTATGCCGGTTTGTTCAGTTTCCAGATGATGATCCGGGGAGCCTCATTGTCCCATTTGACTTTGAACATAGAAGACATTGTGGCTAACGCGTCCGCCAACTGATTCTCTTCTCTTGGAAAGTGTTCAAAGGTTATTTCTGTGAAGTGGGGGATCAAAGTCAACACACATTCTTTGTAAGGAATAAGATTCGGATGTTTCGTATCCCACTCTCCTTTGATCTGATTGATCACAAGAGCGGAATCTCCGAAGACACTCAGAAACTTAATCCTTAGGTCGATCGCAGCTTGAAGACCCATGATGCACGCCTCATACTCGGCCATGTTGTTGGTACAGTTGAAACATAGTCGGGCAGTTAGTGGAGTATGAGTGCCTTGGGGGGATATGATTATGGCGCCAATACCGTTACCCAAAGCGTTGGAGGCTCCGTCAAAGTGCATAGACCATCGGGATCCTTCCTCAGGTCCTTCATCCGGTCAAGGTACTTCACAATCAGTCACTATCATAATGCTTTCATCCGGAAACTCGAAGTTCATTGACTGATAATCATCTACGGCCTGATGTGCCAAGTGGTCTGCCAATACACTTCCCTTGATGGCTTTCTGGGTTGTGTACTGAATGTCGTATTCCGTCAAGATCATTTGCCATCTTGCAATTCTCCCAGACAGAGCAGGCTTTTCGAATATGTACTTTATAGGATCCATCTTTGAGATCAACAAGGTGGTATGAGTCAGCATATACTGTCTCAGCCGGCGAGCATCCCATACCAAAGCGCAGCAAGTTTTCTCAAGCGGTGAGTATCGGGTCTCACAGTCGGTAAACTTTTTGCTAAGGTAATAAATGGCATGCTCTTTTCGGCCAGACTCGTCATGCTGCCCCAGCACACACCCCATTGAATTATCAAGTACTGTTAGGTATAGTATCAGAGGTCTCCCTTCAACCGGTGGCATAAGGATGGGTGGTTCTTGGAGATACTCTTTGATTCTGTCAAAAGCAACCTGACATTCATCGTTCCAACGTACTACCTGATCTTTCTTCAGCAGCTTAAAGATTGGCTCACAAGTAGCAGTCAGATGTGAGATGAATCGAGCAATGTAATTCAGGCGTCCTAAGAAGCCTCTGACCTCCTTCTCTGTCCTAGGAACTGGCATCTCTTGAATAGCTCTAACCTTAGCAGGGTCCACTTGAATACCCTTATCACTTACAACGAAGCCTAGCAACTTCCTAGATCTTACCCCGAAGGTGCACTTGTTCGGGTTCAATCTCAGCTTGTATAGTTTCAATCGGTCAAACAACTTCTGCAGATGATCTAGGTGCTCTTCCTCAGTTTGGGACCTTGCGATCATGTCGTCCACATACACTTCTATCTCATGATGGATCATGTCATGAAATAAAGCAACCATGGCACGCTGGTAGGTTGCCCCAGCGTTCTTCAACCCGAATGGCATGACCTTGTAACAGAAGGTGCCCCACTGAGTAACAAATGTAGTCTTTTCCATGTCTTCAGGTGCCATCTTGATCTGATTGTAACTTGAAAAACCATCCATGAAAGAGAACACCTTATGCTGAGTTGTATTATCAACAAGGACATCAATGTGAGGTAGAGGGAAGTCATCTTTGGGGCTGGCCCTGTTCAGATCCCTGTAGTCGACACACATTCTGACCTTACCGTCCTTCTTTGGTACCGGCACCACATTAGCAACCCACTGAGGGTAAGAAGTCACTGCAAGGAACCCAGCATCAAATTGCTTCATAACCTCGGCCTTGATCTTCTCAGACATCTCTGGACGCATACGGCAGACCTTTTGCTTAACTGGAGGGCAGTCTTCCTTAGTAGGCAAGTGGTGGACCACAATATCGGTATCCAACCCGGGCATGTCTTCGTAGGACCAGGCAAAGATCTCCATATAATCATGCAGCATTTGAGTCAACCGTTGCTTCACGCTGAGCTCTAGGTTGGCACCAATCTTTACCTCTTTCCTGTCTTCTTCAGTACCCAAGTTTATTATTTCCACTGGCTCTTCGTGTGGTTGAATTGCCCTCTCTTCCTGAAGTAACAGTCTTGCAAGCTCGCCAGGCACTTTGCAATCATCTTCACCTTCGTCTTCGGCTAAGTTGATCGGATTTTCGAAGTCATAACTGGCAGTAGCAGAGTCGTTACCAGTGAGATCCAGAGTGGATTGAAATCTGTATGAGTGAGTGTTTGTGTAAATACAACTGTTTTGAAACATATGTAAAGGAAAGAAAGACAGAAAAGGAGCATAAGATTTGTAATGTGAGAAAACGTCCAAGATTTTCATTTATGATATATGAAATGACAATTTATATGCCCTCACAAATGAAACCACGGTGCCTCGGGTAAGACACCGGGCCACAGAGTTTATTTATTGTTTATTACAAATAACGAAACAAAGAAATTTATTACTGCGTCACAAAGGTAACAGGAGTATGGTCCTTAGCAATCCAATTGGTCAATCCGCCTTCGGTCGTCGGGTAGATCCAACTATTGAATTCTGCTTCATCCACTTCATTGTCTTCACCAACAGCATTTACTCCTGGATTTGTAATGAACACAAGAGGTCTTCTAGCCTTCGCCTTCCGCATAGCCTTCTGACCCTCTGCAGTAAAACCCAGCCCAAATTTGTCAGTTTTCTGAGTAAAGTCGGGAAGTCTGCCCCAGTTAGCACATTCACCTTTTTGAACCACAGCCCGGGCATCCTTCAGGGAAGCCATCTTCAAGGGAACATCCTTTCCGACCGCTGTTTCTGCTGTTGCTGAAATTGGGAGCACCTCCTCAAAATGCTGAAAGGGGGTTTCAATAAACTCCCCGTCCATCTCAATGTATCTGAAGGAATTCAGGTGGCTTACCATATACTCCTCCTCTCCTTGCACGGTGACGATCTTCCCTTTGACATGGTACTTCAGCTTCTGGTGCAAGGTAGAGGTCACTGCCCCAGCCTTATGTATCCAAGGTCGACCCAGTAGACAAGAGTAAGATGGACGGATATCCATCACATAAAAAGTAGAGTCAAACACCTGAGAGCCCACACGAATTGGAATGTCAACCTCTCCATGAACCATCCTTTTTGAACCGTCAAAGGCTCTGACGGTGATATTGCTGGGTTTTAATTCCAGGCCTTCGCAGTCCAAGCGGTCTAAAGCCTTCTTTGGTAGAACATTCAAGGAAGAACCCGTATCCACCAATACATGTGCCAGAGTAGTGCCCCTGCATTCGATAGAGACATGCAGGGCATCATTATGGTTTCTTCCCTTCGCAGTCAGGTCAGCATCTGAGAAACCCAAGCCATTGTCTGCTGTCAGATTTGCTACGCAATCCGTGAACTGGACTGCAGATGTCTCCTGTGGCACATGGGCCGTCTTGAGGAACGAGATCAAGGCCTTAGCATGGGCCTCGGAGCACAACAATAAAGAGAGCATGGAGATTTTGGAGGGCGTATGCCCTAGCTGTTCCACAACGTTGAAGTCGCTCTTCTTTATTATTTTCAAGATTTCCTCCATCTCTTGTTGGGAGGCCTCAGCATTTATCGGTATCGGTGCCTCCATCCGGGCAGGCTCATCTTCAACTCCCTTACCCCGAGCATTGGATGACTCGGCAGCAGGGGAAACAACTTGGTCAGCAACAGGAACAGGTACACTTGTAGGTGTTATGAGGAGGGGTCTTCGAGCGGCGGGCGGTGCAATGTCAGGTGAGAAGAGCCTGCCACTGCGGGTAACCTTGGCTGGACCAGTGATATCGCAGATACTGGCGCCAGCGTTGAACTCTTGTTTAATCCCATTTACATACACATCTGCCCCATAGTTCCAGGGGACAGCTTTATTAGATACGTAGGGAAGAGGCCCCGGAACAGTGATAATAACAGGTGCGACGGTCATGATTTGGACAGGCTTCTTCGGGAGAACCTGGATTGGATTATTGAAGATGGTAACCACAGAAACTTCTTCCACCGGAACCAACTGAACAGTAGACTTCTTAAACAAAATCTCCTTGCTATCCATTAGGCTTTGGATGCCTAACTTCAGCAAGGGACAACCAGATAGGGAAACAGCACAGAACAGGCAACCCTCACTGCAACCCAGAAATAAACCGGCAGCAGTAGATTCCTCTTAACGGTCTTCAGAGGAGTGGCCAGATCATCCACAGAAACAACGTAAACATCTTCATCAACAGCATTTACCCCATGCTGAGGCATAGGAGCAGTAACCACATTCGGCCTCTCAGGCGCTTCAAACTGTATCTCCTTTGCGTCAATAAGGTCTTGCACCTTGCTCCTTAATGCCCAACAATCATCAGTGGAATGCCCCGGGCTATCAGAATGATAAGCACAATGAGCATTTGGGTTGTACTTAGGAGATGTAGTATTTGGAAACTTCGGAGCCTCTCTGATGGTCACTAAGTTGGTTGAGAGCAACTGTGGTAAGATCTGCGACAAGGTCATGCTCAAATGGGTAAACTCTCTCCGGGGTCTTTCAGCCCTTTGAGGATTGGTTGGCCGAGGAGCGTCAGCAGGCTTAGCAATCATTACCGCACTGACAGATTGGCGGCGCTCAGTTCTCTCTGGTCTCTTGGAACCGTATACAGCACTAGCCTCCTTCTTGAAGGGTTTCTTCTCAGAACTAGACGATGCACCCTTCGGAATCTTACCAGACTTCAACCCAGCCTCAATTCTCTCTCCAGTCAGAATCAGATCAGTGAACCCTGTAGACGAGTTCCCGATAATATGGTTGAAAAATGGCCCAGATAGGGTCCCCAAGAACATGTCTACCAACTCCCGATCAGTCAACGGAGGCTGCACCCTGCCAGCCAGGTCTCTCCACTTCTGAGCGTACTCCTTAAAACCTTCACTTGAACCTAACGACATACCCTGGAGTTGGGTACGTGTAGGGGCAAGGTCGGCATTATATTGATACTGCTTGTAGAAAGCAGTAGCCAACTCCTCCCAGTTACGAACCTTGGTCCCATCCAGCTGATAGAACCATTCGAGATGAGTCCCTGAAAGACTCTCCTGGAAGAAGTGGATCCACAAATTCTTATCCGCTGAGTACGGTTGAATTTTCCGAACATAGGACCTGAGATGTAGCTTGGGACAAGACGCCCCGTCATATTTAGTGAAAGATGGTGCTTTGAACTTTCGAGGAATGATCACACCAGTAGACAAACCCAGATCTCCAAAATCCAGCCCAGGTACCTGTTGTATCTCCATAGCATTCAGCCTATTCTCCAGCTGCTTGTAACGGTCTTCTGCAGGAGGATACTGCTCTTCATCAAAATCAGTCTCGTTGTCGGAGACTACCGGACTAGGACCCTTTTCTGCTTGAGGAGTACTTTTGCCAATGGAAGAACCAGCCTCTTCATTCTGCAAAGTGTTGCCAAACCTTCGGCCCGAGCTGAACAAAACAGTCCTTCTCTTCTTCTTCTTCTCCTTCTTCAGGAGCAGAGCCTTCAGCTCTTCTTGGCCTTGAGCCAAACCCTTGATTAATTCCTGAAATTGCGCATTCTGCGCCTGAAGAGCTTTGATGAATGTCTCAGTTGATGACGAGTCAGGATTCATGATGCTGAAATAAACAGCGAAGAACTGTAAGCAACCTGAAAAGAGGAAAAACCTTCTATGCACATGATGAATGATATGTGTTTATGCAATGCATTCAAGGGTTCGAAAGTTCAAATTTGTTGTAGACAAAAAGGAACACACGTTATCATTAAGGAAATAATTGTTTGGTACATCAAAGCCTCATGGGCAAAATAATACAAAAGCAAATCAATCCCAAAATATGCTACGCATCCTCTTCGGAGCTATGTAAGTGTTGAGATTCCTCTCCTCATGCAACAGGCGGGTGAGCTCCAAGACCTTCTTTTCACTAGCATGTAGACTGGTCTCAAGAGAATTCCGTTCTTCCTTAAGCTGGATCCAGCTCTTCTGCATCTCTTCCCAGGATGTGGGCATATCAGGGTGCTGAATAGTGTAGGACACTTCTCCTTCCAAGACTGGTTCTTTGATTACTGGGAGCATGTGAGGATAGGGCATTACCAACTTCTGGGAGCGGGCGCGTACCCACTTGAGATAAGGTTCTAACGGGATGGAGTTCCTGTGCCCCAGTGTCTTACTGTCTATCCTACTTGGCATCCTCCAGGCTCTGATAAATCTCTGGCGAAGTCCTTGAGTATCGTTGTCGAAGTCAAAAACTATGTCAGGAATTAACATGTCATGAGGACCATCCCTCTGAGCATAACCAAACTGTCTCCAAGCCAGGCATGGGCTGTAAGTAATACCTCCTCTGATTCCAAGTAAAGGAACATTAGGGTACTCCCCGCAACGATCAATGATAGTGACATCTTCTCTGGACCTAGGGCACCAATGTATATCTGCATGTGTAAGAGTCATCAACCGTTGTGACCATCTCAAACCCCGCTCATTCTTCAAGACTGATTGTGGAAGGTGCGAAATAAACCACCTTCCCAGGAGAGGAGTGCAACACATAAGGACACCTCTTTTTCTCATGGTTCGAGTGTAACATGAGTGAAGGATGTCCCCCAGCAACGTAGGTATAGGATTCCTGGACATGAAGATCTGGACAACACTGATATCTATAAGCTGATCTGGGTTAGGGAACAACACCAAACCATAGACAAGGAGGGCCACAACCTCTTCAAAAGCTTGCAAGTCAAGGGAGTTCCAACATTCATGGGCCTTTTCAAACAGAAACCTGGCTAAGAACCCTTTGATACCACTTCTAACTTCCCAATGTCCCTTGAGGTCAGATGACTGTAGGTGCAAGGCTTTAGCAATCTCTTCAAGCTTGGGTTCCTTTTCTGTACCGTTGTAGGGTAGCTGATCAAGGATAGGGATCTTCAGGAGCCGGGAGAACTCCTCCAATGTAGGTACCAGCTGATAATCCAAGAAGGTGAAACAATGATGCAGAGGGTCAAAGAATTGGAATAGGACCTTGATCATATCTTCCTCAATGTTGGTATTGACCAAGCTGATGAGGCTTCCATGTCTTTCACTGAATGAAGAGTTCTCGGGAATCCTGGATATAAGCTCCTTAAGCTGAGGAGGGATCCTTACAAGACTGACTTGAATGGTCTTTCTACGAACAGTTTCCATGTCCTACAAAACAAGAACAAAGATGAAAATTCGAACCCCTGAAATGGTTAGTCAATGCATATGATGCTGGATGATGTCATGATGCTATGATTAAACACACCACAGATATTTACAAAGACAAACATGTAAGGCACACAAGGCACACAAGACAAGCCCTTAGGGTTTAAGGCCAGCATGGGGTCTGGGTAGTACCCTCTTGAAGTTGGTGGGTTCATCCTGTCCTATTAGAAGTAACCGGGTTCTAAGGGTCCCAATATCACGGGATTGCTTTCATTGTTCATCGTTTCGATTTAGCCACTGAACTGGCGACCGAAATATCCCAGGAAAGCAACCCTCAATTGAGTGTAGTATCGAGTATCAACCAACCTCAGACTGCACCAAAGTCAGTTATCTCACTACCCTAAAGAGGCCAAGATAGTTCAATTAAGGTTCCTAAGGTCTGTTGATGCTTCACGACACCACGCGGAGGCCCCGTACTCTCCTTGACTGAACTCAAGGGTTATCGGTACACACCAAAGTGCCACATCAACGTAGTAGACTGTTTCAACCATGTCGGTATACCCCACACAGTTCCCTCACAGCCTTGTTGCTACTTTCTAAGAAGGTATCCCCAGATTCGGGTTAGGATCTATAGAACTCCCAAGCAACCCACAATTTAAAGCACACAAGGAAAACAATTGAAAACACAGTTATGAACTAGCCCTAAGGTACACCTCACTTGAAAAGATGTCCCCAGCAGAGTCGCCAGTTCTGTGATCGGTGGATCTGGAACTGACTGTTTAACGCTGGTTCGCGAAATGTCGCGGAAGCAAGAGTCGCCACCGTCTTTTATTTTCTCCAAATGGAAAGGACAAAAGCACAGAAAAATTCCTTAAAGAGATTGCTCTCGGTTCGGGAGGTAGATTATAGAAAGGGAAGGTGTTAGCACCCTTTCTATCCATGGTTATCCATGGGCTCTTAGATACTTGCTCATTTGTGTTTTCAAAAGGTTTGTTTGCTTTTCAATTGTGGGTTTTAAAAAGTTTCTTTGAAAATTCCAGTTCGACTCTTGTATCGGTCCTCAAGAGTGTTTGAAAAGTTGCTTTCGAAAGCTTTTTGAAAAGGTGTCGGTGTGAAAAGTATTTTTGATTTGTTTTGAAATTAGAGCAAGTATCTAGAGTCGTCTACCTACCCTAAGGAATTCGTCTGTGTAAATGTCCTTTAAAGTAGTGCCATCCCACCATTGAGAGGTAGGTAGCACCACCGTTGGAGGTGTTCGGGTCAATTCGAGGTTCGGGACATGGTGATCACCGGAGCAATAGGAAGACACCTTAGAAGCTACCCTCATGCCAGGTTCCCGGATCATGAGGACTTACTAAGACATCCTCTACTCGACGATCACCTTTCGAGGCAAGGCAACAGTGAGGCGTACCCTAGGGGTGGTGTGTGATTTGTGTGTCATGTTCAGTTATTTTGTCTTGTCATGTTATTGGTGATCTAGCGTTTGTTTTTATTTTTGTCCATTCATTCTTTCATGCCTTGATTAACAGTTAAAAGTGCGAGAAGTAAAAGATTCTAAGCTATTACAAAAGGCGCGGGTCCACATCGCCAAAATTTCTTGAACCCGATTTGACAGAAAAATAAAGAATTAAAGAAGAGTAAAGTGCGAGAAATTAATTTACAAGGCCTTGGGAGAGATACATAAATGTTAAACGAAAAAGAAATAAACGCGCGAATTAAATAAGAATTAAAACGAGGGCGTTGGACCCTTTTGCAAAATTAAATTAAATGATGGAATTAATTAATTAAAAAAAGAAAGAGAAATTGTTTTTTTGATATTTTTTGGTATTTTATGATTTCAATGAAAAAAGAATTAATTAAAATAAACGCTAACCCTAATTCTAGTTGTTTTTGATTTGTTAAAAAGAAGATTAAATTTTAACCTAAAATTAACCCTAATTAATTTACATGCGATTTAATTACAAAAATAAATATTTAATATTTTAATTATTATGGAAGAAAATAAAAAGGAATAAAAATTATCATAAACCCTAATTCTATATTTTTTAGATTTTTATTAAAAAATATTACAATTAAACCCTAAATTAAAACTAAATGAATTAATGCAATTTATTTATAAAAATACTAAAAATAAAAATGTTTATTATTTTTTCTCTTTTCTGATTTTTTTTATGTGTTTTTTATATTATTATAAAAATATTAAATTAATAAAAAAAACAGTAATTAAAAGAATATAAAAATAATAAAAACAAAGAATAATAAAAAAATTTTGCAAACCTAGGGAGTCTGCCCCTAATTGTGAGGGTGAAGCCTTGGTAATTCAGGCCCAATAAACCTTGGCCTGGTTGACTTCTCATTCCAGCATGTGAGTGCATTGACTCACGTCCATGATATTCCTCAAACTGGGACCCTTGGATTGATCTAGGCACACGCGTGGCAAACTGGATGGTGGGTAGCATGATAGACCCTCTGTATTGAAATTGCACAGGAATACGTTTAAGGGAAAAATATAAGGAAAGGAGTGAGGACCTGGGGCTCGAACCCAGGTCCTGAACGTTACCACTTGCAAGCATTGCCAACCAAGCCAAGCGCGTTTTCTGTATATCACATAACAAACAAATATTATAATATAAGATAATTCGTTAGTGCTTTCTGCGCGCGAAATTTTAAACAGGCCAACCATCATTCTACACATCATCATCTTCCTCGCGTGATTTTTTTTCTTCTGAAAATATAAAAGAAACAGGCAACGGTTTTACAAACGTTCCCTTAGGCACGTTTCTGGAAAATAGCGAATAGGCGTCCTCGCATTAGAAATTAGGCGCGAGGGTGCCATTGTGTTCGCCTAAGAGCGCTGAGTAGGATAGCCTAGGTCCCATGAGCCAATTGTTCCTTGAGTGAAAAGCCCTAAATTTCCAAGCCTGAAACCCTAAAATATGATAATGGTGGTTTCTTCATTTTGGCATGAAACTCAAATCAAACTGTGCAGTTAGCTCGCAAACATCATTCTAAACACAAAAACAACAATGAAACATGTTAACAATGCATGAATGATTTAAAACGATTCTGAAATTTTCCTTACCAACTTCAATGGTGATTTCGCGTTTTCTTGAGTATGGGGCTTAGGGAATGATTGGAACACGTTCTATGATCCTTAAGGAAGCTAATGGAATAGCTATTTGGCCTTGAATCGTCCTAGAACTAGGTTTTCAGAATTGGTTTTATTTGATAAATTTCAAGTGTTCAAATGGTGTTTTCTGCGCAGCTTTGTGGTCCTGAGGCATTAGGTCTTGATTGTGTATGTATAGGAGAGTGATTAGGGTTGAAAAACTTGATCAAAATCCATGAATTAATGAATATGATATTTGATTTTTTAACCATGATTTTCAAATCTTTTTCACATGCTTTTTGATACAAATCACATCCAATTCCATTGGTTCTTTCCATATTTGGCTAGGCACGAAATCTTGAGGATATAATATGCATAAAAAGATTTAAAACCTAAGTTTAGTATTTTTCATGTATTTATTTTAATTTAAATGAATTATTAATAATAAAAATCCAAATAAATAAATAAAAAATGATAAAAACTTCCCTTTGGGCCAAATGGTCGTGCACATGTCTTGGATAATGATTCTTGGAAGAAAAAGAGGCCCATTAGCAATTTTAGGTCATTTGAAGTAATGTTGACTTTTCAAAATATCCAAAAATTTCCCAACTTCCACAAGGCATAACTTGCTCAATATTTAAGCTTTGCTCATGTTCTTGGACATTTTGGAAAGGTCTTTGAGTCCTCAAACCAATGTCTTTGGTCCCATGTCATTTTGATTTACCAATCTCAAGTTATGGCCTTTTACTTAAAGTCCCTTTTTGTTGACTTTTGAAAATGACCTATAATGTTGAAATTGATAACTTTTTGTGAGAGCATTTCTTGGACTTGGAGTATGAAGATGAGTTGTAGGAAATGTCTTTCTCTTCAAAATGAGATTTGGATGGAAATTTTCTGATAATCCATGTGAAAGTTATGCCCTGGTCAATTTACAGTTGACTTTTTCAACTGTCCAAATAAGGAAACTTTTGCATCTTGATGATTTTTGAGCCAAGCTTTGAGAATCATGATCAAGCATTCATCAAATGATGTTTGTGGCTTCAAAATGAGATGTTGACCAAAAATTTGAACTTTTGACTGTCAAATGACCATTTTGCCCCTATAGTTGACTGTAGTGCAATTAGGGTTTTTGACTGTGCAATTTTGTGCTGAAAGTCTTGAAACTTGGTATGAGGACGCTTGACCATATTTGTAGGCATGTGGGACTTGATTGGACCCTTGGAAACTTCATTTTCTTGATCAGAGCAAAAACCCTAATTTTGACTGTTCATGAGGCTCTTACACTGTGCAACCCTTGGGGAGATTTTGAAGCTTGACTTTGCAATTCTTGGAGAATATGGGAGGGCAAATTTTGGGGTACAACAACTACCCCCTTGTTACCATAGCTGTTGACGTCCCTATAGTTGATCATGCACATGCGATCACGACACTACAGACAAATGTTACCACACTCCAAGGAGAGCTCGCCACTGTTAAAGATAATGTCAGCACACTTCGGCGTGACTTCTTTCATTTCATGGATGTCGTCACGGAGCAGTTTGATCACATTTATCAGCATCTGCACGCTTCTGCACCACCTCCAGGAGGCCCTAGTGCTTGATAGTTTTTTGTTTCTGTGTCGCCCCAGTGAGGACACTGTTTGTTCTTAGTATGGGGTGGTTTTTCGTTATTATTCTTATTTCATTATTACTCTTAAAACTCATTTTGGTTTATACTCATATTTTCGAATAATTTATTACTTTTCGGTTCTAAAATTTTGATTATTTATCTATTCATTTCATATCCTTTTTTTTTATTTCAAAGTATTTATTTATTTCCATTCACAATATTTATTTATGCAATTTCTATTATTATTCTTATTTGTTTCTTTCTTATTTATTTATCTTATCATTCTTCCAATTCTACTATGTGCTACTATACCCCTTGCAAAAATACTTTTCAAAGTATATGAATTAATTAATTTAATGGAACCATGCTACACTGCACGCGATCAAAGAGGTCAAAAAAAGACTTGCACGCATCACTTCACCCTGAAGGATGTCAGGATGCATGTGACGAACGTCAGGGATTGTCTCTTTGACTCTGACGAGCGTCAGAGAGAGCGTGACGAGCGGAAGGGCTTGTCTCCCACGCTTTCCCTTCTCGTGACAGTTGAACAACATTGATGCACGAAATTTTGTTTTAAAACCCCCACCACCCCATTTACTCCATTCATCCATAACTTCCACAACCTCTCATATTCAAAATTCTCCCATAAATCTCATTAAATTTCTCACTCAATAAAACCATCTATATAAACCTCTCTTCCATCCTTAGTTTCATCACTACCACCCACTTTCCATCTCTTTACCACAAATACATTTTGTCTATCAAGTTCAAAAATCATGGCCGCCCAAAGGAATCCACCAAACCAACACGAACCCGATATGCGACATCTCGTGCTCCGACAAGGAGAAGCAGGTGAACTTCAAAAGGAAAGGTACATAAAATTCCACCACCGAGGGCTAACATCCACGCGGTTCGTCGATAACAACTTCTTTCAAGAATTGGGGTTGCAAACCCATATGCAAGGCTTGCTGGATAAAGCTGGCCTGAGCTTTATTAGCACGATGAACACACCAACTTACGAAGCTCTCACGTTGGAATTCTTGAGTTCCTACGCCTATCATACTCGCGATGATGCCGACGCACACCTAACGGGAGCCGCTCAATTTCGGATGTTCAACCGAGAGTACACACTCAACCATGAAATTTTGAGCGACATATTTCATTTTCCCCGTGGGAATAATGTGCAATATCACATTCCCCCAGAATTGGATTGGAATGGAAGTGCATACGCACTATGGGAGAGAATAATCGGCGAACCAAATGTCAATCCAGAAGCACGGTACGCCTCTCACATCCACAACCCGAACATTCGCTTCTTACATTGTGTTATGGCAAACACAGTATTTAGAAGGGCAAACAACAACAAGGTAAACACTAAAGAATTATATGCTCTTCACTGTAACTTTTCACAAAACCTCTGTCTTAATCCCATTACTTTAATGATGGCACATATTCAAAACCTCGTTACAAGAGACGGGACTACACCATTTTGTGTCGGAGGCATCGTCACCACCATCGCAGTTCACCTGAACTGGGGGGAAAGGATCCAACGCCTACCTCTGCTGCCAGCAGTTTATATGGATATTGATAACTGTAGAGCTGGTCGCCTGATCAAAGTGCGAGAAGCTGGAGGGTACTATCTAATGGTTAAGAATGCAAGATTTCGTAGCGTGATCATGCCAAATCACAATCGTACTTACTTGGGTAATCCGGATAACTGGATTTACAACCTGAACACCCTAGAACCCGGAGAAAATGTGCAAGGAAATCAAGGTGAGGCCAACAACGCTGCCGCTGACGAAATCGAAGAAGAATTAGAGTAGCAAGAGCCCCAACCACAGCAATCCAACAATCCCGCCACCATTAACGCAATATATGCCGCAATAATGCAGCAAAACCAGTTGTCTACTCAACGCCACCAGAGCCTCGAGACGCGCCAAATCGAGATGATGACTCTAATGCAACAAATGCAGAGAGACCAAAATGACTACACTCGCAGGCATGATCAAAGTATGATGGAACTCACCACAGGAATGACGGAAGATATACGAGCCTTAACACTTCATGTTGACGACTTGCATAACATCATATCTCAGAGAAATGGAGGCGAATCTTCCAGACACGATGGGCAAGCACGTCGAAGAGCGAGGACACGTGGCCGATACCAAAGACAAGAGGAGGAAGAATGATTATCCAATTTCCATTTCCCATTTCCCTCTTCTATCAATACATTGATGATAATGTATGATTCAAGTATGGGGGAGGAATTTCCCTTTTCCTAGTAATTTTTATTTTTTGTAATTTTACTTCCGTTATCTTTATTCCAATAAAAAAATTTCATCAAGTTATCTATTAAAGCAATTTGTGTTCTTCTAGACTCCCCTTTCTTTTTGAGCCCTATAAAAAAAAATTTCGACTCACTCGACAAGTATATAGACTGCAAGATCTTTAATCGTCAGGAATTGGGGCAAGATTAAGCGAAATTTCTACCATCTAGACACTCTACAACCCCAGAGTATGATAGATCAGTTCAAAGACCTATTATTCCAACACCTTGAGTTTAGTCTTTATAGTAACCCTGAGTAGTTTATATTAGCAGTCAGCACCGTCTTAAACACAAACTATGCAGGAAGTCGATGAATATAAGTGGATGATATAATATTTCAGCAAAATATTGCAAGGAAACACACCAATTAAATTGGACGATCCTTACCCGATCGCCTAATCCAAAGGATGTAAACCTTATAAAGTAACATGAAAATTCATTTGGTGGATGGTTCAGGGGCATCTGGTACTGAACTCGGTAGGGAAGATTACGGTCTGATCCCCCGCATCCAACCGTTGAATTGAAAAAGGTTACCACATTACTGTGCCAGAAACCTCTAAAGTTTAAAAGGATCATAACCACTAACCGACTGTTCTGCTATGTGCATGTAAAGATAAAGGGCTTAATGTTATTGCGCTAGAATGAAAAGGTCAAAACAAGACAAATACTCGAGGTAGGCTATGATAGGACCTATAATTGATTACGTAAAATGGGACTGTCTAGTGCAATTGACGTAGTAATGGAGCATGAATCAAGCCATCGATTTTCTGACAAAAACACAACGCAACTATATATTAGTTAATCCGAGTCATCACCATGCATCTGACCATGTTTAGAAAAACATCGTACTTAGCATTTGCTTGAGGACAAGCAAAGTTTAAGTATGGGGGAGTTTGATGACACACAAATATGTGATATTTCTGGCTTATATACACCAAATATTTCTCATACTTTAGCTTAAATTAAATTGTTTTATAGGTATTATGCAGGTATTTTTCTATTTTTGCAGATATGCATTAAGCTGAACACTTTGGAAGAAATGAAGAAAAAAGAGGTGCAAAACTAGCAAAAAGGCCAAAGGAGAAGAAATGAGCTCAAGCCCATTATACATGTGAGCACGTGGCCCACCATGAAGAAGACCTTGACGACCGTCAAGGAGGCGTTCCGAACGTCACGCGCCAAGAAAGACCAAGTGACTATCGTCACTTGAATGTGACGAACGTCACAAGCCACTTACTCCACTTTCTCCTCATCCAACGGACAGAAACGCATTCAAATGTTAATCCAGCGACTACCTACATTTTCCCACCCACTCAGTCAAAGCACCAAGGAACGTGACAAATTAATGGCCCTATTATTTCTCAAAGGAAGAAATAAACTGTTCCTACATTTTCGAGAACAACTATCACGCAAGACTTATAAATAGAGCCTTAGACCACAGTAGAAAGGGTTCTGCTTTTTGTGCAAGAAACTTTGGAGATTTTATATTTACTTTGAGCGAATATTCTTTTGAGCATTATTTTATTTCCCAGTTATTTCTATATTCCTTTCCAAGCATTAATTTCTTTGTACGGTTAAATATATTCTCCGATCGAAGCAAAGCCTACAATTTGTGCAGGAGTGCTTCTGTCTTCAGAGTTATTACCAGGTTTATGTTTACGAATTCTTATTGCTTTTTAATCAATATAATTATGTTTATTTTTGTTTGTCTCTTAAATTATTCTACGATTTGGTTTAATATTATGTTAGGCTAGAATTCCTATACCGGTATGTAAAGTCACTCAACTAAGGGAACGAGTAACTTAGTTGGGATTATTTTTACTACAAAACTTTCTTTTCTGGCCTAAGTTACTATTTTTAATCATTAAATTGTTTTGTTACGGAAGTAAAAAACAGATAGAGGTTAGGGTCAACAAAGCGGAAGTTTGAGATCTTTTAACTGGACAGTAGTAGTTAGGCATTGGCTTAAAATACAGCGGAAGCACTTTAAAGTTAATTAAGATTTTATTTATTTTTCAAAAAGTGTTTTTAACTCCTGCGGGATGGCGGAAGTGTACGTCAGGACTTAACTGCATAGCCTAGATCAACAAAACGACAGTGTGAGACGAGGGTTTTTAAACTAAATAAGTTTTACTGAAAGCTGTTTTGAAAATATAAAGACGCCCAACAGGTCACTAGTTCCCAAGGTACGACTATTGCATACTGGTAATTACGCTAATTGATTATTAAAAATCCAATTTAATTTAGTATTTAGTTTTCCCTACAACCCAATCAAATATTCATTAGCTTTAGATTTGCGAAGTAACAATAGAAGACGGTAGATCGATTCATCAGTCTATGAGGTTCGATATCTTTTAAAACTACACGATAAGACTGTGCACTTGCAGTACGAATAATTGGATACATAAGTATAATCCCGATCAACTCGCCATACAATTCTCGAACTGGTCAGCTGTAGTCTCTTGGGGCACATGAGATTTCTTTAAAAACTTGATTAAAGCTTGGGCATGAGCATCAGAATAAAGTAGTAATGACAGCATGGAGATTTTGGAGGGGGTTTACCCCAATTGTTCGACTATTTTGAAATCACTCTTCTTTATAATTTTCAGGATTTCCTCCATGTTACGAGTGGAGGGCTCTCCAGCATCAACATCTTTGGCAAGTGCCTCTATTCCAGCAGGCTCACTTACTTTTTCTTTGCCTCTTGTGTTGGTATTAGGCTTGTTATTGGTTATGTGAATAGGAGTTATTATAGTAACCGATGGTGAAATATCAGGGGAGAAGATCCTCCCTGTTCTTGTTACCTTACTAGAACCAAAAATATTTGTAACACCGTTGGTCTTGTCTTCATTGATCCATGAATCTTTCTATATTCCATGACAGTAAACTTCGGCACCATAGTTCCATGGAACTGATTTGTCAGAGGAGTAAGGAATCGGCCTAGGGGCAGTGATTATTAAAGGAGAGATTGTTAGTTCATTTGAAATCCTAATAGGACCCTTTGAGGAGGTCCTAAGAGGCTTGTTGGAAATTGTTATGATGGAAAGGTCTTCGGCTTTATTGGTCAAACTTTTGATGGTAGGAATTTTTTCAGACATGATCTCATGAATATCTATCAGGCGTTGAACGCCTTCTTTCATCTATTTGCATCCATTAACTTGTTCGTCTCAGCAATTACAGTCTTTCAAACAGCCAGGGAACACCCCCGCTCTCAGTAGGTTCTCTTTAACAATGGTCAGTGGAGTAGTCAAATCTTCAATGGAGGAAACAAAAATAATGTCTTCAATTACATTGACACCTTTGCCATGGTTCGACATTGGTGTAGTTATCACATTTGGAGTTGTAGGTGGATCAAACTCAATAGTTTTGTTATTGATAAGATCTTAAATTCTGCATTTCAAAGCCCAACAATGATCAGTTTCGTGTCTAGGTCTGCTGGAATGATATGCACACTTGGCATTTGGATTGTACTTTGGTGATGAAACATTGAGATTTGATGGCGGATCATGCAATGTCACAAGGTTGGCCTTCAACAGGTGTTGCAAGGCTTGGGACTGTGACATGTTACATCTCGTGAACTGTCTTCGAGGAATTTCAGATCGTTGATGGTTGGCTTGTTGTGGTTGTCTTTGAGTAGATTGAGGGTTAGGGATTAACATAACATTAACAGAGGGTCGGTGATCCTTCTTGGTATGGGCCCTTTCCCCATATACAACATTGGTTTCTTTCTTCCCAATAAAGGGCTTCTTTATAGAGTTGGATGCAGAAGCAGATGTCATGGGGATTTGTCCACTCTTAATGCCACTTTCAACCCTTTCACCAGTTAGGATTAACTCGGTGAAAACAGACGAAGAACTCCCAATTAACAAGTTGAAAAATGGGCCAGTTAATGTACCCATGAACATATCAACTAGTTCTTTGTCAGTTAGTGGTGGTTGGACCCTACCAGCATGATCCCTCTATTTTTGTGTGTACTCTTTAAACCCTTCATTAGTACCCATTGTCATTCCTTGAAGTTGAACTCTAGTTGGTGCCAAATCAGCATTGTACTGATATTGATGATAAAAAGCAGTGGCTAGATCTTTCCATGTGTGAATGCAGGAACCCTCCAATTGGTTAAACCATTCTAGCTGAGTCCCAGCCAGACTCTCTTGGAAGAAATGGACCCAGAGCTTCTTGTCAGTAGTATGTGGTTGTATCTTGTGGACGTAGGACCTCGGACAAAGCTTTGGGCATGAAATTCTGTCATACTTAGAAAAGACTGGTATTTTAAACTTGTGGGGGATGACAACCTCAGGTACTAAGCCCAAATCACCAAAATCCAAGTCAGGCATGACTTGAATTTCCACAGCTTTCAACCTATCCTCTAACTGCTTGTATTTATCCTCAACCGGTGGATACTATTAATCAAAGTAGTCTTCATCCTCAGAAGCTTGATTGTTTGCACCCCCAACGCAGGTACTTCTTGCCTCTTCATCTTGGTTCTCGTCTTCCTCATATGACTCTTCAACTATCTGCACTTGACGCACTGGGCCTTTAAACCTTTTCTTCATGTTGATCAGGGATTTCTTCGTAGTCTTCTTTTTGTCCTCCAGCAGTGTCATCAGCTCTTGTTATCCCTTGGCCAGGGTCAGTAAGGTCTCTTAGAACTGGGAATTCTGTGCTTGCAAATCTTTCATGGTCTTCTCGATATCCATCTTACATAAATCATTTGCATATGCATTTCATGCATCATAACATAAGCAGGTTTTCCACAACAGGTTTCCTCATCTTTCTACTGTTTATTTAAATGCATATGCAAATGATTTCAAGGACTTAGAAGATTTAAATTCGTTTAGACAAAGAAGGAACAAACATTAATTGCATTAATAAGTTCAGATTGATTACAACATGCCTCTTTGGCTTACATTTAAACAGAAGAAACAAAATGAACTAAATATAAATAAAAAGGCTCAAGTCTCTGATGGGCGCTTCCTTTTCGGAGTAATGTAGGCATTCAGGTTCCTCTCCTCGTGAAGTTGCCTCGTGAGCTCCAATGTCTTCTTTTCGCTTGCATAAAACTGGGCTTCAAAGGTGTCTCGCTCCCTCTTTAGCTGAATCCAAGCTCTTTGCAAATATTCAAGAGAAGTAGGCATATCAGGATGAAGGACAGTATATGGAATATCTCCCTTAGCAACAGGCTCTATGATGATAGGTAGGATGGCTTCATAAGGCATCATAAGGCTTTGGGCGCGAGCTCACACCCACTTGAGATAAGGCTCCAAAGGAATGGAGTTTTTATGCCCCAATGTCTTGTTATAAACTTTTTTAACCATGCGCCAAGCTCGTATGAATCTCTGACGATAACCTTGGACATCGCTCTCATAGTCAAATGCAATTCCTTAGACAAGTGCATCATGAGGGCCATCCCTTCTAGCATACCCAAACTGTCGCAAAGCTAAACAAGGATTGTAGGTGATACCTCCCCTAATGCTAAGTAGAGGGACATTAAGGAGTTCCCCACAACGGTCAATAATAGTAATGTCCTTCAAGGATCGATAACACCAATGAATATCAGAATGTGTGAGTGACATAAATCTATTAGACCATCTCATGCCTTGCTCATTCTTTACAATGGATCGAGGTAGGTGTGAAATAAACCACCTAGCCAACAGAAGAGTGCAACATATAAGAAGTCATCTTCTCTTCATGGTGCGAGAGTGAAGAGAATGCAAGATATCCCCAAGTAAAGTAGGCACTAGATTGCAAGAGAAATTTTTTTTGACAATGTTCACATCTATGAGTTGATCAGGATTGGGAAACAGTACCATCCCATATATGAGAAGAGCCAACACTTCTTCAAAGGCTTGTAAATCTAGAGCATCCCAAAAATCTTGAGCCTTCTTCAACAAAAACTTGGCTAGAAACCCTTTGACACCACTACTTGTTCCCAATTTGTCACAACGTCGGATCGTTGCAAATATAGAGCTCGAGCAATCTCCTCAGGTCTTGGGTCTCTTTCAATACCGTTGAAGGGTAGTTTATCAAGAATAGGAATTCCCAAGAGTTGAGAGAATTCTTCCGTAGTAGGTACTAGTTGGTAATCAGGAAAGGTAAAGCAATGGTGTTTAGGGTCAAAGAACTGAAAGAGAACCTTCATTATGTCTTCATCGAGGCTTGAGGTAACCAGATTGAGAAGTCGACCATGTCTCTTGGTGAACAGAGAATTCTCAGGAACCCTTGACGCTAACTCTTTAAGTTGAGGAGGCACTCTTACGAGGTTGATTTGGATAGTATTCTTGCGAGTGAAAGCCATGTTCTACAAAAAAAACAAAGATAAATCTCTAGGTCCTTGAAATGGTTAGTGCAAAATGCCATGGTATGATGTCATGATGTTATGTACAAGTATACACATACACATAAAGCGAAAAAGTCCTTAGGTTTAGGCTTGCATGAGGTTTCATTGGTAAGTACCCTCTTGAAGTTTAGTTGACTCAACCAGTCCTAGAAAGTAACCGGGTTCTAGGGAATCTCAATATTACTGATCTTTCTTCATCGGGAAATTTTTCAGTGCAAGCCTCTTTATTGGCGAACAAAATATCCTGAAAGTCCGATCTCAATGAGCGTAGCATCGAGTATCAACCAACTTCAGACTGCACCAAAGCCAGCTATCTCACTACTTCCTAATGGCCAAGTTGTTCAATTAAAGGTTCTAAGGTCACTTATTGCTTCATGACACCACACAGCGGCCCCGTATTCTCCTTGACTGGACTCAAGGGCTACCGGTACCAACAAATGTCTCACATTAACATAGCCATCTCTTCAACCATGTCGGTATACCCCGCACAGTCCCCATGATTTATTGCTACTTACCTAATAATGTTCCCCGATCAAGGTGGAGGATTAATACAAAACCCAAACAAGAACCCGAAATGTAAATCAAACAAGTCAAACAATAAAAGAATTTAAAGGTTATCTAGTCTCTAAGGTAACCCCACTTTTAAGTATGTTCCTCAGCAGAGTCGCCAGTTCTGTAATACGGTGGGAGAACTGACTTGGGTATTTTGGGTTTTATCGCAATTATTGCGGATAGCAAGAGTCGTTACCGACTTTTCTTTTATCCAATAAAGGAAAGGATGAATAGAACAGGAAATACCTTTTGAGATATTTCTTGAGTTCGGGGGGTAGGTTATGAAAAGGGAAGGTGTTAGCACCCTTTTCATCTGTAGTTATCTACGGGCTCTTAGTTGCTAGCTCACATTGAAAATGCTTTGTTTGAAATGTGTTTATGATGGGTTTTGAAAGTATTTTTGAAAATTTCCTTCGTTTAGGAGAACTTTGTAATGATTCTCGTCTCTATAAGAATGCATACAAAGTTTTGACTTTTGAAAATATTTCATTTGAAAGTGTTGGTGTTTTTTGAAAGATGTTTTGAAATGTTGTGAGCAAGCAACTACGAGCGTTCTACCTACTCAAAAAGTATTTGTTCATTTCCTCCTCCTTTAGATATTGCTATCTTACCATTGATTGATAAGAAGCGCTATCATTGGATGTGAAGGGACAGGCGTGGGTCGTCGTACAGTCATAAAATGCAATGTTGTGAGATACCTTAGCATTTTTCTTAAGGGTCTAAGATCATTTTGAAGGCAACATTCGAAGCTTCATCGAGGGACTATGATCTTGTATTTTGATTATTTTTGCTAAAGTGTCTCTAATGCATAACATAACCATTTCTCAAGGCTAAAAGTGGAGTTAACCCTAGAGGTGTAAGTGTACAAGTGTTTATTTTTCATGCATTGTTGTTCTTGAATTAGGGTTGTCTAAATATTGATTTTTAATCTTTCCATACAAACCCTAAATACTAGAATTTTATATAAAAGCGGTAAATTGCGGAAAATAAATGTCCTACACTATTACATCATTTGGGGATGGGGTATACAAATTTACAAATGGGGGGTGGAAAGCAATAAAAGTCTAATTATTACAACCATATTGAATATCAATGAAAGAAAATATATAGAAATATAAAAACAGTGTAAAAGAAAGGAAAAAAATATTTTTTAACCATTATGTGTCGACGCATGCATCTTTGCATCAACACATAAACTTTCTTGCTCCTGTAAAACTAAAATCAACTAAGTATGAGTCGATACATAATGGTATATGTCGACTCATATTTTGTATTTGTCAACACATTCGTGTTTTGTGTCGACTCATGCACCTTTTGTCTTTCTGTCTTTGGGTTTGGATAACAGTATGTATCAACTCATAAGGCCATGTGTCAACTCGTACCCTATTATGTCACTAAAATGAGTCGACTCATGTGAGGATGTGTCGACTCATGTTGCAGTTTTTTGCCTTAAACATTGTTCTATTATGTGTGTAGGTTAATTCACAGCATATGATTGATAAAAATGAACAGCAAGTAAATGGTTAGCTTCAAAAGGAAATGATTACAACATTTATTTTCAACAATGAATTATTAATGATGTTTGAAATGAAAAGTTCAAAGTCAAGAAAACTTACCTTGAAGCTGAAATTTGTATTTTGAGTTTGAACTGTTGTGTTGGCTGTTTTTGAGCTTAAGAAATGGTAATAGTGATGTTACAAAATCTGTTCTTGTGTTTGAACAACTCCTATATGATGTATGTGGAATATTTAGATGTTTTGTTTAGACAGAACTTTGCAAGGTGTGATAGGTTCAAAGTTGTTGACTTAAAAACTCAAGAGTGAAGGCTTTGTAGACAGTTATGGATTTTTGAGAGTATGAGATTTTGAGGGCTTGTCTACACAACAAAAACTTCTATCCACACAACAAAGCTCTTTCCCTTTATCTTGAAAATGGCCTCTCTATTTATAGATAAGGTTTAAGACTTGAAACAACTCATATTTTGAAGCCATATGTTATGGCTATCTTGCTTGTTTTTGAAGCAAGCATGAAGAACATGTTACCAATGTTTGTACCCAGCTATCTAAAGTGGTTGATCACTTTAAACATGTTTGTTCTGACTTGTAGAAGTTGAGTGTGATCAGAACAACAAGTTAGAGGCTCAAGAAATTGACTTTGTGATTAAAGTGAACTTTTCAAGAATGGATATGCTACTTTCTTCCAAAAATGGAATGATCAATTGGACAAAGGCTCAAACTCTTGGATCGTAGTTTAATCAATTGTGTAAGCATTCAATTAAGGAGTGATATACAAGTTTGAGGCCTGCAAAGTGAATATTATGCAGCATGGCTATGGATTTGGTTCTTGTTCATCACAAAATCTGTCATGTAATTCAAGAATGACACCCTAACTTTATGGCTTTGATTCTCTTTGCTCAAGTATGATCTCAATGAGTTCTTGAACATTTTGGAAAGCTTGTAACATCCTATACAACCTTAATGTTTTCTATTTTTGAAAAATACAATTGGAACTTGATGAAAATTGGCCAAGAAGTTGGGATAAAAACCTGACCAAACCTGCTGAAAATTTCTCTAAGTGTTTATACAAAAATGCCATGACTTCATGAATTTATAACTCAATATCCAGGCACTTCTAGGAATTGATCAGCAAATAAAAGTAGTAGATATCATCAAGATCTACAAATTTCATGTTGAAAGCTTTCTTTGAATCATCTTGCATCTTGGTGAAAGAATGACATGAAGTAATGAAATTATCATGTATAAAAACACTTAGAAAAATTTCTGAGTCTTGAAAAGTTTAACTTTTCAAATTGAATTTTGACTTTCTTGATTTCTTGATGATCAAGCTTGATATTATTGAATGCCTTGATGAATTTGATCTTTAAAACTCAAATTTGGTCAAAAAAGTCAAAGTTTGACTTTTCAGTATACAGTTGACTTTTTCATTAGTTGACCAAATTTCATCTGTCAATCCAATGATCTTCAGAAATGAATTGATATATGCAATTAGGTCAAAATAATGCATTTGAATCTTTGGGACCATGTTTTAAACCAATAGATCATATATTAGGTCAAAGGTCATTGATCAATCGTTCTCAGTCAAAATCCTAATTTGTGGTCTCAGTGTTTCAAATGTGATTTTATTTGGTCAATTCCTTGAGCATTGGAGGTCCTTTGTGAAATGTCTTATGAAAAGAGAGGGAAAATTTTGGGGTACAACAGCTGCCCCTGTTCAATCTTCTTAAACCTGAAGAGGTAGATTGGCGAGTCCGCCATTCGTGACTTAAAGGTGGAAGATGATTGAACACTTAAGTGCCTAAAAAGTCGCACTCGCTTGTGCATGAGGTGAACTGTTTGCTGGTTATCAAGAATGGGCTTAGAGATTCCATTTGGAGAAGTGATGAAGTGTTTTTCGAAGATGGGCTTACAGATGCCATCCAGAGTGACTGTTGAGGGAGAAGTATCAGAACAAATCTTTGGTCGATTTATATTGAAATTATGGATGTCTTTTGCCTATTTCGAACTGGAAGAGATAAATCTAACCAGAAGAGGTCTGTTGTTTGGTAACTTCACTGGGGAAAATGTTCATAAACAGAAGAGGTCCGTTGATTGCCTGTCTTTAATCTGGAAGAAATAAATCTACCCAAAAAAGGTCTTTGTTCTCCTGTCTTTAATCAGGAAGAAATAAATCTAACCAGAAGAGGTCTTTGTTCTCCTGTCTTTAATCTGGAAGAAATAAATATAACTAGAAGAGGTCTTTGTTCGCCTGTCTTTAATCTGGAAGAAATAAATCTAACCAAAAGAGGTCTTTGTTCGTCTGTTGGGATATGGTGGGAGAACTGACTTGGTTGTTTTGCGTTTGATCGCAATTGTTGCAGAAAGTAAGAGTCGCCACCGACTTTTCTTTTATCCAATAAGGAAAGGGTGAAAAGAAGAGGAAAGACCTTTGAGATATTTTTCTTGAGTTCGTAGGGTAGGTTATTAAAAGGGATGGTGTTAGCACCCTTTTCATCCATAGTTATCTATGGGCTCTTAGTTGCTTGCTAGATCTCTTTTGAAATTGCTTTGTTTGAAATGTGTTTGTGGTGGTTTTTGAATGTATTTTTGAAAAGTTCCTTCATTTAGGTAAACTTTGTAATGATTCTCGTCTCTATAAGAATGCATACAAATTGTTGGACTTTTGAAAATATTTCATGTTTTGAAAGTGTTTAGTGTGTTTGAAAAGATGTTTGTTTTTGAAGATGGATTGTGAGCAAGCAACTAAGAAAGTTCTACCTACTCAAAAGTCTTTTGTTCATTTCTTCCTTCCTTTGATATTGCTATCTCACCATTGATTGGTAAGTAGCCTTATCTTTGGATGTAAAGGGATATGTGTGGTTCACCGTATAGTCATGGATAGCAATGTTGTGAGATATCTTAGCATTTTCCTTAAGGGACTAAGATCATTTGAAAGGAAACATTCATAGCGTCATCGAGGGACTTTGATCTTGTATTTTGTTTATTTTTTTCTAAGATGTATCACATGCGTAACATGACCATTTTTAAGGTAACAAAGTGGAGTAAACCCTAGAGGTGCAAAGTGTGAAAAATGTTTTGATTTCATGCATTATTTTGTCTTGGATTAGGGTTGTCTAAGGATTGATTTTAGTCTTGCCATAAACAGCCTAATTACTAACAATTATATGAAAAACGATAAATTACGGAAATGTAAATTCTACGCTGTTGTACCCCAAAATTTGCCCTCTCAATTATCAAGGCCTTTCTCACAAGGATTCTCAAGGTTCAAGCTTGCACAAGTACTTTGGAATTTTCCAGTACCAAAATTAAAAGGAAACTGTCAAAAAGGGAGAAAACAGATAAAAATATTATTTTGACAAAAATTGGAGAAATACAAGTGTTCTTCGTTTCAGCTCTTTCGATTGGCCTTTAGGCCTCTTTCGATCAGCATCCTTCGATTGACTCTTAGCCTCCTTCGATTGCTTAAAATGGATGCTAGCGTGCCTCTTTCGCATGGGCGTGTGACTTCTTGTTGCAGGCTTCGTTTGTGACTTTTGCTGCCTACATTGCTTGCCTTGAAAACCATGTTTGCTGGCCACAAGTGCCCCCTGCAAGGCAAAAACCCTCTTGATGATGTCCTTTGATCCAGGAGGAAAAAGCCTCTCTATTTCCCTCTTTCGATCACACATCCAGCCCTTGCACGCCTTTTTTCGTTTGGGGGAGTGACTTCTCCAACGTTGCAAGCTTCGATTGAGCCTTCCATCCCTGGCACACATCCTTCGCTTGGGGGTGTGAATCCTTGGGCACAAGTGTTTTGTCATTCTTTTGTTTGGTCATATGGCCCCTTTGTAGGTAAATTTGAGTGGGAAGGATTTCCTGTTAGAAATGGCCTGTTCCAAGCATACAAACTCTTCACTATGTCATTGCCTCAGGCGAAGAAAGCATCTTGGTGGTGCATTCGAAGAGTTTTGTCAGGCATGTTTGGATGTCCCCATTCGAAGGACATATATTACTGATCCATCCCAAGAGCATTAATTTGGCCCATTCGAAGGATTGTCTAGGGAAGTCATTCGAACGTCACTTCGATTGAAAAAAGGAGATGGTTACTGAAAGTCTGGTCGAAAGGTGAGTCTAGGGAGTCAAGACAAAAGAACGAGAGGCCAAAGGCATTTGTCGACCAAGTCACATGCGCTGCCAGGCTCGGGCCTGATCCACTGGCCATAAAACTCCAAAACTGCTGCACAGCAGTCCTGCACTGCCGCCCAATTCCTTGCACCAAAATGGCAATAAAGCATTGTCCCTCAAAGGCTACAAAGAGAAGTTTACTCAAATTGTTCAAATTATTTTGTTTTCCCTCCAAAAGCTTCAGCCCACTTTGCCTATAAATAAGAGGCTCCAACACATGTTTAAGGGAGGATCTTTGGACCAGAGGAACGAATCTCCCAAATTTTCTCAAACACAACAAATCTCTCAAGTCCCTTCAACACTTGTGAGAACAAACCCAGAACCACATACTTACTTCCTTCGATTCTGAAGAACAAGTACTCTTCAGTATCCTTTGAATCCAGTTTGGAAAGAAACATAAGACTTGTTTCTTTCCTTCCTTTGAATCCAGCATTCCAAGCACAACTGTTGGCCCCCTCTTTCGAATCCAGCATCTTGGGCCTCCACTCAAGGTCCCACATCCATTCAAGGCCTGAAGCAAGGTAAGTCACTCTTACCCTTGAACCTTTCATTTCATGGCATAACATGTAAATAGTCCTTTCGTTCGTTTCAAGCATGTATATACCATGGTTCCTTTCGTTGCCACCCTTTTAACATGTTTTTTAAAGTTAACCCTTTCATTTTGCTTTATGTTTACCTGAACTAGCTTTAACTGTTAAAATGTTTGAAAGACAAATACTAGCATGGCCTCAGGCCATGTTGCCATTTAATGCTTTAAATGAAAGAAACAGGAAACGGGAAATAGGAAACGAAGCTTCTGGCATCTATCCTCTTTCTCCAGGTCAAACGAAAGAGACAACCAGGAGGAAAACCATGTTGACTTCTAGGCCCAAACGAAAAGCATGCCTTCACTGACTTCCAGGCTCGGTCGAAAGGCATTCCCTCACTGCTTTCAACCTCCAGTCGAAGAGGACAACGAGGCAGAATCAGAAGGCTTCGCCATACACTGACTTCCAGGCCAATCGAAGAACAGAACCTCACTGGTGCCAGCCCCTGATCGAAGGCCATGACCTCACTGGTGCTAGCCCCAATTGAAGGAGGCCAACAAAATGCAAATCGAAGGTTGCTCCTACCCAAATCGAAGGAGCTCATTTTTTCTTACTTTTATCTTATTTTTTTCCTTCATATTTTTATGCCTTTCGATATGGTTGTAATAGCGTAGGATTTTATCTTTCTGCATTTTATTTACTTCGTACAAATGCTAGTAATTAGGCGTGTATGGTAAGATAAAATCAACAAGTAGACAACCTAAAAATCAAAGACAAATGCATGCAATAAAACACACTTTGCACACAAACACCCCTTAGGGTATCTCCACTTGGTTGCCTAAACAAATGGGTCATGTTATGCATGTCAAGTACTTTGGCAAAACAAGAACAATCAAAATGATCATAGTCCCTCGATGACGCTATCGGAGTTTCCTAAACAAAATGATCAAGTCCCTTAAGGAAAAATTGCCAAAGATACTTGACGTTATTGCTATCATGGTCTATACAATGACCCGCGCCTGTCCCGTTTAACATCCTAACACAAGGTTGTTCACCAAATACAATGGTGAAACAACACTGTTAAAAGGGTTAAAAACATAAGAAATATCTTTGAGTAAATTAGGGTAGATAGCTCTTAGTTACTTGATCAAACTTGCAAAACATCCTTGCAATCTTTCAAACACACACCACAACACAACTTTCAAAACAAACTTTCAAAAAAGATTGAAACATCTTTTCAAAAAGACAAACACCTTTGTAAAACATTCAAACAAGAATTGTTACAAAGGTTGCCTAGACAAGGCATCTTTTTCAAAACATTTTCAAAACCACACACAAAGCACCATTTCAAACAATTGAAAAGCAAAGGCAAGTGATCTAAAACAAGTAACTAAGAGCCCATGGATAACCATGGATGAAAAGGGTGCTAGCACCTTCCCTTTTCATAATCTACCCCCCGAACCCACAAAAACATCTCAAAGGTCTTTCCTGTGCTTTTTGACCTTTCCTTAGGATAAAATAAAAAGTCGGTGGCGACTCTTGCTAAACCGAAACATTTGCAAACACAAACGCAAATCCCAAGTCAGTTCTCCCACCGTATCACAGAACTGGCGACTCTGTTGGGGATATCCTCTAAAAAGTGGGGTTACCTTAGGGTTTTAGATCACCTTTACATGCTTGCTTTGATTGCTTTGATTGCTTTACTTTTTGGGTTCCTTGTTTTGGTTTGTTGTAAATCCTACACCCGGATTTGGGGGCACCTTTTTAGGTAAATAGCAATAAACTGTGAGGGAACTGTGAGGGGTATACCGACATGGTTGAAGACGTAGCTATGTTAGTGTGACATATTTGTGGGTACCGGTAGCCCTTGAGTAGTCAAGGAGAATACGGGGCCGTTGAGTGATGTCATGAAGCACTAACGAACTCTTAGAACCTTACTTGACCATCTCGGCCTTTTTAGGGGTAGTGAGATGACCGACTTTGGTGCAGTCCGAAGTTGGTAGATACTCGATACTACACTCATTGAGGATTGTTTTCTTGGAATATTTTGGTCGCCAGTTAAGTGGCTAAACCAAAACAATGAACATAGAAAATAATCCAGTGATATTGAGCTCCTTAGAACCCGGTTTCTATTTTAGGACAGGTTGAGCCAACTAAACTTCAAGAGGGTACTTACCTACAAACCCCATGCAAGCCTAAACCTAAGGACTTGTCTGCTTTGTGTGAATATGATTGCCTATATATACACTTGCTTACTTTTTCATACATGTACATAACATCATAACATCATACCATAGCATTTTCAATAACCACTTCAAGGATCTCGAGGGTCTTTTGATACAGGGGCACGTTGAACCAGACGTCTACCAAAGAGTAAGAGGGTTCACCTCTAAACAAACGTCGTCAAAGATCAAGTGCAACAACTTGAATCGGGGGCTATGACCCACTCGACATGGTGAGCTTGATTCTCGTGGAAAGACATCCACCGATACAAAGTTCTCCACTCAAAGATGTTGATCAAAGTTCAATCTCTCACATTTTCTTGTTTACCCCGCGAGATCCTTGAAAACATTGCATACATATATCATACATATCATTCCATTACAGGTACCATTACAGGTTTCTCATCTTCTTCGCTGTTTATTTCAGCAATCATGTCTTCTGAAACACCTACTGATCAAGCCATCAAGGCTCTTCAAGCTCAGAATGCTCAGTTTCAGGAAATGTTCTTGAACTTGGCCAAGAGTCAACAAGATTTGAAGACTCTTATCTTGAAGGACAAGAAGAAGAAGAAGAAGAAGAAGAAGGTGGTCCTCTTAAATATGGGTCGCAGATTCGGGAACAATTTGCGACAAGAGACTGATTTGTCCCATTCATCTGGAGGGGGAGAGAATAAAGAGGAAAGAAAGGGTCCTAGCCCTGTGGTGTCTAACAATGACACAAACTTTGATGAAGACCAGTATCCTCCTGCTGAGGATAGATATAAGCAACTTGAAGACCGGCTCAGTGCAATGGAAATTCAGAAGATACCTGGGTTGGACTTTGGAGATCTGGGATTGGCATCTGGGGTGGTGATCCCTCACAAGTTTAAAGCTCCTGTCTTTGCTCGGTATGACGGGGTATCCTGCCCGAAGCTACACCTCCGCTCATACGTCAGAAAGATTCAACCCTATACTGCTGATAGAAATCTTTGGGTTCATTTCTTTCAAGATAGTCTGTCAGGGACTCAATTTGAATGGTTCTGTCAACTGGAAGGAGCTAACATCCGCAACTGGGAGGACCTTGCTGCTGATTTTTACAAGCAATACCAATATAATGCCGACCTTGCTCCCACACGTACTCAGCTTCAGGGTATGTCTATGGGTACATGCAAAGTCTTTACGGACTACGCTCTGAAATGGAGAGATCTTGCTGGAAGAGTCCAACCCCCTCTGTCTAATAGGGAGTTGGTGGATATGTTTCTTGGGACTTTGTCTGGTCCCTATTTCAATCATTTGATCGGCAACTCGTCAGTGGGTTTCACCGAACTGATTCTAACTGGAGAAAGAGTAGAAGCTGGGATCCTGAGTGGTAAGATCCAGAAAGATACCTCTTCGAGTACAGAGAAGAAGTCATTTGGTGGCAAGAGGGAAGCCAATGTTGTGCACGGCCAGAAGAGGCGTAGCCAGGCAGACTACCACCAATCCATGGGGGCAGTGTTAATCTCTAATTCGGCACGCACACAACGACTACAACAACGAAATAATCAGCCAAAGGGGGAAAGACTTCAAAGGCAATTCACCCAAATCAACATGCCATTGTCACAAGCATTGCAACACATGTTGAAGATGAATCTGATTACGGTGATAAACCCTCATTCGAACCCTAAGACTTCTTCTCCTAACTACAACCCAGATGCAAGGTGTGCTTATCATTCCGGTAGCCCGGGGCACGATACTAACGATTGTTGGGCGCTGAAATACAAGATTCAGAATATGATTGACGCCAAGGAGATCGAGTTTGACCCTCCAGAGACTCTAGCATAATCACTGCTCCCTTGTCGAATCATTGAGAGCATCTTTGTTTCATTTGAATTTTCAAGTTGTAATCTCTTTTGTTATTCAAACAATTATCTATTAATGTCAAACTTTGTTTCATTAATGCATTGCATATGTTTGTCTTGAATTCATCCACACGTTTTCACTATTCTTATACTGTCTTTATGATATTCAACTCTTGCTAAAAGTTACAAGCCTTTAGAGGGAGGATGACGAAAACAATGCCATAATCTCATACAGTATGCTTTTGAACAGACCTTGTTGACGATGTACAAGCGTTTCTTTCGAATCCTAAACACTGGAGTTATAAGGAAGATAATCCCTAGTCAACCCCTTCGAGCCAAAGAAGTAGAAGTTTTCTGTTTTAAACACAAATTGAAACCTTTAATCAAAACCCGGGGCAGGGTAGTCTCTTAGTTAATTCAAGTGTGCGCTAAGCCGCAAACTCTCATATCGTAATACAACGAATGACGTCAGGAAACATTCCTCTGAAATCAAAAGACGATGATGGTTCCCTATCACATAGGCAGTCAATCTCTCAAAAGAGAAAAGCCCACTGAGCCAAAACCTATAAAGGAGGCTTAAGAAAGCTGGGGCATCCCGCTGACTGTAATCTCGAAAACAGGAACAGTCAGGCAGAAGTTAGGGATAACAAATCAAAAGAACGAGGTCATTACAAATCCTCGACAACATGAAAAATGTTGCAAAAAAAATGATGAATGCCTTCCAAAATTCAACTTGTGTGAACCATCACCAAAAACATCGTTCCAGACTTATTTGGAGTTCAAACGCACAATTAACTGAGTTTAGGATTGAAGAACATCACGAAGAACGGGTGGGTACAAATACATTTGAGCCTTTATCCTTTGTTTCTTAAACCGTGAACCAAGCCACATTACAACCCTTTAAAAGTCCTAATTGAAGCATGGGTTAGTTCAAAAGCATACTGTTACAAAAGGTATCCTGACTCCTGTAAGGCTTTGCCCTAAATCTTGTGTTGAATTTGTCTTATAAAAAGTTTTCTGCTAAAAAACGCATTTTTCAAAACTTCGAGGCAAGCATAAACTTTGCATTACTTGAATATCACTGTTTGCATTTGGCTATTTGTCTGACAGCGGAGAAATTCACACAATGAATATCCGATGAATGAAAGCTCTCCCAGTGAACAAAATCACTTCAAGTGGGATGAAACTTCCAACGAAAAATCTCCTATAAACAAGGGGGCATGACATGTCACTATCCAGCACACCTGGGGCAGTCCAATCAAGATTCCAAGAAATCTCTCAAGAATTGAAGAGTAACCAGGGGCAGGCCTCCATCTCCGTCACTTGTGGCATTGAACTTCAACCCCGACAAAGGGTTACATACAATCAAACTTTTTGGCAATGCCACAAACATTCGCTACTAGGGGAAATGACAAGTCTCCCCAAAGTCCTTCTCATAGGATGATTCCCCGGCAAGAGTATAATCTCTGACCCCCTTTCCCCAGCTGAATCGACCTCAAGAATCCTCGAGGACTTCCCCCAACGAAGATGTCACCTCTCTAGCGGACTGACGACAGGGTTTATTTCCCCAACAACACCAGGATTCCCCAGCTTGAGTTTGCCTCTCCGACTACTACAAATAAAAGGACCACAATTCCTCTTCCCCAGTAGACTACTCTACAATCCCCAACAAGTTACTGCGAAACCTGGACCCGACCAGATATCAGTTCAACTTCGACTCCCCGGTAAAGTCGCCATTGGAAAATCATCCCCAACGGAGTTCATTCCTTTCACAGACAAAAATTCAATCCCCAAAAGGGTTCACTGTCACCAGCAACAGTAATTCATCCCCAGCTGAGTCTTATTTCTCTAAATCAGCAGATCTTCTAGCAAAGTATATACTCCCCACAGAGACACTTCCTCGTCAGCTTATTCCCCATCGGAGTTATCCTCTCCTGCAGGTTTATTCTCACAATCATCTTCATTCACTATCCCCAGCGGAAACAAAGAATTCAACTCTTTTTCTCCAGCAACTACCCGGAATTTATTTTCCCCAGCTAAAAACATCACATCTTCATACATCATGACATGCATACGCATCATAAAACACAAATCTCATTTATTTTGAGAACATCATTGCCTGATGCATATCATGCATTACATACGGCTAACTTTTACCTTTCAGGAAAGATACAATCAAATTATCACAAAATTCAAGCTATGCAACCTTACCTAGGTTCCTTCTCTTTCCCGATGTAGTTTTACCTAGACTCATCCTGGAGCAACCTTACCTAGGTTCCTTCTCTTTCCCGATGTAGTTTTACCTAGACTCATCCTGGAGCAACCTTACCTAGGTTCCTTCTCTTTCCCGATGTAGTTTTACCTAGACTCATCCTGGAGCAACCTTACCTAGGTTCCTTCTCTTTCCCGATGTAGTTTTACCTAGACTCATCCTGGAGCAACCTTACCTAGGTTCCTTCTCTTTCCCGATGTAGTTTTACCTAGACTCATCCTGGAGCAACCTTACCTAGGTTCCTTCTCTTTCCCGATGTAGTTTTACCTAGACTCATCCTGGAGCAACCTTACCTAGGTTTCTTCTCTTTCCCGATGTAGTTTTACCTAGACTTATCCTGGAGCAACCTTACCTAGGTTCCTTCTCTTTCTTGATGTAGTTTTACCTAGACTCATCCTAGAGCAACCTTACCTAGGTTCCTTCTCTTTCCCGATGTAGTTTTACCTAGACTCATCCTGGAGCAACCTTACCTAGGTTCCTTCTCTTTCCCGATGTAGTTTTACCTAGACTCATCCGGTAGCAACCTTACCTAGGTTCCTTCTCTTTCCCGATGTAGTTTTACCTAAACTCCTCATGAAGCAGCCTTACCTAGGTTTCTTCTCGGTTCAGATACAGTTTTACCTAAACTCCTCATGAAGCAGCCTTACCTAGGTTTCTTCCCGGTTAAGATGCAGTTTTACCTAAACCCATCATGGAGCAACCTTACCTAGGTTCCTTCCCGGTTCAGATGCAGTTTTACTTAAACCCATCATGGAGCAACCTTACCTAGGTTCCTTCCCGGTTCAGATGCAGTTTTACCTAAACTCCTCATGAAGCAGCCTTACCTAGGTTTCTTCCCAGTTCAGATGTAGTTTTACCTAAACCCATCATAGAGCAACCTTACCTAGGTTCCTTCTCAGTTCAGATGAAGTTTTACCTAAACCCATCATGGAGCAACCTTACCTAGGTTCCTTCTTGGTTCAGATGCAGTTTTACCCAAACTCTTCACGAAGCAACCTTACCTAGGTTCCTTCTCATAACCTTACCATCCAGGTTTCTTTTCTCTTCTCTCAAGACAGCTACCAACAATCTCCATAAGGCATCTTTAAGCCCATCCCCGACAAGATTCTGTCACATCTCCAGATAGCATCTTTAAGCCCATCCCCGACAAGATTCTGTCACATCTCCAGATGGCATCTTTAAGCCCATCCCCGACAAGTTTCTATCACATCTCCAGATGGCATCTATAAGCCCATCCTCCTACCAACAATCTCCAAATGGCATCTGTAAGCCCATTCCCGACATCACAATGCTGATACTACACCATACGAGTGCAAATTTTTGGGCACTCTAGTGATCAATTATCTTCCACCTTCGGATCACGAAGGCTCGAAAGCCAATCTATATCCTCAGGTTTAAGATAATTGAACAGGGGAAACTGTTGTACCCCAAAATTTTCCCTCTCAATTATCAAGGCCTTTCTCACAAGGATTCTCAAGGTTCAAGCTTGCACAAGTACTTCGGAATTTTCCAGTACCAAAATTAAAAGGAAACTGTCAAAAAGGGAGAAAACAGATAAAAATATTATTTTGACAAAAATTGGAGAAATACAAGTGTTCTTCGTTTCAGATCTTTCGATTGGCCTTTAGGCCTCTTTCGATCAGCATCCTTCGATTGACTCTTTGCCTCATTCGATTGCTCAAAATGGATGCTAGCGTGCCTCTTTCGCATGGGCGTGTGACTTCTTGTTGCAGGCTTTGTTTGTGACTTTTGCTGCCTACATTGCTTGCCTTGAAAACCATGTTTGTTGGCCACAAGTTCCCCCTGCAAGGCAAAAACCCTCTTGATGATGTCCTTCGATCCAGGAGGAAAAAGCCTCTCTTTTTCCCTCTTTCGATCATACATCCTGCCCTTGCACGCCTTTTTTCGTTTGGGGGAGTGACTTCTCCAATGTTGCAAGCTTCGATTGAGCCTTCCATCCCTGGCACACATCCTTCGCTTGGGGTGTGAATCCTTGGGAACAAGTGTTTTGTCATTCTTTCGTTTGGCCATATGGCCCCTTTGTAGGTAAATTTGAGTGGGAAGGATTTCCTGTTAGAAATGGCCTGTTCCAAGCATACAAACTCTTCACTATGTCATTGCCTCGGGTGAAGAAAGCATCTTGGTGGTGCATTCGAAGAGTTTTGTCAGGCATGTTTGGATGTCCCCATTCGAAGGACATATATTACTGATCCATCCCAAGAGCATTAATTTGGCCCATTCGAAGGATTGTCTAGGGAAGTCATTCGAACGTCACTTCGATTGAAAAAAGGAGATGGTTACTGAAAGTCTGGTCGAAAGGTTAGTCTAGGGAGTCAAGATAAAAGGACGAGAGGCCAAAGGCATTTGTCGACCAAGTCACATGCGCTTCCAGGCTCGGGCCTGATCCACTGGCCATAAAACTCCAAAACTGCTGCACATCAGTCCTGCACTGCCGCCCAATTCCTTGCACCAAAATGGCAATAAAGCACTGTCCCTCAAAGGCTACAAAGAGCAGTTTACTCAAATTGTTCAAATTATTTTGTTTTCCCTCCAAAAGCTTCAGCCCACTTTGCCTATAAATAAGAGGCTCCAACACATGTTTAAGGGAGGATCTTTGGACCAGAGGAACGAATCTCCCAAATTTTCTCAAACACAACAAATCTCTCAAGTCCCTTCAACACTTGTGAGAACAAACCCAGAACCACATACTTACTTCCTTCGATTCTGAAGAACAAGTACTCTTCAGTATCCTTTGAATCCAGTTTGGAAAGAAACATAAGACTTGTTTCTTTCCTTCCTTTGAATCCAGCATTCCAAGCACAACTGTTGGCCCCCTCTTTCGAATCCAGCATCTTGGGCCTCCACTCAAGGTCCCACATCCATTCAAGGCCTGAAGCAAGGTAAGTCACTCTTACCCTTGAACCTTTCATTTCATGGCATAACATGTAAATAATCCTTCCGTTCGTTTCAAGCATGTATATACCATGGTTCCTTTTGTTTCCACCCTTTTAACATGTTTTTTAAAGTTAACCCTTTCGTTTTGCTTTCTGTTTACCTGAACTAGCTTTAACTGTTAAACAGTTTGAAAGACAAATACTAGCATGGCCTCAGGCCATGTTGCCATTTAATGCTTTAAATGAAAGAAACAGGAAACAGGAAATAGGAAACGAAGCTTCTGGCTTCTATCCTCTTTCTCCAGGTCAAATGAAAGAGACAACCAGGAGGAAAACCATGTTGACTTCTAGGCCCAAACGAAAAGCATGCCTTCACTGACTTCCAGGCTCAGTCGAAAGGCATTCCCTCACTGCTTTCAACCTCCAGTCGAAGAGGACAACGAGGCAGAATCAGAAGGCTTCGCCATACACTGACTTCCAGGCCAATCGAAGGACAGAACCTCACTGGTGCCAGCCCCTGATCGAAGGCCATGACCTCACTGGTGCTAGCCCCAATTGAAGGAGGCCAACAGAATGAAAATCGAAGGCTGCTCCTGCCCAAATCGAAGGAGCTCATTTTTTATTACTTTTATCTTATTTTTTTCCTTCATATTTTTATGACTTTCGATATGGTTGTAATATAGTAGGATTTTATCTTTCTGCATTTTATTTACTTCGTACAAATGCTAGTAATTAGGCGTGTATGGTAAGATAAAATCAACAAGTAGACAACCTAAAAATCAAAGACAAATGCATACAATAAAACACACTTTGCACACAAACACCCCTTAGGGTATCTCCACTTGGTTGCCTAAACAAATGGGTCATGTTATGCATGTCAAGTACTTTGGCAAAACAAGAACAATCAAAATGATCATATTCCCTTGATGACGCTATCAGAGTTACCTAAACAAAATGATCAAGTCCCTTAAGGAAAAATTGCCAAAGATACTTGACGTTATTGCTATCATGGTCTATACAATGACCCGCGTCTGTCCCGTTTAACATCCTAACACAAGGTTGTTCACCAAATACAATGGTGAAACAACACTGTTAAAAGGGTTAAAAACATAAGAAAGATCTTTGAGTAAATTAGGGTAGATAGCTCTTAGTTACTTGATCAAACTTGCAAAACATCCTTGCCATCTTTCAAACACACACCACAACACAACTTTCAAAACAAACTTTCAAAAAACATTGAAACATCTTTTCAAAAAGACAAATACCTTTGTAAAACATTCAAACAAGAATTGTTACAAAGGTTTCCTAGACAAGGCATCTTTTTCAAAACAATTTCAAAACCACACACAAAGCACCATTTCAAACAATTGAAAAGCAAAGGCAAGTGATCTAAAACAAGTAACTAAGAGCCCATGGATAACCATGGATGAAAAGGGTGCTAGCACCTTCCCTTTTCATAATCTACCCCCAAACCCACGAAAACATCTCAAAGGTCTTTCCTGTGCTTTTTGACCTTTCCTTAGGATAAAATAAAAATTCGGTGGTGACTCTTGCTAAACCGAAACATTTGCGAACACAAACGCAAATCCCAAGTCAGTTCTCCCACCGTATCACATACGCTATTATATAATTTTTTGGGAATGGGGGATTGCAAGAAATTAAACCTAATTGTCTATTACAACCATATTGAACTTAAATAATGTACAAGAATTAAAATGTATATAATGTACAAGACATGAATGAAAAGAAAATGAATTTGTTTTGATTTTGTTAAAGAAAATATTTTAACCTAATTTTCTAAAAGAAGATAAATAGTTAAAAGTAAGAAAGTTAAACTAAGTTAATTTTAATTAAACAAAGATAATGAACTAAATCTAAGTTTAATATTAAGTTAAAGAAAAGAAGTTAAATAAGAACATGTTTTTGGTCTTTTTATTTTAAGAAGTTAAATAAAAATAACCTAAATAATTTAAATATATAATATAATATATTTTTGGTGTTTCTTATTAATAAAAATAATAATAATAATACAAAAAATAATAAAGGAAAGAAAATATAAAATATAAAATTAAAGTCAGGGGGTTTAGAAAGTGGAAAGGATGTTTGTAAGTAAAACTGATTTCTGTTTGGTTTAGGCCCAAAATGTATTTGTGTGATCAAAATCAGAAAGAAAATAAAAAGAAGGTTATGTTGGGCCGCATGATGAAAAAATGGACGGGGGGGTGCTACTAGAAGCAACTTGAGAAAACCCAGAAGTTCTAGCCCAGGCGTGCGAATAATAAGTATATGGGGGTGATATTGGAACAAAAAATGAGACAGCCTTGAAGTTATGGCCCAGGCGTGCTGTTAACAGGTACATTGGGTAAAATGTTAAGAAATAAAAACAAAAGGTGCTCTTGGGGCTATAACCCAGGACCCTTAACACTAATGCCTTACGCGCGCGCTCTCTACCACTGGGGTGGCTATACATCTGGTATTATAAACAAAACCATAAATATATTACAAAATCAGTTCTGATGATGAACTTCATCTTCTTCCTCACGCCAGCCAGAGCATATGCAACTCATTCATTTCTCAATCAAAATGGGAAATGTAAACATGAAAGTTATGGAAAATTTCATCATGGTTCCAGAACTATAAAGCATTAACACTATAAATCAGAAACAGACATGAATTTTGCTATCCCTAATCTGAACCCTAATTTTTTTCAAGAAGTTCTTATCCAAAATTCTCTATACTCAGGCCATATAAATGGAATCTGTGGATATGCACAGTTTCAGAGCAATGATATATACATTTTGTCTTTGAAAATGCAAGCATAACAATGCCTAAATAATGAGATGAAAATAAGAATAACTTACCTTGCAGCTGGAGATCGTGTTTTGAATTAGAGCTTGATTCAAGTTGTTGTAATGATCTGGTTAGCTTCCTCAAGTTCCCGGGAAGCTAATGCAATGATTAGCTTGAGCTATGGATGGATGGAATGTTCTCGAGAAGTCAAGATGTAATGCTTTTCTTTTGAAAATGTAGGTTGGTGAAGATGATGTTACAGTCTTAAAACAGAGGTTGGGATAACTTTTATATGTGTATCAAAAACTTTATGGATTGTTTGGCCAAGAAACGCACGAGGGGATTTAGAGATTGGATTCAAAAATCAGAAATGATAAGTTTTTGTGCTTTTGTTGCAATTTCTGGTTCTAGGGAGTTTTAGTGAGTTTCAGGGCTCGTCCAATCCTCTTTTAGCTTGAAAATGAAGTTTTAATTTATAAGAGAATGGTTTGGAAGCTTGAAGAAGTCAGAAGTACAAAATCACATGTTATGGATTTTGACTTGTTTTTTAAGCAAGCTTAGACAAACATGGTTTCAAGGCAAGATAGGATGGCTAGCAACTTTAAACGCACATGTTCTGAGTTTGTAGGGGATGCTTTTTCAGAAAGCTCAATGAGAGTGGACTTTGTGATTAAAGTCACTTTTCCAAAATGGAAGTGTGAACTTTCTTCCTTAAATGGCAAGGTGTATTGGAAAAAGCTTAAATAAAGTGGTTCATAGCTCAAAAGCTTGTGAAATGTTCTAATTAAGGATAGATACACAGGTTAGATGGCCTGAAAAATGGGATTATGCAGCATTGCTTGGAATTGGATCAGATGTTCATCATGAAAATGACTCATAATTTAAGAATGAATGTCCAACTTCTGATCTTCGATTCTCCCTGCTCCAACATGATCTGAAAGAGTTCTTGACTTTTTATAAATCTTGTAACATGCTCTGCAATCTCTCATTAAATCACTTTTTCAAACTCCCATTGTAACCGTATGAAAATTGGCCCATAAGTTCTGTCAAAATTCTGACTTAAAATGCCCAGAATTTTACTAAGTGTTTTAGTTTCATGGACATGTCTTCATGAATTTATAACTTGAGATCCAAGAATTTATAGAAGAAGTTATGCCCTTTATGATCTCATTGAGATCTAAAACTTCTATGTTGGAAGTTTTTCTTGAATCATCTTGCATCATGGTAAAAATCTGGCACAAAGTTATGAAATTATCATATTTTTCTTAACACTTAGAAAAGTTTCTAAGTGTTTAGAACTTTGACTTTTTTCAAAGTAATCTTGACTTTTGATTTCTTGATGAACAATATTCATACTTTGGCATGTCTTGATGAAATATGATTTTTGAAACTTTATTTTGATCTAAAAGTCAAAGTTTGACTTTTCAGTGTACAATTTACTTTTTCATCAGCTGACCAAATTTCAATTATCAATCAATTGATCTTTAGAAATGTTTTGAACCATGAAATTAGGTCAAAATTATGCATTTGGATTCTTGATGTCATGTCTCAAACCAACAAGTCATGTGCTAGGTCAAAAAGTCAAAAATTGAACCTTCTCTGTCAAAACCCTACTTTTGACCATTTTGCCCTTCTGATGATCTGATCAAATTTCTTGAGAAGTTGTGATCAAAACTTTACCAAATGGTTCATATGAGTTTAATATGTTTATATGGATAAAAATGATGAGTTTTGAAGTTAAATTGACCATAGTTGACTTTTTCCCCAATATAGTTGATTTTAGGTCAACTGATCAATTGACTAAGCAAAAATGTGATCCAAAGCCTGAAACTTGACATGAGCAATCTTGGGAGTCCAAAATGATTTATGAAAATCATATGAAGCATTAAAGGTCCAATTTTCCTTATACAAACTCAAACCCTAATTTTGAGTCATCAGTGTTTGGGGAGGTATCTTGAGCTGATCAATCTTGGTGCAGTCTTGAATCAATGGAGAAATTGAGAGGGAAAATTTTGGGGTACAACAGCTGCCCCTATTCAATCTTCTTGAACCTGAAGAGTGAGATTGGCGGATCCACCTTTCGTGACTTGAAGGTGAAAGATGATTGAACACTAAAGTGCCCAGAAATTTTCACTCGATGATGTATTAATTTGGGAATGGGCTTATAGATTACATTTGGAGAGATGATGGTTGATAGAGATTTAGACTAAGTATAAGCTTGACTGTAACTGGGAGAAGTATCAGAATAAATCTTTGGTCAATTTAATTCTAAATGATATGTTGGAACAGACCCGTGTTAAGCCATGTCTGGAGATGTATTAGAAAGAATTCGTGCAAGATTGCTTCATGATAAGCCTGTGTGAAGCTGCATCTAGTCACATAGATAGTTGTTATGTCTTGCTTCAGGAAATAATCTTGGACCTGTTGAAAATTATTGATGATAACTATTTCTTGATTGATCTTTCCTGAAAAGGTAAAGCGTTAGTTTTATGCAATGTTATGATGTGTGAAATGCATTGTGTAATGGCGTTCTCAAAATAAATGATATTGTGCTATATGTGTTTCGTATGCATATGCTATGATGTATAAACGTGAAATGCTATTGAAGTGCATCTTTGTCTGGGAAAATAAATCCTTGACAAATACTACAGAGTTTTGGGAAAATAAATCCTAGATCGTTGTTCAGGATGAAGAGTGTATCCATCTTCAAACCTTGTTTAGAGTATTTCCGCTGGGGATTCTGGCTTTGTTGAGAAGAACTCCACTGGGGAATATTGGTTTCTTGTTGGGGAAAATAGCTTAGGATTTTTATTTGTCTGTTGCTCTAGTGGGTAATTATCTCTTGAAAGTTAGCTGCTATTTGGTCGGGTCCAGGCTTTGCAATAATCTACTGGGGGATAATGAAGTTAACTGTTATCTGGTCGGATTCCAGGATTTGAGGTAACTTGCAGAGATAGTAGAAAACTCTACTAGGGAAGAGGAGTTTTGTTAGTGATTTGAAGAAGTTAAGCTAATATCTGGTCGGGTCTAGGTTTCGTAGCAACTTAGCATTGAGGTTAACTGTTATCTGGTCGGGTCCAGGTTTCAGCATGTGGGACTGTTATCTGGTCGGGTCCGAATTTTGAAATAATCGGAGAAGTTAAACTATTATTTGGTCGGATCCATGCTTTAGTAACTTGAAATTGAGATCAACTGTGATCTGGTCGGGTCCAGGTTTTAGCAACTCAAACTGTTATTTGGTCGGGTCCAGGTTTCAGCAATATTTAGAGAAGTTAAACTATTATTTGGTTGGGTCTAGGCTTTAGTAACTTGAAATTAAGATCAACTATTATCTGGTCGGGTCCAGGTTTCAGCAACTCAAACTGTTATTTGGTCGGGTCCAGGTTTCAGCAATGATTTGAGGAAGTTAAACTGCTATCTGGTCAGGTCCAGGCTTTAGTAACTTGAAGAATTGAGATCAACTGGTATCTGGTAGGGTCCAGGCTTCAGTAACTTGAACTGTTTACTGGTCGGAGCTAGGTTTTACAATAATTTGAACTTGAGGTTAACTAGTATCTGGTCGGGTCCAGGCTTCAGTAACTTGAAATTGTGATCAATTATTATTTGGTCGGGTTCAGGCTTTAGTAACTTGAAATTGAGATCGACTGTTATCTGGTCGGGTCCAGGTTTCAGCAACTCAAATTGTTATCTGGTCGGGTCTATGTTTCAGCAATAATTTGAACTTGAGGTTAACTGGTATCTGGTCGGGTCCAAGCTTCGTAGTAACTGTTGGCGAATTCACTGGGGGTTAGGGGTCTTGGTCCCTTGATTTGTAATAATCTGAGAGGAAAACTCAAGCTGGGAAATTTTGTCGTTTGTTGGGGAAATAAACCTTATTGAAGAGAATATTTGACGAACTGTTGGGGAGGTGTCTCTTTTAGGAATAAATTCCAAAAGGCTTCCTTTTAAGACTAACTCAGCTGGGGAGAGGATCTTCCGAAGGTTGAAACTCTAGCTGGGGATTTTATGAATCCAAATATGTGGAGATAATGTTATTTAAATAACTATGTGGGGGTATCTCAAATTCATTTAGGGAGATGCTTGTAACTTTTTTTAAGCATACGTTTGCTAAAAGTTTAATCATGTTCATTCAACTTTAGCCATTTGACACTTTTGCACTCAAAACAAAAAAAAAACAGAAAGTTTGCACTTTAAAGTATATTTGTATTGATGTTTTGCCCATGAATAAGCATTTTTTGTACAAAGAGACAGAGATCCTAGTAAGAAGAAATCGTCGAAATAATGGAAAGAATACAAAGTGAAAACAAAATAATAGCCATGTGAAAGTGATCTCATTGTGTTCCAACCCCACTATTGCCCACATGTCTTCGAACATTACCCCTTGCAGTTTGAATAGAAGTTGATTGGATTGATCTTGGACCATTTGAACTTGGACTTTGGTAATAAAGTTGGTTGTAACAATCCCACGGGACATAGTCATACGCTTTTAATCCTTAATTTTTGCCTGGACCTCCCTTTCGGGTTTTCAGCCCACTAGGATACCCGTTTTTGTCCAAGTCGCCCTTTCGGGTTTTCGACTCGCCGGGTGTACAATCTTTTTCATATATCCCTAATTTTTTCCTGAACCTCTTTGGTTCACCGGGATGCCCTTATTTTTGCCTAGGTATGTCAACCTAGCGAGTCATTTTATGCGTAGTATTTTTTAACTATGTCCGTATTCACAGGATGTGGGAAATCTTCACCATCCATAGTAGTCAGCATCATGGCACCACCAGAGAAAACTTTCTTAACAACAAATGGCCCTTCGTAAGTGGGAGTCCATTTGCCCTTGGGGTCGCCTTGTGGAAGAATGATGCGCTTTATTACCAACTCTCCAGTCTGATATACTCGAGGCTTGATCTTTTTATTGAAAGCCTTAATCATACGTTTTTGGTACATCTGACCATCACAAACAGCAGCCAGTCGCTTCTCGTCAATTAGGTTCAACTGATCCAACCTAGTCTAAATCCATTCGTCTTCACCTAAATCTGCTTCCTTCATTATCCTTAGCGAGGGAATCTGAACTTCTATCGGCAAGACGACTTCTATGCCATAGACCAAGGAGAAAGGAGTTGCCCCAGTTGACAGACGAGCAAAAGTACGGTAGCCACGGAGAGTAAATGGTAACATCTCATGCCAGTCTTTGTAGGTTATCACCATCTTTTGCACAATCTTCTTGATATTTTTATTGGCAGCTTTCACTGCGCCATTCATCTTTGGCCTGTACAGAGGAGAATTGTGATACTTGATTTTAAACTGAGTGCAGAGTTCCGTAATCATAGTGTTGTTGAGATTAGTTCCATTGTCGGTGATGATCCTTTTGGGGATACCGTAATGGCAGATGAGATTATGCTTGATAAACCTGTCTATAATGTTCTTGGTAACAAAGGCATATGAGGCAGCTTCGACCCACTTGGTAAAGTAATCAATGGCAACGAGGATGAAACAGTGTCCATTTGAGGCAGTAGGTTTGATCTCTCTAATCATATCAATGCCCCACATTGCAAATGGCCACGGAGCAGTCATGACATTTAGAGGAAAAGGAGGTACATGGACCTTGTCGGCATAGATTTGACACTTATGGCAAGTCCTTGAGTGATTATGACAATCAGTTTCCATCATGGACCAATAGTAACCAGCCCTCTGGATTTTCTTAGCCATAATGTGTCCACTAGAGTGGGTCCCAAAAAATGCATCATGCGTGTCTTCCATAATTTTCTATGCCTCCTTCTTGTCCACACATCGGAGTAGAGTAGAATCATGGTTGCGCTTGTACATGATTCTGTTACTTAAAAAGAATTTGGCTGAAAATCTTCGCAAGAATTTCTTATCATTGATGGAAGCTCCTTCAGGATATTCTTGTGCCTCAAGATATCTCCTCACATCATAGTACCATGGTTTTTCTTCATCAATGCCAAGCTCGTAGTAGTGCGCAGGTTCGTCAAATCTCTCAATTGTAATCATAGGAGCTTCGTTGTCCCATTTGACCTTGAACATGGAAGACATTATTGCCAAGGCGTCAGCCAACTGATTTTCTTCTCTAGGAAAATGTTCAATGGCATCTTAGTGTCCCATTCTCTAGGAAAATGTTCAATGGCATCTTAATCATAAGGAATAAGGTTAGGATGCTTAGTGTCCCATTCTCCTTTGACTTGAATGATTACTAGAGAAGAATCTCCGAATACATCTAAGAATTTGATCCTTAAGTCAATGGCATCCTTTAGACCCAAGACGCACGCTTCGTACTCAGCCATGTTATTCGTACAATCGAAGCAAAGTCTAACAGTGAAAGGAGTGTGTCAACCTTCAGGAGAAATTATCACAACACCAATTCCGTTACCCAAAGCGTTGGAATCTCCATCAAAAACCATAGTCCATCAGGATCCTTGTTCAGGTCTGTCAAACGGTCCAGGTTTTGCACAGTTAGTCACTAACATGATATTCTCATCCGGGAAGTCAAAGTTCATAGATTGATAATCATCAACAGCTTGATGGGCCAAATGATCTGCCAATACACTTACTTTGATGGCCTTTTGTGTTGTATATTGAATATCGTATTCAGTCAGAATCATTTACCATCTAGTTATCCGTCCGGAGAGAGTGGGCTTCTCGAAGATATACTTGATGGGGTCCATCTTAGAAATCAATAAAGTGGTGTGAGTCAACATATACTGTCTTAGCCGGCGATCATCCCATGCCAGAGTGCAGTAAGTTTTCTCGAGCAGTGAATATCTAGTTTCATAGTCGTTAAACTTTTTGCTCAGGTAGTATATTTCATTCTCTTTTTGGCCAGAGTCATCATGTTGGCCCAACACACACCCCATAGAATTCTCTAGCACAGTCAAGTACATGATCAATGGTCTTCCTTCCACTAGAGGCATAAGAATAGGAGGTTTTTGCAAATATTCCTTGATTTTGTCGAAGGCAGCTTGGTAATCTCCGTTCCATTTTACTACTTGATATTTCTTCAAGAGTTTGAAGATTGGTTCATGAGTAGCAGTTAGATGGGATATGAAACGGGAAATGTAATTAAGACGACCCAAGAATCCTCTAACCTCCTTTTTATAACGGGCAACTGGCATTTCTTGAATGGATTTTACCTTTGCAGGATCAACTTCGATGCATTTACCACTAACGACAAATCCCAGAAGCTTTCTAGACCTTACTCTGAATGTGCACTTATTAGGGTTCAACCTCAACTTGTACTTCTTCAGCCTCTCAAATAGCTTGTATAGGTGATCGAGATGTTGTTCTTCAGTTTGCGATCTTGCAATCATATCATCCACATATACCTCTATCTCATGATGGATCATATCATGAAATAAAGCTACCATAGCTCTTTGATATGTTGCCCCTGCATTTTTTAATCCGAACGACATGACCTTGTAACAGAAGGTGCCCTATTGTGTAACAAAGGTAGTATTTTCCATGTCTTCGGGAGTCATCTTGATTTGTTTGTAGCCAAAAAATCCATCCATAAAGGATAAGACTTTATGTTGAGTGGTGTTGTCAACCAAGACGTCAATATGAGGTAGAGGGAAATCATCTTTGGGGCTTTCCCTATTCAGATCCCTATAATCCACACACATGTGAACCTTTCCATCTTTATTCGGCACGGGGACCATGTTCTCAACCTATTGAGGATAAGATGTGACAGCCAGAAATCTTGCATCAAATTGCTTCATTACCTCAACCTTTATCTTTTCAAACATGTCTGGCCGCATACGACGCACTTTTTGCTTAATAGGAGGGAAATCTTCCTTTGTTGGCATACGATGAACCACAATGTCGGTATCCAATACTGGCATATCTTCATACGACCAAGCAAACACTTTAACATAGTCATATAACATCTGAACCAATCTGCTCTTGATACTATCTTCTAGGTTGGTGCTGATCTTGACTTCTTTCTTATCTGTCTCAGTACCTAAGTTGATAACCTCAACTGGCTCTTCATAAGGTTGAATAGCTTTCTCTTCTTGCATTAGAAGTCTAGCTAATTCTCTTGGTATTTCACAATCTTCCTCGCCTTTGTCTTCGGCTTGATTAACTGGATGTTCGAAGTCATAACTGGCAATAGTAGAGTCATTGGCAGTGAGATCCAGAGTGGATGAAGATCTGTAAATATGTGTGTGTGCATGTAAGATACATGGCTATTGGAAAAATGTAATAAAGATAAAGAAAGAAAATGAACACGACAATTTGAATGCAAAAGAACCAATGGTTTATATTAAATGATCATATGATAAATGAACATGAACAAAACCCTTAACAAATGGACCATAGTGCCCCGGGAAAAGCATATGGCTTAAAAGTCATTGTTTGGAATTTAAGATTACAGACAATAGTTCTTGAATTGACAGAAAACAGTAAACAGTAATTACTCCTTAAAGAAGGAGATGAGAGTGAAATCCTTTGCATTCCAGTTGTTGAGCTTTCCTTTGACAATAGGGTAGATCCAATCTTCAAAAATATTTTCATCATCAGAATCTTCCACGACATTCACTTCATGATTTCCGATGCGGAGAGGTGGCTTTCCCATGCGAGCACGCCTGACTTCTTTCTGAGCTTTGATGGTGAAACCCAACCCAAATTTATCTGCTTTAAATGGAATGTTGGGAAGTTATCCCCAGATAGTACAGTTACCATCTTCGATCACAGCACGGGAATCCTTAAGCAAATCAATTATTGGTATAACTTAGTCAGCTTTTGAAATGTTGGAGGAGATTTTGGTGGCGGCAACCATAGGAGGAATAATTTCGAAGGCCTGGAATGGAGTCTCTATGAATTCACCATCCATTTCCACATATTTGAAGTAATTAAGATGGATCACCATAAAATCTTCTTCGCCGCTAACAGTAACGATCTCCCCTTTGACTGGATACTTTAATTTTTGATGAAGGGTGGATGTTACTGCCCATGCCCCATGGATCAAGGGCATCCAAGCAAACAAGAATAGATGGGACGTATGTCCATTATATAAAAGGTAGAGTTGAAGATCTGTGAGCCAACTTTAATTGGGAGATCCACCTCTCCATGAACCATTATCTTAGACCCATCGAAAGCCCTTATGAAAATATCGCTTGGCTTCAATACCAGTCCTTCACAATCTAGCCAGTCCAAAGCACCTTTGGGTAACACATTTAAAGATGAGCCAGTATCAATTAGGACATGGGCCAGGGTGGTCCCCTTGCATTCAATAGAGACATGCAAGTCTTTATTGTGGTTCCTTCCCATATGAGTCAAATCAGTGTCAGAGAACCCTAATCCATTGTCAGCCGTTAAACTTGCTACACAGTTCTTGAACTGGTCAGCTGTGGTTTCTTGGGGCACATGGGATTTCTTCAGGAACTTGATTAAATCTTTGGCATGAGCTTCCGAATAGAGTAACAATGACAACATAGAGATTTTGGAGGGGGTTTACCCCAGCTGCTCGACTATTTTGAAGTCGCTCTTCTTTATGATTTTCAGGATTTCCTCCATCTCTCGAGCGGAGGGTTCTTCAGCATCAATATCTTTGGTAGGTACCTCTATCCCATCAGGTTCACCTTCTTTCTCTTTGCCTCTAGTGTTGGCACTAGACTTGTCATTGGTTATGCAGGCGGGAGTTGTTATAGTAGTGGGTGGTGAAATATCAAGGGAAAAGATTCTCCCTGTTCTTGTCACTTTACTAGAACCTGCAATATTAGTGACATCAATTTAGTCTTTGTTGATCCAAGAATCTTGTTTTATCCCATGATAATAAATCTCAATACCATAGTTCCAAGGAACTGTTTTATCGGAGGAGTAGGGAATAGGCCCAGTGGCAGTGATTATTAAAGGAGCGATAGTTGGTTCATTTGAAATCCTAATAGAACCCTTTGAGGGGACCCTAAGAGGTTTGTTGGAGATGGTTATTATGGACAGGTCTTCAGCTTTGTTGGTTAAACTTTTGATGGTAGGAATCTTCTCAAACAGAATCGCACGACTATTTATCAGGCGTTGCACACCTTCCTTCAGCCGCTTGCACCCATTTACTTGTTGACCACAGCAAATACAATCTTTATAATATCCAGGGAACACTCCGACTCTCATCAAATTATCCTTCACAGTAATTAATTAGGTTGTTAAATCTTCAATGGAGGAGACAAAAGTAGTATCATCAATTGCGTTAACACCTTTGCCATGATTCGGCATTGGTGTGGTTATCACATTTGGAGTAGAAGGTGGATCAAATTCAATTGTTTTATTGTCTATCAGATCTTGAATCTTATTCTTCAAAGCCCAGCATTGGTCAGTTTCATGCCTAGGGTTGTTGGAGTCATACGCGCACTTGGCATTTGGATTATACTTAGGTGATGAAATGTTTGGATTGGATGGTGGATCACGCAATATCACTAAGTTGGCCTTCAACAGATGTTGTAAGGCTTGGGACAGTGACATGCTTATCCTCGCGAACTGTCTTCGAGGAACTTCTGATCGTTGATTGTTGGATGATTGCCTTTGAGCAGATGGAGGGTGTTGTACCCCAAAATTTTCCCTCTCATTTCTCAAGACATTTCCTCACAAGGATTTTCAAAAGTTCAAGTTTGCACAAGTACAATTGGATTTTTAATGCCCCTGTAATTTCTATGGATCATATTGGATTTCCAAGCATCCGGCCAAAGAATAAACCATTGAAAGAGTAAAGTAGATAAATTTGAGTTTTTGAAAAATTGGAGAAAAACAAGTTTGCTTCAATTCAAGCCAGCTTCGATTGGGTTTGGATTCCCTTTGCTAGCTTCTTTCGATTCAGAAGGAAATGACCTTCTTAAAAGCTTCCTTTGATTCAGATGGAAATGACCTTCATACTAGCTTCTTCAGGCCAACAGACACAAGGCAAAGGCCTCCTGTTTGGCCTCCTTCAATTTAGAAGGCAAAGACCTCCTGTTTGGTTTCCTTCGATTCAGGAGGCAAAGGCCTCTTTTCTGGTTTCCTTCAATTGTGCTCTTTACCTCCTGCATGCTTTCCTCGTTTGGGCGTGTGGCTTCCTTCAATACAAGCTTTGGTTGCTTTCTTCGCTTGGGCATGTGGCCCCCCTTCAATACAAGCTTTGGTTGCTTTCTTCGCTTGGGCATGTGGCCCCCTTTAATACAAGCTTTGGTTGCTTTCTTCGTCTGGGTTTGTGGTTTCCTTTGAATTCAAGTTTGGATTACATCTTTCGTTTGGCCATATGACCCCTTGCAGGCAAGTTTGAGTGGGCAATGGTTCTTCATGCAAGCTTTCGTTTGAGAAAAGGATCCTTGCATATTTGCTTGGAGTCACAAAGCAATAACCTCCTAAAGCTTTCCTTCGACTCAGGAGGCAAAGGCCTTTTTTCTGGTTTCCTTTTATTGTTCCCTTTACCTCCTGCATGCTTTCCTCGTATGGGCGTGTGGCTTCCTTCAATACAATCTTTGGTTGCTTTCTTCGCTTGGGCATGTGGCCCCTTTCAATACAAGCTTTGGTTGCTTTCTTCGTTTGGGTTTGTGGTTTCCTTTGAATGCAAGTTTGGGTTACATCTTTCGTTTGGCCACATGACCCTTTGCAGGCAAGTTTAAGTGGGTGGTGGTTCTTCATGCAAGCTTTCGTTTGAGCAAAGGCTCCTTGCATGTTTGCTTGGAGTCACAAAGCAATAACCTCCTAAAGCTTTCCTTCGATTTAGAGGTCATTTTCCATTTGCATGATTCCTTCGATTCACAAAAACCAGGACTCCCTTCAAGCTAGTATGCACAAGGCAAAAAGCTCCCCCATGGCTGGAATTCACAAGGCAATGGCGCCCACAAAGCATTGGCTACTTTCATGCTAGTTTCGACTGGGCAGTATCTCCCTTGGAAACAGTTTGTCTCAACATACAAATTCTACACTATGACACATAATTATTGTCTCGCTCGAAAAATGTACCATGGTAGAACATTCGAATGACTTACCAGACATACCTGGATGTCCCAATCGAATGACATATTTTGGTGACCCATTCAAGGGGCATGCATTTGGCTCCTTCGAAGGATGCATAAAAAGGTCCCATTCGAAAGACACATATTGGGTGAAAATCAAATAATGATGTCTGAAGAAGAATCTGGTCGAAGGTTGGACCTAGGTGATCAAAACGAAAGGTTTGAAATAATCCAAATATGCCTGCATGTCTCCGTTGAGTGCAGGGGCACTACATTAGCCCATGTTCTGGTGGATACAGGTTCGTCATTGAATGTCTTACCCAAGAATGCTCTTGACCGGTTAGATTGTGAAGGACTCACATTGAATCCCAACAACATTGTGGTGAGGGCCTTCGATGGTTCTAAAAGAACGGAGCACGGCGAGGTGGACATCCCTATCAAAGTTGGTACTCATACTTTTGATTCAACCTTCTATGTGATGGATATCCTTCCATCATATTCCTGTTTATTGGGTCGACCCTGGATCCATGGGGCTGGTGCTGTCACTTCTACTCTACATCAGATGTTGAAGTACCCGTCAAGGGAAAGGTTATCACAGTCCATTGGGAGGAGGAATATATGGTTAGCCACTTGAAATCTTTCAGGTATGTTTAAATGGACGGCGAGTTCATTGAGACCCCGTGTCAGAATTTTGAGGAGGTTCCACAGACGGTTGTTGTAGCCAAGACTGCTACTAAGTTTCCGAAGATTACCAGACCTCCATTGAAAATGGCTTCTATGAAGGATGATAAAGCAATGGTTGAGGAAGGTGGATGTACCATTTGGGGTTAACTTTCGGACATTCCCTATAATTCTAACAAGTTTGGTTTTGGTTTTACTTCGGAGGCCCAAAAAGTTATTCGACGTACTCGCGCTGGGGAACCACCATTACGCATCAGTAATCATGGAGTCAATGTGTTAGAAGACAGTGATAACAACTATGACATGGATGAGTGGATTTTCCCAACCATTAGTGGTGGACTCAACAATTGGGAGGCCAAAGATTTTGTTCCTATTACTTTTATTCAAGAGTAATTGTCTTTTAAATTTTTGGACTTGTAATATTTAAACAGTTTGAACTTTGAAACCTTGTATCTTACCCGAGACATAATGATCCATCTGTGAGGGTTATTACTTCATCTTCATATGTTATTAATAAAATGGGACGTTTTTACATGCAAATTTTACGCTCTTTATTTTCTTTTTCTACCTTTTACTTTATCAAAAATAGCTATGCTCTTACACACACTCACATATCAAAATGAAGATCCATATCCACTCTGGATCCCATTGGTAACGGCTCTGCTATTACCAATTATAACTTTGAAAATCCGATCTACCAAGCCGAGGACGAAGGTGAGGAAGATTGTGAGGTACCAAGGGAACTTTCTAGATTGTTACAACAGGAAGAAAGGGCAATATAGACTCATGAAGAGCCGGTTGAAACAGTTAACTTAGGTACTGAAGAGGACAAGAAAGAAGTCAAGATAGGTGCCTATCTGGAGCATAGTGTCAAGAAGCATTTAAATCAGACACTACATGACTATGTTAAGGTCTTTGCCTGGTCATACAAAGACATGCCAGGACTCGACACTGATATCGTGGTCCATTGTCTGCCGACAAAAGAAGACTGCCCTCCAGTGAAACAGAAGGTTCGTCGTATGTGGCCAGAAATGTCAGAAAAAATCAAGACTGAAGTTATAAAGCAGTTCAACACCGGATTCTTATTTGTCACCTCTTATCCACAATGGGTTGCCAATGTTGTTCTGATGCCTAAGAAGGACGGTAAGGTACGTATGTGTGTGGATTACAGAGACCTGAATAGGGAAAGCCCCAAGGATGATTTCCCGCTTCCCCACATCAATATTCTGGTTGACAACACCACACAGCATAAAGTATTCTCCTTTATGGATGGTTTCTCTGAATACAATCAGATTAAAATGGCACCTGAGGACATGGAGAAAACGACCTTCGTCACACAGTGGGGAACTTTCTGTTACAAAGTTATGCCATTTGGGCTGAAGAACACCGGGGCAACCTATCAGCGTGCCATGGTAGCTTTGTTTCACGATATGATCCATCACGAGATAGAGACATACGTGGATGATATGATAGCCAAATATCAAATTGAAAAGGAACACCTTGACCATCTGCAGAAGCTATTTGAAAGACTGAAGAAATACAAACTAAGGTTGAACCCGAATAAATGCACTTTTGGAGTAAGGTCCGGTAAACTCTTAGGTTTCATTGTCAACGATAAAGGTATTAAAGTAGACCCAACAAAGGTAAAAGAAATACAAGAAATGCCCGCTCCTCGCACTGAGAAGGTAGTTAGGGGATTCTTAGGACGTCTAAACTACATCGCCAGATTTATTTCCCATCTAACCCCTACTTGTGAACTAATCTTCAAATTACTGAAGAAGGATCAAGTGGTGAAATGGAATGACGACAGCCAGGGTGCCTTTGATAGGATCAAAGAGTACCTTCAAGAGCCTCCCATTTTGATGCCTCCAGTTGAGGGAAGACCTCTGATCGTGTATCTAACGGTTTTAGAAAATTCAATGCGGTGTGTGATGGGGAAGCATGATGAGTCTGGATAAAAAGAGCATGCAATATACTACCTGAGCAAAAAGTTTACTGACTGTGAAACCAGATATTCACTACTCGAGAAAACTTGTTACGTCCTGGCATGGGATGCTCGCTAGCTAAGACACTATATGCTGACTCACACTACATTCTTGATATCCAAGATGGGTCCTATTAAATACATATTCGAGAAACCCGCCCTCTCTTGAAGAATAGCAAGATGGAAAATGGTCCTGACCGAATACGACATTCAGTACACTACCCAAAAAGCAATAAAAGGAAGTGCACTAGCTGATCATTTAGCCCATCAGGCCGTGGATGACTATCAGTCCATGAACTTCTAATTCCCAGACGAGGACATCATATTGGTGAATGATTTTGAAGAACTCAAACCATATGACATACCTAAATAGGGATCCCAATGGACCATGGTTTTTGATAGATCTTCCAACGCACTCGGCAATGGCGTCGACATTGTGATCATATCTCCTGAAGGTTGTTATACTCACTTCACAGCCAAACTATGTTTCAACTGTACCAATAATATGGCTAAATATGAAGCGTGCATTATGAGTCTCAAAGCTGCCAGGGATTTGGGCATCAAATCCTTAAGTGTATTTGGAGACTTAGCCTTAATAATCAGTCAGATAAAATGAGAATGGGACACGAAGCGTCCTAATCTCATCCCTTACAAAGAACATGTGTTGACACTGATCCCACATTTTGAGGAAATTACCTTTGAGCATTTTCCACGATAGGAAAATCAACTAGCAGACACGCTAGCTACTATGTCATCCATGTTCAAAATCATATGGGATAATGAGGCGCCTCAAATCAATATTTAGAGGATGGATGAACCAGCATACTGTCATGAGGTTGATACTGAAGAAGTAATGGGCAAACCTTGGTTCCATGAAATTAAAAGATATCTAGAGGCCCAAGAATATCATGAGGGAGCTTCAGTCAATGATAAGAAGTTCCTAAGAAGGTTCTCTTCTAAATTCTTCCTCAGTAATGGAAACCTCTATAAGCGCAACCACAATTCTACTTTGCTTCGGTGCATGGACAAGAGTGAGGCAGAAAAGATCATGGCTAATTTACACGAAGGTACCTTTGGCACCCATTCTAGTGGGCACACAATGGCTAAAAAGATCCTACGAGCAGGATACTATTGGTCCACTATGGAAACATATTATTATCAGCATTCGCAAACTTGTCACAAATGTCAGATCTATGCTGATAAAGTACATGTGCCACCGGTTCCTCTAAACGTCTAACCGCTCCCTGGCCATTTGCAATGTGGGGCATTAACATGATTGGGGAGATCAGACCTACAGCTTCAAATGAACACCGTTTCATCCTCGTCGCCATCGATTACTTCACAAAATAGGTCGAGGCCGCTTCATTTACTACTGTTACCAAGAATGTTATGGCATGATTCATCAGACATAATCTTATCTGTCGGTATGGTATTCCAGAAAGAATCATTACAGACAATGGTACCAATCTCAATAATACTATGATCACCAGACTATGCGCGTAATTCAAAATCCAGCATCATAACTTTTCTCCTTACCGGCCGAAGATGAATGGCATTGTGGAAGCCGCTAATAAAAACATCAAAAAGATCATACAGAAGATGACAGTGACCTATAAAGACTAGCATGAGATGTTACCATTTTCTCTCCACGGTTACCGTACCACGCTGAGCACATCAACAAGGGCAACTCCTTTCTCTTTGGTATATGGTATGGAAGTTGTCCTACCAATTGAAGTCCACATACCTTCTTTGAGAATCATGAAGGGTGCAGGGTTGAATGAATATGAATGGATTCAAACTCGACTTGACCAATTGAACCTGATTAATGAGAAGAGGCTTACGGTTGTCTGCCATGGTCAGATGTACCAAAAACGTATAATTAAAGATTTTGACAAGAAGGTCAGACGTCAGGTATATCAAGTTGGTGACTTGGTAATCAAACATACCATACTGCTACAATGTGACCCCAGGTGCAAATGGACTCCTACATATGAAGGACCATTTATGATCAAAAACATATTTTCTGGTGGGGCCATGATCTTAACCACTATGGATGGCGACGAAATTAGGCACCCTGTAAATACAGACATAGTTAAAAGATACTACGCATAAAAAAAGACCCGCTACATTGACTGTCCTAGGCAAAAATTAGGGATTGACACAAAAAAAATCTGTAAACCCGACAAGTCGAAAACCTGAAAAGGCGGCTTGGGAAAAAAAGGGTATCTCGGTGGACTAAAAACCCGAAAGGGAGGTTCAGGAAAAATTTATGGATTTAAAGCGTATGACTATGTCTCGTTGGATCACCTTACAGCCAACCTTCAGTATCCATTGTCAAACTTAAATGGTACTAATCAATCCAGTCAGCTTCTGACAAACAACAAAGTGGATGAGACGCTCGAAGACATAAAGGCAATAGCAGAATGGGAACCTAATGGGATTATTTCACGTAGATGTCTTTATTTGTATTATTTTTCATTCTTATGACGAAATTCTCTTACTAAGATGTTCGTCTCTTTGTACAAAAATGCTTATTCAAGTTAATACAAAGTTATTCCTTTAAAAGTGTAAAACTATCTGTTTTTTACTTTCCTGTTTTGTTTGCAAAAACGTCTAGTGATTATTTTTTAACATATGCATTTGAACATAATTATTGTTTACAAATATATGCATAAAAAAGGGAAAAGAAAACAGAAAGTCAGTTACTCATGGCTTTAAGAAACATGACAATGTCTAGAGGCTATTCCATAAAATCCCCGCAGGTACCTTCTTCAGCAGGAGCAGAGGCAGAGACATCCCGCTACAGAATCATTGTTGTATCTCCAGTACACAGCCTAATGGTATCAGGTACTCTCATATCCCCGACGGAGCAAAATTTCTAATTACCGCTCCAAAGATTCCCTAGTGAAAATAGTCGAGCTTCTCAGATTTTCCCAGCATGATTTCACAAAATCCCAAACAATGCATGGAGTTTCCCTTCCCCAACAGGGTTTATTTCTCTAAAAATGGAAACCCATATATCAACACTTCAACTTCAATAAAATATGAAGACTTACACTCCTCATTCCCAGCAGCAGTCAGGGATTTATTTTCCCCAGTCCAGCAACACTGCAGCAAAATAACTAATATGTTCATACATTGCATTCATACATCATAGCATCGACAACACAAATGCATATATCACAATCTCATTTATTTTGAGAACATAATTACTCGATACATCTCATGCATCATACTGCACACAGCTAACTCATTACCCTTTTCAGGAAAGTTAGCAAGCAAACAAGTATTATTAACAATTTTCATTAATTTCATATTAACACCTAACACAGGACATGACAACTATCTGTGAACAAATTGATTGGAGATCAATTCCCAAAAAACGGACGGGATGACTATCTACATGACGCACACTTTATTCAAAGACCTCTGCTGGTTCAGTTTAAATTGATCAATGGTGTATCCTGATTCCTTTCCGGTAGACACTTTCTCTGGTTCAGATAAATCACTCCAAAGATTTATCCTGATTCTTTCCAGTCAAAGAATATTCAAGACTTCTGCTAGTTCAGTTTAAATTGATCAATGGTTTATCCTGATTCTGTTCCAGTAGAAACTTTCTCTGGTTCAGATAAATCGCTCCAAAGATTTATTCTGATTCTTTTCCATACCTCTGTTAGTTCAATTTAAATCGATCAATAGTTTATTCTGATTCCTTTTCGGAAGAAACTTTCTCTGGTTCAGATAAATCGCTCCAAAGATTTATTCTGATTCTTTTCCAGACCTCTGCTGGTTCAGTCTAAATTAATCAATGGTTTATCCTGATTCCTTTCCGGTAGACACTTTCTCTGGTTCAGATAAATCGCTCCAAATATTTATTCTGATTCTTTTCCAGACCTCTGCTGGTTCAGTTTAAATTGATCAATGGTTTATCCTGATTCCTTTCTAGTAGACACTTTCTCTGGTTCAGATAAATCGCTCCAAAGATTTATCCTGATTATTTCCAGTCAGAGAATATTCAAGACTTCTGATGGTTTAGTTTAAATCGATCAATGGTTTATCCGTATCCCGTTCTGGTAGACACTTTCTCTGGTTCAGATAAATCGCTCCAAATATTTATTCTGATTCTTTTCCAGACCTTTGCTAGTTTAGTTTAAATCGATCAATGGTTTATCCTGATTCCTTTCCGGTAGACACTTTCTCTGGTTCAGATAAATTTCTCCAAAGATTTATCCTGATTCTTTCCAGTTAAAGATTATTCAAGACCTCTGCTGGTTTAGTTTAAATCAATCAATGGTTTATTTTGATTCCTTTCCGGTAGACACTTTCTCTAGTTCAGATAAATCGCTCCAAAGTTTTATTCTGATTCTTTTCCAGACCTCTGCGGGTTCAGTCTAAAACGATCAAAGATTTATCTTGATTCTGTTCCGATAGACACTTCTTCTAGTTCAGCTTAAATCAACCAAAGATTTATTCTGATTCTTTTCTAGTTGAAGTCAAGATTAGACTTAGTCTAATTTCTGTCAACAATCACCTTTGGATGGAATATATCAGCCCATCTCCGACAACTCTCCATCATCTCTCCAAATGGCATCTTTAAGCCTATTCCCTACACAATCAACCACAACATCATCGAGTGCAAATTTCTGGGCACTCTATTATTCAATCATCTTCCACCTTCAAGTCACGAATGACAGACTCGCCAATCTAACTCTTCAGGTTTAAGAAGATTGAACAGGAGCAGCTGTTGTACCTCAAAATTTGCTCTCTCATTTCTCAAGACATTTCCTCACAAGGATTTTCAAAAGCTCAAATTTGCACAAGTACTATTGGATTTTTAATGCCCCTGTAATTTCTATAGATCATATTGGATTTCCAAGCATCCGATCAAAGAAGAAACCATTGAAATAGCAAAGTAGATAAATTTGAGTTTTTGACAAAATTGGAGAAAAACAAGTTTTCTTTGATTCAAGCCAGCTTCGGTTGGTTTTGGATTCCCTTTGCTAGCTTCTTTCGATTCAGAAGGAAATGACCTTCTGAAAAGCTCCCTTCGATTCAGATGGAAATGACCTTCATACTAGCTTCTTCAGGCTAGCAGGCACAAGGCAAAGGCCTCCTGTTTGGCCTCCTTCGATTCAGAAGGAAAAGGCCTCATGTTTGGTTTCCTTCAATTCAGGAGGCAAATGCCTCTTTTCTGGTTTCCTTTGATTGTTCCCTTTACTTCCTGCATACTTTCCTTGTTTGGGCGTGTGGCTTCCTTCAATACAAGCTTTGGGTTCTTTCTTCGCTTGGGCATGTGGCCCCCTTCAATACAAGATTTGGTTGCTTTCTTCGCTTGGGCATGTGGCCCCCTTTAATACAAGCTTTGGTTGCTTTCTTCGTTTGGTTTTGTGGTTTCCTTCGAATGCAAGTTTGGGTTACATCTTTCGTTTGGCCATATGACCCCTTGCAGGCAAGTTTGAGTGGGCAGTGGTTCTTCATGAAAGCTTTCATTTGAGCAAAGGCTCCTTGCATATTTTCTTGGAGTCACAAAGAAATAACCTCCTAAAGCTTTCCTTCGATTCAGGAGGCAAAGGCCTCTTTTCTGGTTTCCTTTGATTATGCCCTTTACCTCCTGCATGCTTTCCTCTTTTGGGAGTGTGGCTTCCTTCAATACAAGATTTGGTTGCTTTCTTCGCTTGGGCATATGGCCCCTTTCAATAAAAGCTTTGGTTGCTTTCTTCGCTTGGATTAGTGGTTTCCTTCGAATGCAAGTTTGTGTTACATCTTTCGTTTGGCCATATGATCCCTTGCAGGCAAGTTTAAGTGGGTAGTGGTTCTTCATGCAAGCTTTCGTTTGAGCAAAGGCTCCTTGCATGTTTGCTTGGAGTCACAAAGCAATAACCCTCTAAAGCTTTCCTTCGATTCAGAGGTCATTTGCCTTTTGCATGATTCCTTCGATTCATAAAAACCAAGACTCCCTTCAGGCTAGTATGCACAAGGCAAAAATCTCCCCCATGGCTGGAAATCACAAGGAAATGGCGCCCACAAAGCATTGGCTACTTTCATGCTAGTTTCGACTGGGCAGTATCTCCCTTGGAAACAATTTGTTTCAACATACAAATTCTACACTATGACACATAACTATTGTCTCGCTCAAAAAACGTACCATGGTGGCACATTCGAAGGACTTGCCAGAAATACCTGGATGTCCCAATCGAATGACATATTTCAGTGACCCATTCAAGGGGCATGCATTTGGCCCCTTCGAAGGATGCATAAAAAGGTCCCATTCGAAAGACACATATTGGGTGAAAATCAAATAATGATGTTTGAAGAAGAATTTGGTCGAAGGTTGGACCTAGGTGGTCAAAACGAAAGGTTTGAAATAATCCAAATATGCTTGCTGACCAAAGTCTTATGTGCTGCCAAGTACATGTCTGCTATACTGGCCACAACACTCCAAAACTGCTACAAAGAAGTCCTGCAATGCTGCCCCATTCTTGCACCAAAATGGCATACAAGACTGCACCTCGAAGACTACAAGAACGTCATACCTTTTTTGTTCAAATTTCTTTTGTTTTCCCTCCTAAACATCAGTCAAAACCACCTATAAATATGATCCTCCACCACACATCTTAGGGGCCCCTGGATAGTTGCAAGAAAACTCTTTTTGTGAGAAAGTGATCAATTTCTCAAAAAACTCTCAAACACTATCAAACATTTTCAAATATTCCTAACACTTCTAAAAAACTCAGACCCCTTCATACACTAAGTGAACCCTTCGATTCACCCCTCAAACTGTCAGATAACAAACCTTCGACCCATTCCCCAACTGCAGTATAATATTCTCTTGATTCACTCCCTTACCTGTTATAGAGAAACCTTCGATTCACTCACATATCCTCCTTCAATTCAATAACTGCTCAAACAAAGTAGTAACTAACCTAGCTTCAGGAAGATTCCAGCGAAGTTCCATTCACCACCAAGGAAGTCATTTGCAGTTCCTTCGATTTAAGCGCTTCAAGAGGTAAGTTCTCTCTAAACTTGGAACTCTTTCATTTAAATATCATGTATACATACCAATAAAAGGAAAATGTAGATATCTCATCTAGGGAGTTGACTATGCCTTAACTTTCGATCCTCACTGCCAATATGTTGAAAGTCTCAACCCTGGCTAGGTAGACTTTGGATTTTAGTGCTCAATAATCTTGTGCTAACCCCTGGCCTGTAGCTTTCAAAAGTTACACTTGAATATTTCATTTTTTAAGAGTTTAAAACAGGTTCTCTGTATTCTTCGATTGGCTAAATATTCCAGCCTTTGAATCTTAACCTGAGAGCCTAGCATTCATGCAATCAAAGAAGGCAGCAGGGAGCTTGAGGCGAAGAGCGCACCTCACGCTGATCCCAGACTCCAATTGAAAGAAGCGGGAGAAGGATGAAATCAAAAGGTGTGTCCTTACTGATTCCATGCCTAAATCGAAGGAAGTCAGGAAGAGCAGAATTGAAGAGTGTTGCTTCCTGAATCGAAAAGCCCATTTTTCTTTCTTTATTTTGTTTTTTTCTTTACATTTTCTTGCTATTCAATATGGTTGTAATAGTGTAGGATTTATTTTCTGCACTTTTATTGCTTTTGTACAAATGTTAGTAATTAGGATGTATGGCAAGATAAAACCAACAAGTTAGATAACCCAAAAATCAAAGACAAAATGCATGCAATCAAACACACTATTCACACATGCACCTCTAGGGTAATCCCACTTGTTGCCTCGGAAAATAGTCATGTCCCTCGAATATGGGTGTTTTAGAAAATACCCTCGATAAAAGATCATAGTCCCTCGATGACCCTCGATGTTGACTTCGGCAAACGATCTAGTCCCTAAATGAAAATTGCTAAAATGTCTCATAGGTTTCCTTCTATGACTATACAAACGTCCCACGCCCGTCCCTTCACCTCTAACGATGGGGCTTCTTACCAAATCAATGGTAAGATAGAAACATCTAAAGGAGGAGGAAAAGAACATTAGACCTTTTGAGTAGGTAGGATGCTCATAGTTGCTCTCTTGCTCACAACAAAAACATTTTTACACAACAACACTTTCCTTTGAAACATTTTCAAAAGTTAAAACAGTTTATACACATTCTTATAGAAACGAGAATCATCACAAAGACACTTTTCAAAAATCACTTACAAAAACACATCCCACAAACACCTCTTTAAACTATTTTCAAAACCAATACTTTGTACGCATTCTTATAGAAACGAGAATCATTACAAAGACATTTCCAAAATATTTTCAAACCCACATCACAAACACATTTACAAACAAAAGAAAGTGATCTAGCAAGCAACTAAGAGCCTGTAGATATCTACGGATGAAAAGGGTGCTAACACCTTCCCTTTTCGTAACCTACCCCCCGAACTAAAGAAATAATCTCGAAAGGTCTTTCCTGTTCTTTTCAACCTTTCCTTATTGGATAAAAGAAAAGTCGGTGGAGACTCTTGCTATCCGCAACAATTGCAATCAAACGTAAAACACCTAAGTTAGTTCTCCCACCGTGTTACAGAGGGTTCGATATTAGCACATCATTAGTAGAGGGTCGATGATCCTTCTTGGTATGGGCCCTTTCCCCATACACAACATTTGTTTCCTTCTTTCCAATGAAAGGTTTCTTTACAGCGTTGGATGCGGAAGCAGATGTCATGGGAATTTTTCCGCTCTTAATGCCACTTTTGACTCTTTCACCAATTAGGATTAACTCGGTGAAACCAGATGAAGAACTGCCAATCAATAGGTTGAGAAATGGGCCAATTAATGTACCCATGAACATATCAGCTATTTCTCTGACAGTTAGTGGTGGTTAGACCCTACCAGCAAAATCCCTCCATTTTTGTGCGTACTCCTTAAACTCCTCATTAGTACCCATTGTCATACCTTGAAGTTGGACTCTAGTTGGTGCCAGATTGGCATTATATTGATACTGATGATAAAAAGCAGTGGCTAGATCTTCCCATGTGTGGATGCGGGAACCCTCCAATTGATAGAACCAATCTAGTTGAGCCCTAACCAGACTCTCTTGGAAGAAATGGACCCAGAGCTTTTTGTCAGTAGTGTGTGGCTGTATCTTACGCACGTAAGACCTTAGATGAAGTTTTAGGCAGGAAACTCCGTCATACTTGGCGAAGACCGGTATTTTGAACTTATGTGGAATGGCGACCTCAGGTACTAAGCCCAACTCACCAAAATCTAAACCAGGCACGACTTGAATTTCAATAGCCTTTAGTCCATCCTCAAACTGCTTGTACTTATCCTCAGTCAGAGGATATTGCTCCTCAAAGTAATCTTCGTCTTCAGAAGCTTGATTATTTGCACCCCAGCACGGGTGCTCCTTGCCTCTTCATCTTGATTTTTGTCCTCCTTAAACGACTCTTCGACTATCTGTACCTGACAAACCGACCCTTTGAATATCTTACCCATGTTGATGAAGGCCTTCTTTTTGGTTTTCTTCTTGGCTACTAGCATAGTCATCAGCTCTTGTTGCCCCTTGGCCAGGGTCAACAAGGTCTCTTGGAACTGGGAATTCTATTCTTGCAAGTCCTTCACTGTTTGTTTGATATCCATCTTACCGAAATAAATAGTAGAAAGATAAGGAAACCTATTGTGGAAAACCTATTTATATTATGATGCATGAAAATGCGTATGCAAATAATTTCAAGGACTTAGAATATTTAAATTTGTTTAGACAAAAGGAACAAACATTAATTGCATTAATAAGTTCAAATTAATTAAAAACATTCCTCTTGGGCTTACAATGAAGGAAATAAATAAAAAAATAAACTCCTAAGACAAAAAGGTCGAGCGCATCCTCTTCGGTGCAATGTAGACATTCAAACTTCGCTCTTCATGAAGTTGTCTCGTAAGCTCTAAAAGCTTCTTTTAACTTGTGTAGAATTGGGTTTCGAAGGTGTCTCGCTCTTCCTTTAACTGAATCCAAGCTCTTTGCAAATCTTCAAGAGAAGTAGGCATGTTAGGATAAAGGACAGTTTGTGGAATATCTCCTTCGGCAACAGGCTCCATGATGATAGGTAAGATGGCTTCATGAGGCATCATGAGGTTTTGGGCATGAGTTAGCACCCACTTTAGATAAGGCTCCAAAGGAATGGAGTTCTTATACCCCAACAGCTTGCTATGAACCTTGTTAACCAAGCCCTAAGCTCGTATGAATCTCTGACGATAACCTTGGACATCGTTCTCGTAGTCGAATGCAATTCCTTGGACAAGTGCATCATGAGGGCCATCCCTCCTAGCATATCCAAATTGTCACAAAGCCAAACAAGGATTGTAGGTAATACCTCCTCTAATTCCAAGTAGAGGGATATTAGGGAATTCCCCATAACGGTCAATAATAGTAATGTCCTCCATAGATCAAGCACACCAATAGATATCAGAATATGTGAGTGACATCAACCTACTAGACCATCTTAAGCCTTGCTCGTTCTTCACAACAGATCGAGGTAGGTGCGAAATAAACCACCTAGCCAAAAGAGGAGTGCAAAACATAAGAAGTCATATTCTCTTCATGGTGCGAGAGTGAAGAGAATGCAAGGTATCCCCAAGTAAAGTAGGCACCAGATTGTGAGATAGAAGAGTTTTGATTGTGTTCACATCTTTAAGTTGATCCAGATTGGGAAGCAATACCATCCAATAGATGAGAAGAGACAATACTTCTTCAAAGGCTTATAGATCCAGAGCATCCCAAGAATCTTGAGCCTTCTCCAACAAAAACTTGGCTAGGAACCCTTTGACACCATTTCTCGTTTCCCAATTGTCCACAACGTCAGATAGTTGCAAATGTAGAGCTCGAGCAATTTCCTTAGGTCTTGGGTCTCTTTCAATACCGTTGAAGGGTAGTTGATCAAGAATAGGGATTCCCAAGAGTTGATAGAATTCTTCCATAGTAGGCACAAGTTGGTAATCAGGAAAGGTAAAGCAATGGTGTTTAGGGTAAAAGAATTGGAATAGCACTTTCACCATATCCTCTTCAAAGCTTGTTGTAACTAAGTTGACGAGATGACTGTATTTCTTGGTGAAGGGAGAATCATTGGGGACCCTTGATACCAATTCCTTGATTTGAGGAGGCGTTTTGACGAGGTTGACTTGGATAGTATTTCTGTGAGTGGAAGTCATGTCCTACAAAACAAGACAAAAATAAATCTATAGATCCTTGAAATGGTTAGTGCAAAATGCCATGGTATGATGTCATGATGTTATGTACAAACAAACATATACACACAAATCAAACAAGTCCTTAGGTTTAGGCTTGCATGAGGTTCATAGGTAAGTACCCTCATGAAGTTTAGTTGGCTCAATCTGTCCTAGAAAGTAATCGGGTTCTAGGGAATCTCAATATCACTTATATTTCTTCATCGGACATTGTTTCAGTGTAAGCCTCTTTATTGGCGACCAAAATATCCCGAAAGTACGATCTTAATGAGTGTAGTATCTAGTATCAACCAACTTTAGACTGCACCAAAGCCGGCTATCTCACTACTTCCTAATGGCTAAGTTGTTCAATTTAAAGGTTCTAAGGTCAGTTAGTGCTTCATGACACCATAATGTGGCCCCATATTCTCCTTGACTAAACTCAAGGGCTATCGGTACCAACAAATGTGTCACACTAATGTAGTCATCGCTTCAACCATGTCGGTATACCCCACACAGTTTCCACAATCTATTGCTACTTACCTAATGGTGTTCCCTGATCCGGGTAGAGGATCAATACAAACCCAAACAAGGACCCAAAAATGTAAAGGAAGCAAGTCAAACAATAAAAGAAATTAAATTTAATCTAGATCTAAGGTAACCCCACTTTAAAATTTCCCCAGCAGAGTCGCCAGTTCTGTGATACGGTGGGAGAACTTACTTGGTTGTTTTGCGTTTGATCGCAATTGTTGCGGATAGCAAGAGTTGCCATCGACTTTTCTTTTATCCAATAAGGAAAGGGTGAAAAGAACAGGAAAGACCTTTGAGATATTTTTCTTGAGTTCGGGGGGTAGATTATGAAAAGGGAAGGTGTTAGTACCCTTTTCATCCATAGTTATCTATGGGATCTTAGTTTCTTGCTAGATCTCTTTTGAAATTGCTTTGTTTGAAATGTGTTTATGGTGGTTTTTGAAAGTATTTTTGAAAAGTTCCTTTGTTTATGAAAACTTTGTAATGATTCTCGTCTCTATAAGAATGCATATAAAATGTTAGACTTTTGAAAATATTTCATGTTTTGAAAGTGTTTAGTGTGTTTGAAAAGATGTTTGTTTTTGAAGATGGATTATGAGCAAGAAACTAAGAACGTTCCACCTACTCAAAAGTCTTTTGTTCATTTCTTTCTTCCTTTGATATTTCTATCTTACCATTGATTGGTAAGTAGCCTTATCTTTGGATGTAAAGGAACGGGCGTGGATCATCGTATAGTCATGGATAACAATGTTGTAAGATATGTTAGCATTTTCCTTAAGGGACTAACATCATTTGTAAGGCAACATTTGTAGCGTCATCGAGGGACTTTGATCTTGTATTTTTTATTTTTTTTTGCTAAGATTTCTCACTTGCGAAACATGACCATTTTTAAGGCAACAAAATGGAGTAAACCCTAGAGGTGCAAAGTGTGAAAAGTGTTTTGATTTCATGCATTGTTTTGTCTTGGATTAGGATTGTCTAAGGATTGATTTTAGTCTTGCCATAAACACCCTAATTACTAACAATTATATGAAAAATGATAAATTACGGAAATGTAAATTCTACGCTATTACATCATTTTTGGGGAATGGGGGATACAAATGTACAAATGGGAGATTCTGAGAAATTAAACCTAATTATCTATTACAACCATATTGAACTTAAACAATGTACAAGAATTGAAATGTATATAATGTGCAAGACATGAATGAAAAGAAAATGAATTTGTTTTGATTTTGTTAAAGAAAATATTTTAACCTAATTTTCTAAAAAGAAGATAAATAGTTAGAAGTAAGAAAGTTAAACTTAGTTAATTTTAATTAAACAAAGAAAATGAACTAAATCTAAGTTTAATATTAAGTTAAAGAAAAGAAGTTAAATAAGAAAATGTTTTTGGTATTTTTATTTTAAGAAGTTAAATAAAAATAAACTAAATAATTTAAATATTTAATATAATATATTTTTGGTGTTTCTGATTAATAAAAATAATAATAATAATATAAAAAATAATAAAGGAAAGAAAATAAAAAAATATAAAATTAAAGTCAGGGGGTTTAGAAAGTGGAAAGGATGTTTGTAAGTAAAACTGATTTCTGTTTGGTTTAGGCCCACAATGTATTTGTGTGATCAGTATTAGAAAGAAAATAAAAAGAAGGTTATGTTGGGCTGCATGATGAAAAAATGGATAGGGGGTGCTGCTAGAAGCAACTTGAGAAAACCCAAAAGTTCTGGCCCAGGGGTGCTGCTAATAAGTACATGGGGGGTGATGCTGGAAGCAAAAATGAGACAACCTAGAAGTTCTGGCTCAGGCATGCTGTTAACAGGTACATTGGGTAAAATGTTAAGAAATAAAAACAAAAGGTACTCCTGGGGCTAGAACCCAGGACCCTTAACACTAATGCCTTACGTATGCGCTCTCTACCACTGGGGTGGCTATACATCTGGTATTATAAACAAAACCATAAATATATATTACAAAATTAGTTCTGATAATGAACTTCATCTTCTTCCTCGCGCCAGCCAGAGCATCTACAACTCATTCATTTCTCCACCAAAATGGAAAATGTAAACGTGAAAGTTATGGAAAATTTCATCATGGTTTCAGATCTATAAAGCATTAAAACTATAAATAAAAAAACAAACATGAATTTTGCTAGCCCTAATCTGAACCCTAATTTTTTTCAAGAAGTTCTGATCCAAAATTCTCTACTCAGGCCATATAAATGGAATCTATGGACATGTACAGTTTCAGAGCAATGACATCTACATTTTGTATTTGAAAATGCAAGCCTAACAATGCCTAAATAATGAGATGAAAATCATAAGAACTTACCTTACAGCTGGAGATCCTGTTTTGAATTAGAGCTTGATTCAAGTTGTTGTGATGATCTGGTTAGCTTCCTCAAGTTCCCATGAAGCTAATGCAATGATTAGCTTGAACTATGGATGGCTGGAATGTTTTGGAGAAGTAAAGATGTAATGCTCTATTTTTGAAACTGGAGGTTGGTGAAGATGATGTTATAGTCTGAAAACAGAGGTTGGGATAGCTTGTATATGTGTATTAGAAACTTTGTGGATGGTTTGGCCAAGAAACGCACGAGGGGATTTGGAGATTGGATTCAAAAATCAGAAATGATAAGTTTTTGTGCTTGTGTTTCAATTTCTGGTTCTAGGGAGTTTTAGTGAGTTTTAGGGCTCGTCCAATCCTCTTTTAGCTTGAAAATGAAGGTTTAATTTATAAGCGAAGGGTTTGGAAGCTTGGAGAAGTCATAAGTACAAAATCACATGTTATGGATTTTGACTTGTTTTTGAAGCAAGCTTAGACAAACATGGTTTCAAGGAAAGATAGGATGGCTAGCAACTTTAAACGCACCTGTTCTGAGTTTGTAGGGGATGCTTGTGCAGAAAGAACAAACACAAAGCTCAAGGAGAGTGGACTTTGTGATTAAAATCACTTTTCCATAATGGAAGTGTGAACTTTCTTCCTTAAATGGCAAGGTGTATTGGACAAAGCTTAAATCAAGTGGTTCATAACTCAAAAGCTTGTGTGATCTTATTATTAAGGATATATACACACGTTAGAGGGCCTGAAAAGTGGGATTATGCAGCATTGCTTGGAATTGGATCAAATGTTCATCATGAAAACGACTCATAATTTAAGAATGAATGTCCAACTTCTGATCTTCGATTCTCCCTGCTCCAGCATGATCTGAAAGAGTTCTTGGACTTTTTAAAAATCTTGTAACATGCTTTGTAATCCCTCTTTGAATCACTTTTGCAAACTCCCATTGTAACTGTATGAAAATTGGCCCAAAGGTTCTGTCAAAATTCTGACTTAAAATGCCCAGAATTTTACTAAGTGTTTTAGTTTCATGGACATGTCTTCATGGATTTATAACTTGAGATCCAAGAATTTATAGAAGAATTTCTTCCCTACAATGTTTCTGGTCTCATTGAGATCTACAACTTCCATGTTGAAAGTTTTTCTTGAATCATCTTGCATCATGGTGAAAGTCTGGCACAAAGTTAGGAAATTATCATATTTTTCTTAACACTTAAAAAATTTCTAAGTGTTTAGAACTTTGAATTTTTTCAAAGTAAGCTTGACTTTTGATTTCTTGATGGAAAATATTCATACTTTGACATGTCTTGATGAAATATGATTTTTGAAAGTTGATTTTGATCTAAAAGTCAAAGTTTGACTTTTCAGTGTACAATTGACTTTTTCATCAGTTGACCAAATTTCAATTATCAATCAGTTGAACTTGAGAAATGTTTTGAACCATTCCATTAGGTAAAAATGATGCATTTGGATTCTTTATATCATGTCTCAAATCAACAAGTCATGTGCTAGGTCAAAAAGTCAAAAATTGAACCTTCTCAATCAAAACCCTAATTTTGACCATTTTGTCCTTTTGATGATCTGGTCAAATTTCTTGAGAAGTTGTGATCCAAACTTGACCAAGTGGTTCATATGAGTTTAATATGTTGATATGGATCAAAAATTATGAGTTTTGACTATAAATTGACCATAATTGACTTTTTCCCCAATACAGTTGATTTTAGGTCAACTAATCAATTGATTGAGCAAAAATGTGATCCAAAGCCTAAAACTTGACATGAGAAATCTTGGGAGTCCAAAATTATTTATGAAAATAATATGAAGCATTAAAGGTCCAATTGTCCTTATACAAACTCAAACCCTAATTTTGAGTCATCAGTGTTTGGGGAGGTATCTTGAGCTGATCAATCTTGGTGCAGTCTTGAATTAATGGAGATCTTGTGAGAGAATCTTTGAAAAATCGAGAGGGAAAATTTTGGGGTATAACACCTATATTTAATCTGGAAGAAATAAATCTAACCAGAATAGGTCTTCGTTCACCTGTCTTTAATCTGGAAGAAATAAATCTAACCAGAAGAGGTCTTCGTTCGCCTGTCTTTAATCTAGAAGAAATAAATCTAACCAGAAGATGTCTTTGTTCTCCTGTCTTTAATCTGGAAGAAATAAATCTAAACAGAAGAGGTCTTCGTTTGCCTGTCTTTAATCTGGAAGAAATAAATCTAACCAAAAAAGGTCTTTGTTCGCCTGTCTTTAATCTGGAAGAAATGAATCTAACCATAAGAGGTCTTTGTTCGCATGTCTTTAACTGGAAGAAATGAATCTAACCAGAAGAGGTCTTTATTCTCCTATCTTTAACTAGAAGAATTAAATCTAACCAGAAGAGCTCTTTGATTGATGATTGATTTTTCCTGCAAGGAAGAGGGATAGTTGCATGCAGATGTATGGATGGTGTAATGATGTTCTCAAAATAAATGAGATTATGCCATATGTATGTGTAGTGTATGTGATATGATGTATGAACGTGATATGTTTTAATGAAGTGCATCTTGGACAAATGATGGGGAGCTTTGGGAAATTAAATCCCAGACTGCTTGTTGGAGATGAAGAGTGTGTCTATCTTCGAACTTTGTTTTAGAATGCTTCTGCTAGGGGATTCATGCTTTGTTAAGGAGAACTCTTATGGGGAACATTGACTTTGGCTCTTTGCTTGAGGAGACTCTACGAGGAATGTTGATCTCTTCTTGGGGAATAGAGTTAAGGAGTTTTAGTTATCCATTGCTCTACTGGGGAATTATCTCTTGACTGGGGAGAATGGAAGTTAGCTGTTATATGGTCGAAATCCAGAATTCACAATAACTTATTAGGGATAATAAAGTTAACTGTTATTTGGTTGTATTCCAGGATTTTCAAAGACTTGCTGAAGATAGTGGAGAACTCTACTGGGGAAGAGGAGTTTTGAAGAAGTTAAACTGATATCTGGTCAGGTCCATGTTTCGTAGTAACTTAGCCTTGACGTTAATTGTTATCTGGTTGGATTCCAGGCTTCACAGTAACTTGCTAGAAAGATGAAGTTGAATTGTTATCTGGTCAAATTCTAAGTTTCGCAGTAACTTTTGGGGATAGCAACGACTCTGTTGGGGATTGTAATGACTTTACCGAGGATTAAGGGGTTTAGTCCAATGATTTGTAATAGTCTGAGAGAAAGACTCATACTGGGGAATTTGTAGTTCGTTGGGGAAATAAACCCTTTCGAAGAGAATATTTTGACGACCTACTGGGGAAATGACTTCTTTAGGTAGAACTCCATAAGGCTTCTTTCTAAGACCAACTCAGTTGGGGAGAGGGTTTTCAAGGGATTAAAACTCTGGTTGGAGATTGCATGAATCCGACTTTGTGGGGATAATCTTATTGAGGCAACTCTGTGAGGAAAAGTTTGTTGTAGTAACTCTGTAGGGATATCTCGAATCCTTAAAGAAATGCTTGTTACTATTTTTATGCATACATTTGTTAACAGTTTAATCATGCTCATATGCATATGTTCATTCAATTTTAGTCATTGGACACTTTTGCACTCAAAATAGGAAAACAAAAAGTTGCACTTCAAAGTATATTTGTATTGATATTTTGCCTATAAATAAGCATTTTTGTACAAGGAGACAGAGATCTTAGTAAGAGGAAATCGTCGAAAGAATGAAAGGAATACAAAGTGAAAACAAAAATAATAGCCATGTGGAAGTGATCTCATTGTGTTCCAACTCCACTATTGCCCCTATGTCTTCGAACATCATCCCTTGTTGTTGAAAGAAGTTGATTGGATTGATCTTGGATCATTTGAACACGGGCCTTGGTAATAAAGCTAGTTGTAGAGATTCCACGGGACATAGTTATTCGCTTTAATCCTTAACTTTTGCCTGGACTGCCCTTTCGGGTTTTCAGCCCACCAGGATACCCTTTTTTACCCAAGCCGCCCTTTCAGATTTTTAACTTGTCAGGTGTACAATCTTTTGCATATATCCTTAACTTTTGTCCGAACCTTTTTGGTTCGCCGGGATGCCCTCATTTTTGCCTAGGTGTGTCAACCTAGCAGGTAATTTTATGTGTAGTATTTTTTAACTATGTCTGCGTTCACAGGATGTGGGAAGTCTTCGCCATCCATAGTAGTCAGCATCATGGCTCCACCAGAGAAAAATTTCTTTATAAAAAATGATCCTTCGTAAGTGGGAGTCCATTTGCCCATGGGGTCGCCTTGTGGGAGAATGATGCGCTTTATTACCAAGTCACCAGTCCGATAGACTCGAGGCTTGATCTTTTTGTTGAACGCCTTGATCGTACACTTTTGATACATCTGACCATGACAAACAGCAACCAGTCGCTTCTCATCGATTAAGTTTAGCTGATCCAACCTAGTCTGCACCCACTCGTCTTCGCCTAGATCTGCCTCTTTCATAATCCTTAGGGAAATAATTTAAACTTCTATAGGCAATACAACTTCCATTCCATAGACCAAAGAGAAAGGAGTTGCCCCAGTTGATGTTCAACCTGAAGTATAGTATCTGTGGAGAGAAAATGGTAACATCTCATGCTAGTCTTTATATGTTACCACCATCTTTTGCACAATCTTCTTGATATTTTTATTGGCAGCTTCCACTGCTCCATTCATCTTAGGTCTGTATGGATAAGAATTGTGATGCTTGATTTTGAACTGAGTACAAAGTTCTGTAATCATAGCATTATTGAGATTGGTTCCATTGTCAGTGATGATCCTTTCGGGGATACCGTAACAACAGATGAGGTTATGTTGTATAAACCTGGCTACGATGTTCTTGGTAACTGAGGCATATGAGGCAGCTCCACCCACTTGGTAAAGTAATCAATGGTAACAAGGATGAAACAGTGTCCATTAGAAGCGGTAGGTTTGATCTCTCCAATCATGTCAATGCCCCACATTGCAAACGGCCATGGAGCGGTCATGACAGTCAGAGGAATTGGGGGTACATAGACCTTGTCAGCATATATTTGACACTTATGACAAGTTCTTGAGTGATGATGACAATCATTTTCCATTATGGACCAATAGTAACCAGCCCTCGGGATTTTCTTGGCCATAGTGTGCCCACTAGAGTGAGTCCTAAAGATTCTATCATGCATGTGTTCCATAATTTTCTCTGCCTCCTTCTTGTCCATACACCGGAGTAGAGTAGAATCGTGATTTCTTATACAGGATTCCATTGCTTAGGAAGAATTTGGCTGAGAATATTCGCAAGAATTTCTTATCATTTATGGAAGCTCCTTCAGGATACTCTTGTTCTTCAAGATATCTCCTTACTTCATGGTACCATGGTTCCTCTTCGTCAGTGTTAAGCTCATAGCAGTGTGAATATTCATCAAATCTTTTGATTGTAACCATAGGAGCTTCGTTGTCCCATTTGACCTTGAACATGGAACACATTGTTGCCAAGGAGTCAGCCAACGGATTTTCTGCTCTAGGGAAATGTTCAAAGGTGATCTCCTCGAAGTATGGTATTAGGGTTAACACAATCTCCTTGTAAGGAATAAGGTTAGGATGCTTAGTGTCCCATTCTCCTTTGACTTGACTGATCACTAAAGCAGAATCTCTGAATACATTTAAGAACTTGATCCTTAAGTCAATGGAAGCCTTTAGACCCAAGATGCACGCTTCGTACTCACCCATGTTGTTCGTACAATCGAATCACAATCTAGCAGTGAAAGGAGTATGGAAACCCTCAGGAGAAATAATCGCATCACCAATTCCGTTGTCCAAAGCGTTGGAAGCCCCATCAAAAACCATAGTCCATCGGGATCCTTGTTCAGGTCCGTCATACGGTCCAGATTCCTCACAGTCAGTTACTAGCATAATATTCTCATTTGGGAAGTTAAAGTTCATAGATTGGTAATCACTAACATCTTGATGGGCCAGAGGATCTACCAATACACTTCCTTTGATAGCCTTTTGTATGGTATAGTGGATGTCATATTCTTTCAAATAATAGTAAATCTCAATTTTAAGTTACTAAAGCCTGGACCCGACTAGATAATAGTTTAACTTCTTAAGTTACTGCAAAGCCTAGACCCGACCAGATAACAATTTGAGTTGCTGAAACCTGGACCCGACCAGATAACAGTAAATCTCAACTTTAAGTTACTAAAGCCTGGACCCGACCAGATAACAGTAAATCTAAATTTTAAGTTACTAATGCCTGAACCCGACCAAATAATAGTTTAACTTCTTCAATTTCTGAAACCTAGACCCAACCAGCTAACAATTTGAGTTGCTGAAACCTGGACCCGACCAGATAACAATTTGAGTTGCTGAAACTTGGACCCGGCCAGATAATAGTAAATCTCAATTTTAAGTTACTAAAGCCTGGACCCGACCAGATAATAGTTTAACTTCTTCAATTGGTGAAACCTGGACCCAACCAGATAATAATTCGAGTTGCTGAAACCCGGACCCGACTAGATACTAGTTAACCTCAAGATCAAATTGCTGAAACCTGGACCCGACCAGATAATAGTTCGAGTTGCTGAAACCTGGACCCGACCAGATACCAGTTAACCTCAAGATCAAATTGCTGAAACCTGGACCCGACCAGATAACAGTTTGAGTTGCTGAAACCTGGATCCAACCAGATACTAGTTAACCTCAAGATCAAATTACTGAAACCTGGACCCGGCCAGATAACAGTTCGAGTTGCTGAAATCTGGACCCGACCAGATAACCTTTCGAGTTACTACGAAACCTGGACCCGACCAAATAATAGTTTAACTTCTTCAAATCACTAAGAAAACTCCTCTTCCCCAGTAGAGTTTTCCACTATCCCCAGTGAGTTGCTGCAAATCCTGGAATCCGACTAGATAACAATTAACTTCTTTATCCCCAACAAGTTGTTATGAAGCCTAAAATTCGACCAGATAATAACTAAACTTTCTTCCTCTCCAATCAAGAGATAACTTCCCAGTAGAGTAATGGAAAACTAAAGCTCTTGAACTCTAGTTCCCAAGCATAAATCACAACTCTCCACAAAGTTTTCTTAAGCCAAAGTTAATATTCCCCAACGGAGTTCTCCTCAACAAAACAGGAATCCCCAGCGAAATCACTCTAAACAAAGTTTGAAGATACACATATTCTTCATCTCCAACAGCAATCTGGAAATTAACTTCCCGAAACTCCCCAATATTTGTCAAGAATATACTGCAATAATATTCCGCATTCATACATATATAAAAAATACATACAGCGCAATATCATTTATTTTGAGAATATCATGCATACATCTGCATGCAACTAATCCCTTTTCCATGCAGGAAAAAAGTCAATCAACAAATCAAAGACCTCTTCTGGTGGATCTCGCTCCTTCCAGTTAATAACAGGCAAACGAAGACCTCTTCTGGTTAGATTCACTTCTTCCAATTAATAATAGGCAATCAACAGGACCTCTTCTGGTTGGATTCATTTCCCCAGTGAAGTCACCAAGCAAAGACCTCTTCTGGTTTAGATTTATCTCTTCCAGTTAAAAATAGGCGAGAGACATCTACAGTTTCAGTATAAATCGACCAAGTATTTATTCTAATACTTCTCCCTCGACAGTCACTCTAGATGGAATCTGTAAGACCATCTCTGACAAACTCTTCATCACTTATGTAAATGGCATCTTTAATCCCATTCCCGACGCAATCAACTAACACATAGTCGAGTGTAAATTTCTAGGCACTTTAGTGTTCAATCACCTTCCACCTTCAAGTCATGAATGGCGGACTCGCCAATCTAACTCTTCAGGTTTAAGAAGATTGAACAAGGGAAGTTGTTGTACCCCAAAATTTTCCCTCTCTTTTCTCAAGACATTTCTCAAAAAGATCTTTAAAAGCTCAAGCTTGCACAAGTGTGGACTAGATCAAGCCATCTCCTCAATACAAATACCTGAAAATTAGGGTTTGAGCTTGCACAAGGACAATTGGACTTATAATACTTCAAATGACTTTCATGGATCATTATGGATCTTCAAGAATGCCCATGTTAAGTTTCAAGTCTTGTATCACAAATTCTACTCAATCAATTGAGCAGATGACCAAAAACCAGCTTTACTGATGAAAAGTCAATTGATGCATAAAAAGTCAAACTTTGACTTTTTGATCAAGATTTCATTACAAAGATAATATTTCATCAAGACATTCAAAAATATGAAGCTTGATCATCAAGAAATCAAGAAAGTCAAAAGTTAATTTGAAAAGTCAAACTTTTCAAGATTTAGAAATGTTTCTGTGTTTTACACATGTTTATTTTATAACTTCATACCAATTTTTCACTAGGATGCAAAATGATTCAAAGGAAACTTTCAACACAAAAGTTGTAGATCTTGATGAATTCTACAACTTTGTATTAGAGGGTTTATGTCCAAAAAATGCTTAGATTTGAAGATATAAGCCCATGAAGACATGACATTTTCATCTAGCACTTAGAGAAATTTTCAATAGATTTTGGTCGGGATTTTATCCTAACTTCTTAGAATTTTTTCACATAGTTCCAAGATGATTTTGTCAAAATGGCCAGCATGAAATTTATAGAGGATGTTTTAAGCTTTCCAAAACATCCAAGAGCATGAATTTATCATACTTGAGCTAGGAGATTCAAGGGTATGAAGTTGGGCATCCATCCTTGAATTGGAAGTCCTTTTGTTGAAGAACACATAACAAAATCCTTATGATATGCTGCATAATCTTGTTTTGCAGACCTTTTAACTTTCCAATCTCACCATAATTTAATGCTTACACCTACTTTTGAGCTATTACCCAAGTTTTTTAGCCATTGTCCAAAAGATCTTTCCATTTATGGCATAAAGGCACCATTGTTATTCTTGAAAAGCAAGCTTGTTGGCACAAAACTTGTCTTGAGCCCATACCTCTGATTTTACTCCACCATAAATCATGGAAAGTAGCCCCTCTATACCAGCAACCTTGGTACTTTATCTTGGGACCATGGAATACTTGACATAGTTTGATATTTGGATCTCAACCAAACAATAACATGTTATCTTGTAAACATAATCAGCCCTTATTTACAAAACTTTTGCCTATAAATAGAGGGAGCATTTGCAAGAGAAAGAGGTCAGAAAAAATAGAGAGCTTCTTGTGTATTGAAAATCCTCAAACCCCCTTTTACTCTAAAAACCAGAACTGTCCACAAAAATCTCCATCTTTGAGCTTTGAAGTCCAAACCCTTTTGAATCTCTCACACCTTACAAGTTCTGTCCAAACACTCCACATACACCATATAGAAATTGTTCAAAATCAATAACAACTTCTGTAACATCACTATTTTCCAAACTCAAGAACAACCACCTGTAACTTGACTTCTCCAACTCAAACTCAAAGCACAAATTCCAGTTTCAAGGTAAGTCTTCTTGACTTTGAGCTCTTCATTTCAAAGATCATTAGTGATTCATTTTTTAATATAAAATGTAGATATCATTTCCTTTAATCTAACCATATGCTTGCTTTTCATTTTCACTAACCATGTGTTGAGAACTGACTTTTACATGTAGCAGAACACCGATAGAAGTAAAAAACAGCAGTATGAGTCGATACGAAACATTATAAGTCGACACATATTGTGTACAAAGCAGGTTATGAATCGACACAAAATGTCTATGTGTCGATACAAAGCAGTATGAGTTGATATAAAACCCTTATGTGTCGACTCATACTGAGTTTTTTTGACTTCCAGAAGCTAGAAATGAGTATGAATCGATACAAAATTTGCATGTGTTGATACAAAGCAGTATGAGTCGATACAAACCCTTATGCGTCGACTCATACTGAGTTGTTTTAAACTTCTAGGAGCAAGAAAGTAGTATGAGCCAATATAAAGCAGTATGAGCCAATGCATGTGTCAATACATAAAGTTTTTGTATCAATGCATAAGCTCATGAGTCAATACATAAAAAATTTCTTAAAACAATTTTTTTTATTTTTTTCACATTATCTTTATATTTCTTTGTATTTTTATTGTCATTCAATATTCAATATGGTTGTAATAGTATAATTAGAACTTTATTGCTTTCATCCCCATTCATAAACTTGTATCCCCATCCCAAAAAAATATGTAATAGCGTAGAACTTTAAAATTTCGCAATTTATCGCTTTCAATATTATTGCTAGTAATTAGGGTGTGCATGGCAAAACTTAAAATCAATAAGTAGATAACCCTAATTCAAGACAAAAATGCATGAAAACAAAACACTTTGCACACGCGCACTTCTAGGGTAACCCACGCTTGTTGCCTTGGATAAAAATAGTCATGTCCTTCGAACGTGGGATGATGTAGCAAAGACCCTCAAATACAAGATCATAGTCCCTCGATGACCCTTTGATGTTACCTTCGTAAACAATCTTAATCCCTTATGAAAAATTGCTAAGATATCCTACAATGTTGCCTTCTATGACTATATGATGACCCACGGCCGTACCTACACATCCAATGATAGGGCTTCTTACCAATAAGTGGTAAGATAGAAACATCTAAAGGAGGAGGAAAAGAACTAAGACTTTTTGAGTAGGTAAAACCCTCGTACTTGCTTGCTCACAACATTTCAAAACATCTTTCAAAAAAACACCAACACTTTTCCATGAAATATTTTCAAAAGTCAACACTTTGTATGCATTCTTATAGAGACGATAATCATTACAAAGTCCACCTAAGCAAAGGCACTTTCAAAAACACTTTCAAGTGAAATATTTTCAAAAGACAACACTTTGTATGCATTCTAATAGAGACGAGAATCATTACAAAGTTCGCCTAAGCGAAGGCACTTTCAAAAATACTTTCAAAACCAATCACAAACACATTTCAAACAAATCATTTCAAAGTGAGCTAGAAACTAAGAGCCCGTAGATAACTACATATGAAAAGGGTGCTAACACCTTTCCTTTTCATAACCTACCCCCCGAACTCAAGAAAATGTCGCAAAAGGTCTTTCCTGTTCTTTTCACCCTTTCCATTATTGGATAAAATAAAAGTTGGTGGCGACTCTTGATATCCGCAACAATTGCAATCAAAAGCAAAACACCCAAGTTAGTTCTCCCACCGTATTACAGAAACTCAATTGGAATTGTGCAAACACACTCTCCAAAATCATGATCACAAATGATAAGTAAATGGCCTCTAAACAAATACTACGCCAAAAAAGACCTACGAAAGCGCTTTTTTTTGCCTTTAAAAGCGCTTAAAAGCTCTTTCTAAGGTGGCGCTGCTATAGGTTTTAGCAGCGCTTTTTGTTTAATGAAAAGCGCTTTCGTAGGTCTACCTATGACAGCGCTTTTTCTAAAAAGCGCTCTCTTAAGTACCCTTTTGGAAGCGCTTTTTCCTAAAAAGCGCTCTCTTAAGTAGGCTTTTCGCAGCGCTTTTATATGAAGAAGCGCTTTCATTGGTGGCGCTTTTTTATGGAAAAGAGCTTTCATAGGTTGTCTTTTAGCAGCGCTTTTGCCTGGAAAAGCGCTGTCATATGTTTACCTTAAACATCGCTTTATGTGAAAAAGCGCTTTCATAGGTCTACCTAAGGCAGCGTTTTTCTTCAAAAAGCGCTTTCATAGGGTGTTTTTTTTAGAGGTATAATTTATATAATTCATATACCTGCATTGTTTGCAGCATATTATTTATATAAACCAGTTGCCATAACCTGTAATTCATAAACCGCGGTAATGCATTGTATACCATTGTAATCCAAAATATATATACACCATTTTTGTACCTCAAAATATATATAAACCATTGTTATCAGCATTGTAACTCAAAATCAGTCTTACAAAATCAACCCTAACAACAACTAAACCAATCCTTATATGATTCTCTTCTCAATAAATTATTGACACAATTCTTCTTTGATTTCTTCCAACTGAAGTTTCTTGTAATATGCACATTTGTACTCATCGAAGTACTACATAACAAAACATAATATGCATGATTTAGTTAAAAGTAAAAAATTATATGAAATATCCGAGAAATAATAAAACAAATCCTAAGTTATAAGTCCATACCGTGACTGGAATCTCTATTTGATTCAGTTGAATGATTTCTTTGATAAACCGCATAACGAAGTATCCGCAATCTATATCGTTTTGCTGTTGAGGACACTACATAGAAAAACAAATAAGAATATATAGTTGTATTGTTTTATCAGATAGCATAAATATTATAAGCAAAATAGTGGAAATTAATATACGTGCACTTTGATCCAATTAATGTTGTTTGATTTAGACCGTCGTACCCGAGCTTCTCTTTGACACCGGAATACTTGTATCGCTCTAACAAAATAAAAATATATATTTAGAACAATGTCAGAGAAATAATTAAATATATAAACACACACAAATATTTAGAATAATCTCACTTACGTATCAATCATTAACTTCATATCCGGATAATTTGTCCAATCACCATCAACCGAATTCAGATAATAGACCACTTCTTTTATAGGATCGATAGCAACCAACAACCAGTGACATCTATAAATTAAAACAACAGTTTAGAAGAAAATTTTCTACGCAAAAATTACAAATATTAAAATGAACTTAGAATGAAAATTAAACCCTGTAGGAATAGTATTATACGCCCAAAGATATAAGCTTTTTGTACTGCCAGTTGCCATGAATCTTTCGACTAAGTGCTCTCTTACTGATTCCGGTTCCCTACCAATTGTCGCTCCGTTGACACGAGTGGAAGACACGAAATGGAATATGTTTGACAATTGATTCCCGCGCATCAATTTGTCATATAACAGCCTTAAATAAAAACATAATTAATATTAGACTATATTCATTGAAATGTTTAAAAAAGATTTTAGCTAATTACATAATATAAAGATGGGGGTTACCGGATGTATGCGTGCATAATACTGACGCCCAATTCTTTATGACGGAAAATTTGTTCCACGTCCTCATGTCTAATTATTTCGGTGCAAGGAAAACCAAAGATACCTTGATCCATATCCATTTAACGAATACCACCATCCATCAAATCTGTTGTTCCCACTATTGTTTCAAGACACTGCCGGTATCGAGGGAAAAATCTAGTAGGCACCCTTTTCTTGGGTGGTACGCCAACGATCTTCTGGCTCACTTGTTGTGACCCTTGAAAAGGTACCTAAAAATCATATAGACTCAGTTAAATTATAAAATTATGCAGTTTTTTATTCGGATCATATAATTAACACTTTAAACATACCTCTTTTTGTGATACATCAGACTCGTTGTGCCGCAAAATCCCTTTACCCTTAGATGCGGGTGTTGTAGGAGTCTATAATTACCATGGAAATAACTGAGGTCAGAACTGACAGTTGAATACTTAAAGATTCATAATTGTTTTCAACATACCTGATCATCTATGAAAATGAGGTCTTATGACCATGCAACAAAAGATCCTATTGCATCTCACAGCAATGTGGTCTCAGCAACAATGTCGGGTACCGACAGCAACGCATCCATATCTAAAGCAATGTCAACCGATACTTTCATGTGTCCATCCGGAAGCGGTCTATGGTAAAGTAAATCTCCTGAAGTGTTATGGACTTTTCCCTTGCCAACTAGTCGATAAGTCGGCGACGATAGGTATAGCTGGCAAGATGAAATGCCCTAAACCAATAATAACCGTTAGAAGTGACTAAAAATATTCTATAATAATAACGAATATATATTGAAAATTACCTCAGGAAATTTATGCTGACAGTTGATACTAGCTTTGTCACTAGTTTCTTTCAATTGTGAACTGCTCTTTTCCGCCATATATCTCTCTTTATCCTTCTGCAATTCAAGGACTTGAGCTTGTAAATCCTGAAATGTTTGCATCACTTCTGCATTGCTAGGATTTCTTCTCCTTGGATGCTTATACAAAGAGGTTGGAGTCACACCATGACCTTTACCCCTCACCCGACCCGGATACTCAGCAATATTTAGTGCTCGACTAAGTACGCTCCTGGTATCCTGATGGTCCTCACCTGGGGATACCGATTGTGACAAGGTCTCCTGTAATTCATTTACATATCGAAAATTATTAGTGGAGATAAAAAATTATTTAAATATTAATAAACATTAATTGATTTAACTAAAGACACAATCTTATACTTACACATTCATCATACACATGTTGAATATCGGGATTAACAGCTTGATCCTTGCCCACATGGGCTTCCTTCCACAACAAATGTGTCGGTAGTGATGTTGCGTCACTTTTTGTCTCTTCTAACTACGCATTGACACAAGTCTTAAGATCATCAATTATAACACATTGAGAGAATTAATAAGATCGTAGAGTTTATATTTACTTACAATTTTTTCCTCTAAGCGAGCATATCCCAAACGCCCTTTTTTGTATGGATATGCGGGTTTTGATGCTCTCTCGCGATTCATAGCACTCACTTTCTTGAAATTCTCGTCTCTTCTTTGGCCTACAAAACCAACCCATTCTTCAGGTGTAATGAAGTTCTCATATTTCTTTGGACGTTCCGGATCCTCTTCAAGAAAATTTCCTTCATCATCTTTAAGATACTTGTTTGTTAAAAATGTTCTCCACCCTCTGTGTCTTTTTCCAGCCAAACCCATTATATACTTTTTACGGGTATCTTCAATGTTAAAAGCCCTCTACAAAAAAACATACGCATAAAGTGTGTTAGTAAAAGAAATTTAAACACATATTATCGTCAATATAAAGCAAATAACAAAAACCATATATGTACCTTTATCTCAGTCCAAACTTTCTCCTTAGCCTCATCCAACTCTCCTCTTTTCCATCTAGGAGCGGTGATCAGAATGTGTATACGAACAAGCGTACCAATGTAGCTTGTCAACTTTGCAGCATTAGACCCAATTAGTTGGTCATTATCATTCCAATCTACATTATATGTTACTCCTCTATCTCTATCACGAATGATTCCCCTCATAATAGTTATACCTCATGTAATATCTTTTTCTGAAGTCTTTTCTGAAGTATTTTCTGGAGTATTTTCAGGAGCATTTTCAGGAGCATTTGCATCTTTTGAGTTTTCTTGATTACTAGCCATTTGACCTGTAATAATGAAAAAAAATAAAAACGAAATGACAAATATAAAAATGAAATGGCAAATAAAAATGAAATGACAAATAAAAATGAAATGACAAATAAAAATGAAATGACAAATATAAAAATGAAATGACAAATAAAAATGAAATGACAAATAAAAATGAAATGACAAATTAAATTTTATTGAATGATATAGGCTATAATTATATATACTATTACCCTTTTCACTAAGGTCTCTTTCTTTTCTTGGTAGGAATGTGTTCTACTTGTCTCTTAACAACGCGCACAGTTGGATTGATCCAAATACCCTCATTATGATCGTTTCTAATACATGATTCATTATCATTTTGATCAGTTATGCTTAAATATTCAATGTCAACACCAATATCACTTTGATCTCCAATGCTTTCATCAATTACTTTGTTAGATAATAGCACTATAGACCATTTCGTACTTGTCGGATCATTGACATAGAACACTTGTTTAGCTTGAGAGGCTAGAATGAAAGGCTCATCTTTGTACCCCACCCTATTAAGATCCACTTGCAAAAAACCTGACTTATCCATTCGTATGCCATTATTATTTTCAACCCACTTGCAACCAAATATAGGAATCTGAAACTTCTCGTAATCAAACATCCAAATGCGCTCGATAACCCCAAAATATGACAGATTTGCAAATTTTGGGTTTAAGTCCTTCACACTTGATATATGCATTGCTTCAGCGATCAAGGTGACACCACTATTTTGCATAGTACTTTTGTCATCCTGTTCTTTGGTATACCGATTTGATCTTAACAGGCGAAAGAATAGAAGCTGGCATCAAGTCAGGAAAGATTCAGAAGGGTGTTGCTGCAAGTGTTGAGAAGAAGCCTTTTAAGAAGGAAACAGTTGTGGTATATTCTCAGAGAAGAGCAGGGAAGACTGAGCGCCGGCCAACTGTGGGGGCCGTAATGATTCAAAATTCTTCAAGTGAGCAGCCTCGCTATAACCAATCCAGACCAAATCAACAACGGGTGGAACGGCCACAACGGAAGTTCACCCGTATTAATATGACTCCAGCGCAAGTACTTCTCCATCTGTTAAAGTTGAATCTCGCCACCATCAAGGAGGCACCAAAGAACGTGAATACGTCCTCTCCATATTATCATCCTAATGCTAAATGCGCCTACCATTCTGACAGTGTTGGGCACGACACCAATGATTGTTGGGCACTCAAGCATAAGATCCAAGACCTGATAGAGGCGAAGGAAGTGGAGTTCGACGCTCCGGAGAAGCCTAACGTGATATCTGCTCCAATGCCGAAGCACGGCCGAAATGTCAATGCCATTGAAGAAGATTTGTGTGTTGCTGATGTCAATGATCTGATAACTCCATTGTTAACCTTCAAGTTGAATCTGTTAAGGGCCGGGATCTTCCCGGGATGTAAAGAAGACTGCTATTGTTGTTACTCTCTGCCGTTTGATTGTCCGTTACTGAAGAAAGGCATCCAATGCCTAATGGATAGTTGACAAATTTTGTTTGAAAAAGTTTCTGCTGTTCCAACCCATACTGAAGATGTCTCAATCATAACCATTCACGCCAATCTTTCCAAGGCCGTCAAAAAGCCTGTTAAGATTACACCAGCTACGAAATCTGTTCTTTGAAGATAACGATGCCAGGGTCTGTCCCCTATGTTTCTGAGAAGTCGATACCATGGAACTACGGCGGCGACGTCTACTACCATGGTATTAAACAAATCGAAATAACTGAAGAAAGTTCGGATGATGAAGAAGCCAGCATTGGTAACATTGCAGGCACGAGCAAAATCACCAGGAGCGGGAGAATATTTTCTCCAGAGATTGCCCCTCCAAGAGCAATCTTTGGACCCTCATCTGCCGACAAGGTCATCCCTGTTCCAATAAAACTCTCTGCTAGAACCCCTTTGATTGAAGATGTTGTTGTTCCTAATACTGTCCCTCCTACTGCTGCTGATAAAGGTAAGGGAATCCAAGATGAGCTCGTCAGGACGAGGGCTCAACCCTTGGTCATCCCGGAAACCTCCAAGAAGGAAATGGATGAGATTTTGAGGATAATCAAAAGGAGTGATTACGATGTGGTAGAACAACTGGGGCAAACCCCCTCAAAGATCTCCATGCTGGCACTACTACTTTGCTCGGAAGCGCACGCTAAAGCTCTGATAAAATTCCTGAAGGCAGCCCATGTGCCCCAGGAAACCTCTGCAGATCAATTTCAAAATTGCGTGGCTAGCCTGACTGCGGACAATAGATTAGGGTTCTCTGATGCCGACTTAACTCCTAAAGGTAGAAACCAAAATGATGCTTTGCATATTTCAGTCGAGTGTCGGGGAACTACTCTCGCGCATGTCTTGGTCGACACTGGTTCGTCGCTGAATGTACTACCTAAGAAGGCCTTGGACCGGATAGATTGTGAAGGGTTGGAGTTGAAGCCGAGTGATATTGTTGTCAGAGCTTTCTATGGTTCAAAGAGAATGGTCCATGGGGAGGTTGAAATTCCCATCAAGATAGGCACTGAGGTGTTTAAATCTACTTTCTATGTGATGGACATTCGTCCGTCATACTCTTGCTTGCTGGGTAGGCCTTGGATACATCATGCTGGGGCAGTCACCTCCTCCTTACATCAAATGTTGAAGTATCCTGTCAAGGGAAAGATCATTACTGTCCATGGTGAGGAGGAGTACATGATTAGCCACTTGAATTCTTTCCGATATGTGGAGGTAGAAGGGGAGTTCATTGAGACGCCTTTTCAGCATTTCGAAGAAGTCCTTCCTGAAATAACAGTAGCAAAGTTGGCAGCTGAGACACTGAGGCAGATGGCCAGGATGGCATCTCTGGAGGATGCAAGAGCCGCAATAAAGGAAGGGAAGAATTCAGCATGGGGGAGTTTGCCTGACATTCCACATAAGACAGACAAATTTGGATTAGGGTTCACCATCGCAGGCTAGAAAGCTATGCGCCATTCGAAGATTGAAAGAGCGCCAGTCAAAATCTCTCCCTACGGAATCAACGCTTTGGAGGATGAAGACAAAGAGAGCAATATCGAAGAGTGGATCTACCCAACTGTCAAAGGAGGATTGTGCAACTGGGAGGCGAAAGACCTTGTCCCCATCACTTTTATTCATCAGTAATTTATCTGCCAAACATTTCCAATTTGGTCTGTAATATTTGTTTTGAACAATCCGCACACTATCTTTTCACCTCATGCCTTGCCCGGGGCATGTAGGTCCATTTGTAAGGGTTTTGATTATTTTTCATATCCATATGCCATGTTTAATGATTCATTGGACGTTTTTCATTTGATAAACTGCTTGTGTTCATTTTCTTTCCTTTTGCATTTTTTGTTTAAGGATGGCTATCCCTTACACACACCCACGCTCACAAATGCAGGTACCCATCCACTCCGGATTCCATGGGTGACGATTCTGCTATATCCTTCAATAACTCTGAAGATCTGGTCAATCAAGCCGAGTATGAAGATGACGAAGGTTGTGAAGTACCAGGGGAACTAGCCAGACTTCTACAGCAAGAGGAAAGAGCCATCTTACCGCACGAAGAGTCATTGGAAACTGTCAACTTAGGGACCGAGGAAGACCGGAAGGAGGTGCAAGTGGGTGCCAATCTGGAACCAAGTGTCAAGGGACGCCTAATACAGTTGTTGAATGAGTATGTTAAAATCTTCGCTTGGTCTTATGAAGACATGTCGGGTTTAGACACAGACATCGTGGTTCACCGTCTCCCCACAAGAGAGGATTGTCCACCGATCAAGAAAAAAGTCCGCCGAATGAGGCCTGACATGTCTGAAAAGATCAAGGCAGAAGTAATGAAGCAATTCGACGCTGGCTTTCTGGCTGTTACGTCCTATCCTCAATGGGTCGCTAACATCGTTCCAGTACCTAAGAAAGATGGCAAAGTCAGGATGTGTGTGGACTACCGGGATTTGAATAGGGCCAGCCCCAAAGATGATTTTCCGCTGCCGCACATTGACATTTTGATCGACAATACAGCTCATCACAAAGTGTTTTCCTTCATGGATGGATTCTCGGGCTATAATCAAATCAAAATGGCCCCCGAGGATATGGAGAAAACAACTTTTGTCACACAATGGGGCACTTTCTGTTACAAGGTGATGCTGTTCGGGCTGAAGAATGCAGGGGCAACTTATCAACGCGCCATGGTAGCTTTGTTTCATGATATGATACATCATGAGATTGAAGTTTACGTAGACGACATGATAGCTCGGTCACAAACAGAGGAAGAGCACCTTGAACATCTAGAAAAGCTGTTTTCCAGATTAAAAGAATACAAACTCAGGTTGAATCCAAGTAAATGTACTTTTGGAGTTAGGTCTGGTAAACTTCTAGGATTCATTGTAAGAAACAAAGGCATTGAAGTCGACCCAGCAAAAGTGAAAGCAATACAAGAGATGCCTGCTCCCCGTACTGAAAAGGAGGTTAGAGGGTTCTTAGGGCGCTTGAACTACATTTCCAGATTCATCTCGCATCTGACTTCTACCTGTGAGCCAATTTTCAAACTCTTGAAGAAAGATCAGGTAGTCGAATGGAACGACGATTGCCAAACTGCTTTTGATAAAATCAAGGAGTATTTGCTAGAACCTCCTATTCTGATGCCACCTGTCGAAGGAAGACCATTGATCATGTATTTGACCGTCTTGGATAACTCAATGGGGTGTGTTTTGGGCCAGCATGACGAGTCTGGTCGAAAAGAGCATGCTATTTATTACCTTAGCAAAAAGTTTACCGACTGTGAGACTCGCTAATCACTGCTCGAGAAAACTTGCTGCGCTTTGGTATGGGCTGCTCGCCGACTAAGGCACTATATGTTGACTCATACTACCTTGTTGATTTCCAAAATGGATCCTATCAAGTATATCTTCGAAAAGCCCGCTTTATCTGGGAGGATAGCCAGATGGCAGATGATCCTAACTGAGTATGACATCCAATACACCACCCAAAAAGCTATAAAAGGGAGTGTGCTAGCTGACCATCTGGCTCATCAAGCTATCGAAGACTATCAACCCATGAGATTTGACTTCCCAGACGAGGACATCATGAATTTGGACAACATTGAAGGTAACGGACCGTATGACGGACCCAAAAAGGGATCCCGATGGACCCTGTACTTTGATGGTGCTTCAAATGCACTCAGAAACGGTATCGATGCAGTGCTCATCTCCCCGGAAGGTTGTCACACACCTTTCACGGCCCGACTTTGCTTCAGCTGCACAAACAACATGGCTGAGTACGAAGCTTGCATCTTTGGTCTCAAGGCTGCCATAGACTTGGGGATCAAATCTTTGATCGTATTTGGGGATTCGGCTTTGGTTATCAGTCAAATCAAAGGAGAGTGGGATACCAAGCATCCTAATCTTATCCCATACAAAGAACATGTCCTGACATTGTTGCCTCATTTCGAGCAAATTACCTTCGAGCATTTCCTGCGAGAAGAGAATCAGCTAGCAGATGCTCTGGCAACGATGTCTTCCATGTTTAAACTCAACTGGGATAACAAGGCTCCCCAAATCACCATCGAGCGAATGGATGAACCTGCGCATTGTCACGAGATTAATACTGAAGAAGTAGTGGAACAACCCTGGTTCCATGAAATCAAAAGGTATCTCGAGACCAGAGATTATCCCGAAGGAGCTTCCGTAAATGACAAGAAGTTCTTAAGTAAATTTGCTGCTAAGTTCTTCCTGAGCAACGACATCCTTTACAAACGAAGCCATGATTGCGTATTACTCCGATGCGTAGACAAAGCTGAAGCAGAGTTGATCATGACTGATATACACAGCGGCACATTTGGCACCCACTTGAGCGGGCATACAATGGCTAAGAAGATCCTAAGGGCAGGCTATTATTGGTCTACCATGGAAGCTGACTGCCATCAACATTCCCGTACTTGCCACAAGTGTCAAGTCTACGCTGACAAAGTTCATATCCCTCCGGTTCCTCTCAACGTTCTGACTTCTCCTTGGCCATTTGCAATGTGGGGCATTGACATGATTGGAGAGATCAAGCCCACGGCTTCCAACGGACATCGCTTCATCCTGGTTGCCATTGACTATTTCACCAAATGGGTCGAAGCAGCTTCCTTCGCCTCTGTTACTAAAAATGTGGTTGCCCGCTTCATCAAGCAAAATCTCATATGCCGGTATGGTGTTCCAGACAGGATCATCACAGACAACGGTACAAATCTGAATAACACAATGATCACCGCTTTGTGCGAACAGTTCAAGATTTATCATCACAATTCATCTCCCTATCGGCCGAAGATGAACGGTGCTGTTGAAGCTGCGAACAAAAACATTAAGAAGATCATTCAGAAAATGACAGTCACTTACAAAGACTAGCATGAGATGTTACCGTTTGCTCTACATGGATACCGTACGACGACACGCACTTCAACCGGGGCAACCCCATTTTCTTTGGTATATGGCATGGAAGCTGTCTTGCCTATGGAAGTTCAAATTCCTTCTCTAAGGATTATGAAGGATGCAGGTTTGAATGAAGATGATTGGATGCAGACCCGACTTGATCAACTCAATCTGATCGACGAGAAGCGACTCGCTGCTATATGCCATGGTCAGGCGTATCAAAAACGGATGATCAAGGCCTTCAATAAGAAGGTCAGACGTCAAGTGTATCAAGTCGGAGATCTCGTAATCAAGCGGATTATCTTGCCGCAAAGTGATCCCAGGGGAAAATGGACTCCTACATATGAAGGACCATTTGTGATCAAGAGCATATTTTCTGGTGGTGCAATGATTCTGACCACCATGGACGGCGACGATTTGCCGCACCCTGCGAATGCAGACATAGTCAAAAGATACTACGCATAAAATAACCCGACAAGTCGAAAACCCGAAAGGGCGGCTTGGGCAAAAATGGGCATCCCGGTGAACCGAAAACTCGAAAGGGCGGTTCAGGCAAAAATTAGGGATAAAAACAAAAAAATCTGTACACCCGGCAAGTCGAAAACCCGAAAGGGCGGCTTGGGCAAAAAGGGGTTTCCCGGTGGATCGAAAACCCGAAAGGGCGATTCAGGCAAAAGTTAGGGAATTAAAGCGTATGACTATGTCTCGTCGGATCACTTCAAAGACAATCTCTTCATCAACCAGTTCCAGGCTTCGGATCAATCCAGTCATCGGCAAACGAAGCATTAATGGACAGATATTCAGAATTGTGAAGGCTATAGCGGAATGGAATCCCATGGAATTATTTCACATAGCCATCTTTATTTTGTATAAGTCTTTCAATATTTACGACAAAATCCTCTTACTAGGATGACTGTCTCCTTTGTACAAATATACTCAGAAAAAGTTAATACAAATACTCTCCCCAGAAATTTGTGTCATTTCCTTTTTTTTTTCTCTTGCACTAATTGTTTTATTTTGAGAAACGTCCAATGTTTTGTTAAATAGGCATATGCATTTGAACATAATCATTTCCTTATGAATAAAGAAAGAGAATTACTGATAGGTTGAAGGTACAGTTGGATATCTTGACACCCTTTCAAAGGAAACTTCCAGGAGATTTGGAATCCATATCCCCAGCAAACCCTGAAACTTATCCCCAGTAGATTCTGGAAGCTTATCCCCTGCAGAGTACGGACGTCTCTCTCGAGCTTTATTCAAAGTTATTCCTCACAAGGGCTTATAACAGGGTTATCCTCAGCTTATTGCCACGGAAGATCGCACTCGCCAAGTTATTTCCTATCCCCAGCGGAGTTCATCAGGGTTCCCCAGCATAACTTATCAATACAATCCCCCAGAGGAACCTATCTTTACAATCCCCAGCCAGAGAATCCTCCGGAATTCAATTCCCCTCAGAGTTTAAGTTTCAGTATCCCCAGCAAAGCCAGACTAATGAACCTTCTCCCCACAGAGTTTTGGGAGGGCAAATCTTGAGTTCCCCAGTGAAGTTGCCAAAGTTACTTCCCACCAAGCTGAAGATTCTCAATCTTACCTCTCCAGCATGAGTCTATTAGATTGGAACTCCCCAGTAGAAGTCATTAGGAATTCCCCAGAAGATTGGTATGCAACCCAAGCTCTTTATTCTCCAGCAACAACCAGGAATTATTCTGCCCGGCAGCAGTCAAGTTACTGTTATCTTCAGCCATCTCGGATTCATCTATCCTTTACAAGACAGCTCTCCAGCTTACATGCGCATTCATTTACATTCATATCATATAACATACGTTGCCTCATGCATCATGACATTGCATACAACTAACTCTTTACCTTTTCAGGTAAGAATCAGTCGACAGACGAAAATCATTATCTTCCGAGATTCTTTCCAGGAATAGTTCAGATGTGACCCGGACACGGCAGCATTCTAATGCTTATTCCAGATTTATCCATATGCAGTTTTACACGAGCTCATCATCAGGGAACCCTACACCGGTTCTTCCTCCAAATTCAAGATCTCTGAAAACAGTTCACGGGTTCTCCAAGTAACGGATGTTAACCTATCACTTGTTCAGTTTCTTCTCAAGACTTCTGAAAACAGTTTATGGATTCTTCCCAACAACGGATGTTAATCTATCGCTTGTTCAGATGCGACTTTTGAAAACAGTTTACGGACGCTTCCCAACAACGGATGTTGCTCTATTGCTTATTCAACTCCAAGATCTCTAAAAACAGTTCACGGGTTCTCCAAGTAACGGATGTTAACCTATCACTTGTTCAGTTTCTTCTCAAGACTTCTGAAAACAGTTCACGGGTTCTCCAAGTAACGGATGTTAACCTATCGCTTGTTCAGTTTCTTCTCAAGACTTCTGAAAACAGTTTACGGATTCTTCCCAACAACGGATGTTAATCTATCGCTTGTTCAGATGCAACTTTTGAAAACAGTTTACGGACGCTTCCCAACAACAGATGATTCTCTATTGCTTATTCAACTCCAAGATCTCTGAAAACAGTTCACGGGTTCTCCAAGTAATGGATGTTAACCTATCACTTGTTCAGTTTCTTCTCAAGACTTCTGAAAACAGTTTATGGATTCTTCCCAACAACGGATGTTAATCTATCGCTTGTTCAGATGCGACTTTTGAAAACAGTTTACGGACGCTTCCCAACAACGGATGCTGCTCTATTGCTTATTCAACTCCAAGATCTCTGAAAACAGTTCACGGGTTCTCCAAGTAACGGATGTTAACCTATCACTTGTTCAGTTTCTTCTCAAGACTTCTGAAAACAGTTTATGGATTCTTCCCAACAACGGATGTTAATTTATCGCTTGTTCAGATGCGACTTTTGAAAACAGTTTACGGACACTTCCCAACAACGGATGCTGCTCTATTGCTTATTCAACTCCAAGATCTCTGAAAACAGTTCACGGGTTCTACAAGTAACGGATGTTAACCTATCACTTGTTCAGTTTCTTCTCAAGACTTCTGAAAACAGTTTATGGATTCTTCCTAACAACGGATGTTAATCTATCGCTTGTTCAGATGCGACTTTTGAAAATAGTTTACGGACACTTCCCAACAACGGATGCTGCTCTATTGCTTATTCAACTTCAAGATTTCTGAAAACAGTTCACGGGTTCTCCAAGTAACGGATGTTAACCTATCGCTTGTTCAGATTCTTCTCCAGACTTCTGAAAACAGTTTATGGATTCTTCCCAACAACGGATGTTAATCTATCAACTTGTTCATATGCGATTTTTGAAAACAGTGTACGGATTCCTCCCAACAACGGATGTCAATCTATTGCTTATTCAGACCCCCAGTTCAGAGATGGTCCCAAGCATGGACACCTTCCTAATACTCATTCCAGATGGCATCATTAATCCCATCTCCAAATTGCATCTCTAAGCCCATTCCCGCATCCATTTCTTTGACGAGTGCAAATTTAAGGGCACTCTAGTGTCCAATCTCCTTTTACCCTCGAGTCACGAAAGGCAAACTTGACAATCTAACTCTTCGGATTCAAGAAGATTGAACAGGGGAAACTGTAGTACCCCAAAATTTGCCCTCCCTTTTCTCATTGATTTCTCATCACAAAGCCCTTGGAGATCAAGATCCAGTTAGGGTTTCATCTGCTCAAAACTTCTCCTTGCACTGTTGACCCAAATTAGGGTTTGTGTTTGCACAAAGATATTTTGACCTAAAAATGCCTAAGATGACTTTCATGCTTCATATTGGACTCCCAAGTTTACCCATATCAAGTTTCAAGTCTTGATTCCAAGTTTTGCCCAGTCAATTGGACAGTTGACCTAAAAATCAGCTGTATTGGGGAAAAAGTCAATTGTGGCCAATTGACTGTCAAATCTCATAAAAATTGACCCACATCAACATTATGAACTCACATGGACCATTTGATCAAGTTTGGATCACAATTCCATAAGAAATTTGATCAGATCATCAAAAGGGCAAAATGGTCATTTTTAGGGTTTTGACTACACAAAGGCAATTTTTGACTGTTTGACCTAGCCAATGGCAAACCAAGCTCACATATGGACTCAAGGACCCCATGGAATTGTCTTGACATGCTCAACAAGTTCAAAAGATCCCAAGTACACAAGATTGACAGTTGAATTTCCCAGCCAATTGATCAATTTTGACTGTATACTGAAAAGTCAAACTTTGACTTTTTGGTCAAAATCAAGAGTCAAGATTCATTTTTCATCAAAACATGCCAAATCATGAAACTTGTTCACCAAGAAATCAAAAATTGCAAATTAGGGTTTGAAATGAGAATTTTTCATAACTTAGAATTTTTCTAAGTTATGAAAAACCCTAATTTTTTCCCAACTTTGCCCCACTTTCTCACCAAGATTCATTTGGATTCAAGCAAAAGTCAAAACATGAAAGTTGTAGCCTATTGCATAATCTACAACTTTGATTCACAAATTTTTCCAAAAAGAGGCTTGTATCTCAAGTTACAATTTTTGGAATAAGGGTACTAAACCATTCTTAGCTTAGTGAAAATTTGACCTATTTTGGCAAGGTTTTCTACCTAATTTCAAGACCATTTTCCATATACTTCCACTTGGAATTTCAGTTTGAAATTCAAAGATGGATTGTAGTACACATTCCAAGATTTCCAAAATTTCCAAGAACTCATCAAACAACCTCATGACTTGAGAGAATCGAATTTTGCAATATGGCAAAAACTCACTTTTGAATTGGCCAATTTCCATGTTCATAACTTATGCATTTTCAAGTCAGCTTGGTTTATGCTACATTACAGGCCTCTAAACCATCCAACACTCAATAATTTAATGCATACTCATTGTGCCAAAGCCTTATTTTGTGTATCCAAGCATTGTATGCAAGATTAGGCCATAAATGGAAAAAGTGAAATAGCCATTTTTGCAAAAGCAAGCTTTATGTCATAATGAAAATCCAAGAAGTACATATCAAATCTAATTGGCACAAGTTTATGAGTTAATCACACTGATCAAGGAGAAGCTTTACAGCATGTTTAGAGGTCCTCTACCTGTCTAGAACATCAACTTGGCTTTTGCTTGCTTAAGTGTTAAGAAACTGGGCATTTCACAACATAACTTTCATCTCAGCACAAGCAAGCCTAAACAAAGTTATCAAACATATCCTAAACATCAAACACAAGCTAGAACACGAGCCAACCATCCCCAACACCCTCTCATTCCCAGAATCACCTTCAAACTGCCAAAACAGAGTTCTTACTGCAGTTTGAGTGCCAACTCTCATTCCTTTCATGCTTTCTTTCTCAAAGCTCATCAAACACATTCCCTAGCCTCACTTGAAGCTAACCAAAGCATAAAACACAACCTGTAATTCCTCTAATCAGTTCCACCATTTTCACTTTCTTGTTTTGCAGTTGGAGGTCCATAGCTCGATCCAAGGTGTTTCAAAGCAAAGTAAGTATTGGAATAGCATCACTGCACTTCAGGCAAGCTGTACAGATCATCATCTTGCCCTGAAAGCTCCCCCATTGCCAGATAGAACTTCAACTGAACAGGTATCTTCTTGAACTTCTAACTCTTATTATAGGCATCATTAGCTCTAAGTTTGTGAATAAGAGGTGTTCTACTCATGCCCCTGAATCTGTACATGCTTTTACTTTTCATTTATTTTGCCTGAGCTATGAGAATTTAAAGTCTGAATATGGAAGAAAACTTAGGTCAGGATTTGGGAATGTTATAATTCTCTCTCATTTCTGAGAGTTAGGATGAGTTCTTTACATATTTAGAATCGTGATTCAATGCTTAACACTTCTTATGTTGAAAGTTTGTGCAAAAGATCAAAGAATCCAGGTGTTTGAATTGATGAGCAAGGCGCGCGTTTTTTGTCACAGTTTTGTCTGAAGGTTGAAGAAGAAGCCACATGGGCTGGGCTTGCTTTGTCTTTTCTTTTCACACCATACTTTTGATTTCACACCCCCTGAGCCCATTTTGTTTGTTTTATTGATTTTTTGACTTTTCTTTTTTTATTCTGACTTATTTATTTTTCCTAATAATATTAAAAACTAAAAAAACATTTTTTACACCATTTTTCTATTTTTTAGACATTTATTTGTTTATATGAACCATTTGTACATAAATAATATACATATACTATTATATAGAGAAAAAAAACTAGAAAAAATAATGCAAATATAATTTATTTCTGATTTTTATTTCATTTTTTCTTTTGAAAATATTTTATACAAAATTTACTTTTTTTATAAATATTAAATATTATTATTTTTGTATATATAATACTTATTTAGTAAATAATAAAGATATTTATATATATTAATATATTTAGGGCAATAATACAAAAAATACATACATTTTTTTATTTTTATTAATATTTGACATGAAAAATACTTTTTATGAATATACTCCATTTTATTTCATTTTTGTATATAATTATTAAATATTATACATATTAAATAGTTAATATATTTATTTAATGAAATTAGGGTTTACCCTTAAAATACAAAGAAACTCCAAAAATATTTTTTTTTATTTTGTTTATTGAACATAAAAAAAAAATCCTTTTTTCCATACATATAAAAAACCTTTTTTTGCATTTTGCATCTTTATTTTATTTTCCATTTAATTTGTGCAAATTAATTATCTTGTAAATATTCCAAAATTGATGTAATAGCTAGGTTTAAATTCCTTGTCTAAATATCCCCCCATTTGAACATTTGTACCCCCCCTTCCCATATTGTGTTGTAATAGTGTAGGAATTTTACTTTTCGCACTTTAACGCTTTCTAGATATACCATGCTAGAATTAGGGTTTGTATGCAAATAAAAAGAACAAAATAGTTTGACCTAATTTCAAGATAATCTAAGCATGAAAATGGACAACACGTATCACACTTGCACCCCTAGGGGATTCCACTTGTTGCCTTCAATAAATGGGCCATATTGCATGTTAGGTTTCTCTGGGTAAAACAAACATAATTCAAATGATCATAGTCCCTCGATGACGCTTTCGGAAAGTTGCCTAAAATGATCAAGTCCCTCTCAAGAAAAATTGCCCAAAGATACTTAACACCATTGCAATTATGGTCTAAACGATGACCCGCGCCCGTCCCTTTCACATCCTAACACAAGATTGTCCACCAAATGCAATGGTGGAACAAAATTGTTAAAAGGTTTAAAACATAACAAAAATCTTTGAGAACTTTAGGGTAGATAGCTCTTAAGTACTTGTCAACTTGCAAAACAAAACACTTGCCTATTTTTCAAACCACACTTCACAAACACTTTCAAAACAAACTTTCAAAGAAACCTTGAAACATCTTTTCAAAAAGACAAACACCTTTTGTAAAACATTCGAGTAAAGAATTGTTACAAGGGTAGCCTAGACAAGGCATCTTTTTAAAAACATTTTTCAAAAGCCACACACAAAGCACCATTTCAAACAATTGAAAACCAAGGCAAGTTGATCTAAGCAAGTACCTAAGAGCCCATGGATAACCATGGATAGAAAGGGTGCTAATACCTTCCCTTTCTATAATCTACTCCCCGAACCCAAGAAAAATCTCAAAGGTTTTTGCTGTGCTTTTTAAACCTTTCCTTAGGATAAAATAAAAAGTCGGTGGCGACTCTTGCTCAACCGAAACATTTGCGAAAACAAACGCAAAACCATAGTCAGTTCTCCCACCGTATCACAGAACTGGCGACTCTGCTGGGGATTTTTTTAAAGTGGAGTAACCTTAGGGCTTAGATCACCCTCTTGCATGACTAATTGTTTGAATTGATTGCTTTATATCTTGGCTCTATTGTTTGGGTTTGCAATCCTACACCCGGATTTTGGGAAACATTTCATAGATAGCAATACGTTGTGGAAGTTGTGCGGGGTATACCGACACGGTCGAAGCAATAGCTATATTAGTGCGACATATTTGTGAGTACCGGTAACCCTTGAGTTCAATCAAGGAGAGTACGGGGCCGCTGAGTGATGTCACTAAGCACTAATGACCTAGAACCTTACTTGACCATCTTGGCCTTTTATTAGGGGTAGTGAGATGACCGGCTTTGGTGCAGTCCGAAGTTGGTAGATACTCGATACTACACTCATTGAGGGTTGTTTTCTTGGAATATTTTGGTCGCTAGTTAAGTGGCTAAACCAAAACAATGAACAATAAAAACAATTCCGTGATATTGAGCTCCTTAGAACCCGGTTACTATTTATAGGACAGGTTTTTAATCCAACTACACTCAAGAGGGTACTTACCTATGAGACCCCATGCAAGCCTGAAACTAGGGTTTGGTGTGATTTGCTTGTACATATGTTTGTGCATACATCATAAACATCATAAAGCATCATATGCATTCACTAACCATTTCAAGGATTTGGATCTTCATCTTTGTTCTTGTTTTGTAGGTCATGGAAATTCCTCGCAGAAAAACCATCCAAGTCAACCTTGTGAGAATCTCTCCTCAACTCAAGGAGCTCACCTCAAGAATTCCGGAAAGCTCATCCTTCAGTGAAAGACATGGTTGACTGCTCAGCTTAGTCAACACCAACATTGAAGAAGACATGATGAAAGTGCTATTCCAGTTCTTTGACCCTCTTCACCACTGTTTCACTTTCCCCGATTACCAGTTGGTGCCCACTTTGGAGGAGTTTTCTCAACTCCTAAGAATCCCTATCCTTAATCAACTACCCTTCAACGGTACGGAAAAGGAACCAAAGCCGGAAGATGTTGCTCGAGCATTACATCTACAACCATCCGACATCAAGGGGCATTGGGAAACCAGAAGTGACGTCAAAGGATTCTTAGCAAAATTCTTGTTTGAGAAGGCACAAGAATGTTGGAACTCATTGGACCTACAAGCCTTTGAAGAAATTGTGGCACTCCTCATCTATGGGTTGGTCTTGTTCCCAAATTCTGACCAATTGGTAGATGTCAACACCGTCAAAATCTTCTTGTCCAGGAATCCAATACCAACATTGCTTGGGGACATCCTTCACTCATTTTACACACGAACAATGAGACAGAGGGGTGTTCTCATGTGCTGTACTCCTCTCCTTGCAAGGTGGTTTATTTCGCACCTTCCACAATCTGTCTTGAAGAATGACCAAGGCTCAAGGTGGTCCCAACGGTTGATGACTCTTACTCACTCTGATGTACATTGGTGTTCTCGGTCCAGAGAAAATGCCATCATCGTCGATCGTTGTGGAGAGTTTCCTAATGTTCCTTTACTTGGAATCAGAGGAGGTATCACCTACAACCCTTGCCTAGCTTTGAGGCAATTTGGATATGCACGGAGGGATGGCCCTCATGACATGTTGATTCCTGACCTAGTTTTTGACTTCGACAACGATGCGTAAGGACTTCGCCAAAGATTCATCAGAGCTTGGGGAAGACCCAACAAGGTTGATAGCAAGACTCTGGGACACAAGAACTCAATCCCTCTTGAGCCTTATCTCAAGTGGGTACGAGCCCGAGCCCAAAGTCTGATGATGCCTTATCCTCATGTACTCCCTGTGATTAAAGAGCCCGTCAATGAAGGAGAGGTTCCCTACACCATCCTACATCCTGACATGCCTACATCGTGGGAGGAAATGCAGAAAAGTTGGATTCAACTCAAGGAGGAACGGAATACTTTTGAAGCTAGCTTCTACGCCAGTGAGAAGAAGGTTCTAGAGCTTACCCGCCGACTCCATGAGCAAGAGGCCCTCAACACCTACATCGCACCAAAGAGGATGCGCAATGTCTTTTTGCCTTGAGATGTTATTTTGTAATATTTGGCCCATGGGGCATTTATGTACTAACAAATTTCTTCTTATTAATATGACGTGCGTTCTTCTTTGTCTGCAACAATTTTGAATGTTCTAAATCCCTGAATGCATTGCATACATAAGCATACCATTCATCATGTGCATATGCAGGTCTCACGCCAGGTTTCCTTATCTGTCTGCTGTTTATTTCAGTAGGATGGATCTCGAGCAAACAGTCAAAGACCTGCAAGCTCAAAATGCACAGTTTCAGCAACTCCTGACCACCTTGGCTAAAGGTCAGGAGGATCTCAAGACCTTGCTGGGGAATAAAGACCCAGTGAAAAAGAAGAAAAAGAGACTCGGAGTGGCTACTTTAGGGAGAAGATTTGACGGAGAAGCTCGGAGAGTGCTTGAATTTCCTCCTACTTCTGATGAAGGAACCAGCAAGGGAGGTGGGGCTGCGGTACCTTCCGAGTCCGATGTGGAAGAAGAGGAGGTCGAAGAGGATGAAGACTATTCTGATCAGCAATACCCTCCAGCTGATGATAAATACAAAGGGCTAGAAGACAGGTTGGCCGCCATGGAGCTACAAAGAGTACCGGGTTTGGATTTTGAAGACTTGGGTTTGGTCGCCGGGATTGTGATTCCCCCAAAGTTCAAAGTGCCAGTGTTTGTGAGGTATGATGGGCTGTCCTGTCCAAAAATGCATCTCAGGTCCTACGTGAGAAAGATCCAACCCTATACGGCAGATAAAAACCTTTGGATTCATTTCTTTCAAGACAGCCTTTCTGGGGCTCAATTGGAGTGGTTTTATCAGCTAGAGGGAACCAGCGTCCGAAATTGGGAAGATTTGGCCACCGCTTTCTACAAGCAATATCAATACAATTCTGACCTTGCTCCTACTCGTACCCAACTTCAGGGTATGTCATTAGGAACAGGCGAAGGATTCAAAGAATACGCACAAAAATGGAGGGATTTGGCTGGCAGGGTGCAGCCTCCTTTAACCGACCGTGAACTTGTTGATATGTTTCTAGGGACCCTATCTGGGCCATTTTTCAATCATCTGATTGGTAACTCTTCCGCGGGGTTTACCGATTTGATCTTAACAGGCGAAAGAATAGAAGCTGGCATCAAGTCAGGAAAGATTCAGAAGGGTGTTGCTGCAAGTGTTGAGAAGAAGCCTTTTAAGAAGGAAACAGTTGTGGTATATTCTCAGAGAAGAGCAGGGAAGACTAAGCGCCGGCCAACTGTGGGGGCCGTAATGATTCAAAATTCTTCAAGTGAGCAGCCTCGCTATAACCAATCCAGACCAAATCAACAACGAGTGGAACGGCCACAACGGCAGTTCACCCATATTAATATGACTCCAGCGCAAGTACTTCCCCATCTGTTAAAGTTGAATCTCGCCACCATCAAGGAGGCACCAAAGAACGTGAATACGTCCTCTCCACATTATCATCCTAATGCTAAATGCGCCTACCATTCTGACAGTGTTGGGCACGACACCAATGATTGTTGGGCACTCAAGCATAAGATCCAAGACCTGATAGAGGCGAAGGAAGTGGATTTCGACGCTCCGGAGAAGCCTAACGTGATATCTGCTCCAATGCCGAAGCACGGCCGAAATGTCAATGCCATTGAAGAAGATTTGTGTGTTGCTGATGTCAATGATCTGATAACTCCATTGTTAACCTTCAAGTTGAATCTGTTAAGGGCCGGGATCTTCCCGGGATGTAAAGAAGACTGCTATTGTTGTTACTCTCTGCCGTTTGATTGTCCGTTACTGAAGAAAGGCATCCAATGCCTAATGGATAGTCGACAAATTTTGTTTGAAAAAGTTTCTGTTGTTCCAACCCATACTGAAGATGTCTCAATCATAACCATTCACGCCAATCTTTCCAAGGTCGTCAAAAAGCCTGTTAAGATTACACCAGCTACGAAATCTGTTCCTTTGAAGATAACGATGCCAGGGCCTGTCCCCTATGTTTCTGAGAAGTCGATACCATGGAACTACGGCGGCAACGTCTACTACCATGGTATTAAACAAATCGAAATAACTGAAGAAAGTTCGGATGATGAAGAAGCCAGCATTGGTAACATTGCAGGCACGAGCAAAATCACCAGGAGCGGGAGAATATTTTCTCCAGAGATTGCCCCTCCAAGAGCAATCTTTGGACCCTCATCTGCCGACAAGGTCATCCCTGTACCAATAAAACTCTCTGCTAGAACCCATTTGATTGAAGATGTTGTTGTTCCTAATATTGTCCCTCCTACTGCTGCTGATAAAGGTAAGGGAATCCAAGATGAGCTCGTCAGGACGAGGGCTCAACCCTTGGTCATCCCGGAAACCTCCAAGAAGGAAATGGATGAGATTTTGAGGATAATCAAAAGGAGTGATTACGATGTGGTAGAACAACTGGGGCAAACCCCCTCAAAGATCTCCATGCTGGCACTACTACTTTGCTCGGAAGCGCACACTAAAGCTCTGATAAAATTCCTGAAGGCAGCCCATGTGCCCCAGGAAACCTCTGCGGATCAATTTCAAAATTGCGTGGCTAGCCTGACTGCGGACAATAGATTAGGGTTCTCTGATGCCGACTTAACTCCTAAAGATAGAAACCAAAATGATGCTTTGCATATTTCAGTCGAGTACCGGGGAACTACTCTCGCGCATGTCTTGGTCGACACTGGTTCGTCGCTGAATGTACTACCTAAGAAGGCCTTGGACCGGCTAGATTGTGAAGGGTTGGAGTTGAAGCCGAGTGATATTGTTGTCAGAGCTTTCGATGGTTCAAAGAGAATGGTCCATGGGGAGGTTGAAATTCCCATCAAGATAGGCACTGAGGTGTTTAAATCTACTTTCTATGTGATGGACATTCGTCCGTCATACTCTTGCTTGCTGGGTAGGCCTTGGATACATCATGCTGGGGCAGTCACCTCCTCCTTACATCAAATGTTGAAGTATCCTGTCAAGGGAAAGATCATTACTGTCCATGGTGAGGAGGAGTACATGATTAGCCACTTGAATTCTTTCCGATATGTGGAGGTAGAAGGGGAGTTCATTGAGACGCCTTTTCAGCATTTCGAAGAAGTCCTTCTTGAAATAACAGTAGCAAAGTTGGCAGCTGAGACACTGAGGCAGATGGCCAGGATGGCATCTCTGGAGGATGCAAGAGCCGCAATAAAGGAAGGGAAGAATTCAGCATGGGGGAGTTTGCCTGACATTCCACATAAGACAGACAAATTTGGATTAGGGTTCACCACCGCAGGCCAGAAAGCTATTCGCCGTTCGAAGATTGAAAGAGCGCCAGTCAAAATCTCTCCCTACGGAATCAACGCTTTGGAGGATGAAGACAAAGAGAGCAACATCGAAGAGTGGATCTACCCAACTGTCAAAGGAGGATTGTGCAACTGGGAGGCGAAAGACCTTGTCCCCATCACTTTTATTCATCAGTAATTTATCTGCCAAACATTTCTAATTTGGTCTGTAATATTTGTTTTGAACAATCCGCACACTATCTTTTCACCTCATGCCTTGCCCGGGGCATGTAGGTCCATTTGTAAGGGTTTTGATTTTTTTTCATATCCATATGCCATGTTTAATGATTCATTGGACGTTTTTCATTTGATAAACTGCTTGTGTTCATTTTCTTTCCTTTTGCATTTTTTGTTTAAGGATGGCTATCCCTTACACACACCCACGCTCACAAATGCAGGTACCCATCCACTCCGGATTCCATGGGTGACGATTCTGCTATATCCTTCAATAACTCTGAAGATTTGGTCAATCAAGCCGAGTATGAAGATGACGAAGGTTGTGAAGTACCAGGGGAACTAGCCAGACTTCTACAGCAAGAGGAAAGAGCCATCTTACCGCACGAAGAGTCATTGGAAACTGTCAACTTAGGGACCGAGGAAGACCGGAAGGAGGTGCAAGTGGGTGCCAATCTGGAACCAAGTGTCAAGGGACGCCTAATACAGTTGTTGAATGAGTATGTTGAAATCTTCGCTTGGTCTTATGAAGACATGCCGGGTTTAGACACAGACATCGTGGTTCACCGTCTCCCCACAAGAGAGGATTGTCCACCGATCAAGCAAAAAGTCCGCCGAATGAGGCCTGACATGTCTAAAAGATCAAGGTAGAAGTAATGAAGCAATTCGACGCTGGCTTTCTGGCTGTTACGTCCTATCCTCAATGGGTCGCTAACATCGTGCCAGTACCTAAGAAAGATGGCAAAGTCAGGATGTGTATGGACTACCGGGATTTGAATAGGGCCAGCCCCAAAGATGATTTTCCGCTGCCGCACATTGACATTTTGATCGACAATACAGCTCAGCACAAAGTGTTTTCCTTCATGGATGGATTCTCGGGCTATAATCAAATCAAAATGGCCCCCGAGGATATGGAGAAAACAACTTTTGTCACACAATGGGGCACTTTCTGTTACAAGGTGATGCCGTTCGGGCTGAAGAACGCAGGGGCAACTTATCAACGCGCCATGGTAGCTTTGTTTCATGATATGATACATCATGAGATTGAAGTTTAAGTAGACGACATGATAGCTCGGTCACAAACAGAGGAAGAGCACCTTGAACATCTAGAAAAGCTGTTTTCCAGATTAAAAGAATACAAACTCAGGCTGAATCCAAGTAAATGCACTTTTGGAGTTAGGTCTGGTAAACTTCTAGGATTCATTGTAAGCAACAAAGGCATTGAAGTCGACCCAGCAAAAGTGAAAGCAATACAAGAGATGCCTGCTCCCCGTACTGAAAAGGAGGTTAGAGGGTTCTTGGGGCGCTTGAACTACATTGCCAGATTCATCTCGCATCTGACTTCTACCTGTGAGCCAATTTTCAAACTCTTGAAGAAAGATCAGGTAGTCGAATGGAACGACGATTGCCAAACTGCTTTTGATAAAATCAAGGAGTATTTGCTAGAACCTCCTATTCTGATGCCACCTGTCGAAGGAAGACCATTGATCATGTATTTGACCGTCTTGGATAACTCAATGGGGTGTGTTTTGGGCCAGCATGACGAGTCTGGTCGAAAAGAGCATGCTATTTATTACCTTAGCAAAAAGTTTACCGACTGTGAGACTCGCTAATCACTGCTCGAGAAAACTTGTTGCGCTTTGGTATGGGCTGCTCGCCGACTAAGGCAGTATATGTTGACTCATACTACCTTGTTGATTTCCAAAATGGATCATATCAAGTATATCTTCGAAAAGCCCGCTTTATCTGGGAGGATAGCCAGATGGCAGATGATCCTAACTGAGTATGACATCCAATACACCACCCAAAAAGCTATAAAAGGGAGTGTGCTAGCTGACCATCTGGCTCATCAAGCTATCGAAGACTATCAACCCATGAGATTTGACTTCCCAGACGAGGACATCATGAATTTGGACAACATTGAAGGTAACGGACCGTATGACGGACCCGAAAAGGGATCCCGATGGACCCTGTACTTTGATGGTGCTTCAAATGCACTCGGAAATGGTATCGGTGCAGTGCTCATCTCCCCGGAAGGTTGTCACACACCTTTCACGGCCCGACTTTGCTTCAGCTGCACAAACAACATGGCTGAGTACGAAGCTTGCATCTTTGGTCTCAAGGCTGCCATAGACTTGGGGATCAAATCTTTGATCGTATTTGGGGATTCGGCTTTGGTTATCAGTCAAATCAAAGGAGAGTGGGATACCAAGCATCCTAATCTTATCCCATACAAAGAACATGTCCTGACATTGTTGCCTCATTTCGAGCAAATTACCTTCGAGCATTTCCCGTGAGAAGAGAATCAGCTAGCAGATGCTCTGGCAACGATGTCTTCCATGTTTAAACTCAACTGGGATAACAAGGCTCCCCAAATCACCATCGAGCGAATGGATGAACCTGCGCATTGTCACGAGATTAATACTGAAGAAGTAGTGGAACAACCCTGGTTCCATGAAATCAAAAGGTATCTCGAGACCAGAGATTATCCCGAAGGAGCTTCCGTAAATGACAAGAAGTTCTTAAGTAAATTTGCTGCTAAGTGCTTCCTGAGCAACGGCATCCTTTACAAACGAAGCCATGATTGCGTATTACTCCGATGCGTAGACAAAGCTGAAGCAGAGTTGATCATGACTGATATACACAGCGGCACATTTGGCACCCACTTGAGCGGGCATACAATGGCTAAGAAGATCCTAAGGGCAGGCTATTATTGGTCTACCATGGAAGCTGACTGCCATCAACATTCCCGTACTTGCCACAAGTGTCAAGTCTACGCTGACAAAGTTCATATCCCTCTGGTTCCTCTCAACGTTCTGACTGCTCCTTGGCCATTTGCAATGTGGGGCATTGACATGATTGGAGAGATCAAGCCCACGGCTTCCAACGGACATCGCTTCATCCTGGTTGCCATTGACTATTTCACCAAATGGGTCGAAGCAGCTTCCTTCGCCTCTGTTACTAAAAATGTGGTTGCCCGCTTCATCAAGCAAAATCTCATATGCCGGTATGGTGTTCCAGACAGGATCATCACAGACAACGGTACAAATCTGAATAACACAATGATCACCGCTTTGTGCGAACAGTTCAAGATTTATCATCACAATTCATCTCCCTATCGGCCAAAGATGAACGGTGCTGTTGAAGCTGCGAACAAAAACATTAAGAAGATCATTCAGAAAATGACAGTCACTTACAAAGACTGGCATGAGATGTTACCGTTTGCTCTACATGGATACCGTACGACGGCACGCACTTCAACCGGGGCAACCCCATTTTCTTTGGTATATGGCATGGAAGCTGTCTTGCCTATGGAAGTTCAGATTCCTTCTCTAAGGATTATGAAGGATGCAGGTTTGAATGAAGATGATTGGATGCAGACCCGACTTGATCAACTCAATCTGATCGACGAGAAGCGACTCGCTGCTATATGCCATGGTCAGGCGTATCAAAAACGGATGATCAAGGCCTTCAATAAGAAGGTCAGACGTCAAGTGTATCAAGTCGGAGATCTCGTAATCAAGGGGATTATCTTGCCGCAAAGTGATCCCAGGGGCAAATGGACTCCTACATATGAAGGACCATTTGTGATCAAGAGCATATTTTCTGGTGGTGCAATGATTCTGACCACCATGGACGGCGACGATTTGCCGCACCCTGCGAATGCAGACATAGTCAAAATATACTACGCATAAAATAACCCGACAAGTCGAAAACCCGAAAGGGCGGCTTGGGCAAAAATGGGCATCCCGGTGAACCGAAAACTCGAAAGGGCGGTTCAGGCAAAAATTAGGGATAAAAACAAAAAAATCTGTACACCCGGCAAGTCGAAAACCCGAAAGGGCGGCTTGGGCAAAAAGGGGTTTCCCGGTGGATCGAAAACCCGAAAGGGCGATTCAGGCAAAAGTTAGGGAATTAAAGCGTATGACTATGTCTCGTCGGATCACTTCAAAGACAATCTCTTCATCAACCAGTTCCAGGCTTCGGATCAATCCAGTCATCGGCAAACGAAGCATTGATGGACAAATATTCAGAATTGTGAAGGCTATAGCGGAATGGAATCCTATGGAATTATTTCACATAGCCATCTTTATTTTGTATAAGTCTTTCAATATTTACGACAAAATCCTCTTACTAGGATGACTGTCTCCTTTGTACAAATATACTCAGAAAAAGTTAATACAAATACTCTCCCCAGAAATTTGTGTCATTTCCTTTTTTTTTCTCTTGCACTAATTGTTTTATTTTGAGAAACGTCCAATGTTTTGTTAAATAGGCATATGCATTTGAACATAATCATTTCCTTATGAATCAAGAAAGAGAATTACTGATAGGTTGAAGGTACAGTTGGATATCTTGACACCCTTTCAAAGGAAACTTCTAGGAGATTTGGAATCCATATCCCCAGCAAACCCTGAAACTTATCCCCAGTAGATTCTGGAAGCTTATCCCCTACAGAGTACGGACGTCTCTCTCGAGCTTTATTCAAAGTTATTCCTCACAAGGGCTTATAACTGGGTTATCCTCAGCTTATTGCCACGGAAGATCGCACTCGCCAAGTTATTTCCTATCCCCAGCGGAGTTCATCAGGGTTCCCCAGCATAACTTATCAATACAATCCCCCAGAGGAACCTATCTTTATAATCCCCAGCCAGAGAATCCTCCGGAATTCAATTCCCCTCAGAGTTTAAGTTTCAGTATCCCCAGCAAAGCCAGACTAATGAACCTTCTCCCCACAGAGTTTTGGGAGGGCAAATCTTGAGTTCCCCAGTGAAGTTGCCAAAGATACTTCCCACCAAGCTGAAGATTCTCAATCTTACCTCTCCAGCATGAGTCTATTAGATTGGAACTCCCCAGTAGAAGTCATCAGGAATTCCCCAGAAGATTGGTATGCAACCCAAGCTCTTTATTCTCCAACAACAACCAGGAATTATTCTTCCCGGCAGCAGTCAAGTTACTGTTATCTTCAGCCATCTCGGATTCATCTATCCTTTACAAGACAGCTCTCCAGCTTACGTGCGCATTCATTTACATTCATATCATATAACATACGTTGCCTCATGCATCATGACATTGCATACAACTAACTCTTTACCTTTTCAGGTAAGAATCAGTCGACAGACGAAAATCATTATCTTCCGAGATTCTTTCCAGGAATAGTTCAGATGTGACCCGGACACGGCAGCATTCTAATGCTTATTCCAGATTTATCCATATGCTGTTTTACATGAGCTCATCATCAGGGAACCCTACACCGGTTCTTCCTCCAAATTCAAGATCTCTGAAAACAGTTCACGGGTTCTCCAAGTAACGGATGTTAACCTATCACTTGTTCAGTTTCTTCTCAAGACTTCTGAAAACAGTTTATGGATTCTTCCCAACAACGGATGTTAATCTATCGCTTGTTCAGATGCGACTTTTGAAAACAGTTTACGGACGCTTCCCAACAACAGATGCTGCTCTATTGCTTATTAAACTCCAAGATCTCTGAAAACAGTTCACGGGTTCTCCAAGTAACGGATGTTAACCTATCACTTGTTCAGTTTCTTCTCAAGACTTCTGAAAACAGTTTACGGATTCTTCCCAACAACGGATGTTAATCTATCGCTTGTTCAGATGCAACTTTTGAAAACAGTTTACGGACGCTTCCCAACAACGGATGATGCTCTATTGCTTATTCAACTCCAAGATCTCTGAAAACAGTTCACGGGTTCTCCAAGTAACGGATGTTAACCTATCACTTGTTCAGTTTCTTCTCAAGACTTCTGAAAATAGTTTATGGATTCTTCCCAACAACGGATGTTAATCTATCGCTTGTTCAGATGCGACTTTTGAAAATAGTTTACGGACGCTTCCCAACAACGGATGTTGCTCTATTGCTTATTCAACTCCAAGATCTCTGAAAACAGTTCACGGGTTCTCCAAGTAACGGATGTTAACCTATCACTTGTTCAGTTTCTTCTCAAGACTTCTGAAAACAGTTTATGGATTCTTCCCAACAACGGATGTTAATCTATCGCTTGTTCAGATGCGACTTTTGAAAACAGTTTACGGACACTTCCCAACAACGGATGCTGCTCTATTGCTTATTCAACTCCAAGATCTCTGAAAATAGTTCACGGGTTCTCCAAGTAACAGATGTTAACCTATCACTTGTTCAGTTTCTTCTCAAGACTTCTGAAAACAGTTTATGGATTCTTCCCAACAATGGATGTTAATCTATCGCTTGTTCAGATGCAACTTTTGAAAACAGTTTACGGACACTTCCCAACAACGGATGCTGCTCTATTGCTTATTCAACTTCAAGATTTCTGAAAACAGTTCACGGGTTCTCCAAGTAACGGATGTTAACCTATCGCTTGTTCAGATTCTTCTCCAGACTTCTGAAAACAGTTTACGGATTCTTCCCAACAACGGATGTTAATCTATCAACTTGTTCAGATGCGATTTTTGAAAACAGTTTACGGATTCCTCCCAACAACGGATGTCAATCTATTGCTTATTCAGACCCCCAGTTCAGAGATGGTCCCAAGCATGGACACCTTCCTAATACTCATTCCAGATGGCATCATTAAGCCCATCTCCAAATGGCATCTCTAAGCCCATTCCCGCATCCATTGCTTTGACGAGTGCAAATTTAAGGGCACTCTAGTGTCCAATCTCCTTTTACCCTCGAGTCACGAAAGGCAAACTTGACAATCTAACTCTTCGGATTCAAGAAGATTGAACAGGGGAAACTGTAGTACCCCAAAATTTGCCCTCCCTTTTCTCATTGATTTCTCATCACAAAGCCCTTGGAGATCAAGATCTAGTTAGGGTTTCATCTACTCAAAACTTCTCCTTGCACTGTTGACCCAAATTAGGGTTTGTGTTTGCACAAAGATATTTTGACCTAAAAATGCCTAAGATGACTTTCATGCTTCATATTGGACTCCCAAGTTTACCCATATCAAGTTTCAAGTCTTGATTCCAAGTTTTACCCAGTCAATTGGACAGTTGACCTAAAAATCAGCTGTATTGGGGAAAAAGTCAACTGTGGCCAATTGACAGTCAAATCTCATAAAAATTGACCCACATCAACATTATGAACTCACATGGACCATTTGATCAAGTTTGGATCACAATTCCATAAGAAATTTGATCAGATCATCAAAAGGGCAAAATGGTCATTTTTAGGGTTTTGACTACACAAAGGCAATTTTTGACTGTTTGACCTAGCCAATGGCAAACCAAGCTCACATATGGACTCAAGGACCCCATGGAATTGTCTTGACATGCTCAACAAGTTCAAAAGATCCCAAGTACATAAGATTGACAGTTGAATTTCCCAGTCAATTGATCAATTTTGACTGTATACTGAAAAGTCAAACTTTGACTTTTTGGTCAAAATCAAGAGTCAAGATTCATTTTTCATCAAAACATGCCAAATCATGAAACTTGTTCACCAAGAAATCAAAAATTGCAAATTAGGGTTTGAAATGAGAATTTTTCATAACTTAGAATTTTTCTAAGTTATGAAAAACCCTAATTTTTCCCCAACTTTGCCCCACTTTCTCACCAAGATTCATTTGGATTCAAGAAAAAGTCAAAACATGAAAGTTGTAGCCTATTGCATAATCTACAACTTTTATTCACAAAGTTTTCCCAAAAATGGCTTGTATCTCAAGTTACAAATTTTGGAATAAGGGTACTAAACCATTCTTAGCTTAGTGAAAATTTGACCTATTTTGGCAAGGTTTTCTACCTAACTTCAAGACCATTTTCCATATACTTCCACTTGGAATTTAAGTTTTAACTTCAAATATGGATTGTAGTACACATTCCAAGCTTTCCAAAATGTCCAAGAACTCATCAAACAACCTCATGACTTGAGAGAATCGAATTTTGCAATATGGCAAAAACTCACTTTTGAATTGGCCAATTTCCATGTTCATAACTTATGCATTTTCAAGTCAGCTTGGTTTATGCTACATTACAGGCCTCTAAACCATCCAACACTCAATAATTTAATGCATACTCATTGTGCCAAAGCCTTATTTTGTGTATCCAAGCATTGTATGCAAGATTAGGCCATAAATGGAAAAAGTGAAATAGCCATTTTTGCAAAAGCAAGCTTTATGTCATAATGCAAATCCAAGAAGTACAGATCAAATCTAATTGGCACAAGTTTATGAGTTAATCACACTGATCAAGGAGAAGCTTTGCAGCATGTTTAGAGGTCCTCTACCTGTCTAGAACATCAACTTGGCTTTTGCTTGCTTAAGTGTTAAGAAACTGGGCATTTCACAACATAACTTTCATCTCAGCACAAGCAAGCCTAAACAAAGTTATCAAACATATCCTAAACATCAAACACAAGCTAGAACACGAGCCAACCATCCCCAACACCCTCTCATTCCCAGAATCACCTTCAAACTGCCAAAACAGAGTTCTTACTGCAGTTTGAGTGCCAACTCTCATTCCTTTCATGCTTTCTTGCTCAAAGCTCATCAAACACATTCCCTAGCCTCACTTGAAGCTAACCAAAGCATAAAACACGACCTGTAATTCCTCTAATCAGTTCCACCATTTTCACTTTCTTGTTTTGCAGTTGGAGGTCCATAGCTCGATCCAAGGTGTTTCAAAGCAAAGTAAGTATTGGAATAGCATCACTGCACTTCAGGCAAGTTGTACAGATCATCATCTTGCCCTAAAAGCTCCCCCATTGCCAGATAGAACTTCAACTGAACAGGTATCTTCTTGAACTTCTAACTCTTATTATAGGCATCATTAGCTCTAAGTTTGTGAATAAGAGGTGTTCTACTCATGCCCCTGAATCTGTACATGCTTTTACTTTTCATTTATTTTGCCTGAGCTATGAGAATTTAAAGTCTGAATATGGAAGAAAACTTAGGTCAGGATTTGGGAATGTTAAAATTCTCTCTCATTTCTGAGAGTTAGGATGAGTTCTTTACATATTTAGAATCGTGATTCAATGCTTAACACTTCTTATGTTGAAAGTTTGTGCAAAAGATCAAAGAATCCAGGTGTTCGAATTGATGAGCAAGGCACGCGTTTTTTGTCACAGTTTTGTCTGAAGGTTGAAGAAGAAGCCACATGGGCTGGGCTTGCTTTGTCTTTTCTTTTCACACCATACTTTTGATTTCACACCCCCTGAGCCCATTTTGTTTGTTTTATTGATTTTTTGACTTTTCTTTTTTTATTCTGACTTATTTATTTTTCCTAATAATATTAAAAACTAAAAAAAAAATTTTACACCATTTTTCTATTTTTTTAGACATTTATTTGTTTATATGAACCATTTGTACATAAATAATATACATATACTATTATTTAGAAAAAAAAACTAGAAAAAATAATGCAAATATAATTTATTTCTGATTTTTATTTCATTTTTTCTTTTGAAAATATTTTATACAAAATTTACTTTTTTTATAAATATTAAATATTATTATTTTTGTATATATAATACTTATTTAGTAAATAATAAAGATATTTATATATATTAATATATTTAGGGCAATAATACAAAAAATACATACATTTTTTTATTTTTATTAATATTTGACATGAAAAATACTTTTTATGAATATACTCCATTTTATTTAATTTTTGTATATAATTATTAAATATTATACATATTAAATAGTTAATATATTTATTTAATGAAATTAGGGTTTACCCTTAAAATACAAAGAAACTCCAAAAATATTATTTTTTTTATTTTGTTTATTGAACATAAAAAAAAATATCCTTTTTTCCATACATATAAAAAACCTTTTTTGCATTTTGCATCTTTATTTTATTTTCCATTTAATTTGTGCAAATTAATTATCTTGTAAATATTCCAAAATTGATGTAATAGCTAGGTTTAAATACCTTGTCTAAATATCCCCCCATTTGAACATTTGTACCCCCCTTCCCATATTGTGTTGTAATAGTGTAGGAATTTTACTTTTCGCACTTTAACGCTTTCTAGATATACCATACTAGAATTAGGGTTTGTATGCAAATAAAAAGAACAAAATAGTTTGACCTAATTTCAAGATAATCAAAGCATGAAAATGGACAACACGTATTACACTTGCACCCCTAGGGGATTCCACTTGTTGCCTTCAATAAATGGGCCATATTGCATGTTAGGTTTCTTTGGGTAAAACAAACACAATTCAAATGATCATAGTCCCTCGATGACGCTTTCGGAAAGTTTCCTAAAATGATCAAGTCCCTCTCAAGAAAAATTGCCCAAAGATACTTAACACCATTGCAATTATGGTCTAAACGATGACCCGCGCCCGTCCCTTTCACATCCTAACACAAGATTGTCCACCAAATGCAATGGTGGAACAAAATTGTTAAAAGGTTTAAAACATAACAAAAATCTTTGAGAACTTTAGGGTAGATAGCTCTTAAGTACTTGTCAACTTGCAAAACAAAACACTTTCCTATTTTTCAAACCACACTTCACAAACACTTTCAAAACAAACTTTCAAAGAAACCTTGAAACATCTTTTCAAAAAGACAAACACCTTTTGTAAAACATTCGAGTAAAGAATTGTTACAAGGGTAGCCTAGACAAGGCATCTTTTTTAAAACATTTTTCAAAAGCCACACACAAAGCACCATTTCAAAAAATTGAAAACCAAGGCAAGTTGATCTAAGCAAGTACCTAAGAGCCCATGGATAACCATGGATAGAAAGGGTGCTAATACCTTCCCTTTCTATAATCTACTCCCTGAACCCAAGAAAAATCTCAAAGGTTTTTGCTGTGCTTTTTAAACCTTTCCTTAGGATAAAATAAAAAGTCGGTGGCGACTCTTGCTCAACCAAAACATTTGCGAAAACAAACGCAAAACCATAGTCAGTTCTCCCACCGTATCACACATGGTATGAAACTTCGATTGTGCTCTCGTACAATCCAATTCTCATTTCTATTCAGATTTAAACCTCGAAGAACACCCTTGTGAATTTCAACATACGGCTCAACTTCAAGCTCATTATGCACAACATACAAATGCACTTGATCCCGTTCGACCATTATACTGTCACAACTTTATTTCCAATTAGCTTCTTACCTTCTTTTTTTTTCAACAACATGAGATTTGGGGAGTCCAATTGATTGAACATTTGACAGATATTCAGTACAAAACTCAACCGCTTCTTCAACAATATATCGTTCAGCAATACAACCCTCTGGTCGACTTCGGTTTTTCACATACCCTTTTAATATTTTCATATAACGTTCAGTAGGGTACATCCATCTCATATAAGCTGGTCTGCACAGTTGTGTCTCTTTGACAAGATGAACGACAAGATGAACCATTATGTCAAAAAACGAGGGAGGGAAATACATTTCAAGATCACCCAAATAACAACTATTTCTTTTTGCTATGTTGGTAAGATCTCAGGATCGATCACCTTGCTGCAAATTGACTTGAAGAAAAAACACAATTTAGTTATTGCGCTTCTTACTTTTTCTGGAAGAATAGAACGTATACCTATAGGTAGAAAATGTTCCATTATAACATGGCAATCATGCGTCTTTAAACTCTTTAACTTGAGGTCTTGCATAGACACAAGTCTTCTAATATCTGATGAGTAGCCTTCTAGAACTTTAACCTCACTTAGGAACTTACACAATATTTTTTTCTCCTTTCTGGATAGAGTGTAAACAGCAGGTGGTAGATATGTTCGTCTTCCTTTTTTCACGGGTCCCAATTCAGTTCTTATTCCCATCTCTACCATGTCCTCCCTTGCTTTAAGACCATCCTTAGACTTCCCTTTTATATTGAGTAACGTACCAATAACACTGTCAAATACATTTTTTTCAATATGCATAACATCAAGGAAATATCTTACGTACAAAGATTTCCAATATGGCAATTCAAAAAAAAATCGACCTCTTCTTCCACCCACCTGTAACAACTTTATGTGCAAAAGGCTTGCCAAACTGAATACTCACATCTTTCACCTTTTCAAATAATTGATCACCTGTCAATCCAGGCGGAGCTCTACGTTGTTCGGTATCTCAGTTGAACTCTTTTCTCCATCCACGATATTGATGTTTAGAATTTAAGAATCTACGATGACCGAGAAAGACATTCTTCTGACAAAGTTTCAATCGCATCGTATCGGTTCCATCTTCACAGATAGGATACGCTTTTTCACCTTTAATGATATACCCGGATAGATTTCCGTAGGCCGGAAAATCGTTAATTGTTCCAAACAACATCGCCCTCAAGTTGAAACTTTCTTTCCTATACCCATCATAAACCTCCACACCGTTCTCCCACAAAATCTTCAAATCTTCGATTAAAGGTTCCAAATATACGTCTATGTCATTTCCTGGTTGTTTAGGCCCAGAAATTAACATAGATAACATCATGTACTTACGCTTCATACATAGCCACGGAGGTAGGTTATAAATCATAAGAATCACAGGCCATGTGCTATGCGAGATACTTTGAATACCGTGTGGGTTCATTCCATCAGTAGACAATGCCAAGCGAAGATTTCTTGCTTCTTTTCCAAATTCAGGATAATCATTATCAATTTTCATCCACTGTGGTGAATCTGCTGGATGTCGAAACTTTCCATCAACAATTCTTTCATCTGCATGCTAAGTTAAGTGTCTTGAATCGGTTTCACTACGATACATCCGTCTAAATCTCGGAATTATAGGAAAATACCATAAGACTTTTGTCGGAGACAACTTTTTCTTATATCGAGGGGCACCACATTTAGGACACTCATTTAACGATGCATACTCGTTTTGAAACAAAACGTAATCTTTTGGACAGGCATGTATCTTGTCATAGCTCATGCCAATAGAGTACAACATCTTTTTGGCCTCATACGTTCGATTGGGGAGAACATTATCCTCTGGTAGCATATCTTTCATAAGGGCTAATAACTCTGTGAAACTTTTATCCGACCATCCATTGCCCTCCTTTAAGTTGTATAACTTTAATACCGTAGACAATCTTGTGAATTTTGTACAACCATTATACAACGGTTTCTCTGCATCGCTTACCAACCTCTCGAACATTTTGGGATAATCATTAAGATCTTCTTCAAGTGCTTCTGCAATCTCTTCAACTCGATCATAATCGTATGTATATGTGCCATTGTCGTTTGAAGCATACGTCCTATTATCCCCCGATTCATCATTCCCGTCACTTTTCTCACCATGCATATTCCAACATGTATAACTTCTATCAATTCCATACCGTATTAAATACGATGCCAACTGAACCGCGTCAACCTGATTCCCATAACAACAACACAAACAAGGACATGTCATTTGACCGGGGTCTTCGGCGTGCGCAACAGTAAACTTAACGAATTCTGATACCCTGTTCTTGTACTCTTTCAACAATCGATTGGAATACATCCATGTCTTATCCATGGTTTACGGTTTCTAAGTCAATCTGAGCTAAATGATAAATTAGAAAACAAAACCAATACTCAAAACTTGCACTTGCTCTTGCACAACCATATAACAAAACCAATACTCAATACTTTTCACTAAATTCATTTTATTCTATCAACTACTTTAGTACACAAGTATAACACAAGAAACCATAAACAAGAAACTATCATTGCTCAAAATCAATCATAAAAAGCACACGAAAAAAACAATATATTAATAGAGTTAACAATATATATATATGGCTACCTTTATTAAATATTTTGTTACGCTCTCTATTATTTCTCTCTTAGCTTGTTTTACCAATGCACAACTTGTTAATATAAATGATGTTTGATAAAATAAAAAGCACATGAAAATGTGTTGTTTTCTACTAATATTTATTCCATAGAAGTTGTAAAAATAATCTATATTCATAATATGTGAGGTATTAGCCAGTAGCCACACAAATAAGTTGAAAATTAAGATGAGTTGTCAGTTCAAATATGTAATAATTTCTAAGAATTATTAGAAGATAGTCACATCTTTATTCATACAAAACTATTCTAGAAATTAGAATCAAAGCAAGCATAGAACAATTTATTCATACAAAACTATACTAGAAATTGAAATACCTAGAGTTGAGTTGTGTAACTTTGTGTTGTATATTGTTGTGATTTCTGATGCAGCAAACTTTGTGATTTCACCTTGCGTTTCTCCTGTGGCAAGTGATGGTCGTTGTTCTGATGAAAGAGTACTGATGAACGGAGCCGGAGCTCCTGATGAGGAAGTCTTGAAACTGCCCCCGGTGGTCCTGAACAAGAAGACGGAGGCAGAGGTCCTGATGAACGGAGGCAGAGGTCCTGAATAAGAAGACGGTGGCAAGTGGTGATCGTGACGAAAATCTGCTCGTAGATGCTAACGGCGGCAAAGCTTTGGTTTAGGGCTTTGATGATTTCGTGAAGAACAATAGAAAAGTGATGATACGAATTTTTGATAATTATTATAAAACTACCTACGAAAGCGCTTTTAAAAGCGCTTTCTAAAGGTCACCTATAACAGCGCTTTTTAATGTAAAAGCGCTTTCGTAGCATATCCTATAGCAGCGCTTTTAAAAGCGCTTTCTAAAGGCCAGCTTTAGCAGCGCTTTGTAAAAGCGCTTTCTAAGGCTAACCTTTAGCAGCGCTTTTGAAAAGCGCTTTCTTAAGGTACCCTCTGAAAGGCACCCTTTAGCAGCTCTTCTCAAAAAGCGCTTTCTAAGGGTGACCTTTAGCAGCGCTTTTGAAAAGCGCTTTCTTAAGGCACCCTTTGAAAGCGCTTTTTTAAAGCGATTTTTTTTAAAACCTACAGCAGCGCTTTTTCCTAAAAGCGCTTTTGTATGTGTGCTGCTAAAACTTATTTTTGGCGTAGTGAAAGGTGAGATGTTAGAGCACTTGAATGGTTTATAGACATGAACTCAAGGCTCTAAACATGCTAATGATAATAATAGAAATAATAATTAACTTGGTTCCTTATAGGTCTCACAAGTACATACCTTGTATCTCAAGCAACTAAGCAAGAAGTTCAAAATAGTAAGGCAAAAGTTCAACATAGAAAAGTATATATAAAGATTGATCTAATGAGGTAAATTTATTCTCAAACCCCAAAGGGTTATCCTTGAACGTATGCTTCCCCAATCATAGATCAATACACAAAGGAACTCAATCATATGGCCCCAAATGTTAACCAAGACAAACAATGATCATGTCTAATGATTAAATCAAAGGAAAATAGTAAAAGGATAAATATATTCAAACAAAAATATTTAAAGCAATATGAGAACATCACAAGTAATAATCAAGTATCACCACACATTCAAAGTTGAAGGGAAATGGAAAATGGAATTGAAAGATGGAAACTAGCTCCACAAGGCGTCCATACAAGCAAACTTAACAAATAATTTTCAAATGAAAGAAAATTGATCAAGAAATGTGTGAGAAAATTATACAGTCATAAAAAAAACATTCATGAACATCTACATAATTTTTTGCATATTTTATGTCAAGGAAAAGTTGAAAAAATATTCAAATAACAAGACTAGTTGTAAACTAAGACAAACTAGACACATTGCACCATAAAATGGGCGAAAAATATCAAAACAAAAAATAAAAATAATTAAAAAACATTATGGACTCGAAACATATAGAAGTATGTAAAAATATTTTTTTACATTTTTTATGTCAATGTAATGTTCAAAATTAAATCTAACTTCTAGCTTATAAGCAAGTGAATTTAACAAAATATTACTCAAATTTGTCAATTTTAGAATTAAATGCAAACAATTATTTTAAAAATGAGATGAAAATCTCTAAATCAACCTATCAACATAAGGAAGTTATAAAATATTTTTGGGGATTTTTTAGATCAATGAAAAATAGAAAATACAATCAAAAATGCCAAAAAGTGATTAAAATACCTAATTAAACTCCTTGAGTTTTTTTAATCATTCAAAAATGATAAAAAGATAATATAAATTTCAAAATAAAAAATTAGACTAAAAATAAAGTCTAACATTTTTTTGTAAATTTTTTAGATAGGTGAAACTATTTAAAATAAATTTGGTAAAACAAATAAAATGAACTAAAAGTCAAATAAACTTCACATCTATAACACCTGATATACACAAAAGCGTTGTGAACAAATTTTGATCATGCTCAATCAAAGTCATCCACATAATCATCCCTACCAACGAAACCATGCCCAAACGCATTCTCTCAGTTTCACAAGGCAATGTTCAGATCGTGATATCTTCCTCATTTCTCAATGAAAATGCACGATGTAAACACCAAAATTCAAGATCAAAGTATGGAGAACACAATAGCAACAAGGATTTTTGAAAATGGATCATGCATCATAGAGAAATTAGGGCATGAAAACCGCTGCATGAAAGAAAATTCAAAAATACAGATCCAACATCCAAACTTCATATCCATATTTCTCTCTCGTTTCTCAATAAAATCAAACGATCCAAACATAAAAAATGTTCACAAAATAACAAGGATTCATGTAATGCTCATGGATTTTTCAAATGATGCAAGATCAAAGCAACAAATGAGCATGAAGCCACTGACACATGAAGTTTATAAAACTTGCAGAGAACAACAATCAAGCTTCAATTCACACATGAATATACTTTAGGCCTATAGTCCGGCCAACTAAACCATCATAATCATGATTCAAAGCAATAATGCAAGCTGAAATGATAAATCGAAGTTCAAAGGAACTTACCTCAAAGTGAAAAATAAATTCACTAGTGCCTTTGATTCTGAAGTAAGAAACCCTAAACAAATTGATCTTCAAGCTCCAAAGAAAGAGAGAAATAGCAAGAATCTTCAATAATCTGCCCGAAAATTGCAAACTCGAGATTGCTACTTTGAGAAATTGAAGAAGAAATTAAAATTTGGTTTATGCTCAATAAGAGGTACGTGTGGAATGAGAGTGAAGTGAGGTTGCTTATATAGAAAGATAAAGTGTGGTGAGTAAGTTTGCTTGAGGGTAGAAAGAGAAATCAACAACATTCCATGTGAGGAGTATGTGACTGAGGTGTAATGTTTTATGTGGACTTAGCTAAGTTTTTGTTGCGTTTTGGAATGTATATGAAGTCATGAGGAGTGTGTGATAGTGAGTTTCCATATGTGCACATGGGGAGGAGTATTTGAGAGACTTTACAAATGTTACCATTTTTTGAAAATATGTTATTTCGTGTGCATGATGGCATGAATGTTGCCTGACCATTTTGAGTGAGAAAAGTGTGTGGTATGCGTCTAAGTGAGGGGTGCAAAAATAATGCTGCAAAAAACAAAGAAAAAAACAATATGTGCACAAAATATCAAACACTATGATCAGCTTTCCTCCTCTTTTTATATCCTTTCCATCTCTTGGCCAAATGATGTGAGCTTTAGCTTTTTGGAAAGCTGGTAATATGATGAACAACTTTGGTGTTAATGAGAAAATGAATTGATGCCCTGAAGATACTTAATTTTGACCATGAAGTTTGTTCCATGAAGCTGCACATGAGCCATGCAGGATTCTATCATGCCATACATCGTGTTGTTGGCCTTTTGATGATACTGACTTCCATTTAAAATATCTTGAATTGTGCTCATCAAAACGAGGTACAATCTGAAGCAAAATTGAAGGTGATAGCATACTCTCTAACTTTGATGTTCATCACAAATCCAAACATGACCATATTCATGGATAAAATTGAGCCTAAACCAATGCCTTCCACCTGTTTGACAAAATTTAAATCCTGGCACGCGTGCATATTGGTTGGTCATGCTTGTACCTTGTCATCTTTAAAACCTCAAATCCATAGCATGATATCTCTCTTACTACTGAACCAAATGATATTATGTAAAGAGCAAAGTTATAGAGGAGAGTTCCAATTTCACTTTTGATGTTGATAACTTTTCAACAAAATAAATAATTCCAAAAGAAAAATGATGATGAACATGTGCCCAAAAGGTGTTTGATAAGTCTTGGCCTGATGCGCGTGCGGGCTTCTCATGTTGGGCAATTTAACAATTTCAAACAACACAATCTTAAACTTAATATCTCCTTCTACACTGAACCAAATGCAAAAATATTTGAAATTTTTTTTGAGGGGATCAAACAAACTTCAATTCTCTAGTTGACACTTTTTAAAATTGAATTCATTTGGATCTTCAAAACTGGCTATGAAGAGAGTGGATTTTTAGGTCAAAACCTTAAAATTCTCTAAGTGTCAGAAACTTCTAAGCACTATAAATTTCTCTTCTTTAATTTTTTGGACTTGAGCTCACAAGTACAAAGTTGAAGAAATTTGTCTCCTCTTTTAATGAATACAAAGTTTGCTCAAAATGAATAAAAAATGAGTGAGTTGTGATTTTTCAAAGTTCAGCTTACAACACTTAAAGACTTAGAAAATTTCTAGTTATCAAGTTAACTTCTTTCACAAGTTACATAAAAATTCATTAATTCTCTTGTTTTCCTTCCATTATTGATAATATAACATGAAAATATGGGTATTGAACTGAGTGTTGACCAAAAGTTCTCTTGGTCAACAGTTGACTTTTGCTGACTTTTACTCAAATGATTGTTTTACCCCAATTGATCAATTGAACCACTTCCAATCAAAATTAATGCTCAATATTTCAATAATAAGTGCTCATGGATATGTATAGAAGCATGGAATCAAGTCTTACCCAAAAAGTCAGAGATATCTTGATTAAATAAAAAAAAACCTAACTTTGGCCTTCTGTGTTAGGAGATGACGATCCAATTTCAAAACCCTAATTCCAAGGAACATGATTATGTGCGAAGTATCATAAAAAATTCGAATACTTTAGATGTCCTTTTATGAATTTGACCTAATTCCAAGAAGATCTTGTCAAACTTTCGAGGACCATAACTTCCTCATTTTTCAACGTCCTAAGGCGATTCTTTTTGCGAAGTATCACAAATAGCATTGTCTATGAGATTTCTTCAAAGATTAAAGTCGAATTGCGCTTGGAAGGCTATGAAATTTACTGAAACATTATAGGTCATGATTTGACTTAGAATGTTCTTAACCTCTACTTTCAACTCATGTCATAATAAGTTTCTTCAAAGGCATTGTTCATTATGGTGGGTTGAAGTACAATTGCAAAAAGCGTATGAAGTGTGGCATGAGGTTGAGGATTCTTCAAATTCTTAGTGTTTTCCAGTTGACTTGGATTTGAGATTTAAATCAAGAATGGATTCATTGTTGTGAATTTTTCTTTCAAGTAACCAATGCCATAAAGTCAAAATATCCAAGTTCGCCAAATAACATCGGGGTTCTTAATTACAAGAGTGATTCAAGAAGGTTTATGAATTTGAAGTTTTGAGTAAGATGCACTCCAGTGTCTCGAGGATTACTTCAAGAGTGCAAGTTCATTAATGTGAATTGTTCAAAATTTCAAGCATTATTCAAGACCTTTCTCAAAGTTCAACTTCATTCATCATTCATGCATTTCAAATTCAAGGACAAATTTCGATACACAATTTAATTTGTATATTGTATATCGTACTCAGTTAAGATCATCTTCCATCTTGATATTCTTCCGGAGAGAGCGGGCTTCTCGAAGATGTATTTGATCGGATCAATTTTAGATATCAACAAAGTAGTGTGGGTCAGCATATACTGTCTTAGTCGGCAAGCAGCCCATGCTAAAGCACAACAAGTTTTCTCGAGCAGTGAGTATCTTGTCTCACAGTAGGTAAACTTTTTGCTAAGGTAGTATATTGCGTGCTCTTTTTGACCAGACTCGTCATGCTGCCCCAGCACACACCCCATTGAATTGTCTAGCACTGTCAAGTACAATATCAAAGGTCTTCCTTCAACCGGAGGCATCAGAATTGGCGGTTCTTGAAGGTATTCTTTAATTCTTTCGAAAAAGCGGTCTGGCATTCATCATTCCACTTTACCACTTGATCTTTCTTCAGAAGCTTGAAGATGGGCTCACAAGTAGCAGTCAGATGTGAAATGAACCTGGCGATATAATTCAAGCGTACCAAGAAACCTCTAACTTCCTTCTCTGTCCGGGGAGCTGGCATTTCTTGTATGGCCTTTACCTTTGCAGGATCTACTTGGATACCTTTGTCGCTGACAATGAAACCCATAAGTTTACCAGACCTTACCCCGAAGGTGCACTTGTTCGGATTCAACCTCAGCTTGTATATCTTTAATCTGTCAATCAACTTTTGTAGATGATCAAGGTGCTCTTCCTCAGTCTGAGACCTGGATATCATGTCATCAACATAAACTTCGATCTCGTGATGAATCATATCATGGAACAAAGCGACCATGGCGCGATGATAAGTTGCCCCAGCATTCTTCAACCTAAAAGGCATCACCTTATAGCAGAAGGTGCCCCACTGTGTGACGAAGGTCGTCTTCTCCATGTCTTCAGGAGCCATTTTGATCTGGTTGTAGCCAGATAAACCATCTATGAAGGAGAAGATTTTGTGTTGCACAGTGTTGTCAACCAGAACGTCAATGTGGGAAGTGTGAAATTATCTTTGGGGCTTGCTCTGTTCAGATCTCTGTAATCCACACACATTCGTACCTTACCGTCCTTCTTAGGTACTGGAACAATGTTAGCAACCCACTGCGGATAAGAAGTGATAGCTAAGAACCCTGTGTCGAACTGCTTCATGACTTCTGCCTTGATCTTCTCTGACATTTCAGGGCGCATACGACGGACCTTCTGTTTAACCGAAGGAAAGTCTTCTTTCGTCAGCAGACGATGAACCACAATATCAGTGTCTAAACCTGGCATGTCTTCATATGACCAGGAAAAGATCTCAACGTAGTCGTGCAACATTTGTATTAACCTCTGTTTGACCTTAACTTCCAAATTTGCACCAATCTTAACCTCCTTCCTGTCTATCTTCGTGCCCAGGTTTATCGTCTCAACCGGCTCTTCATGAAGATTTATGGCCCTTTCTTCCTGTTGTAATAGTCTAGGATTTTCTCCAGGCACCTCACAATCATCCTCACCTTCGTCTTCGGCTTGGTTGAACGGATTTTCGAAGTCATAACGGATAGTAGCAGAGTTGTTATCAATGGGATCCATAGTGTATATGGATCTGCAATATGATACGTGGGTGTGTGTAAGAGCACAACTGTTTTGATAAAGTGAAAACAGAAAACAAAGAGCGCAAAATTTGTATGCAAGGAACGTTCAATGTTTTATTGATGATATATGAAATGACAAATAATAGCCCTCACAAACAAAGCCAATGTGCCTCGGGCAAGGCACAAGGTTGTAGATTTTTAAATTGTTTATTACAAATCCCAAAATGAGTAAGACAGTTACTGCGGAATAAAAGAAACTGGTATAAAGTCCCTAGCCATCCAGTTACTCGGTCTATCGTTGGTAGTTGGGTAGATCCAGCTGTTAATGTCTGAGTCTTCCTCGCTATCTTCAATGGCATTAATTCCCCAATTACTGATGCGTATGGGAGGTCCTCCAACCCGAGCACGTCGAACAGCCCTTTGAGCTCCTGAAGTAAAGCCCAAACCAAACTTGTCAGTTTTATGAGTAAAATCAGGGAGATTTCCTCAGTTAGAACACCCACCTTCTTCAACCACTGCTCTGGCGTCTTTGAGAGAAGCCATCTTCAGAGGAGGTTTGTTGCTAGTAGTTTCAGCCGATGCCAAGATCTGGGGAACCTCTTCAAAGTTCTGGCAAGGAGTATCTATGAATTCCACGTCCATCTCTACACACCTGAAGGAGTTGAGGTGGCTCACCATATACTCCTCCTCACCATGCACAGTGACAATCTTCCCCTTTACTGGATACTTCAGCATTTGGTGCAGTGTAGAAGTAACTGCCCCATCTTCATGGATCCAAGGATGACCCAACAAACAAGAGTACGACGTCCGGATGTCTATTACATAGAAAGTGGACTCAAAAGTCTGGGAACCTACTTTGACGGGGATGTCCACTTCCCCATGCACCATTCTCTTAGACCCATCAAAAGCCCTCACCATAATGTTAATAGGCTTTAAGTTCAATCCCTCGCAATCCAACTTGTTGTACCCCAAAATTTTCCCTCTCATTTTACTCAATACATGCCCTAGAGATCCTTAATTTGCTCAAGTTTGCCCAAGAGTTGACCAGAGAAACTCTCTCCTAAGGCAGGGTGTCTCAAATTAGGGTTTCCATTTTCATCAAGATAGGTGGAATATAAAGGCCTAATATGCTCTCCATGGTCTTAATATGTTCTCAATACCCTACATGTCAAGTTTCATGCCTTGCACAAGAAGTTTGCTTAGTCAACTGCTCAGATGCTTGAGAATCGACTATATTAGGTCAAAAGTCAATTGTGACCCACATACAGTCAAACTTCAAGATTTTAGGTCAACATTAAAAAATTTAAGTGAATTTCATCATTTGATCAAGGTTTGATCATGATTCCTCAAGGAATACTCCAAATTCATCAAAACCCAAAAGTTGCTAAATTAGGGTTTCTTAGGAAAAGTCAACCAAACTTTGACCAAGCATAACTTCCACATGCTTTATCAGAAATTTTTCCATCCAAATCTCATTTTGAAGAGGATGCAATTCCCTACAATTCATCTTCAGTCCACAAGTTCAAAATATGCACCCACAAAAAGATATGAATTTTTACATTATGGGTCCTTTTGAAATGTCAACAAAAACACCTTTTGGGTCAAAGCTTCTTACATAAACATGGAACACTAAATTGAGATGAGACCAAAAATGTTGCTTAGGGGACATACTAAGATTTCTAAAAAGTCCAAGAACACCTCTCTAGGGTTAAAATTGGAGGAGATATGCCTTGTCAAAGTTGATCTTTTTTGCAAAATTGCCAAAAGTCAAATGTGCTCAAAAATGCATTTTTTTGCCAAACGGGCCTAACTTTTTATGCTTTCACCTCACTTATAATATGGTCCACGACCCAAATATTTACCCACACATTATTTTCTTCATTTTTCAATTTATTTTGATTTTTTGTTAATTAAAAATTGAATTAAATCAAATAATTGATGAATAATAGCAAAGATACGATTTGATTTGGTTTTTGGACAGGTTGACAATCAAAATATCCTGAGTTATCAAGGACAAAACAAATCAAGCATAATTGGTACAATAAAGGGATGATTTTGCTCAAAATAGAAAGTTTACATGTAACTTAAAAATCAAATCAAATCTCTTATAATTGCAAAGATTCAATCCAAGTTTGTAACCCTAATTCATTCCTAGATATATATTGGACAAGAACAAAGCATGGAACAAGGTTTTTGCAGGCGTGAAAAAGGAAGAACAAAGCTTGAATTTTCCAAAGAAAGTGCATATCCAATCTTGCTACATAAGCCGTTTCAACCGTTTATAAAGATCAAGTCATCTCTCTAGGCACTCACTGAACTTGTGGCAAGCATTTGCAAGGCTTGAGACATCCAGAAACGCACGCAATCACTCTCACAGTTTGCTTATGTTTTCCAAATCGATTATTGAATTTCTTACATCATTAGCATGTTTAAGTTATATATTTGTGATCCTCATCGTGTTTGCAAGCTAACTGAATAATTTAATTACATTTTTGAATCCTATGTCTGCGCTTGCCATTGTTAGGGTCTCCATATGCGTTTTGGGGTTTTTGGCTACAAGCAAAATTAGACCACAAGCTGGATACTGGGATGACCGGGAAATCATAATCGGTTGAACCATGGTCTTCAATTCCATTTATATTGTGTTTTGTGAATTTTTGAATTGTATAGGTTTTTAGCCATGGAAGTTGTTTGTAGGTAAGGGTACAAAAACCTAAGGCGACGGGGAAAGGTAGAAGAAGGTTATGTGTCAGCCAGCCATTCGCCCATTTGAAATTTCACGCGCGTGGGAGTCAGTGACTTGTTTTCTTTATATTATATTTTATTTTGATTATACTAACAATTCAAACACATAGCGCAGCTGGCAAGGCATATGGTTGGTAAACATAAGGACGTGGGTTCGATCCCAGGTCCCAGCATTTCTTTATTTTCTTTTCTTTCTACAAATCTGATGTCTCACCTGCCTAAACGACTACCGTATGCTGCCAATATCCAACCAATGGATTCATTATCCATTCAATCGAATGCTCCAGCAGTGAGGGACCATGATGCACCCTCAAGTCAACGCTACAAGAGATCAGGCGCTGATTGGGCTTGGAGCGTTTTTGGGCCTGAAAAACTCAGAATTACACCCCCCCCCCATTTGCTAGCACATACAGGCCCAGTTTGCATTTTCTTTTCTATTTTCTTTTTAATTTCTTTAATTAATTTCTTTTATTTGTTTTAATTAATTAACCCAAAAATCATTTTCTTTTTTTTAATCAAAAAATCACAACAAACTACAAAAATATTTTTTTAATAAATATATTTTATTTCTTAATTAATTTAGTTTAATTAACTTAGGGAAATTTAATCTCTTTTTATAATTAAAAATAATTAGACTTAGGATTTGAATCGTACATAATTTAATTAATTTTCTTTAAAAAATACACCAAAATCATTTTTTCATTAAAATATTTATTTTACTTAATTAGGTTAATTAGGTTAACTTACATACTTTTTTTTTCATAATTAAAAACCAATTAGAAATTAGGGTTTTATTTAATTTGCAATTTCATTGTTTTCTCCAATAAAAAATGTACAAAAATATTTTTTCTTTCAATTAGGGTTTAGGTTATTTTTCAACATCCCTCGTATTTAATTCACCGCGCATTTAATTATTTCTTTTCCATTATTTTTGTAACTGCCAATGGTTTGTAATAGTTAAACTAGGGTTTATTTACTGCTTTAATCCCCGATTCTTTGGTTATGTAATTAATCCCCATCCCCCGAAGCCTTGTAATAGCTAGGTTTATTTTCTCACACTTTTAAATTCCTGCAAATATTTAACTGTCTAGATGTATGCTAATAGGATGGTATGGCAAGAATACTTGAAATTAAAACGGTAGATCACCTAATGTGCAAAGATTAAATAACTGACACAATTCATATGCACATATTCCCTCCTAGGGTTTACTTCACTTCGGTTGCCTTTGGTAAACAGTCATTAAGCATAGGAGATTTTAGTGATTTCCCTCCAGTCTAAAAGATCAAGTTGTCCCATTCGAATGTTGCCTCGGAAATGTAGCCTCAAAAAAGATCTTAAGACTCTAGGGTTACTACTAAAGTTTTCTAACTGTTGCTTTAGTGATTGTATTTGTCCCTTTCGAATGTCCCTTACAAACTCCAATGGCGGGGCTACCTACTCCTTAATAGTAGGATAGCACTGTCTAAAGGAAACGAGAACAAACAATCTTTTTTCGACTAGGTAGAATCTTAAGTACTTGCTCAATAAAAACTTTTCACACAAACAAATTTTCAAAACAAACTTCGTCACTGTTGTACCCCAAAATTTGCCCTCCCATATTCTTCAAGATTTGTCAAGAATCATCTTCAAATGGCTCAAGATTTCTCAAAGGGTTGCACAGTCCAAATGCCTCCTAAGCCAGTCAAAATTAGGGTTTTGGTTCTTCCAAGGAATTTGAGGTTTTCAATGGCTCAATCAAGTCCCATAGGCCTATAAACATCCTCAAGCCCCTACATACCAAGTTTCAAGGCTCACAGTGCCAAATTCCACAGTCAAAAGCTTCATTTGCTCTACAGTCAACTGCAGGGGCAAAATGGTCATTTTGCAGTCAAAAGTCAGAATTTTTGGTCAACATATTATTTTGAGCACACAATCATCATTTGATCAAGTCTTGATCATGATTCCTCAAGTATGGCTCAAAAATCATCAAGATGCCAAAAGTTACTATTTTTGGACAGCTGAAAAGTCAACTGTATCTTGACCAAGGCATAACTTTTTCATGGTTCATCATAAAAATCCCATCCAATTCTCATTTTGAAGGGGATGACATTTCCTACAACTCATATTCACATTCCAAGTCCAATAAATGCTCTCACCAAAAGTTATCAATTTCTACATTATAGGTCAGTTTCAAAAGTCAACAAAAATGCACTTTAAGTCAAAGACCATAACTTGAGATTGGTAAATCCAAATGACATGGGACCAAAGGCATTGGTTAGAGGACTTCAAGACCTTTCCAAAATGTCCAAGAACATGTTCATATGATCAAAATTGAGCAAGATATGCATTGGAGAAGTTGGGAAATTTTTGTGAATTTGCAAAAGTCAACTTTGCTCAAAACACTTTGTTTTTGCTAATGGGCCTCAAATTTCTTCTTGAAACTTTATCCAAGGTCTATGCACGACCCATCAAGCTTAAACTGATTTATTTTCTTATTCTTTATTAATTAATTGGATTTTTAATTGATTTTAATTCATTTAATTAATTTAAAATGTAGGAAATTCAAAGATTTGATTTTTTCAATCTTTTGTGAAGCAAACAAGCTCAAGACAAGCTGGCAAACTCGTGTGCACATCAAGGGGACAAAAATATTCAAGTTTGGAAAGTTTTATCAATCAAAAAGATGCAAAAAGATATGATTGCAAATCAAATATTGAAACCATAATTCCATGGATCTTTGCTCAAGGATTTAACCTAGTTTCATTCTACTATAAGTACACAACCTAAACCTAATGCATTGGACGTGAGAATTGCTGCAGAAAGCCATAGCCAATATTGAAAAAAATCAAGAAAACTTGAAAACTGTTTTACAGGTTCCAACGTGATTCAAAGCATTTTGTGGTTTCTAATACCTTGCAGGAACTCTCAGGGATCTTTTGCAATCAAAATCACACGCTAAAGCTCAAGGAAACGCCAAGAACAGTCGCACGGTTTGCACAATTTTCTCAGAATCGAAATTCATATTTCATGCATCATTAACATGATTTGTTGTTTGTTTTGTATTGTATGAATCCATAGGAAGCTAATGGTGCAGGTTAATTGAATTATAGAGCCCTAAATCAAAAGATACCATTGAAGAAATCTAGGGTTTCCAAGCTTCCAAATTGGGGCTTCACAGCCCAGGAAAAATTAAGCTTCATGATGCCCATGGTTGAAACCGTTGCATCCAGACGAACGTAACGCCATACTCACGAAACATTTATATAGATCACACGCCTATTCGCTATTTTTCGTTGATGTAGGTTGTGGGGGTTAAAAACCCCCGCTATCCATTTGTTATTTACAGGCTTCAGTGAAAGAGATGAAGACGTGTAAGCATGCCATTGGAACGTTCAAATAAAACGCGCGCTTGTTTTGTTTGTATAACATATGGGTTTGTTTTTATATATTATTTTCAATTGTCACTATAATATCAAACGCAGGCAAGTGGTTCAGTGGATGGTGCGCTGGCTGTGCATCATTGGGACCTGGGTTCGATTCCCAGGTCCACCCAAAACTCTATATTATTTTGTTCAACGTGATTATATGCAGGCTTTAAGCAGCGTTCCACCATGCTCTTCACTCATCCAAACGCCATGTGTCTACATGCACCAATCCAATGGCCATGAAGTGTTGACTATGATGTTCCCTAGTCAAGCATGCGTAGACAATTTCCAGAAAGTCAAACGTGGCTTGCAACTTGATGGGCCAGAATTGCTTCTTCACCTCCATCTGGGCCCAACACCCCCTGGGTTTTGTTTTCTTATTTTCCTCTTTTATATTTTATCTTTAATTCTTTTAATTATTATTATTATTAGTATTTAATTAACAAACTTTTATTTTCATAATAAATTCAGACAATTAAAAATCTAAATATTATTTATTTTATTATTTATTATTTTTACTATTAATTATTATTTTGTAAATAAATTCTAATAAATTAATTTAGTTTAATTAGGTTTAATTTTGACTTTTTTCACAATAAATAAAATTAATTTAGAATTAGGGTTTTCTTGATACTTTTAATTTCTTTTATTTTTATTTTCATTAAGACCTAAAAACATAAAAAATACTTTTTTTCTTTTAATTATTTAATTAATTAGTTTTAGGTTAAATATTAATTAAATGCAAAAAGGACAAAATTCCATTCTTTTCTCAAAAAGGGTCAAAACCCTAAGGACGCCCCGATTCAATTTCTTTCGCGCATTATTATTTTGACCATATTTATGTAACTGCTCAGAGAATGTAATAGATAATTAGGACCTTTATCGCTTTCTTTATTTCCTCGCATTTATTTTCAAGGGTTATGTTTTTGGCGATGTAAATACCCGACGCCTTGTAATAGCGTAGTTTTACTCTCTGCACTTTATTTTCCGCACAATTATTAAACTGTTAATTATGCATGACAAGATTTGCCTGAAAAATAAAATCAATCCGTAGCTCACCAATGACATGTACAAGATAACTTAACATGAAACCTCACACACATGCACATGCCACTCCTAGGGTACGCCTCACTTGGTTGCCTCGAGGTGGTCATTGAGTATAAGGTGTTTTAGAGGTCGCCCTCCTGTCTAAAGATCCAGTTTCCTCGAAACGGTTGCCTCGGATAAAAAGGATCTAGGACATTAGGGTTCCAGCTAAGGCGTCCTACTATTGCTTTGGTGACCACACATGTCCCTATCATCGAATTGACCCGAACAACTCCAACGACGGTGCTACCTATTTCTCAATAGTGGGATAGCACTGTCTAAAGGACTCTTACACAGCTTAATTCCTTAGAGTAGGTAGATTTCTCCTGGGCACTTGCACTTTCAAAACAAAGAAACAACTTTTCGCACCTACACTTTCAAAAGGTTTTCAAACAAATACTTCGTACACTCTTGAGGACAGATACAAGAGTTACCTAGAAGTTTTCAAAACAAACTTTTTCAAAACCCACAAACACAAGAAAAGCAAACAATTTTTGAAAACATAGTGAGCAAGTACCTAAGAGCCCGTGGATAACCACAGATAGAAAGGGTGCTAACACCTTCCATTTCTATAATCTACCTCCCGAACTGAGAAGCATCTCGAAAAGGAATTTTGATGTGCTTTTGTCCTTTCCTTGTTGGAGAAAATAAAAGACGGTGGCGACTCTTGCTTACCGCGACATTTCACGAACCAGCATTTCCAAAACAGTCAGTTCTATTTCCACCGATCACAGTCACACTCTTGAGGATTGATACCATGGTTATCACGAAGTAAAATATTTTCAAAACAAGCACACACACAAGCAATTTTAAAAAAGATGAGCAAGTACCTAAGAGCCCATGGAAAACCATGGATAGAAAGGGTGCTAACACCTTCCCTTTCTATAATCTACCCCCCGTACTCAGAAACATCTCGAAAAAGGTATTTTCTGTTCTTTTTCCTTTTCCTTTGTTGGATGAAATAAAAGTCAGTGGTGACTCTTGCTTACCGCGACATTTTGCGAACAAAAAAAGCAAAATGCAAACCAGTAAAAATAGTCGGTTCTACCACCGTATCATAGAACTGGTGACTCTGCCGGGGACAAAATAAGTGGGGTATACCTTAGGATCTAGGTCATTAAATTTCTTCTCTTGATTGTCTTGATTACTTTACTTTTGAGGGTTTGTTTGGGGTTACTATAGATCCTACACCCGGATCTGGGGGAACTTTTTATGTAAACAGCAATAGATCGTAGAGACTGTACGGTGTAGACCGATATGGTTTAAGCGGTGGCTGTGTTGGTGTGGCACTTTGGTTGGTACCAGTATCCTTCGTGGGGAATTGAGGAGAATACGGGGCCGCCGTGTGGTGTCGTGAAGCACTAACGGACCTTATAACCTTAGTTGAACAAACTTGGCCATTAGAAAGTAGTGAGATAGCCAGCCTCGGTGCAGAGCTGAGGATTGGTTGATACTCGATGCTACACTCATTGAGATCAGACTTTCAGGATATTTCGGCCGCAAGAAAAGATTGCTTGAGCTGAGACAATGCCCGATAAAGGATGGTCAGTGATATTGAGATCCTTTAGAACCCGGTTACTTTTTAAGACAGGTTTGAAACCAACTAAACTTCAAGAGGGTACTACCTTTAACCTCATGCAAGCCTTAAACCTAAGGACTTTGTGTGATTTGACTGTGCTTGTTATACTTGTGTTTTCTATACCTGTGTTTTCTCATGACGCATCATTGTGAGCAACCCCTTCCTAGATTTATTTTGAATGATTGCAAATATAATATTACATGTTTGAATAAGCCAAAATTACATTTCTCTCATAATGCATCATTATGTGTCGACACATCAAGTTTTGTATCGATACATAGCTTTCTGAAGTCCCTGGACTTGTATCTCAAAACTATTATGTATCGATACAAAAGCTTATGAGTCGATACATAACTCTTTGTTGATCCTGGAATGTAAATCTAAAAACTGCATGCATCGATACATAAATTTCATGCATTGACACATAATATTTTGATGCCCCTGTAATACTTGTATAAATAGACACAAAACCTTAAGTATCGACACAAAACATTCTGATGATCCTGGAAAACATTTTGAAACTTATATGTATTGATACATAATATCATGTGTCGACTCATACTATGTTTTAAATTCAAAAGTTAAATTTACAATCAGTATGTATCGACACATACGCATTATGTATCGACACAAAACATTCTGATTATCCTGGAAAATGTTTTGAAACTTATATGTATCGATACATAATATCATGTGTCGACTCATACTATGTTTTAAATTCAAAAGTTAAATTTACAATCAGTATGTATCGACACATACGCATTATGTGTCGACGGGTATAAAAGTGTTGGTTCTGTAAAACGCTATAATAGGTTTTTGTATCGACTCAAAACATAATGTATCGACTCATCCTGTTACATATAACTAACATGAGTCGACACATGACCAACATGCATCGACTCATAGCATTTTCTTTTTTGACTAACCATTTTCTATTATAAATATAAGCAAGCATTTCTTTAGAATACAGATAGCAACATAGAAGATTGTGTGCAAAACAATTGTGAGCAACCAGAAGCCTTTCATCCCTTCATCTTCATCATCTTCTCAACCATCTTACATTCAACAACAACAAAGAAAATCAAACATCCTTGTTGAATTGAATCAAGCGGTTTGAGATAACGTTCAGCTGAGTATTGAAGAAGTCTAGCTGAGTTGAAGGTTGAAGAGGAAGCTTCAAGAAATAAATCAGAGGGTTTGTCCTTCAAGAACTGGTGTGTTCTTGAGGGTTTTGTCAGTCACGGTCGCGCGAGTCGGATTCAACCGTAGCGAGGGGTTTGGAAATTGAAAGGATTTTGAACAAACAGGTCGTGGAAGCGGAGGATCATTCAGTGACTTTGCAGGGAATCTTGATACAGCTCATATCAAGTGGTGGTTCTTACAAGAAGAAGAAGAAGATCATAGGGATTTCTTTCTTTCTGTGTAGTGTAACCTTGCTATCAAACATTCAGCATATTGATATAAAAGTTATCAGTTTCGATTGTGAAATTGAGAGGGAGACGTACCCACACGCGAGGACGACAGTGGGGAACTTCCGTACCAAATTGCCTACGTATCGTTCTCTATTTCTTTCTCTTTACAATTTTACATATTCTATAATTTTGCAATTCAATTGGCATGCTAAGTTTTACAGCCTAATGATAAACATAGTGGCTCAAACATTTTCACCAAACCACCACTATTAAATCATTATACAAGCATACGCCAATTGTTTGACAAAATTCCTATCAAATTTCTAAATTCATTGGAAATACTGTTTTATGATAAGTGCATTGAAACGTCAAGATTTCTAAGTTGTACATTCATCCATTTCATTTAATAAAAATCCAGCAAAGTTTTCACATGTCAAGTTTTCTAGTAGTCGGTTCAAAGTAGACGGAATTGATTCAGGACATTGATTTTCGCTGCTTTCAACTCTCTTTGATAAAACAATTTTAAATCCTTGAAAAAGAAAAGGTGATTTATTCACCCCCCCCCCTCTCGATCACTTGCCACACCGTCTAACAAGTGGTATCAGAGCACCGGTTAGCTGGTGCTTTGTATCTACTCGTAACGCTATGGCCTTTGAACCAAATGGGGCATATAATAGAGCTCCTGTTTTCAATGGTGAAAACTATGGCTACTGGAAAGACTGCATGCGAGTACACATAAATTCCATTGACAGGAATGTATGGACCGCCATTCAAAATGGTCCTTTTCAAATAATCATGAGGAATGATGCAGGTGCAATAGTACCTAAACCTGAGGATCAATGGAATGAAATGGATGAAAAGAAATGGCCGTGCGATTGGAGAGGCAGAAATATGATGATCTCAGCAGTTGGTGTTGATGAGTATTATAGGGTGTCTCACTGCACGTCCACTAAAGAAATCTGGGATGCTTTAGAAATTGCCCATGAAGGCACAAGTGAAGTTAAACAATCCCACATTAATACACTCAATCAAGAGTTTGAGCTCTTTCGCATGAAGCAAGGATAATTTGTCTCTGACATGCAGAAGAGATTCGTACATCTTGTGAGTCGTTTAAATGCACTTGGAAAACTTATTTCCAATGAAATTGCTACTAATAAAATTCTAAGATGTCTTAGCAGGGAATGGCAACCTAAAGTAACAGCTATCAAGGAAGAAAATGACCTCACTACGCTTACCATTACAACTCTGTTTGGAAAGCTGGAAGAACATCAACAAGAATTGCAAAGTCTTGAAAAATATGAAAATAAGAGTAAGAAAGAAAGGAACAAAGACAAGGAGGGTGATAAGAAGTCCATAGCTCTAATGACTTCTAGCTCTAAGTCCTCAACCAAAGAGAAAGATGAAAATGGCTCAACTAGTGATGAAGATTCTAATGATGAAGAAATGGGACTTTTTGTTCGGAGATACAATAGATTTATCCGAAAGAATGGAATCAAGCACTCCGATAAGAATCTCATAAGCTTTCGAAAACAATCCAAAGAACCAAGGCAAGAAGAAAATAAAAAGCAAAGAGGTAAAGGACCTTGTTACAATTATGGTAAAGTTGGACACTACAAACCAGACTGTCCAAAGATGAAAAAGGATAAGGAAAAAGCTCCACCAAATAATTTCAACAAACAAAGAAGAGCTTATATTGCGTGGGAAAGTGATAGCGATTCATCAGACGATGACAGTTCAAGTTGTAGTGATGAAAGTGCAAATTTATGTCTGATGGCACATACAAAAAATCAATTCTACAACAAGAAAGACAACCACAACAAACAAGTAAGACAAGCATATCCTAATAACTTTTCTTCTATGACCTTTTCTGAACTAAAGTTAGCTTTTGAAAAACTGCAATACAAAGCTGAAGATGCCTTTAAGAGATTATCCTCTGATAAACAAATGTTTTCATTTCTCGAGAGTAAAGTCTATAAAGCTGAAAAAGACTTAAAAAGTATAAAATCTAGTATTGCAGAAAGTTCAAAAGATAAGGATGTTACAGGATGTATTCCCAGAAGGGAATGTGAAGTTTGTCATATTTGGCAGCAAGAGGTTAGGACTCTTAATGCCAAATTAGAAAAAGCTTTACAGCCCAAAGTTACTTTTGCAATCGATCCTAAATTTTTTAAGAAAAAATTAAATCCACCGTATTCAAAATACTCTTTTGTTAAAAAATTACCAAAGGATACAATGAGCAGAAGTAAAATAATGCATCATCATCATAGTTTATGCCATTATTGTTGTCACTTTGGACATGCCATTGAAAATGAAATTTTAGGAGGTTCCTTGTTCCTAAAGACATTTACCAATGAAGGCCTAAAGGCAACCATGTTACCACTTACCCACATGGACCCAGTAAAAATTGGGTACCTACCTCTCTCTTTTGATATTGTAGGAAAAATGCCTCACACACATGGATAGAAGATGGTTTTTAGATAGCGGGTGTTCAAGGCATATGACTGGTGACATATCGCTCTTCATTGACTTCAAGGCAAAGAAGAAAGGATTTGTTACCTATGGAGACAATAACAAAGGAGCTATACTCAGTAAAGGTAGTGTAGGTAATCCCTCTATCACTACTATTTCTAATGTCCATTTAGTAGAGGGGCTTAAACACAATTTGCTCAGTATTAGTCAATTATGTGACAAAGGTTATAAAGTTACCTTCACAAATACTTGCTGCATAATTGAAAATACTGAAAAAGATATTGTGTTTAAGGGCATTAGAGTAAACAATGTCTATATGCTTGACCTTTTTGATGTATACTTGACAAGCACTAAGTGTCTAGTTACCTTGAATGATGATTCATGGCTTTGGCATAGACGCTTAGCGCATGTTAACTTTGATTTGCTTAATAAGGTTGTATCCAAGGATCTAGTAGTAGGTCTTCCAAAGATAAAATTTACAAAGGATCACCTATGTGATGCGTGCCAAATGGGAAAGCAAACAAGGGTCTCTTTCAAATCCAAAAACATGATTTCCACTTTACGACCCCTTCAGCTTCTCCACATGGACCTTTTTGGACCCTCTAGAACAAAAAGTTTAGGAGGAAATTATTATGGTTTTGTTATTGTTGATGACTACTCTAGATTTACTTGGACTATATTCCTTCATAGCAAAAATGAAACTTTTTCTGCTTTTAAGAGTTTTGCAAAACTATCTCAAAATAGAATGGAATTGAAAATAATTGCAATTCGAAGCGATCATGGAGGTGAATTTCAAAACTATCTCTTTGATAAGTACTGTGACAAGCATGGTATTGAGCATAATTTTTCAGCACCTCGAACTCCACAACAAAATGGAGTTGTGGATCGCAAAAATCACGTCTTAGAGGAGCTAGCAAGAACAATGCTCAATGAAGGTGGATTGCCAAAATATTTCTGGGCTGATGCAATTAGCACAGCCTGCTATGTTTTAAACAGAATACTAATTCGTCCAATTTTGGATAAAACACCTTATGAAATCTTGAAAGGAAGAAAGCCAAACCTGTCACATCTTCATGTATTCGGTTGCAAATGTTTTGTCTTAAATAATGGAAAAGAAAATCTTGGAAAATTTGATGCAAAAGCAGATGAAGGTATCTTTCTCGGATACTCACAATCAAGCAAAACATATAGGGTATACAATAAACGTCTACTTACAGTTGAGGAGTCAGTTCATGTCTCTTTTGATGAATCTTATCCGAAACATGTCGGAAAAAGTATTTCTGTTGATGGTGTAGGTGTATCTACTGAAAATATACTCAAAGAAACTGTTGAAGAAAATGTTCAATCCAAAACAATTGATGATAAGGAAGAAAAAGATACAAGCCCTTCAAAAGATGAGGAAGAAGAGAAAATGGAAGCAAATGATCTTTCACTAGCTTGGAAGTCCTCTAAAGACCATCCCATTGACAACATATTAGGAGACATCTCAAAAGGAGTAATGACTCGCTCCAAGATAAGTAATTTTTGTTATCATTTTGCTTTCGTTTCACAAGTAGAACCTAAGAATGCTAAAGAGGCCTTGATTGATGAATTTTGGCTAATGGCTATGCAAGATGAGCTAAATCAGTTTAAAAGAAATGACGTTTGGGAACTTGTCCCTCTTCCGCAAGACCATCATATCATAGGCACTAAATGGGTTTTTAGAAATAAACTTGATGAAAACGGAATGATAACCCGCAATAAAGCACGCTTGGTAGCACAAGGGTATAACCAAGAGGAGGGCATTGATTATGAGGAGACTTATGCTCCAGTTGCTCGCCTTAAGGCTATACGTCTTTTGCTCGCTTATGCGTGTGCAAACGATTTTAAGCTTTATCAAATGGATGTAAAGAGTGCCTTTCTTAACAGAGTCATAAATGAAGAAGTGTATGTCTCACAGCCTCCCGGTTTTGAAAATAACGAATATCCAGATCATGTATTTAAATTAAAATAAGCTTTATATGGTCTTAAACAGGCTCCTCGGGTCTGGTATGAAAGACTTAGTAAATTTCTACTTGATCATGGCTATTCAAGAGGTCAAGTGGACACTACTCTTTTCATTAAACATAAAGGAAAGCACATCCTTTTAGTTCAAATATACGTAGATGACATTATTTTTGGTTCAACTAATCTACACTTGGTCGAGGAATTTTCCAAAGTCATGCAGGGTGAATTTTAGATGAGCCTCATGGGGGAGCTAAACTACTTTCTCGGTCTCCAAATAAAGCAGCTCAATGAAGGCACAATTATATGTCAAACAAAATATTTCCAAGAGGTGCTTAAACAATTTGGGATGAACAACTCTAAACCAATTGATACTCACATGCCTACCAACAGAAATTTAGACAAGGATGAACACGGTAAGAGTGTCGATGTCAAGAAATATAGAGGTATGATCGGATCACTCTTGTATCTTACAGCATCTAGGCTTGAGATCATGTTTAATGTTTACATGTGTGCACGATATCAATCGGATCCTAAGGAATCCCACTTGAAAGCTGTCAAGCGTATACTTAGGTATCTCAATAAAACACCTAAGTATGGGCTATGGTATTCCAAGGGAAGCGATTGTAGTTTAGTAGGTTACTTTGATTCTTATTTTGCTGGCTGCAAATCAGATAGGAAAAGCACTAGTGGAACATGTCACTTGTTTTCAAACTCTTTAATAAGTTGGCATAGCAAAAAGCAAGTTTTTGTTGCTTTGTTAACTGCTGAAGCTGAATACGTTGCAGCCGGTAGCTGTTGTGCTCAGATCTTATGGCTGAAGCAACAATTACAAGACTACGATATTCAATTAAAACGTATTCCAATCAAATGTGACAATACAAGTTCTATAAACCTCACTAAGAATCCTGTTTTACACTCATGCACTAAACACATAGAAATTAGACATCACTTTCTACGCGATCATATTGAAAAGGAGGATGTTACGTTTGAGCATGTTGATACTAAAAATCAACTTGCTGACATCTTTACAAAACCACTTACAATGGACCTCTTCTTCAACATCCGCCGTGAGCTAGGGATTTTAGATCTCTCATACGTGATGTCCTAAACATATATATAATTGAAATATATCTATGTCACACCATACTGTTAAGATGTGCTTTTTCAGCTTTAGTACGTGTGTTCACTTATCTAATCAAACGAGGTAATATCCTTCCTATCTTCACCCTCAATCACCTATAAGTTGATCTAAATGTTCACTGAAAATGTCTTCGTATATCTCTTTTACATAAATTGTTTGAATTTGACATATGCAATTTACATCATATCATTAGTCATGCATAACACACTTCATATAAGTCTTTTTTTTTGGTATGATACCATATTCCCTTGTTAGCAAGAAACTGTGTAAAAACTGCAAAATCTGTCAAAATCCATATTCCCTTGACTCACTCATTTTGTTTCTTTCAAGTGCTTGTATAAATGTCTCTTTCAAACATTTTATCGTGCTTATGTAATCTAACTTTTTATCTGCCAATGCATTACTTTTAACGTGATTACTTTATGTTTACTCTGCTATTTTCTCACTTATTGATAACTTTATGCCTGACATTTTGTGTGAATGCCAAGTCCATTAACCGCTGAAATTGTATATAAATTTTCCTATGTGCTGAGTTTCTTAAAAATGTTGCTTATTCTCTTTTTGATATGGTCAAAGGGGGAGAATAAGAGTGTGCCAGTGAAGAGTGTGCTTGTATTAGGAAGAAGATACACAAACTCAGGGGGAGCAAGCTTTTTTCATTCATGACACATCATCGGATATTTGCCATCATCAAAAAGGGGGAGTTTGTCAACCCCTTCATAGATTGATTTTGAATGATTGCAAATATAATATAACATGTTTGAATAAGCCAAAATTACATTTCTCTCATAATGCATCATTACGTGTCGACACATCAAGTTTTGTATCGATACATAGCTTTCTGAAGTCCCTGGACTTGTATCTCAAAACTATTATGTATCGATACAAAAGCTTATGAGTCGATACATAACTCTTTGATGATCCTGGAATGTAAATCTAAAAACTGCATGCATCGATACATAAATTTCATGCATCGACACATAATATTTTGATTCCCCTGTAATACTTGTATGAATCGACACAAAACCTTATATATCGACACAAAACATTATGATGATCCTGGAAAACATTTTGAAACTTATATGTATCGATACATAATATCATGTGTCGACTCATACTATGTTTTAAATTCAAAAGTTAAATTTACAATCAGTATGTATCGACACATACGCATTATGTATCGACACAAAACATTCTGATGATCCTGGAAAACGTTTTAAAACTTATATGTATCGATACATAATATCATGTGTCGACTCATACTATGTTTTAAATTCAAAAGTTAAATTTATAATCAGTATGTATCGACACATACGCATTATGTGTCGACGGGTATAAAAGTGTTGGTTCTGTAAAATGCTATAACAGGTTTTTGTATCGACTCAAAACATAATGTATCGACTCATCCTGTTACATATAACTAACATGAGTCGACACATGACCAACATGCATCGACTCATAGCACTTTCTTTTTTTACTAACCGTTATCTGTTATAAATATAAGCAAGCATTTCTTCAGAATACAGATAGCAACATAGAAGATTGTGTGCAAAACAATTGTGAGCAACCAGAAGCCTTTCATCCCTTCATCTTCATCATCTTCTCAACCATCTTACATTCAACAACAACAAAGAAAATCAAACATCCTTGTTGAATTGAATCAAGCGGTTTAAGATAACGTTCAGCTGAGTATTGAAGAAGTCTAGCTGAGTTAAAGGTTAAAGAGGAAGCTTCAAGAAATAAACTAGAGGGTTTGTCCTTCAAGAACGGGTGTGTTCTTGAGGGTTTTGTCAGTCACGATCGCGCGAGTCGGATTCAGCCGTAGCGAGGGGTTTAGAAATCGGAAGGATTTTGAACAAACAGGTCGTGGAAGCGGAGAATCATTCAGTTACTTTGCAGGGAATCTTGATACAGCTCATATCAAGTGGTGGTTCTTACAAGAAGAAGAAGATCATACGGATTTCTTTCTTTGTGTAGTGTAACCTTGCTATCAAACATTCAGCATATTGATATAAAAGTTCTCAGTTTCAATTGTGAAATTGAGAGGGAGACGTACCCACACGCGAGGACGATAGTGGAGAACTTCCTTACTAAACTTCCTGCGTATCGTTCTCTATTTCTTTCTCTTTACAATTTTACATATTCTATAATTTTGCAATTCAATTGGAGTGCTAAGTTTTACAGTCTAATGGTAAACATAGTGGCTCAAACATTTTCACCAAACCACCACTATTAAATCATTATACAAGCATACGCCAATTGTTTGACAAAATTCCTATCAAATTTCTAAATTCATTAGAAATATTGTTTTATGATAAGTGCATTGAAACATCAAGATTTCTGAGTTGTACATTCATCCATTTCATTTAATAAAAATCCAGCAAAGTTTTCACATGTCAAGTTTTCTAGTAGTCGGTTCAAAGTAGACGGAATTGATTCAGGATATTGATTTTCGCTGCTTTCAACTCTCTTTGATAAAACAATTTTAAATCCTTGAAAAAGAAAAGGTGATCTATTCACCCCCCCCCCCTCTCGATCACTTGCCACACCGTCTAACAATCATAACATAGCATCCATTCTTATTGCACTAACCGTTTCAAAGACCAAGGGAATTTATCTTTGTTCTGTTTTGCAGATCATGGCTTCCGTTCGTAGGAACACTATCCGAATCAGCTTTGTGAAGATACCTTCCCAACTCAAAGAGCTAGTATCAAGGGTTTCTAAAACTTCTGTGTTAACTAAGAGACATGGTCAACTTCTCAACCTGGTTACTTCAAACTTTGATGAAAAGATGATGAGTGTACTTTTTCAGCTCTTTGATCCCAAGCACCACTGCTTCACCTTTCCAGACTATCAGTTGGTGCCTACCTTGGAAGAATTCTCTCAGCTATTGGACATACCCATTCTGGAACAGTTACCCTTCACAGGTCTAGAAGAATTTCCTAAGGCAGAAGTCATTGTCTCAGCTTTGCATCTAAAATGGGCCGACGTGGTATCCACTGGGGAAACCAGAAGTGGATTCAAGGGTTTTCTAGTTAAGTTTCTGATAGACAAGGCCCAGCTGTTTTGGGACGATATGGATTTTCAGGCTTTTGAGGAGGTCTTGGCTCTTCTTATATATGGGTTAGTTATTTTCCCTAATCCGGACTCATTCATAGACGTGAATGCTATCAATATCTTCCTCTCTCGCAATCCTGTGCCTACCTTACTCGGAGATATCCTGCACACTCTCCATACTCGCACCATGAAGAGAAGAGGGATTCTTATGTGTTGCATGTCGTTTCTGTCGAGGTGGTTTATTTCTCACCTCCCTAAATCCATACTGAAGAATGAAGAAGGTTTGGGTTGGTTGCAAAGGATAATGTCACTCGCTCATGCGGATATTCTTTGGTGTTCTCGAGCTATGGAAAATGCTGCTATTATTGACCGCTGCGGGGAGTACCCTAATGTCCCGCTACTTGGCATTAGAGGAGGTATAACCTACAATCCTTGTTGAGCTCTACGACAATTTGGTTACACTCGAAGGGATGGTCCCCATGAGTTACTTATCGAGGGTATTGTATTCAACTATGAGGATGATGTTAAAGATTATCGCCAGAGGTTCATACGAGCTTGGGGCATGGTAAGCAGATTTGGCGCCAAGGCTTTGGGGCCAAAAGCTTCCATTCCTATGGAACCTTACCTCCAATGGGTACGAGCTCGTGCCCAGAAGCTTATGATGCCCTATGTGGCCGTCTTACCAGTGACTGTGGAACCCACTACTGAAGAAGGAATTTTATACACAGTTCTCTATCCTTACATGCCCACTGATCTTGGTGAATTACAGAGGTCTTGGATTCAGTTGATGAAGGAGCGGGATACTTACAGGGATCAGTTCCATGCTCAGGAGAGGAAGGTTTTAGAGCTCACAAAGCAACTCCATGAAGAAAAAGGACTCAATGATTATCTCGACACAAAGAGGAAGCATCCATAGGACTTTTGATTTCTTTTCTAGTTTTAGATTTATTTTTAATTGTAACACCAAAAAGGCATTTTGAACCTTCAAATTCAGCTAATAAAATCTTTGTTTATTTTGGTTTGCAAATTTAAATTTCTCGAAGTCTTTGAAATCATTGCATACACATCCCATTATCATACACATCATTACAGGTACCATTACAGGTTTCTCATCTTCTTCGCTGTTTATTTCAGCACGAAATGTCTTCTGAGCAAACCATCAAGGACCTTCAGGCACAGAACGCCCAGTTCCAACAAATGTTTATAAGTCTGGTGTGATCGGTGGATCCGGAACTGACTGTTTTTTAGCTGGTTTCGCGAAATGTCGCGGTAAGCAAGAGTCGCCACCGTCTTTTATTTTCTCCAATATGGAAAGGACAAAAGCACAGAAAAATTCCTTATTGAGATTAGCTCTCGGTTCGGGAGGTAGATTTATAGAAAGGGAAGGTATTAACACCCTTTCTATCCATGGTTATCCATGGGCTCTTAGATACTTGCTCGTTGTGTTTTCAAAATGTTTGTTTGCTTTTCGAGGTGAGTGGGTTTGAAAAAGTTTCTTTGAAAGTTTCAGATCGACTCTTGTATCAGTCCTCAAGAGTGTTTGAAAAGTTGTTTTTGAAAGCTTTTTGCAAAGTGTCGGTGTGAAAAGAAGTTTTTTGATTTGTTTTGAATTAGAGCAAGTATCTACGAGTCATCTACCTACCCTAAGGAATTAGTCTATGTAAATGTCCTTAAGGTAGTGCCATCCCACCATTGAGAGGTAGGTAGCACCACCGTTGGAGGTGTTCGGGTCAATTCAAGGATTAGGGACAGTGTGGTCACCGGGCAATGGTAAGATACCTTAGAAGCTACCCTTATGCCATTGATCTTTTTATTCCGAGGCGACCGTTCCGAGGCAACTTATTCGAGGCAACTAGATCAATGGAACATAAGGACTCACTAAGACGTCCTGTACTCGACGACCACGTTTCGAGGGGCAAGGCAACAGTGTGATCACCAGAGCAATAGTAGGACACCTTAGAAGCTACCCTTATGCCATGTTCATGGACATAAGGACTTACTAAAATGTCTCATACTCGACGACCACGTTTCGAGGGGAAAGGCAACAGTGAGGCGTACCCTATGAGTGGTGTGTGAATTGTGTGTCATTTTCAGTTTATATTTGTTTTGTTCATGCATTGGTGATCTACGTTTTGATTTTATTTTTGGGCATTCATTCTTTCATGTGATTGTTAACAGTTTAAAGGTGCGGGAATTTAAAGTGCGGAAAAGATAAAGGTCCTACGCTATTACAAAGGCGCGGGTCTACAACGCCAAATTAATCCAGACCCGATTTAAAATAAAGTGCAGAAAATAAATGCCTAATTAACTATTACAGGGCTTCGGGGCAAATACATCATATTTACAAAAAGAAATAACATAAACGCGCGAAAAGAAAATATAATCGAATGCGAGGGTATTGGACCCTTTAAAGGAATTAAAATGAAATTGTTAAATTAATTAAAATAAAAAGAAAGAACTTATTTTTTCATGTTTTGGATTTATGACATAAAAGAAAATTAAAGTGGAATTTAAAAGTTAAATAATTCTAGTTCTAATTGTTTTTAATTTATTAAAAAAATGTATTAAAGCTAAAACCTAAAATTAGAACTAAATTGATTATTTAAATTATTTACAAAATTAATGGTTAATGATAATTATAATAAAAATATTTAATTAAAAAAGGATTAAAAAAATGCCAAAGGTCTATTTTTTTATATATTTTTGGTTATTAAAAAAGGGAATTAAAGTTAACAACCTAAAATTAAAAACTAAATTGATTATTTAAATTATTTACAAAAAAAAGAGTTATTGATGAATTAAATTAAAATGAAACATATTTTTTTGTTTTTTATGATTTTCTGATTTTTTGGTTTTTATGAAAATTATTTTGATTAATTAATTAGAAATAAAACAAAATAAAAAAAAATGGAAAGAAAAGGAAATCAAATGCAAACTGTGGGGGGTGTAGACCCCAAATGAGGAGGTGGATTTGATGAATCAGGCCCAACAGAAGGAGGCCCCTTGTTGACTTTCTGGATCATGTGGAGCACCTTTGACTGACGCCTATGGTGGATGGCAAGTAGTAGCCACTGGATGGACCATTTGAGACACATGGCAAGCAGAGGCGTTGGGCTTCAGGGTGGTCCTTAAGATGGAAACTGCATGGGAACAAAGTAGACAAAATAATAGAAGCAAAGTGAGGGGACCTGGGATTCGAACCCAGGTCCCAGTGTTTATCATCCAACGCCTTCACCAAGTGAGCTACCAACGCGCGTTGTTCATGGAATAGAAAACAAATAATATAAAATAAAATTGCATTAGTGTTATAAAATAAAATAAAAAGGCGCTGGATTCAAACCAGCCACTCATGCCATGCCACGCCATCGTCTTCTCCGAATGGACCTGTAAAAAGAAGAATAGCGGGGGTTTTGAACCCCCCCCCCCAAACACAAGCTATTTGAAAATAGCGAATAGGCCATGTGGACATATAAATTGAGCGCGAATGTCTCATTAAATCAGGCTCCTTGTGACGAATTCAACCATGCTAATTTTGAGGCTCAATTTTTCCAGATTAGGAAAACCCCAAATTCAAACTCTTGAAACCCTAGAACGTTTCCATGGTAGATCTCTGTATAGGCCTTGAAAACTCAATTGGAGGGCACCATTAGTTTTAGAATTATCATATTAATACAAATGAGACATTAAAATGCAGCAATATGGCCTGAAAATATGGGCACGAATATGTGAAATACCATGAACAGGGTGGCTTGGTTATACCTGTTCTTTGTGTATGGAGAGTGGAAAATGATTGAGGCACGTCCAAAAATGTCCCAGTAAGCCTTTGGAATGGATTATAAGCTTTGAAAGGAGTTCTATCTCTGTTTTCAGTTTTGAGAATTTTGGTGAAAATGAAAACTTGATTCTGAGGTTGCAGCGTGGTTTTGGTCTCTCCCTTGCTTCTAATCACTTGCATAGGTATTATGTAACATGTATTGAGAGGAATTATGGCCTCATAATGCAGAGCATTCAAGTTCAAGATTCTCCATAAACCTCCATAACCAAACTTCCATTTTTGAACCATTTTTTGAATTCTTGCTACATTTGGCTTTGAAACGAAATTGGGATGTGGCATAATGATAATTCAGAGCTAGTTAAGACCAAATATCCCCTTTTATTAAACTTCTTGATTTTCTTTTGATTTTAAAAGATTTAAAATTAATTAAATCTAATAAAATCAATTAAAAATGAAAAAATTAATTTAAAAATTTGAAATAAAAGGTGGGACACGTGGGAAGCATGGCCAAGCTGATTCAAGTGAAAAAAGTGGGCCCCTTTTGTCAAAAATGAAGTTTCAAGGATAAATGATTTTGGCCATTTCACAAAAATTTCCCAACTTCTCCAATGCACATCTTGCTCAATTTTTAAGCTTTGATCATGTTCTTGGACATTTTGGAAAGGTCTTGAAGTCCTCTAAACAATGTCTTTGGTCCCATGTCATTTTGATTTACCAATCTCAAGTTATGGTCTTTGACTTAAAGTCCCTTTTTGTTGACTTTTGAAAATGACCTATAATGTTGAAATTGATAACTTTTTGTGAGAGCATTTCTTGGACTTTGAATGTGAATATGAGTTGTAGGAAATGTCTTCCCCTTCAAGATGAGCATTGGATGGAATTTTTCTGATGAACCATGAAAAAGTTATGCCTTGGTCAAGTTACAGTTGACTTTTCAGCTGTCCAAAAATAGAAACTTTTGCATCTTGAGACTTTTTGAGCCAAACTTTGAGAATCATGATCAAGCATTGATCAAATGATGTTTGTGGCTTCAAAATAAGATGTTGACCAAAAATTTTGACTTTTGACTGCCAAATGACCATTTTGCCCCTACAGTTGACTGTTGAGCAACTAAGGTTTTTGACTGTGCAACTTGACCTTGTTAGCCTTGAAACTTGACATGTAGGTGCTTGACAATGTGTATGAGCATAGGAGACTTGATTGGACCATTGAAAACCTCAACTTCCTTGAAGGAACCAAAACCTTAATTTTGACTGGCTTAGGAGGATGGTTGATTGTGTAGCCCTTGAGTAGACTTTGAACCATTTGTGGGGGATGTTTTGCCAAAACTTTGAAGAATATGGGAGGGCAAATTTTTGGGTACAACAGTTGCCCCTGTTCAATCTTCTTAGACCTGAGGATGTAGATTGGCTTGTGTGCCTTTCGTGATCCGAGGGTGGAAGATGATTGAACACTAGAGTGCCCAGAAATTTGCACTCACATAGTTGAGTATCAGCAGTGTAACAGCGGGAATGGGCTTACAGATGCCATTTGGAGAGATGGTGGATAGGAGGATGGGCTTGTAGTTGCCATCTGGAGATGTGACAGAACCTTGTCGGGAATGGGCTTATAGATGCCATTTTGAACTGTTGGTAAGTGGATGGGCTTATAGATACCATCTAGGTGTCGATCGTGTAAGAGATTCCTTAGCGAGAACTTGCGTACCTGAGAAAGAAAGATAATTACCTGGCCCGTTACAGGTGTTGATCTTCAAACTCTTTATGTAGATGCGCCCTGGCTGGATACAGGTATCGAATCTTTAAACTCTTCAGACGTGCCGTGGAAGGATACAGGAAACGAGTCTGGTATTGTAGTCGTCAACAGATACACCCTGGAAAGATACAGGAATCGGATCTTCGAACTCTTCAGACGTGCCCTGTCAAGATACAGGAATCGAGTCTGGTACTGTAGTCGTCAACAGATACTCCCTGGCAAGATACAGGAATCAGATCTTCAAACTCTTCAGACGTGCCCTGTCAAGATACAGGAATCGAGTCTGGTACTATAGTCGTCAACAGATACTCCCTGGCAAGATACAGGAATCGGATCTTCGAACTCTTTAGACGTGCCCTGTCAAGATACAGGAATCGAGTCTGGTACTGTAGTCGTCAACAAATACACCCTGGCAAGATACAGGAATCGGATCTTCGAACTCTTCAGACGTGCCCTGTCAAGATACAGGAATCGAGTCTGGTACTGTAGTCGTCAACAGATACACCCTGGCAAGATACAGGAATCGGATCTTCGAACTCTTCAGACGTTCCCTGTCAAGATACAGGAATCGAGTCTGGTACTGTAGTCGTCAACAGATACTCCCTGGCAAGATACATGAATCGGATCTTCGAACTCTTCAGACGTGCCCTGTCAAGATACAGGAATCGAGTCTGGTACTGTAGTCGTCAACAGATACTCCCTGGCAAGATACAGGAATCGGATCTTTAGTTGCGACCGTTGATGGTAATCATCTTTGTATTAACCTTTGTCCTGAAAAGACAAAACGTTAGTTGTATGCGATGTCGTGATGTATGACATGCGTGATGTTCTTAGATTGTATGTTCATGCTGCGTATGTGCATGCTATAATGTATGAAGATGTGATGTTTATGAATGTATGTTTTCGTCTTAGGAAAATAAATCCTTGACGGATGCCGGGAAGTCAAATCCTGGGCTGATGTTAGAGAATAGTGTTTCCACTGGGGAGTGATGGTTGCAAATAAACTGGTAGGAGAAGATGACTCCGTTGGGGAATAAACTTGTTGGAGAGATTACTCTGCGGGGAGAAAATTATTCTAGCGATCTGGCTGGGGAACAATACTCTGTGGGAAGAGAGGTACTCTGTTGAGATGTTGGTAGTAACTTCGCTGGGGATAAGAAGACTCTGCCGAGGACGATCTTCCCGTGGCTTTTGGCTGAGGATAACCCAGTTATATCCTGGTAGGGAAATAACCTTTGAATAAAGCCGGGAGACGCGTTCGTGCGCTGCGGGGGGGGGGGGGGGAGCTTCCAGAATTTATTGGGGATAAGCTTCATGCTGGGGAGATGATTCAACCTTTCCTGGGGAAGATCTTGATTGGACTCTCTTGGGGAATTTTTGAGATGTGCCGGGGAAGTGGCTCCACTGAATGTCTAGTATACCGCCGGGGAACAATCTTAGACCAAGACTACCGGGGATGCTTGTTTTAAGAATGTTCGTATATTGCGCTGAGGAATGTTGAGATCTGCCGGGGATAATCCAATTTCCTTAAGGATGATGGTATAGCTTGGGGAGAGTGCATTGACTTGTTGGTTTACTCTCTGGGGAATTAAGGTATATTGGTTATGTTCTTTGGCTGAACCTACCTTGATACCTTGGTGGATAGAACAATTAGATCGCTAGGACGACTCATTACTGCCCATGTTTCTGTGGGAGAAGGCAACCGTGGGGGTGCTTGACGGCTGTCGATTGACAAATCTTCCTCTGGTAGGCGAGTGACGAGATGCCGGGATATAGTCGTACGCTTTTGATCCCTAACTTTTTCCTGGACCGCCCTTTCGGGTTTTCAGTCCACCGGGATACCCATTTTTTCCCAAGCCGCCTTTTTCAGGTTTTCGACTTGCCGGGTGTACGGATTTTTTTTATTTTCGTCCCTTATTTTGCCCGAACCCTTTTGGTTCGCCGAGAAGCCCTTATTTTTGCCTAGGTGTGTCAACCTAGCGGGTCTTTGATTATGCGTAGTATTTTTCGACTATGTCCACGCCCTCAGAATGTAGGGAGGTGCCCCTGTTATTGTATTGCCACGCTACCAGAAGATGTTTGGTCATGCAAGATTCGTTGCTGGAGTGCCCCAAGTGACTCGGGCGGAGATCTGCCCCAGGCTATTTGGCCTTTGAGAGATTCTCCGAATCTTGACTGGACTGCCCCAGATAATAGACCCTGATCATGTCTGCCCCTTGATTGGAAGTGCTTTTGTTCACTAGGTATTTATCGTGCGAGTTTCCCTGCTGTTCAAACAAATAGTCATATGCAAACAATGTTATATCAAAAATGCAAAGCTTATGTCTGTCTTGAAGATTTTGAAAATGCATTCTTTTTCATAAAACAAGTGAATGTTTGTAAAACGTGATGTCAACTCCGTATTTACCGTAGGCCTTAAGGAGTCAGGATACCTTTCGTAACAGTATGCTTTCGAACTAACCCATGCTTCAGCTAGGACTTTTAAGGGTTATAACGTGGCCTGGTTCACGATTTAAGAAACAAAGGATAAAGGCTCAAATTATTTGTACCCACCCACTCTTCGTGATGTTCTTCAAACCTAAGCTCAGTTGATCGTGCGTTAGACCTTGTTTGAGTCTTTGTCCTGATGTTCCAATGATGGTTTAGATATTGATGATTTATTCTGAATAGGCAGACATTTTTTGGTTTTTGTTGAGGGTTTGTATGACCTCTTTCTTTTGATTTCACTATCCCTAAATTTTGCCTGAACTGTTTCTTTTGTGATTACAGTCAGCGGGATGCCCCAGTTTTGTAAGTCTCCTTCGTAGGTTTTGACTTATTGGGTTTTTATTTTTTGAGATATAATGACTGCCTATCCTTATGATTATTCAGAATCATCACTGTCTTCTTTTCTTTTTTTGTAAGGACCTCTTTGGTGCCATTTGTTATGCACTTGGATCAACTGAGAGAACTACCCTGCCCCAGGTTATGATAAAGAGTTTTAATTTTCGAAAAGAAAAACTCCTACTTCTTTGGCTCAGAGGGGTTGACGAGGGATTATCTTCCTTATAACTCCAGTGTTTAGGGATTGAAACAATGCATGTACCTCATCAGCGGGGTCTGTTCAAAAGCATACTGTAAGGATCGTGGTATCGTTTTCGTCATCCTCCCTCAAGAGGCTTAGAATTATTAATCGAGCGTTGATCACCAGAAAAAATATGAAAATAATTTGCATATAGTGAATACGAATATATTGCTTCAAAATAGACATATGCGATGCATTAATGAAATAACGATGTTTAACATGAACAAATGTTTGAATCAATCAAAAGAAAATTACAACTTGAAAATTTCTAATGAACAAAAGTCTTCTAGTCTCAGGACTTGTTACTTCAGCTGGTGCATCTTGTAGGGATGGCAGAAGACCTCAACTTGACCCACTTGGGTGAAATCCACTACTCCTTCATTAATCAGATCCTGGACCTTGTTCTTTAGAGCCCAGCAGTCGGCAGTGTCGTGTCCAGGACTATCAGAGTGATATGCACACCTTTTGTTGGGATGATAGTTAGGAGCAGAGATGTTGGGGTTCCGGGGAGGAGCCCTTAATGTAATCAGATTCAACCTCAGCAGGTGTTGCAGTGCTTGAAACAAAGGCATGTTGAGCTGGGTGAACTGCCTCTTAGACCTGCTTGGCCTACTCAGATCAACCTGTTGCTCTGGGCGAGGTTGTAGTTGGACCTGTGAGGTAGTAGCAATTTGGAGAGTTCTATCCTTCACCATGCCAGGTTCTTGTCCTCTTGGAAGCTGATCAAAGACCTGGTCCCTGACTTGGGCAGGTTGCTTCATATGGTGTCTCTCTTGGTGGAGCTGGCTGGTCATGGTCCTCAACTCTTCTTGCTCCCGAGCTAGACCTTGGATGAGAGCCCTTTACCCCAGCATCTGGGTTTTCAATGTATCTACTTCAGCTTGTAGACGTTTCAACCGTTCGTCCTCGTCATCTTCAGCACTGCTCTTGGCCAAATTCCCCATAAGGAGTGTCCTTAACTCTTCTTGCCCCTTGGATAGGCTTACGAAGATCTCCCTGAACTGAGTCTCTTGAGCACGAAGACCCTGGTTATCTTGTTGGGAAGCCATTGCTGAAATAAACAGCGACGAAGGTAAGTGACCTGTCAAAGGAGTACCTGTAATGCAATGATAGGTATGTATGCATGCAATGTTTTCAAGGATCTCGCGGGGTAAACAAGAAAATTGTTAGAACTAGGTAGCTTGATTGAGGGAACTGCATGTTGTTGAGAGTCCTTCTTCAAAGGTCAAAGGCTCACCATATCCACTGGGTCATAGCCCCTGACAACCTTGGCTAGAGGAAAATAAATCCCCTTTGCCCCTTGCTGGACAGTTGTTTCATCATGACCTGCATCACAAGCCCTTGAGATCCTTGAAATGGATTAGTCCTTATGCGGGATGTATGCAATGGTATGATGGTATGGTGTCATGCTATACATGGGGTGATATAAGTAACCCTGTTATGATTCCGGGTTAAGGACTATAAACAAAACCTGCAAGAAACTTAGTAAACCCTGTTATGAGTCCCAATTAAGGACTATAAACAAAACCTGCAAGAAAACTCAATAAACCCTGTTATGAGTCTCAAATAGGGACTATAAACAAAACCTGCAAGAAATTTCAGTAAACCCTGTTATGAGTCTCAATTAGGGACTATAAACAAAACCTGCAAGAAACTTAGTAACCCTGTTATGAGTCCCAATTAGGGATTATAAACAAGACCTGCAAGAAAACTCAATAAACCCTGTTATGAGTCTCAATTAGGGACTATAAACCAAACCTGTAAGAAAACTCAAGTGTCAGATAACAAGTAGTCAAGTTGGAAGGCACACAAGTCACACAAGAGAAGCCCTTAGAGTTTAGGCCAGCATGGGGTCTGGGTATTACCCTCTTGAAGTTGGTGGGCTCAACTTGTCCTATTAGAAGTAACCGGGTTCTAAGGGTCCCAATATCACTGGATTGCTTTCATTGTTCATCGTTTCGATTTAGCCACTGACTGGCGATCAAAATATCCCAAGAAAACAACCCTCAACTGAGTGTAGTATCGAGTATCAACCGACTTCGGACTACACCAAAGTAGTTATCTCACTACCCTAAAGAGGGCAAGATGGTTCAATTAAGGTTCCTAAGGTCTGTTGATGCTTCACGACACCACGCGGAGGCCCCGTACTCTCCTTGACTGAACTCAAGGGTTACCGGTACACACCAAAGTGCCACATCAACGTAGCAGACTGCTTCAACCGTGTCGGTATACCCCGCACAGTTCCCTCACAGCCTTGTTGCTACTTTCTAAAAAGGTATCCCCAGATCCGGGTTAGGATCTATAGAACTCCCAAGACAGTACCCACAATTTAAAGCAAGCAAGTCAAAGCAATTGAAAACACAGTTATGAACTAAACCCTAAGGTACACCTCACTTTAAAAGTGTCCCCAGCAGAGTCGCCAGTTCTGTGATCGGTGGATCCGGAACTGATTGTTTTTTAGCTTGTTTCGCGAAATGTCGCGGTAAGCAAGAGTCGCCACCGTCTTTTATTTTATCCAATATGGAAAGGACAAAAGCACAGAAAAATTCCTTATTGAGATTAGCTCTCGGTTCGGGAGGTAGATTTATAGAAAGGGAAGGTATTAGCACCCTTTCTATCCATGGTTATCCATGGGCTCTTAGATACTTGCTCATTGTGTTTTCAAAATGTTTGTTTGCTTTTCAAGGTGAGTGGGTTTGAAAAAGTTTCTTTGAAAGTTTCAGATCGACTCTTGTATCAGTCCTCAAGAGTGTTTGAAAAGTTGTTTTTGAAAGCTTTTTGCAAAGTGTCGGTGTGAAAAGAAGTTTTTTGATTTGTTTTGAATTAGAGCAAGTATCTACGAGTCATCTACCTACCCTAAGGAATTAGTTTGTGTAAATGTCCTTAAGGTAGTGCCATCCCACCATTGAGAGGTAGGTAGCACCACCGTTGGAGGTGTTTGGGTCAATTCGAGGATTAGGGACAGTGTGGTCACCGGGCAATGGTAAGATACCTTAGAAGCTACCCTTATGTCATTGATCTTTTTATTCCGAGGCGACCGTTCCGAGGCAACTTATTCGAGGCAACTAGATCAATGGAACATAAGGACTCACTAAGACGTCCTGTACTCGACGACCACGTTTCGAGGGGCAAGGCAACAGTGTGATCACCAGAGCAATAGTAGGACACCTTAGAAGCTACCCTTATGCCATGTTCATGGACATAAGGACTTACTAAAATGTCCCATACTCGACGACCACGTTTCGAGGGGCAAGGCAACAGTGAGGCGTACCCTAGGAGTGGTGTGTGAATTGTGTGTCATTTTCAGTTTATATTTGTTTTGTTCATGCATTGGTGATCTACGTTTTGATTTTATTTTTGGGCATTCATTCTTTCATGTGATTGTTAACAGTTTAAAGGTGCGGGAATTTAAAGTGCGGAAAAGATAAAGGTCCTACGCTATTACAAAGGCGCGGGTCTACAACGCCAAATTAATCCAGACCCGATTTAAAATAAAGTGCAGAAAATAAATGCCTAATTAACTATTACAGGGCTTCGGGGCAAATACATCATATTTACAAAAAGAAATAACATAAACGCGCGAAAAGAAAATATAATCGAATGCGAGGGTATTGGACCCTTTAAAGGAATTAAAATGAAATTGTTAAATTAATTAAAATAAAAAGAAAGAACTTATTTTTCATGTTTTGGATTTATGACATTAAAGAAAATTAAAGTGGAATTTAAAAGTTAAATAATTCTAGTTCTAATTGTTTTTAATTTATTTAAAAAATGTATTAAAGCTAAAACCTAAAATTAGAACTAAATTGATTATTTAAATTATTTACAAAATTAATGGTTAATGATAATTATAATAAAAATATTTAATTAAAAAAGGATTAAAAAAAAATGCCAAAGGTCTATTTTTTTATATATTTTTGGTTATTAAAAAAGGGAATTAAAGTTAACAACCTAAAATTAAAAACTAAATTGATTATTTAAATTATTTACAAAAAAAAGAGTTATTGATGAATTAAATTAAAATGAAACATATTTTTTTGTTTTTTATGATTTTCTGATTTTTTGGTTTTTATGAAAATTATTTTGATTAATTAATTAGAAATAAAACAAAATAAAAAAATGGAAAGAAAAGGAAATCAAATGCAAAATGTGGGGGGTGTAGACCCCAAATGAGGAGGTGGATTTGATGAATCAGGCCCAACAGAAGGAGGCCCCTTGTTGACTTTCTGGATCATGTAGAGCACCTTTGACTGACGCCTATGGTGGATGGCAAGTAGTAGCCACTGGATGGACCATTTGAGACACATGGCAAGCAGAGGCGTTGGGCTTCAGGGTGGTCCTTAAGATGGAAACTGCATGGGAACAAAGTAGACAAAATAATAGAAGCAAAGTGAGGGGACCTGGGATTCGAACCCATGTCCCAGTGTTTATCATCCAACGCCTTTACCAAGTGAGCTACCAACGCGCGTTGTTCATGGAATAGAAAACAAATAATATAAAATAAAATTGCATTAGTGTTATAAAATAAAATAAAAAGGCGCTGGATTCAAACCAGCCACTCATGCCATGCCACGCCATCGTCTTCTCCGAATGGACCTGTAAAAAGAAGAATAGCGGGGGTTTTGAACCCCCCCCCCCCCCAAAACACAAGCTATTTGAAAATAGCGAATAGGCCATGTGGACATATAAATTGAGCGCGAATGTCTCATTAAATCAGGCTCCTTGTGACGAATTCAACCATGCTAATTTTGAGGCTCAATTTTTCCAGATTAGGAAAACCCCAAATTCAAACTCTTGAAACCCTAGAACGTTTCCATGGTAGATCTCTGTATAGGCCTTGAAAACTCAATTGGAGGGCACCATTAGTTTTAGAATTATCATATTAATACAAATGAGACATTAAAATGCAGCAATATGGCCTGAAAATATGGGCACGAATATGTGAAATACCATGAACAGGGTAGCTTGGTTATACCTGTTCTTTGTGTATGGAGAGTGGAAAATGATTGAGGCACGTCCAAAAATGTCCCAGCAAGCCTTTGGAATGGATTATAAGCTTTGAAAGGAGTTCTATCTCTGTTTTCAGTTTTGAGAATTTTGGTGAAAAATGAAAACTTGATTCTGAGGTTGCAGCGTGGTTTTGGTCTCTCCCTTGCTTCTGATCACTTGCATAGGTATTATGTAACATGTATTGAGAGGAATTATGGCCTCATAATGCAGGGCATTCAAGTTCAAGATTCTCCATAAACCTCCATAACCAAACTTCCATTTTTGAACCATTTTTTGAATTCTTGCTACATTTGGCTTTGAAACGAAATTGGGATGTGGCATAATGATAATTCAGAGCTAGTTAAGACCAAATATCCCCTTTTATTAATCTTCTTGATTTTTTTTTATTTTAAAAGATTTAAAATTAATTAAATCCAATAAAATCAATTAAAAATGAAAAAAATAATTTAAAAATTTGAAATAAAAGGTGGGACACGTGGGAAGCATGGCCAAGCTGATTCAAGTGAAAAAAGTGGGGCCCTTTTGTCAAAAATGAAGTTTCAAGGATAAATGATTTTGGCCATTTCACAAAAATTCCCCAACTTCTCCAATGCACATCTTGCTAAATTTTTAAGCTTTGATCATGTTCTTGGACATTTTGGAAAGGTATTGAAGTCCTCTAACCAATGTCTTTGGTCCCATGTCATTTTGAATTACCAATCTCAAGTTATGGTCTTTGACTTAAAGTCCCTTTTTGTTGACTTTTGAAAATGACCTATAATGTTGAAATTGATAACTTTTTGTGAGAGCATTTCTTGGACTTGGAATGTGAAGATGAGTTGTAGGAAATGTCTTCCCCTTCAAGATGAGCATTGGATGGAATTTTTCTGATGAACCATGAAAAAGTCATGCCTTGGTCAAGTTACAGTTGACTTTTCAGCTGTCCAAAAATAGAAACTTTTGCATCTTGAGACTTTTTTAGCCAAACTTTGAGAATCATGATCAAGCATTGATCAAATGATGTTTGTGGCTTCAAAATAAGATGTTGACCAAAAATTTTGACTTTTGACTGCCAAATGACCATTTTGCCCCTACAGTTGACTGTTGAGCAACTAAGGTTTTTGACTGTGCAACTTGACCTTGTTAGCCTTGAAACTTGACATGTAGGTGCTTGACAATGTGTATGAGCATAGGAGACTTGATTGGACCATTGAAAACCTCAACTTCCTTGAAGGAACCAAAACCTTAATTTTGACTGGCTTAGGAGGATGGTTGACTGTGTAGCCCTTGAGTAGACTTTGAACCATTTGAGGGGGATGTTTTGCCAAAACTTTGAAGAATATGGGAGGGCAAATTTTGGGGTATAACATCTGGCAAAAGGGAAGGAGGATCTGAAAGCCCTTATCCTGAAAGAGAAGAAGAAAAAGAATAAGGTTGCCGGTATTCTGAATATGGGCAGAAGGTATGGAGAGCGGTTGAAGCGACAAGTCGATCTGACCTCTTCATCTAAGGAAGGGGAGAATCAGGAAGAAGAGAAGGATCCCAGTCCTGTAGTTTCTGACAATGATACCGATTACAATGATGAGCAATATCCTCCTGCTGAGGACAAATACAAACAGTTGGAAGATCGTCTGAGTGCCATGGAAGTTCAGAGGATACCTGGACTGGATTTCAAAGAATTGGGATTGGTGTCGGGGGTGGTCATCCTACAGAAGTTCAAAGCTCAAGTTTTTGCTAAGTATGATGGGGATCCTGCCCAAAACTCCATCTCCGCTCTTATGTCAGAAAGATCCAGCCCCACACCGCTGATAGAAATCTGTGGGTTCATTTCTTTCAAGATAGTCTGTCAGGGAATCAGCTTGAATGGTTCTACCAGCTGGAGGGAGCCAATGTCCGGAACTGGGAAGATCTGGCTGCTGCTTTCTACAAGCAGTATCAATACAACGCCGACCTTGCTCCTACTTGTACTCAACTCCAGAGTATGTCCATGGGTGCAAGTGAAGGCTTTAAGGACTATGCACAGAAATGGAGAGACTTGGCTGGGAGAGTTCAACCCCCGTTGTATGATAGGGAGTTGGTTGATATGTTTCTGGGGACACTATCTAGTCCATTTTTCAATCATTTGATCGACAGCTCGTCAGCTGGCTTCACCGAGCTGATTTTAACTGGAGAGAGAGTAGAAGCTGGGATCCGGAGCGGTAAGATACAGAAGGATACCTCTTCGAGCTCAGTAAAGAAGCCTTTCGCTGGTAAGAAGGAAGCCAGTGCCATCTATAGTCCAAGGGGCCAAAACAGGGTTGAACATCATCAGACAGTAAGTACCGTGATGATACCTAGACCTGCAGTTTCTCCACAACGCAACAATCAACAAAGGGTGGAAAGACCACAACGGCAGTTTACCCTCCTCAACATGACATTGGCTGAAGTGCTACCTCACCTACTGAGATCCAACTTGGCAACCTTGAAAGAGGCTCCCAAGAATCCAAATACTACATCTCCCCGATATAATCCGAATGCCCGGTGTGCCTATCATTCTGAGAGTCCTGGCCATGATACAAATGAGTATTGGGCTCTGAGGAACAAAGTACCAGACTTGGTTGAAGCCAAGGAAATAGAATTTGATGCTCCGGAGAAACCCAATGTCATAATTGCTCCCATGCCCAAGCACGGTCATGGAGTTAATGTTGTTGATACTGATTTGTTTGTTACCTCTGTTGATGAAGTTTCTATTCCTCTCATGACTGTCAAGAAAATTTTGTTGTCGGCCGGTTTATTTCTGGGTTACGGTGAAGGTTGCCACATGTGTTTATCTCTGCCTTCTGGTTGCTATTTGCTGAAGTCAGGTATTCATCGCCTGATGGATAGCAGAGAGATTTTGTTCGAGAAAACTATGATTCATGTTGTTCCAATTAAAGACGTTGCCATTATAACCATTTTCGCCAATCCTTCCAAGGTTTCCTCGAGAAGACCTGTTAGGATTACATCTGCTCCAAGAATTGCTCCGCTGATAATCACTGTTCCCGGTTCTGTCCCGTATGTCTCAGATAAAGTTGTCCCATGGAATTATGGTGCCGATGTGTACTATCATGGCATCAAACAAGATCTGGAAGATGAAGAGGCTGATCCTGATATTGATAACATTGTCGGAACCAGCAAAATCACCCGAAGTGGAAGGGTCTTCTCTCCCGAGATTTCCCCTAAGACTGTCAACAAGCCTATTGTCAATCCATCTGTTTTTCCTGCTAGTACATCCACTACAATTCATGTTCTTACTCCAGTTATTACCCCTGTCGGCGAATTGTCTGATACCTGCGACAAGGAAATTATAGGTGAGCCTGCCCGGACGGAGGCGCCTAAGAAAATTGTTGTGGAAGCCTCTAAATAAGAAATAGAGGAAATACTGAAAATCATTAAGAAGAGCGAATATAATATGGTAGAGCAGCTGGGGCAGACCCTATCAAAGATATCCATGTTGTCTCTGTTGTTGTGTTCTGAAGCCCATGCGAAGGCTTTGATTGCATTTCTCAAAACTGCACATGTGCCGCAGGAAACTTCAGCTGATCAGTTCAAAGATTGTGTGGCCAGCCTGATTGTTGATAATGGGCTGGGTTTTTCAGATGCGGACTTGACACCAAAGGGGAGGAAGCATAATGATGCTTTGCATGTCTCGATTGAATGTAGGGGCACCATTATGGCTCATGTACTGGTAGATACTGGGTCTTCACTGAATGTTTTGCCGAAGAAGGCGTTGGACCGGTTGGATTGCGAGGGTTTAACCTAAAGCCTAGTAACATTGTGGTAAGGGCTTTTGACGGGATCGAAGAGAATGGTGCATGGGGAGGTGGACATCCCTGTCAAAGTGGGTTCTCAGACCTTTGGGCCCACCTTCTATGTGATGGATATCAGGCCGTCATATTCTTGTTTGTTGGGTCTTCCTTGGATCCACGAGGCTGGGGCAGTTACTTCCACACTACACCAAATGCTGAAGTGTCCGGTAAAAGGGAATATTGTCACAGTGCAGGGTGAAGAGGAGTATATGGTGAGTCATCTCAATTCCTTCCGCTACGTAGAGATGAACGGGGAATTCATAGAAACTCCTTGTCAGAATTTCGAAGAGGTCCCTCAGATCTTGGTATCAACAGAAACTACTACCAATACACCTCCTTTGAAGACGACTTCTCTCAAGGACGCCAGGGTTGTGGTTGAAGAAGGTGGGTGTGCCAACTGGGGTCAGCTCCCTGATTTCACTCAGAAAACTGACAGATTTGGTTTGGGCTTTACTACAGGGGCTCAAAGGGATGTTCGACGCGCTTGGGCTAGAGGACCTCCCCTACGCATCAACAATCGTGGGGTTAATGCCATTGAAGACAACGAGGAATACTCAGACATTGACAGATGGATCTACCCAACTACTGATGGTGGACCGAGTAACTGGACGGCTAGGGACTTCATACCAGTTTCTTTTATTCCGCAGTAATTGTCTTACTTGTTTTGGGAATTGTAACAAATAATTTAAAACTTTACGGCCTTGTGCCTTGCCCGAGGCACATTGGTTTTGTTTGTGAGGATTGTTATTTTTCATTTCATATATCATTAATAAAGCATTGGACGTTTCTTGCATACAAATTTTGCACTCTCTGTTTTTCTTTCCTGTTTCCACTTTATCAAAACAGCTATTCTCTTACACACACTCACGTATCATAATGCAGATCCATATCCACTCTGGATCCCATTGATAACAACTCTGATATTGCCAGTTATGACTTTAAAAATCCGATCAACCAAGCCGAAGACGAAGGTGAGGATGATTGTGAGGTGCCTGGAGAACTTGCTAGACTACTACAGCAGGAAGAGAGGGCCATACAGCCTCATGAAGAGCCGGTTGAGGCAGTGAATTTGGGTACCGAGGAAGACAGAAAAGATGTTAAGATAGGTGCAAATCTGGAGCTTAGCGTCAAACAGAGGTTGATACAGATGTTGCACGATTATGTTGAGATCTTCGCTTGGTCCTATTAAGACATGCCTGGTTTGGACACTGATATTGTGGTACATCGCCTGCCGACTAAAGAAGACTGTCCTCCGATTAAACAGAAGGTCCGCCGTATGCGCCCTGAAATGGCAGAAAAGATCAAGGAAGAGGTCATGAAACAGTTCGACGCATCATTCTTAGATGTCACTTCGTATCCACAGTGGGTTGCTAATGTTGTTCTGGTACCTAAGAAGGACAGTAAGGTACGAATGTGTGTGGATTACAGAGATCTGAACAGGGCAAGCCCCAAGGATGGCTTCCCACTTCCTCACATTGATGTTCTGGTCGATAACACTGTGCAACACAAAATCTTCTCCTTCATGGATGGTTTCTCTGGCTACAACTAGATCAAAATGGCTCCTGAAGACATGGAGAAGACAACCTTCGTTACACAGTGGGGCACCTTCTTCTACAAGGTGATGCCTTTTGGGTTGAAGAATGCTAGGGCAACCTATCAGCGCGCCATGGTCGCTTTGTTCCACAATATAATTCACCATGAGATCGAAGTTTATGTTGATGACATGATAGCCAGGTCTCAGACTGAGGAAGAGCACCTTGATCATCTCCAAAAGTTGTTCGACAGGTTAAAGATGTATAGGCTGAGGTTGAATCCGAACAAGTGCACCTTCGAGGTAAGGTCTGGTAAACTTCTGGGTTTCATTGTCAGCGATAAAGGCATTCAGGTAGACCCTACGAAGGTAAAAGCTATACAAGAAATGCCCCCGTATAGAGAAGGAAGTTAGAGGTTTCTTGGGACGCCTAAATTATATCGCCAGGTTCATTTCACATTTGACTGCTACTTGTGACCCAATCTTCAAGCTTCTGAAGAAAGATCAAGTGGTAAAGTGGAATTACGAATGCCAGACCGCCTTCGAAAGAATCAAAGAATACCTTTAAGAACCACCAATTTTGATGCCTCCAGTTGAAGGAAGACCTTTGATATTATACTTGATTATGCTAGACAATTCAATAGGGTGTGTGCTGGGGCAGCATGACGAGTCTGGTCGAAAAGAGCACGTAATTTATTACCTTAGCAAAAAGTTTACCGACTGTGAGACACGATACTCATTGCTCGAGAAAACTTGCTGCGCTTTGGCATGGGCTGCTTGCCGACTGAGACAGTATATACTGACTTACACTACCTTGTTGATATCGAAGATGGATCTGGTCAAGTATATTTTCGAGAAGCCCGCTCTCTCCGGAAGGATAGCAAGGTGGCAGATGATCTTAACTGAGTACAACATACAATACACAACCCAAAAAGAAATAAAGGGGAGTGTATTGGCTGATCATTTGGCTCATCAGGCCGTGGACGACTACCAGTCTATGAATTTTGAGTTTCCGGATGAGAATATCATGTTGGTGACTGACTACGAAGAACCTGGACCAGAGGAAGGACCCGAGGAGGGATCCCGATGGTCTATGTATTTTGATGGAGCCTCAAACGCACTGGGTAATGGTATTGGCGTCGTAATCATATCTCCCGAGGGCTGTCATACTCCGTTCAGTGCCCGATTATGTTTCAACTGCACCAATAACATGGCAGAGTATGAAGCGTGCATTATCGGTCTTAGGGCTGCTATTGACCTAAGGATTAAGTTCTTGAGTGTATCCGGGGATTCCGCTTTAGTGATAAGTCAGATCAAAGGCGAGTGGGATACGAAGCACCCGAATCTCATTCCTTACAAAGAATATGTACTGACATTGCTCCCACACTTTGAGGAGGTAACCTTTGAACATTTCCCACGAGAGGAGAACTAGTTAGCGGACGCACTAGCTACCATGTCTTCTATGTTCAAGGTTAGGTGGGACAATGAAGCTCCCCAAATCACCATTGAGAGGCTGGATGAACCAGCATACTACTGTGAAATCAATACCGAAGAAGTGGCAGACAAACCCTGGTTTCACGAAGTCAAAAGGTATCTCGAGGCTCAAGAGTATCCCGAAGGGGCATCTGTCAACTATAAGAAGTTTCTGAGAAGGTTCGCTGCAAAGTTCTTCCTCAGTAATGGAATCCTCTATAAACGCAACCATTACTCCACACTATTACAGTGTGTAGACAAGAGCGAAGCAGAGAGGATCATGACAGATCTACATGAAGGCACTTTCGAAACCCATTCTAGTGGACATACCATGGCTAAGAAGATCCTACGGGCAGAATACTACTGGTCTACTATGGAAGCTGACTGTTATCAGCACTCTCGAACCAGTCATAAGTGCCAAATCTATGCCGATAAGGTGCATGTACCTCCGGTCCCCTTAAACGTCTTGACAGCTCCGTGGCCCTTTACAATGTGGGGCATTGACATGATCGGAGAAATCAGGCCCACCGCTTCCAACGGACATCGCTTCATCCTAGTAGCCATTGATTACTTCACAAAGTGGGATGAGGCAGCCTCTTTTGCTATAGTAACCAAGAACGTCGTGGCACGGTTTATCCGACACAATCTGATCTGTCGATATGGTGTGCCAGAGAGAATTATCACTGACAATGGTACGAATCTCAACAACGCAATGATCACCAAGCTATGTAAACAATTCAAGATACAACATCATAACTCTTCTCCTTACCGGCCGAAGATGAATGGCGTTGTTGAAGCAGCTAACAAGAACATCAAGAAGATTGTACAGAAGATGACGGTGACATACAAGGACTGGCATGAGATGTTATCATTTGCTCTTCATGGATACCGTACCTCAGCACGGACGTCGACAGAGCAACACCCTACTCTCTAGTATATGGCATGGAGGCAGTCCTATCCATCGAAGTCCAGATACCTTCTCTCAGGATTATGAAGGATGCGGGTTTGAACGAAGACGACTGGATTCGAACCCGACTTGATCAATTAAATATAATCGACGAAAAGAGACTTACTGCTATCTGTCATGGTCAGACGTACTAAAAGCGAATGATCAAGGCTTTTAACAAGAAAGTAAGGCGCCAAGAATATCAAGTCGGGGATCTAGTAATCAAACGCATCATACTACCGCAAGGTGATCCCAGGGGAAAATGGACCCCCACGTGCGAAGGGCCATTTGTGGTTAAGAACATTTTCTCGGGAGGAGCTATGATTCTAACCACCATGGATGGTGACGACCTTCCTCACCCTGTCAATGCAGACATAGTGAAAAGATAATACGCCTAATCAAAGACCCACTAGGTTGACTGGCCTAGGCAAAAATAAGGGCTTCCCGGCGAACCAAAAGGGTTCGGGCAAAAATAAGGGATGAAAATGAAAAAATTTGTACACCCGGTAAGTCGGAAACCCGAAAGGGAGGCTTGGGTAAAATAGGGTATCCCGGTGGATTGAAAACCCGAAAGGGCAATCCAGGAAAAAGTTAGGGATTGAAGCATATCACTATGTCTCATTGGATCACCTTGCGACCAGACTTCGGTATCGACTATCAAGCTCGGACGGCGCCAACAAATCTGATCAACCTTCGGCCAAGTAGCAAAGTGATGAGACGCTTGAAGATATAAAGGCAATAGCAAAGTTGGAACCCAATGGGGTTGTTTCACATAGCTGTTTTTCTTTCTTTTACACAAATTGTATAAATTCTATCTTTCAGCGGCATTCTCTTACTAGGATGTCAGCCTCTTTGTACAAAAAACGCCTATTACATGCCAACTTCAAAAAATCAATACAAATCATTTTCACAAGAAACTTCAATTCGTTTTTTCTTTTTCTGTTTTGTTTTGCAAGAATGTCCAATGATTTATTTTTGATAGATGCATTTGAAAATGATTGCTGCTCATAAATATTTACATAAGAAACAAAAGACAATTACTCGTAATTCTAGAAACAGGGAAAAAACAAGAAGTGCCAACCCTACAGTTACTCTACCCAGCAGGTACCAGGACAGATCCAGCTTGGGAACATAATTATTGGTACATACACTTCCCACAGAGTAAAAGTATCCAAAGGCATTGATGTCAGCTTTCCCAAAACAAGATAATACTCTCCCCAGCCAAGGTTCATAATCGCAGGCGGGTCGGTAAATTTCATCCCCCAAGTGGAGTTTATTTCTACAGATACAGAAGCTCAATCTCCAACAGAGCTCATCATCTCCAGCAATGGAATTTCATCCCCAGCTGAGTTTATTCCTCCAGATCAGCAGGTCTACCAACAAATTATCTCTTCCCCTAAGTTGGTCCCCGCAGAGTTATTCTCCGGCATCCCTTCCCGACAGAATATTTACAAATCTCCAGCAACCGTCAGGGATTTATTTTCCCAAGAAGCGAGTATACCCCGATAGCATTTCATGAACATACATTATGACATACGCATACATATCATATACAGCATAATCTCATTTATTTTGAGAACATCATCTCACCCTGCATTTCATGCATCGCATATAACTAACTCTGATATCTTTTCAGGAAAAGAGGATTAGCTTCAACAAACTTAGCAGTTATGCAAGTCATATCTACAGACGACTAACGGAAACTTAGTTCCCGAAACCAAACGGGTCAACTAATCTATGTTATCGCTTTGAAGTAACCCTATGACCCAGGTTCCTTCTCACAACCCTATTATCCAGGCTTTCATATAGAAGTAACCCTACGACCCGGGTTCCTTCTCACAGCCCTACTATCCAGGCTTTCATATCGAAGTAACCCTACTATCCAGGTTCCTTCTCACAGCCCTACTATCCAGGCTTTCATATCAAAGTAACCCTACTATCCAGGTTCCTTCTCACATCCCTATTATCCAGGCTTTCATATCGAAGTAACCCTATTATCCAGGTTCCTTCTCACAACCCTACTATTCAGACTTTCATATCAAAGTAACCCTACGACCCAGGTTCCTTCTTACAACCCTACTATCCAGGCTTTCATATCGAAGTAACCCTACTATCCAGGTTCCTTCTCACAGCCCTACTATCCAGGCTTTCATATCGAAGTAACCCTACTATCCAGGTTCCTTCTCACATCCCTACTATCCAGGCTTTCATATCGAAGTAACCCTACTATCCAGGTTCCTTCTCACAACCCTACTATCCAGGCTTTCATATCGAAGTAACCCTACGACCCAGGTTCCTTCTCACAGCCCTACTATCCAGGCTTTCATATCGAAGTAACCCTACTTTTCAGGTTCCTTCTCACAACCCTACTATCCAGGCTTTCATATCGAAGTAACCCTACTTTCCAGGTTCCTTCTCATAGCCCTACTATCCAGGCTTTCATATCGAAGAAACCCTACTATCCAGGTTCCTTCTCACAGCCCTACTATCCAGGCTTTCATATCGAAGTAACCCTACTATCCAGGTTCCTTCTCAAAGCCCTACTATCCAGGCTTTCATATCGAAGTAACCCTACTATCCAGGTTCCTTCTCAAAACCCTATTATCCAGGCTTTCATATCAAAGTAACCTTACTATTCAGGTTCCTTCTCACAGCCCTACTATCTAGGCTTTCATATCGAAGTAACCCTACTATCCAGGTTCCTTCTCACAGCCCTACTGTTGTACCCCAAAATTTTCCCTCTCGTATCTCAAGGACTCTTAGAATTACTTCAGTCAAGTTGTAAACCTTAGACCACATTTTCTAAGAAGAATCATTCAAATTATCAAAAGGGGGCAAAATGAGCAAAATCGGAGTTTCAGCTGGAAAAAGTCAACTGGACGCCAAAAAGTCAAACTTTGATTTTTGACCAAATTTGAGTCCCAAAAATCACATTATGTCAAGACATCCAAAAATATGAAATTTGATCATCAAAAATCAAGAGAATAAAATATACAACTTTGCAAGACTTTGAATATTTTCTAAATATTTTCTATACTTGGTTAATTTCATTTACTTCATGACATCTTTTAATACACTTCTAAATAATTCAAGATGATGCAAGTAATTCAAGTTATTACAAAGTGGCATTTTTGCAAAATTACAAATTCTAAAACTATGTCTTGTTTGAATTTTCTTAAAACCTTGCCACAATATTTTCACCCTTGACATAATGTGCATAAAATATTTCACAAGACCAAATTTGTGTCATGCTGCAAATCATAATGTCCAAAGTTGAACAAAGTGTGATATGCTACATTGCCACAACACCCCATGCTGCCCTGCAAGAAACCTTGTGCCATGCTGCATCCCAAGTATACATGTTGCCCAATACAGTCCAAAACTGCTCTATGCAGTCTGCCCAAGCCAGCATCACAACAACCCCAGAATTGCACCAAAATGGCAAAGAAAAATTATGGGAAGAAAGTGTCAAAACAGTAAGCAAAAACAATTCAAAATAGCTAATTTGGTTTCCCCCTTAAACCACAATCAAGGGTCTACAAGAGGGACTGTCTCATAAGGCAAAGGGGCTGGATTTTTGAGAGGTTGGAAATTAGAGAGAGGATAGAGAGTTTTGTTGAGCAGAAAAACAGTATTCTTTGTAACCTTGACTCATTTATTCAAAACCAGCTCTGTTCTTATTCAAAACAGAATCCCAACCCATTACTCCATCATACAAACTCTCCCATAAGCCAAACACCTCATCACCTAAAAGATTGTCCAAACATAAAAACAGTCCATGTAGTGCTATTCATCTTCACCTTCAAAAAACACTAAGAAAAAACAAATACAGTACAGTCTAACTCAGTTTCAACAGCCCAAAGCAACTTCCTGAAAGCATTCAGATCTAAAACAGCAGGTGTAGCCCGAAAGTTAAGTCTTCTTGACTTGATATCTTTTCATACATCATTGACAATTTGTTGTTTTTGAAGATATGATGTAGTATTTTATTATCCCTTTGAACTAGTCATTTGCTTATGGTTTAGGATTATTCAATCATTTGTTATTTATGGTCATCCATCGTATGTCGTAAGCTAACCTGTACAGACAAGAAAAACAATGTTTAAAGCAGGAAAATACAGCATGTATCGACACATATCCTCATGTGTCGACTCATCCTAGTGAAAAAATAGGGTATGAGTCGACATGTAACCCCCATGCATCGACTCATACTGATTTCAGGTTACAAAACAGAAGTGGGAAAAGATTATGAGTCGACACGTACGCGTTTCGCATCGATGCAAGAAGGTGCATGAGTCGACACATCCCATTATGTGTCGACTCATACTGAGTAGATTTTGTTTTACAGGAGCAAGAAAAAGCTATGTGTCGATGCATAGCAGCATGGGTCGACACATAGCAGTTCAAAATGCAGTTTTCCTTTTATTTTACACTGTTTTTACATTGTTTTCATTATCATTCGATATGGTTGTAATATTTCAGTCTCCAATTCATCCCCATTGTTAAATTGTACCCCCATCCCCCTAAAGCGGTGTAATAGCTTATATTTTATTTTCCGCATTTTACTTGCTTTTCATATATTGTTAATAAATAAGATGTATGGCAAGATAAAATCAATAAATAGATGACTTTCAAGTACAAGACAAAATGCATGCAAACCAACACACTTGCACACTAGCATCTCTAGGGTAATCTCATTTTTGTTGCCTTTCGGAAAAATAGTCATGTCCCTCGAACATGGGCGTTTTAGCAAAAGACCCTCGATAAAAGATCGTAGTCCCTCGATGACCCTCGATGTTGCCTTCGGTAAATGATCTAGTCCCTAAAACGACATTACTAAAATGTTCCATGGGTGGCCTTATATGACTATACAAACATCCCAATGCCCGTCCCTTCACATCCAACGATGGGGCTTCTTACCAAATCAATGGTAAGATAGCCACATCTAAAGGAGAAGGAAAAGCACATTTAAGACCTTTTTAGTAGGTAGATTCCCTCTTAGTTGCTCGCTTGCTCACAACAAAAACATTTTATGCACCAACACTCTCACTTTGAAACGTTTTCAAAAGACAAACACTTTGTACGCGTTCTTATAGAAACGAGAACCATTACAAAGAATACACCTTTCAAAATCACTTTCAAAAACACATTTCACAAACACATCTTTGAACTATTTTCGAAACAAACTCTTTGTACGCGTTCTTATAGAAACGAGAATCATTACAAAGTTACATTTTCAAAATACTTTCAAAACCCACACCACAAAGCATAAATTCAAACAAAAAGCAAGTGATCTAGCGAGTAACTAAGAGCCCATGGAAAACCATGGATGAAAAGGGTGCTAATACCTTCCCTTTTCATAATCTACCCCCCGAACTCAAGAAAAACATCTCTAAAGGTCTTTCTTGTGCTTTTTCACCTTTCCTTTTTGGATAAAAGAAAAGCCGGTGGCGACTCTTGCTAAACCGCAACATTTGCAAACACAAACGCAAACACAATCAAGTCAGTTCTCCCACTGTATCACAGAACTAGCAACTCTGCTGGGGACTTATACTTAAAGTGGGGTTACCTTAGGGTTAGATCACGTTTACTTGCTTTCATTGTTTGATTTGTATGTTTTACATTATGGTTCTCTGTTTGGGCTTGCTTTTATCCTCCACCTAGATCTGGGATACCTTTTTAGGTAAATAGCAATAGATTGTGGAAATTGTACGGCGTAGACCGATATGGTTGAAACAATGGCTATGTTAGTGTGACGCATTTATGGGTACTGGTATCCCTCATGGTGAATCAAGGAGAATACGGGGCCGCTGAGTGGCGTCATGAAGCACTAACTGACTTTAGAACCCTAATTGAACAAACTTGGCCATTAGGACGTAGTGAGATAACCGGTTTTGGTGTAGAGCTGAAAATTGGTTGATACTCAATACTACACTCATTGAGACCAGACTTTTGGGATATCTCAGCCGCAAGAAAAGATTGATTATGCTGAGACAACGCCTAAAAGAAAGGTCGGTGATATTGAGATCCTTTAGAACTCGATCACTTTTACTAGGACAGGTTAAGCCAACTAAACTTCAAGAGGGTACTTACCTATAAAGCCTCATGCAAGCCTAAAACATAGGGATTTATTTTCTTTGTGTATATACTTGCACATAATTTCATAAACATCATAAGCATCATACGCATGCTCACTAACCATTTCAAGGATTTAGAAGTTTATCTTTGTTTTTGTTTTGTAGGTCATGAATTTCATCTGAAGGAACACCATCCGAATCAGCTTTGTAAAAGCACATCCTTAGCTTCAAGAGTGCCCAGGGATTCTCCTTTTACCAAAAAGTATGGTCGACTCCTCAGTTTGGCTACATCCAGTTTTCAAGAAGAGATTATGTGTGTGTTGTTCCAATTCTTTGATCTCGTACATCATTGTTTCACTTTCCTGGAATATCAGTTGGTACCTACACTGGAAGAGTTCTCTCTACTCTTAGGGGTGCCCGTGCTTGATCAGATACCATTCACCGATCTAGAAGGGATTCCAAAACCTGAAATCTTCGCTGAAGCTTTGCATATGAAAAGGGCTCACATCATAACCAATTGGGAGACAAGAAGTGGGGTAAAAGGTTTCCTAGCCAAGTTTCTATTGGAGAAGGCTCGTTCATTATGGGACGACATAGATTTCCAAGCTTTTGAAGATGTCCTGGCTCTACTCATTTATGGTTTGGTTCTGTTCCCCAACTCGGACCAATTCATAGATATTAACGCCATCAAAGTCTTTCTCTCTCGCAATCCCGTACCCACCTTATTGGGAGACATCTTGCATTGCCTTCATAATCGCACCATGAAGAAAAGAGGTACTCTCTTGTGTTGTATTCCCTTAATCGCCAAACGGTTCACTTCACACCTACCTCAATCAGCACTGAAGAACGAGCAAAGATTGACATGGTCTCAAAGGATAATGTCCCTCACCCATTCTGACATCCGTTGGTATTCAAGATCCTTGGAAGATGTCTCTATCATTGACCGCTGTGGGGAATTCCCTAACATCCCATTGCTTGGTATTATGGGAGGTATAACCTACAATCCCTGTTTAGCCCTTCGACAGTTTGGGTATGCCCGAAGAGACGGCCCTCATGAGATGCTCATTCAAGGTCTGGTGTTCGACTATGACAAAGAAGACCAAGATTACCTCCAGAGGTTTACACGAGCTTGGAGAATGGTAAACAAGGTGGACAGTAGAACTTTAGGACATAAAAACTCTATCCCTCTCGAGCCTTACCTTAGGTGGGTACGGGCTCGTGCTCAGACACTTGTGATGCCTTATCCTTCCGTTTTGCCAGTCATCGTAGAACCTGTGGTCGAAGGAGAGGTTTCCTACACTATCCTCCATCCCGACATGCCTACTTCTCTCGAAGACTTACAAAAGGGTTGAATCCAGCTGAAATAAGAACGAGATACTTTCGAGGCTCAGTTCTATGCTAGCGAGAAGAGGGTCTTGGAGCTTACGAAACAACTACAAGAAGAGCAGAATGTAAACGCTTATCTCGCGCCGAAGAGGATGCGTTCGGTCTTTCTATCATAAAAAGCTATTTTGTAAGCCCAAGGGGCATAATGTAATCTTTCTTGTTTTGACTAATGAAAGTTAATGTTTGTTCACTCTTTTGTCTATGCAAATTTAAATTCTTTAAATCCTTGAAATCATTTGCATATACATATCCATGCATCATATCTTAAGCAAGCTTTTCACAACAGGTTTCCTCATCTTTATACTGTTTATTTCAGTAAGGATGGATCTCGAACAAACAGTGAGGGACTTGCAAGCTCAGAACATTCAGTTCCAAGTCACCTTGATGACCTTGGCCAAAGGGCAACAAGAGCTAATGACAGCATTGACAACCAAAAAGAAGAAAAAGAAGGCCCCCATCAACATGGGGAAGAGATTCGAAGGACCGATTCTCCAAGTGCAAGTAGTCGAAGACTCATCTGAGGAGGAGGAGAACCAAGCAGAAGAGGCATGAAGCACCCGTGCTGAGGGTGTGAATGATCAAGCTTCTGAAGATGAGGATCACTTTGATGAACAGTACCCACCTGCTGGTGAGAAAAAGTACAAAGAATTAGAGGATATGCTAAAGGCAGTTGAAATTAAAGTTGTGCCTGGCTTGGATTTTAGTGATTTGGGCCTAGTTCCTGGGGTCGTCATTCCTTATAAGTTCAAAACACCAGTCTTCGCCAAGGATGATGGGGTCTCATGTCCCAAACTACATCTAAGATCTTATGCACACAAAATACTGTTAGAACAAAGTTTGAATCTACTACCCTATGTTTAAGTTTTGATGATAACAAAGTGAAAAGATATATTATTTATATGATTCATGTATGAACTATTTGCTGCCTAAATTATTACGTTCTGATTTGCAGATACTCTGATAGGTATAAGCAAGATCACACCTAATCAGCATCAGAAATTTGGTTCCTGACATCAGCATCAGAAGTTGCCATATCAGGATACCAGAATCAGAAGATTAACTCACGTGTATGCTGAAGTCTGATGAACAGAACTGCGCTCAACACTCTGATAAAGAAAACAACAGTTCATCAGCAGTTAAGCAGAGTCAGAATGAGCCAAGCCAGAACATGCATTAAGTAAGCAACGGTACTGTGCATTGAAAGCAAATTAATACCAACGGCCTCATTCCAGACAATATCTGCTCGATAAGGAAAGTTTGTTATTAGCATTGAATCAAGAATATTGCTTCAACGTTCAACATCTCAGTGCTATATAAACAAGACTATGAAGATTGAATTGGCTAATGCTCTCCAAATCTTTACACGCCTAAAAGCTGATCATAATCTTCCTTCTCTCAGTTTGCTAAACACTATACATCCTCTTACTCAATTATTGTTTAGCAATCTAGTTTCTAAGCTTAAAGTTGTGTATACATCACAGTTGTGATACAGTTTTGTAGAAAACATTCACACACTTAGATTTATCTTCTTTATAAGAAAGTGGTTCCTTGACAAACCGAGTTGTGGTTTGCATCAAGAAGGCTTTAGCAGTTGTTAAAGCAGTTTGTAATATTCAGTTAAATATAGTGGATTAAGACCTCGTTGGAGAGAGGCGAAATCACCTTGACGGGTGGACTGGAGTAGTTTGAGATCAAACGAACCAGGATAAAAATATCTTGTTCATTGCATTGATTTTCAGTTTTACAATTCAACCCCCCCTTCTTGTGTTTTTCACTACTTCAATTGGCATCAGAGCGCCTGGTTCTGAGCTAAAACACTTAACCGTGTCAGTACAAGATCCAGCGTCAGAAAAACACAATGGCAGGAAACTATTCTCACACCAGCAATGACAACCATGAGGACAGAGACAGATTCAGCGGCAAACCTCCAGTCTTTGATGGAGAAAACTTTGATTACTGGAAAGACAGAATTGAAAGCTTCTTTCTGGCACATGATGCTGATCTGTGGGATATGGTGACAGATGGATACACGCACCCTGTGAATGCAAGCGGTCAGAAGATTGATAGAAAAACAATGTCTGACCAACAAAAGCGTGACTTCAAGAATCACCACAAGGCCAAAACCATCCTCCTCAGCGCCATCTCCTATACTGAATATGAAAAGATCTCCAACAGAGACACATCAAAGAACATTTTTGACTCACTCAGAATGACGCATGAGGGCAACGTTCAGGTTAAAGAAACTAAAGCTCTGGCGCTCATTCAGAAGTATGAGGCGTTCAAAATGGAAGAATCTGAATCCATTGAAACAATGTTCTCAAGATTCCAGATTCTGGTAGCTGGTCTCAAGGTTCTGGACAAAGGATACTCTACTGCTGACCATGTCAAGAAAATCATCAGAAGTTTACCCAAGCAGTGGAGACCAATGGTTACAGCTCTGAAGCTAGCAAAAGATCTCAACAAAATCACTCTGGAGGAACTTATCAGCTCCCTCAGAAGTCATGAGATAGAGCTAGAAGCTGACGAGCCTCAGAAGCAAGGTAAGCCTTTAGCATTAAAATCTAACAAAAAATCTGAGTCTAAAGTTTTGCAGGCAGTTGAAGAAACATCTGATGGATCCTCATCAGAAGAAGACGAACTCTCCCTCCTCTCCAGAAGAGTAAATCAACTGTGGAAGCAAAGACAAAGGAAGTTCAGGAATCCCAGAAGATCTGATCAGAACGAGTCTTCTTCCAGATACAGAAGGACAGATTCTTCCTCTGGATACAGAAGATCTGAAGGCTCCTCTAGTAGCAAAAAGCCAAACACCAAGGACATCATCTGCTATGAGTGCAATGAGCAAGGACACTACAAGAGTGACTGCCCAAAGCTTCAGAGGGAAAAGCCCAAAAAGAAGTTTGGAAGAGAGAAGAAGAAAAGTCTCATGGCTACATGGGATGACTCTGACTCGTCTGAAGCTGACTCAGAATCAGATGATGAGAGAGCCAACATAGCTCTCATGGCTAATATTTCAGAAGATAGTGAAGCTTCTGAATCAGACTCTGAATCAGACACTGAAGAGGTATTTCCTAACTTTGCTGTTAATTTTACCAAGGCTGAACTTGCTGAAAGCCTTAATGAGATTCTGGAAAGGTATCAGCAAATTAGAGTTAAATTCAGAGACCTGAAAAGGAATCTTGAATCTGACTCTAATAAGACTGAGAGTCTCAAATTGGAGAATTCTGAGCTGAGAAATAAGATTTCAAAATTAGAAAATACTTTACAAAACTCTCAGAAGGAACTAATTTCTGAAACTCCCAGCAACGCTGATGAGATCATCAAGGAGTATGATCACAGTTTCCAAAAGTTCCTTGCTAAAAGCATAGATAGAAGCAAAATGGCTTCAATGATCTATGGAGTTAGCAGAAACGGCAGGAAAGGAATAGGACACCAAGGTAAGGTTCCTACACCTAAGAATGTCATGGACTTAACCATTAAACACACTCCTCTGAATTCACATTTTGTGTATGGTCACACACATGATATTAAATACACTAGCAGTAAGCACTCTGTGAAACCAAAATTCAACCAGAGTTTTGGTAAAACTAACAAATCAGGACCCAAGAAAATCTGGGTACCTAAGGATAAAATAATACATGTTGCAGATATCTTTAGCAGCAAGTCAGAAACACCAGTCATGGTACCTGGACTCTGGATGCTCGCGACACATGACGGGAAGAAGGCATATGTTCCAAAGCTTGGAACTTAAGCCTGGAGGCCATGTTGGCTTTGGAGGCAATCAGAGGGGAAAGATAATTGGCTCTGGAACTGTAGGTAATGGAAATCTTCCCTCTATTAATAATGTTCTGCTAGTAGATGGATTAATGCATAATCTGTTATCCATAAGTCAATTAAGTGATAACGATTATGATATAATCTTTAATCAAAAATCATGTAAAGTTGTTAGTCAGAAAGATGGGACTATCCTGTTTAATGGTAAGAGGAAAAACAACATATACAAAATCAAACTTTCTGAACTAAAGAGTCAGAATGTAAAATGCCTTATGTCTGTTAACAACGAGCAGTGGATCTGGCACAGAAGATTGGGGCATGTTAGTATGAGAAGAATATCTCAGATTAACAAACTCAATCTGGTCAGAGGACTTCCTAATTTGAAGTTCAATTCAGATGCTCTGTGTGAAGCATGTCAGAAAGGCAAGTTTGCAAAACCCTCTTTTAAATCTAAAAATGTTGTTTCTACCTCTAAGCCATTAGAACTTCTGCACATTGACTTATTTGGACCAGTTAAAATTGCTTCAGTCAGTGGCAAGAAGTATGGGTTAGTAATCGTAGATAACTATAGCAGATGGACATGGGTAAAGTTCTTAAGACACAAGGACGAGTCACACTCTGTGTTTGTTACCTTCTGTAACCAAGTTCAGAATGAAAAGGATCTTAGAATCGTTAAAGTCAGAAGTGATCCTGGTGGAGAATTTGAAAACAAAGATTTTGAGTCATTCTTTAATGACAGAGGCATTCTGCATGATTTCTCTTGTCCTAGAACTCCCCAACAAAATGGAGTTGTAGAACGAAAGAACAGAACATTGCAAGAAATGGCCAGAACCATGATCAATGAGACAAACGTTGCTAAGATCTTCTGGGCAGAGGCAATAAACACAGCGTGCTACATTCAGAATAGAATCTCAATAAGACCTATTCTGGAAAAGACTCCATATGAATTGTGGAAGAACAGAAAGCCCAACATTTCATATTTTCATCCATTTGGATGTACCTTTTTTATGTTAAATACAAAGAATTATTTGAACAAGTTTGACTCTAAAGCACAGAAGTGTATTATGTTAGGATACTCTGAACGCTCAAGAGGGTACAGAGTATACAATACAGAAACACAGATTGTGGAAGAATCAATCAGTGTTCGTTTTGATGATAAGCTTGACTCTGAAAAGTCAAAGCAGAATGAAGTTCTTGCAGGTATGGAAATTGAATTTACAGGTTCTGAAGACAAGTAATCAGAAGCTCTCAACACAGACACTCCTTCAACGTCTGAAAGGAGCACTGCTAGCAATCCTACAACAGCTGCTGATCAACCTCCGAAGAGATTACCCAGAAGCAGCTTGGATCACCCAGAAGAGACTATCTTAGGAAGAAAGGAAGATCCAATCAGAACAAGAGCAAGCTTCAGAAACTCTGAAGAAACTCTCATGGGACTTGTGTCTCTGATTGAACCTTCTTCTATTGATGAAACACTTCTGGATAATGACTGGATTCTGGCAATGCAAGAAGAGCTGAATCAATTCACCAGAAATGACGTATGGGATCTTGTTCCCAGACCAAAAGGATTCAACGTCATTGGAACAAGATGGGTGTTCAGAAACAAGCTAAATGAACAAGGTGAAGTCATCAGAAACAAGGCACGACTGGTTGCACAAGGTTATAGTCAGCAAGAGGGGATAGACTATATAGAAACCTTTGCCCCAGTCGCCAGGTTAGAATCTATCAGACTTTTAATTTCATTTGTTGTTAATAGAGGCATCACTCTGTATCAGATGGATGTCAAAAGTGCATTCTTAAATGGTTATATAGAAGAAGAGGTTTATGTGCACCAACCCCCTGGTTTTGAAAATACAAAACATCCAGAACATGTTTTCAAACTAAAGAAGTCACTATATGGTCTGAAACAAAGCTCCCAGAGCTTGGTATGAAAGGCTAAGTAACTTTCTGTTAGAAAATGAATTCACCAGAGGGAAGGTGGACACTACCTTATTCTGTAAATCAGTTAAGAATGACATCTTAGTCTGTCAAATTTACGTTGATGATATTATTTTTGGTTCTAATAATCCTTCTCTTGGAAGAAAATTTGCTAAGTGTATGTAGGCAGAATTTGAGATGAGCCTCATGGGGGAACTGAAATTCTTTCTAGGAATTCAGATCAATCAAACTCCAGAGGGAACTTACATTCATCAGAGCAAATACATCAGAGATCTTCTAAAGAAATTTGACCTCTCAGAATGTAATCCATCAAAGATTCCAATGCATCCCACGTGCATTCTGGAAAGAGAAGAGGTAAGCAAAAATGTAGAACAGAAAGTCTACAGAGGTATGATTAGTTCTCTCCTTTATCTGACTGCTTCAAGACCTGATATATTATTCAGCATTTGTATTTGTGCTAGATTCCAATCAGATCCTAGAGAATCTCACTTAACAGCTGTTAAGCGAATTTTCAAGTATCTGAAAGGTACTACTAATCTGGGTTTGTTTTATAGAAAATCTAGTGATTACAGTTTAGTAGGCTACTGCGATACTGATTTTGCTGGAGACAGAGTGGAGCGTAAAAGTACTTCTGGAAGCTGCCAGTTTCTGGGAGAAAATCTGATCTCTTGGTCCAGCAAAAGGCAATCAACAATTGCGCTATCAACAGCAGAAGCTGAGTACATAGCAGCAGCAGGATGTAGCACACAAATGCTCTGGATGAAAAGTCAGCTTGAAGACTTCCAGATTTTTGAGAGTAACATTCCTATACTTTGTGATAATACCTCTGCTATTTGCTTAAGTAAGAATCCCATTCTACATTCTAGAGCTAAGCATATAGAAATAAAACATCACTTCATTAGGGACTATATTCAGAAAGGAATTTTGAATTTAAAATTTATAGATACAGACCATCAATGGGCTGATATCTTTACTAAACCCCTTTCAGAAGATAGGTTTAATTTCATTCTGAAACATCTCAGCATGAAAGTCTGCCCAGAGTGAAAATGTTTTAATTCCATATATTTATCTTCAGAATGTAATTGTTTTACTGTGAACTTCTGATCAATCTTCTTTCAGAAAGATAGAACATGCAGGTTGTATCAGATGCAAGTCTAAAGATCTGAGAGTCTAAGCTCAAAGACAGACGTGTTGATCACTACATCAAACAAGTGTCATCCAATCATCAGCAAATCTATGAAGCAGAACGCGTGCACGCTTCTGAGAAGGCAAAACGCTGATTGGGTGCATTGAGACACATGTCTGGTAACCGTTTTTAAGTATCTTTCTCAAATCCCCCAAAATCAGCAATCATTAAATGAAAGTAATCATGTGTTTAAAACGTAATCATGATTTTATTTCTCTTTCTTAAAAACGTTTACTTTTTCAAAATATTCTGAACTCTATTTAAACACGTTAACCTCTCATTCTAATTCTTTACAGTTTCTCACTATTTCTCAAGCATTCTCTGCATTTTTCTGTGTTCATCTCTTGCAAACCCTTTTTCTCAGTTTCTTCCCAAAATCTTTTAGTGTGAACATGGCAACCTCCAGCAGTGCTTCTGCAGGTTCTCAGAAGAAAGCATCATCTGAACAGTATCAAGTTCCATTCAGAACACTCCTCACTCCTGTGAAGAATCTTGAAGTGTTATCTGAATTGATCATTGATTTTGGAAGCTTGAAGGAAAACAGTTTTGACCTAACAGAAGAAGTTAGGGCACAGAAATGGGAAAGGTATTTTGACAGGTTGGTTGGACCAACATTTCCTATGTTAGTGAAGGAGTTCTGGATTCATGCGACGGCTTCAATGCATCAAGTCACCTCCTACATCATGGGGAAGAAGATTGTGATCACTGAGGATCACATAGCAAGGTTAATAGGCTACAGTGGCGGTGGCGTCCGCTGTATTGATATGGCTGAGAGATGTGCTGACATGGGCATGATAGCTGAAAGGATTTTCACCCATGGGGTACCCAGCAGCAAGATCAAAGATCTGAAGGATCATCACAGAGTTTGGGCGAAGATAATTCTGGGGTGCTTCAACCATAGGAAGCCAACTAGTTCCCCTGATTACATAAATGTGGATCAGCAGTTTCTGATCTACTTTATCAATCAGAAGGTAAAAATCAACTTGGCTCATCTTCTGTTCAACCACCTCAGAACAAGCGTGAAGGAAACCAGACAAGAAGAAAGAACGAAGAGGGATTGGATTCCTTTTGGAAGGTTGATATCAGATATTCTGACAGAGAATAGGCTGATAGAGCATCTGATACAAGCTCAAGAATTAAGCACCATTGAACCAATAGTTGGGAAGCCTCTGAACGCGAAGAACTTGAAGAAAATGAAGTTGATAGAGAATATCAAAAAGGAACCCAGCGCTACTCCTATTGCTGATATCACCAGCAGAAGAGTTCCACTGAGTGACTTTCCTTTATTCTCTCAGATAGAATCCAAGCCAGTGGTAGTTCTCAGATATATGGACGCGTGCAAAGCTGATGGCACAGATCCAAATCTGAAGATCAAAGATCTGCATCAACCTCAACCAGAAGTGACTCTGAAGAAGACGAAGAAGAGGAAGGCACCTTCAGAAGGATCATCCCAGCAGACACCCAAGAAAAGAGGTAATTTATCTGCTGCTTCTGTTTTAAATTCTTCTACTATTCCAGCATCTATTCCACCTCCAACCTCTCATAGAATCTCAATCTCCATCCCAACAATAGATGAAACTGAACCAGAAGATGACCCTTCTGAGGCATTAAAACTCAGAAGACCCAGAACCAAACATCCCAAACCAACAATCTCAACAACATCAGCAATTGATAAAGTGCTGTCTGACATTGATCAACACACTTCTGATCACTCCTCCAATCCAAACTCTGAACCACAAATTGTCCCTCCTCCACAACCAGAACAACAGCAATCTGCTGAAGAACCAGAACAACAACAACCTCTCTCATCCATTCCAGAAGAACCCCTTATCCCTGAACAACCAGAAATTCCAACAACTTCTCCTCAACCAGCAATTCTGTCTCCCTCTCCTCAACCAGAAATTCATCCACCATCACCTCAACCTGAGTTTCATCATTCTGAAACTCCTTCTCCTCCACCTTCTGAACCTCATTCACCTCAACCATCACCTCTGGAAATCCAGCTGCCATGTGGAACAACAGTCACAATGGCCCAGTTGCCATCCTCACCAGAATCTACACCACCCAATACTCCCAAAACACCAAACAGTCCAATCATAATTTCTGATTCTCCCACTCCATCTCCAAAACAAACAGCTGCCAAGCAAACCACCGAAAACCCCAGCAGGACCTTCATAGACTTAACCAGCCTTGACCGTCTTGTTGATCTGAAACATAAAATAGCCATCCCAAAACCAAAACAACCAGATGTTGGCTCTGGTATTATGAATTTTGAAACAGGTTTGCAGCAATGGATTGCTTCTCTGAAGCAAGTCTGTCCTGGAATGATTGACCCAGCTTCCTCTGACCAGCTCTGGTCACAATTCAGATTTTGGGTACGTGCTGAAGCCCTCAAGTTGCAGGATATCAACTATGAGCAGGCACAACAGAACTTCAGCAAGCTGCTGAAGGAAGTTGAAAGTCAGCTGCCTCAGGAAGCCGTGCTCCCTCTGGATAGTGAGCCTTGGTCTGAGAAACAGCTAGCTCCAAAGGTGCAACCAGAAGAAGACAAGACCATTCAAGCTGAAGCAAGTCAAGCAGAAGATGTTGCAGAAATCTCTCAGAAGCTTCCTGCTTCTGATGTTTCTCAAGCTGCCTTGGACAGGGAGACTCTGGAAGAGCTGAAGTTGAATGACATGCGTCTGCAGCAGAGGATGGATGAAAACGACCAGAAGATGAAAGAAAGAATGGATGTGCAGGATAGCAAGATTGACACTATTGTCAGCATGGTACACAAGCAGAATGAGACTGCTGATCAGATCAAAGCCATGCTGGAGAACCTGTTCACACACTTTCCTCCCCAACCTTAGTTTTTTCATTCATGTCATTTTCATGTTTTCCTTGATTATCTGATGTACTGCTTTAATATGTTTTGTCTGATTCTGAACCTTTTTAATATGACAAGTTTTTCTGATCTTAATTGTTTTAGCACATCACTTACACTTTTTGATTGCTGACAAAAAGGGGGAGAACAAGAATGATATTTTAAACAATAACGGATTACTAAGACAGAAATTCTCGAACATTCTAACTCTATTATACTTGAAAATGTTTTATGTTTTGCTTAAGTCTACAGGTACAAGGAAGCTCCTGGACACTCTGAAGACTAAAGCTCTGAAACTCTGATCCGCTCTGATACTCTGACCCAAAGCAAAACTCTGACAAGAAAAGCTCTGATACGCTGATCTGAAGCTCTGCTCTGATATGCTGATCTAAAGCTTCTGATAGTCAAAGACTCTGATACTCTGATGTTCAAAGAAAGGCAAAAAGATCTGATCCTGAAGAACTCTTGGAATCAAAAATGGAAGTAATAAATTCAGGGGGAGTATCTCTCAACTCTGATATCTCTTTATCCCTTATCTTTGATAACTTCTTACTCTGATGCATCTCTCTGATACCTTTTCACATTATTTTCAATTAAAAATATCTAGTTTTTGTCATCATCAAAAAGGGGGAGATTGTTAGAACAAAGTTTGAATCTACTACCCTATGTTTAAGTTTTGATGATAACAAAGTGAAAAGATATATTATTTATATGATTCATGTATGAACTATTTGCTGCCTAAATTATTACGTTCTGATTTGCAGATACTCTGATAGGTATAAGCAAGATCACACCTAATCAGCATCAGAAATTTGGTTCCTGACATCAGCATCAGAAGTTGCCATATCAGGATACCAGAATCAGAAGATTAACTCACGTGTATGCTGAAGTCTGATGAACAGAACTGCGCTCAACACTCTGATAAAGAAAACAACAGTTCATCAGCAGTTAAGCAGAGTCAGAATGAGCCAAGCCAGAACATGCATTAAGTAAGCAACGGTACTGTGCATTAAAAGCAAATTAATACCAACGGCCTCATTCCAGACAAGATCTGCTCGATAAGGAAAGTTTGTTATTAGCATTGAATCAAGAATATTGCTCCAACGTTCAACATCTCAGTGCTATATAAACAAGACTATGAAGATTGAATTGGCTAATGCTCTCCAAATCTTTACACGCCTAAAAGCTAATCATAATCTTCCTTCTCTCAGTTTGCTAAACACTATACATCCTCTTACTCAATTATTGTTTAGCAATCTAGTTTCTAAGCTTAAAGTTGTGTATACATCACAGTTGTGATACAGTTTTGTAGAAAACATTCACAAACTTAGATTTATCTTCTTTATAAGAAAGTGGTTCCTTGACAAACCGGGTTGTGGTTTGCATCAAGAAGGCTTTAGCAGTTGTTAAAGAAGTTTGTAATATTCAGTTGAATATAGTGGATTAAGACCTCGTTGGAGAGAGGCGAAATCACCTTGACGGGTGGACTGGAGTAGTTTGAGATCAAACGAACCAGGATAAAAATATCTCGTTCATTGCATTGATTTTCAGTTTTACAATTCAACCCCCCCTTCTTGTGTTTTTCACTACTTCAAATACAACCACACACTGCTGACAGAAAACTGTGGATTCACTTTTTCCAAGAGAGTCTAGTTGGAACTCAACTAGAGTGGTTTTATCAGTTAGAAGGTTCCTGCATCCATACGTGGGAGGATTTGGCCACTGCCTTCTATCACCAGTATCAATATAACACCGACTTGGCACCAACGAGAGTTCAGCTTCAGAATATGACCATGGGAAGTAACGAAGGATTTAAAGAATATGCCCAAAAATTGAGGGACCTTGCCAGTAGGGTCCAGCCACCTTTGACCGAAATGGAGCTAGTTGATATGTTTATGGGTACGTTAACTGGTCCATTATTCAACCTGTTAATTGGAAGTTCTTCGTCTGAATTCACCAAGTTGATTTTAACTGGTGAAAGGATTGAAAGCGGTATTAGAAGCGGCAAAATTCCTATGGCATCTGGTTCCACATCCAACTCCTCCAGAAGGCCCTTCACTGAAAAAAAGGAAACAAATGTTGTGTATGGGGTAAGAGCCCATACCAAGAAGGACTATCATTCATCTGTAAACGCTGTGTTAATTTCCAACCCTCAACCTACTCAAAGGCAACCCTCCAACAATCAGAGACCTGAAGTTCCCCAACGACGATTTACAAGAATAAGCATGTCATTATCACAAGCCTTACAACATCTGCTAAAGGCCAATTTGGTGACTCTGTGCAATACACCATCAAACCCTGATGTTTCCTCACCTAAATATAACCCGAATGCGAAATGCGTATACCATTCCAACAGCCCCGGCCATGAGACCGATCAGTGTTGGGCCTTGAAGAACAAAATTCAAGATTTGATAGATAACAAGACAATTGAGTTTGATCCACCCGCTACTCCGAACGTGATAACCGCGCCAATGCCAAAACATGGCAAAGGGGTTAATTCCCTTGATGATGTTGCTTTTATCGCCTCTGTCGAAGATTTAACAACTCCCTTGACCATTGTGAAAGCTAATTTGCTAAAAGCCAGTGTGTTTCCTGGATGTTCCAAAAATTGTGCCTGTTATGATCAACGAGAAAATGGATGCGAGCTACTGAAGAAGGGTGTGCAACGCCTGATAAATAGCCGCGAGATTCTATTCTAAAAGATTCCCACCATCAAAAATTCAATCGACAAAGCTGAAGATTTGGCCATCATAACAATTTCAAGCAAACCTCTTAGGATCTCATCCAAAATGTTGTACCCTAAATTTTGCCCCTAACTTTTTCAGTCGCACTTTCATACCATATTTTGTCATTTTGGTCACAATCATTAATAAATAGCTTCATTCATCACATTTGCATCCTATCTTTAAGTTTGCTCTTGTGTTGTTAACTAACTTCTAATCGAAATACAAAAAATATTTGTCTTTGTCTTTGCATATTTGTGTTTTGTAGGTACCAAGTCGAAGCATCTGACAAATAAGGATTTCTGGTATCATTTTCCTAAAATCTCTATTTGCAAAGAAAAAGAATTAAAAAATTTCATTTTTTTCACTGATGCAATCGATTGCTCTTAGAGTGCAATCGATTGCACATAGTGCATTTTGCGCCATTTTTGAAAAAAGACACTATGCAAATCGATTTGCACTATAGTGCAATCGATTGCACAGCGTGAAAATTTGAAAAAAATAAACAATTTTTAAACTTGTCAAATTTTTGGATCCAATTTTCCTTCATTTTTTTAAAGATGTATCATTAATTCAAATTTTAGTGCAAATCTTTCATTTTTAAGAAGAATTATCATTAATTCAAATTTTGGCTCTAATATTTGAAAGAATTATCATTAATTCAAATTTTAGCTCCAAGAATCAATTACCAAATTACCACTAATCCCAATCCTAAACTCTATAAATAGAGCCCTCATCTCATTCAAATTTCAAGCTTTTGATAGCCAAATCCACCTTGCTAAAAAATCTCTCAATTCTCTCCATCTACCAAATTCACTCAAAGCTCCATTTTCAAAAATTTAGTAAGCTTTGCATTGAAGCTTACTAATCTTTGAGCTAAACCTTCATCCAAACACTTTTTCTCCATCAATTCTCTACATCCAAGCTTGGTCAATTGATTCTTGTGGTTGAATTGAAGCAAATTCTTGAAGTTGTTTTCATAATTCTCTAGATCTACCTTTGGTAAGTTGGATAATTCATCTTTCACAATGTGATCTCTTGGTGATCTTTGGGATTGATTCTTTGAGCATTATTTTGTGATTTCAATGGTGTTATTTTCTCATAATTTTATGGAATTTTCGTGCTCAAGTGGATCCATGATCATAAGGTGTTTGATGGAAAGTTTGAACAAGAAATTGCCCTTTTAAAATGTTGTTTTTGCTACTGTCACTGTGTGCAATCGATTTGCATTGTAGTGCAATCGATTGCACAGAAGCAATTTTGCATAATTTTTAGAAAACTGTACTGTGTAAATCGATTTACACAATAGTGCCATCTATTTACACAGGGACATAATTCATTTTTTTGCCTTGTTTTGAGGCAGCTTTGATCCAAAATGTTTTTCTACTCACTCCTTTTGATTGTTGGTTTGGATTGCAATTTTAAATGTCCAATTTGTCTTTAAACTCAATGGACTTTGTAATGTAGATGAAGTTGGATAAATGTTCATCAATTCAAATCTACCTAAGAGTGAATTATTTAATTCATTTTTGGTGCTTTGGATTAATGATATGTTTAGTGCTTTAATCCATCTAGAGGAGTGGTTGATTTTAAAGATGAAAGAATTTTGAAATGGTGATCCAAATTAGCTTATCATTTCCCTCCCTCTTCATCTTATCCCTTTCTTTTTTTAATTGTGCTACATGTTAAGGGATGGTGATCTCTATATCATTTATCCAAACATGAAGTACATAGATTACTATTGACCGGCCTCAAAATAGGTGCGACTTCTACATAAGTCCACTTACAATTGCTTAACATAGCACTAAATTTTGTCTCGATTCGAATAAATGATCATTCGTGGCCCAAACTTATGATTGCAATCCCAATTATGTTAATTTGATCTCTTTGATCCAATAACCTTGAGATTCATTGTGTGTAGGCTTTGGTTCTACCAATCCTCTAATGGATCTACAACACCTTTGGTCAACGCGGATCACTTAAACATCGTTGATCATTACATGTTGCCTTGTGAGAATTCCAAAATGGATGATATACTTGACAAAAAGCAAATGCAACTTGTTGTGTGGAGGCTTTGGTTCTACCAATCCTCTAATGAGTTCAAAATGCAAGTTTCAAGATGGTCATCCAACTAACCACTAATTACTAACAATTAACTTTACTTTATGCTTTTATTTTTTATGCTTTATGTACCGTTTACTTTATGTACCATTTACATTTCATGCTATTTTCATCTTTGCTCACTTGAGCATTTACTTTTATGTCATTTTTATTTTGCTCACTTGAGCTTTTCTTTTCTTTTTAAAGACACCTAATAATTAACATGAACCATAAAAATCATTAATGATACTTGGACTACATGGTTACTATCCTTTGCATTATGGAGTGATGGGCTTCTTGGACTTAGGATTAAAGACCTTGGCCTATCTTGGAGACTTTGTGACTTTATTTGATATTTTGTCTGGAGTTCTTGAGGTTTACCTCAAGACATTGGGTTGTTTGTTTGTTTTGTGTGCAGGTTATTGTGATTACATACTTTGTTTGTAATCTGGAATTCACCTGTATACAGCCGTTACTCTGCCCAATTTTTACGAAGACTAAATACACTTGAAGTTTGATTCTCTCAAGAGGTCTAGTATCTTTGCTTGCTTGGTTTCAATCCAAAGAATGGGAATTATACATTAGCTTATAATGTCAAGTATCGGCTTCATGTTGGTTAGACGATTCTCTTCCTTAGCTTTTACCTTATGCTTTAGGATAGTCCCTTCATCTCCTCCCATCTTCTTTAATTTTCAAAACATTCTCATCTTCTTTCAAAATCTTCTTTGTTTTTAAAATCAAACCGCTTTGATAATAAACCTCGATTTTGTCGAGTGCCTTTTCTTTTAAAAATTTCTTTTCTTTAAACAAACTTCAATACACTTAATCATACTTTGACCTTTTTTCTTCAAAATTAACAAAACACTTCAACTCATTCAAACTCTTTTGTGCGCCCAAGCACCTTTTCCATTCAAAACTTTTTTTCAAGGTGAGACATGATTCATTGATAGTCGAGCAACATTCTCCTATCCCTATGGTTATAAAGGTGTCGACTTTTCCACTTGAGTACTAGAGGCATTCTCAAACCCTCACTCTTGTTGACGCAGGGTCCATCTTTCTTACACCTTGTGGGCATTAGTCGAGATTTCTCTCCTAACAATGACGACTTGTCTCCTTGTTTAAAAACAATCAAAAAACAAGTCTTTTCTAGATGAACTACGTGTACCCTGATCCCCTATTGCACGAAAGGTGGTACGTAGGCACTAAAGGTTCGCAACCGCGGTGGGTGCAAAAATCATAAAAATATTTATTTTCTCACCTCCACCATCCATTTTATATACAACACATTTTTATAGCCAAAATATATAGATTTTACAAAGAGGTTCCTGCGAAGTACCGTAGATGTTTAGGGTGCTAATACCTTCCCTTTGCATAACCAACCCCCTTACCTTGAATCGTTCCCCCTCTTTTGGGTTATTCGCTCTTTTCCCATTCCTTTGGAAACAATAAAGCGCGGTGGCGATTTTTATTTTGATTTGTATAAAGTCTAGTCAATCCAATGGCTTAGTCTTGCACATTTCTACCGCTACAGAAAAAAATGGCGACTTCACTGGGGAAAGATTGACCTCTTGTTGGTCCATCCTTAAGTGGGTTGAGCCTATCTTTGTTTATATATGTATACATGCTATTGTGTTTATGCGTTATATGTTGTATATATGTTTGTCTGGATTTTCTTGGTTTACAGGGTGCTTGTGGATTTCTTATAAGTCTTCTACCCGGACTTTGGGCAAACTTAAGATAGGACGGGCGGTATAGTCATGTTAACTTTGAGGGAGTAATCCCAAAAAAGGAGACATGAGATCCCCCACTCAGTGGAGGCCCCTTTGATTGTAGTGTCGTTTACCGAGTAATCGGGAAGACGTACTGCTTTCGACCTGGGAGCCTACTGAAGCTGAGGACCGTAGATTCCCTAACCCATCTTGGCCTTTTAGGTGTAGTGCAGAAGCTATGACGGAGTAATTCGGAAATAGTTGTCACGCGATACTACGCTCGGACGAGTTTTTCCTGAGAATATTGCTAATTACCGAGTTAATCGGGACGTTGGTAATATCCAAAGGAAGGATGTAGACTCTGGGAACCTCTTAGAACCTTGTTCGGCAGGTGATAACTGTTAATCCATACCTTATGGGTTGTACCCTTGACTCCAGACTCGTGACTCTGAACCATGTGATCCTGTTACTGTGCAGTGCATTGCATAACATTGCATATCATTTGCATCCTCTGCATCATTCTGCATACATCCAAGTTGATCAGGATCTTATTCCCAGTTGCTTCTTCCTTCCAGTTAGTCATCTACCGTCAAGTTGATTCCTCAACATAACTACAGGACTAGAGCTGCTGTTAGATTAAGAATGGAAAACCAAGAACAACACAACATGGAAGTCAGAATGGAAATCGACGAGTTAAAGTCAGCCATGGCCAAACTTACTGAGATGATGCAAGTCCTAATTTCCAGAGGAGAGCCACCTCTAAAGACTGTGATATCTGAAATCCCAACTGCTGCTGTTGACACTCAACCTATCCAGCATACATCTACTGCATGGCCAGAGTTTGGGTTACCTCAAAATTACTCTCCGCCTGTTGCCATTACTTCAATGGTTGGTCAGTCTTCCCGACCAGTCTTTCAAGCTCTAGTTTTCACTAAACCTCGGCCAATCATTCATACTGCTTTTTGTCAACCTGCTGCACAAGCTGCTTTTGGGAATCCTCTCTTTGAGCACCATGCTGCCAGTCCTCGAAGTGTGAGTCAAGGAGACTTCGGTGAGTTTGAAGATTTCAAAGAACAGTATCAAACTTTGGAGAAGAGACTCAGAGCTATGGAAGGAAATGAGTTCTTCAGTGTTGATGCTAACAATATGTGCTTGGTTTCTGATCTGGTTATGCCTGCAAAGTTCAAGACTCCCGAGTTTGAGAAATATAAGGGGCATACTTGTCCAAGAAATCATTTGGTGATGTACTTTCAAAAGATGTCTGCTTACACCAAGAATGACAAGCTGCTTATCCATTGTTTCCAAGACAGTCTGAGTGGAGCTTCATTGAAATGGTATATGGGACTTGAGAAAGGTCGTATCCAATGCTTCCAAGATCTTGTTGATGCTTTCATAAAGCAATACAAATACAACCTTGACATGGCACCTGATCGTCGCCAACTACAAAATATGTTTCAGAATGAGAAAGAATCTTTCAAGGAGTATGCTCAACGATGGAGAGAACTGGTGTTGTACCCCAAAATTTTCCCTCCCATATTCTTCAAGATTTGTCAAGATCAATCTTCAAATGGATCAAGGGGTTGCCCAGTCAAACATCCTCATAAGCCAGTCAAAATTAGGGTTTTGGTTCCTTCAATGAATTTGGGATTTTCAATGGCTCAATCAAGTCTCATGTGCTCATATACATTGTCAAGCATCTACATGTCAAGTCTCAAGACTCACAGGGTCAAATTGCACAGTCAAAAGCTTCATTTGGTTCACCATCAACTGCAGGGGTAAAATGGTCATTTTACAGTCAAAAGTCAGAATTTTTGGTCAACATATTATTTTGAGCTCACAATCATCATTTGATCAAGTCTTGATCATGATTCCACAAGAATGGCTCAAAAATCATCAAAGATGCAAAAGTTGCTATTTCTGGACAGCTGAAAAGTCAACTGTAACTTGACCAAGGCATAACTTTTTCATGGTTCATCAGAAAAATCCCATCCAATGCTCATTTTGAAGGGGGTGACATTTCCTATAACTCATCCTCACATTCCAAGTCCAATAAATGCTCTCACAAAAAGTTATCAATTTCTACATTATAGGTCAATTTCAAAAGTCAACAAAAAGGCACTTTAAGTCAAAGACCATAACTTGAGATTTGTAAATCCAAATGACATGGGACCAAAGGCATTGGTTAGAGGACTTCAAGAGCTTTCCAAAATGTCCAAGAACATGTTCATATGATCAAAATTGAGCAAGATATGCATTGGAGAAGTTGGGAAATGTTTGGGAATTTGCTAAAGTCAACTTTGCCTAAAACACCTTGTTTTTGCTAATGGGCCTCAAATTTCTTCTTGAAACATTGTCCAAGGCCTATGCATGACCCATTGAGATTAAATTGAATTAATTTCTTATTTTTATTAATTATTTGGATTTTTAATTGATTATTAATTCATTTAATTCATTTAATTGTAGGAAAATATGAAGATATGGTTTTCAAATCTTTTCATGAAGCAAATGTGACCAATATGAGCTGGAGATTTCGTGTGCCAATCAAAGAGACAAGAATATCCAATTTTGGCAAGTTTTGGAAATCAAAAAGATGCAAAAATATTTGATTGAAAATAAAATATGCAAACCATAATGCCATGGATTTGTGGACCAAGATTTACCCTAATTCAGTTCTACTACATATACATAACCTAAACCTAATTGCATACACGTGCAAGCTGCTGCAAAAATCCATAAGCCAATTCCAAAAAAATCAAGAACAAAGTCAAAACTGAATTCCACCTTCCAGGCCCTTTCAAGACAATTTAAGGATTCAAAAACATTGTTGAGACACTCATAAACTTTTTGCAATCAAACTTAAGCCTTGAAGTTATCAGAATCGTCCAGAACAGTGACACGGTTTAACTTTCTTTCTCATAATCGAAACTCATAATTCCTGCATATTTAATGTGATTTTTTGTATGCTTTGCATTGCTAGAACTCAGGTGACGCTTTTGGTGTGATTCAATTCGATTAAGATGCCCTGAAACGTAAACCACCATTATTGAATTCTAGGGTTTCCAAGCTCTCGAATTAGGGCTTTACAGCATAAGCAAAATTGGACCTTGAAACACATATGGTTGAATTCGTCAAGGCCAGACGAATCAAACCCAACCCTCGCGCCCTATTTATATAACGCATAGACCTAATCGCTATTTTTCCTTTTTGCATTTTGTGGGGGTTAAAAACCCCCGCCATCTCTTTGTCTTTTTCACAGGTAAACCAGGAAGATGATGAGCTGTACGTATATGGTTGGGTAATTCAAACTTACGCGCGTGATTTTGTTTTATGCAGCATGTTGATTTGTTTCTTAATAATATATTTGTTGTGTATAATACTAACAAAGCGTGCAAAGTGGTTGAGTGGTTGGCCAGGTGTTCAGCAAGCGTTGGGACCTGGGTTTGATTCCCAGGTCCACCCAAATTCCTTGTATTATTTTTCATAACTGGATCACATGCAGGTTGCTCAGGGCGTTCTACCATAGGTCTCAATTATCCCAGGCGCCATGTGTCCTTGTGCATCAATCTAATGGTCCAGATTGAAGGACTATGATACTCTCCAGTCAACGCGTACCTGGACAATCCCAAAAGTCAACAAGGCTTGCACATCAATTGGGCCAGATTTCCAGAATTCACCTCCATACATGGGCCATCACCCCCCTGGTTTTACTATTTTTTTTATTTTCTTTTTCCTTTTATTCTTTTAATTATAATTATTATTATTATTATTAACTAACAAATTATTTTTTATAATAAATTCAGATAATCAAAAGATGTAAATATTTTCATTATTTATTATTTTTACTATTAGTTATTATTTTTGTAAATAAATGTAAATTAATTAATTTGGTTAAATTAGGTTAACTTTAATCTTTTCATAATAAATAAAATCAATCTAGAATTAGGGTTTTCTTGACTTTTAATTTTTTATTTTATTTTATTTTTTATTTTCATTAAGACTTAAAAAACACAAAAAAACATTTTTTTTTCTTTAATTAATTAATTAATTAGTTATTAGGTTTAATATTTAATTTAATTGCAAAAAAGGACAATTTTCTTTCTTTTTCTCAAAAAAAGGGTCAAAACCCTAAGGACGTCCTGATTCGATTCTTTTACGCGTGTTATCTTATTTCGATTATATTTATGTAACTGTTTCCGGAAATGTAATAGTTAATTAGGCTTTTATCGCTTTATTTACTTTCTCGCATTTATTTTCCAAAAAGGGTTTTGTTTTTTGCGATGTATATACCCGCGCCTTGTAATAGCTAGATTCATATTTCCGCAATTTATTTTCCGCACTCTTAACTGTTAAAAATGCATGAAAGACTTGTATGAAAAATAAAACCAATCCGTAGCTCACAAATGCATGTTCAAAGATAAACATTAACTGAAAAACAACACACATGCACATGCCACTCCTAGGGTACGCCTCACTGGTTGCCTCGACGTGGTCGTCAAGTATATGGTGTTTTAGAGGTCGCCCTTCTGTCTAAAGATCCAGTTGCCTCGAAACGGTTGCCTCGGATACAAAGGATCTAGGACATTAGGGTTACCACTAAGACGTCCTACTATTGCTTCGGTGACCACACATGTCCCTAATAATCGAATTGACCCGAAAACTCCAACGATGGTGCTACCTACCTCTCAATGGTGGGATAGCACTATCTAAAGGACTCTTACACAGCCTAATTCCTTAGAGTAGGTAGATTTCTCCTGGGTACTTGCTCTCTCAAACAAACAAAAACATCTTTTCACACTTACACTTTCAAAAAGTTTTCAAACAAATTTTTCATACACTCTTGAGGACAGATACAAGAGTTACCTAGAAATTTTTCAAACGAAACTTTTTCAAAACCCACATACACTTGAAAAGCAAACAATTTTTGAAAACATAAGAGCAAGTACCTAAGAGCCCGTGGATAACCACTGATAGAAAGGGTGCTAACACATTCCCTTTCTATAAATCTACCTCCCGAACCGAGAGACATCTCAAAAAAGGAATTTTGCTGTGCTTTTGTCCTTTCCTTGTTGGAGAAAATAAAAGACGGTGGCGACTCTTGCTTACCGCGACATTTCGCGAACCAGCATTTCAAAACAGTCAGTTCTATTTCCACCGATCACAGAACTGGCGACTCTGCTGGGGATTTTATAAAGTGAGGTGTACCTTAGGATTAGACCACTCTTTGTTTTTAATTGCTTGCTTTGTTTGCTTTTATATTTGTGGGCTTTGCATCGGAGTTTCATAGATCCTAACCCGGATCTGGGGAATACCCTTTAGGTAGCATAAGCTGTGAGGGACTTGTCCGGCGTAGACCGATACGGGTGAAGCAGTGGCTACGTTGGTGTGACACCTTGGTCTGTACCAATATCCCTTGTGTCGCAACAAGGAGAATATGGGTCTTCTGAGGAGTCATTAAGCACCAACCGACCTTAGAACCCTAAATTGACCCAACTTGGCCATAGAACAGTAGCAGTATGCTACACTCATTGAGGCTAAACTCTCGCGATGGTTCTGGCTGCAAGAAAAGATTGCGACGCTGGAGTTATGACCGATTGAGGGTAGTCGATGATATTGAGATCCTCTAGAACCCGGTTACTTTTGATAGGACAGGTCTTAACCAACGAAACTGAAAGAGGGTAGTACCTAAACTTCATGCTGGCCTAAACTCTAAGGGCTATCTTGTGTGACTTGTGTGCCTTCAAACTTGACTACTTGCATGCTTGTTATCTGACACGTGAGTTCCTTGCAGGTTTTGTTTACAGTCCTTAACCTGGGCTTATAACAGGGTTTACTTACATCACTCCACGCATAGCATAACATCATACCATTGCATACATCCTGCATAAGGACTAACCCATTTCAAGGATCTCAAGGGTCTGTGATGCAGGTCATGATGAATCAAAATGTCTAGCAAGGGGCAAAGGGGATTTATTTTCCTCTAGCCAAGGTTGTTTGGAGATCAAAACATGACAACTTGAGTCAGGGGCTATGACCCACTCGATATGGTGAGCCTAACTCTTGAAGAAGAACTCTCAACAACATGAAGTTCCTTCAATCAAGCTACCAGATTCAAATTCTAACAAGTTTCTTTGTTTACCCCGCGAGATCCTTGAAAACAATGCATGCATACATACACATCATTGCATTACAGGTACCCTTTTACAGGTCTCTTACCTTCTTCGCTGTTTATTTCAGCAATGGATTCCCAACAATACAGCCAGGATCTTCATGCTCAAGAGACTCAGTTCGGGGAAATCCTCCTGAATCTATCCAAGGGGCAGGAAAGCTGAGAACACTCCTCACGGGGAATTTGGTCAGGAAGAGTCCCAAAGACGACAAGGACGAACGGCTGATACATCTGCAAGCTGAGGTGGATGCAATGAGAACCCAGATGCTGGGGCAAATGGCTCTTATCCAAGGCTTGGCTCGGGAGCAAGAAGAGTTGAGAACCATGGTCAACCAGCTTCACCAAGAGATGTACAACATGAAGCAAACAATCCAAGTAAGGGACCAGGTCATTGATCAGCTTCCAAGAGGACAAGAGTCTGGTATGGTGAATAATAAACCTCTCCAAATTGCTACCACTTCACAGGTCCAACCACGACCTCGCCCAGAGCAACGGTTTGATCAGAGTAAGCCCCAGAGGCAATTTACCAAGCTCAACACGTCACTATCTCAAGCTTTACAACACCTGTTGAGGTTGAATTTGGTAACTCTAAGGGCTCCTCCCCGGAATCCCAACATCTCTGCTCCTACTTATCATCCCAATAGAAGATGTGCATACCACTCTGATGGTCTGGGACATGACACAAACGACTGCTGGTCTCTGAAGAACAAGATCCAGGACCTGATTGATGAAGGAGCAGTGGAATTCACCCAAGATGGCCAGGCTGAGTTCTTCTACTATCCCTGCAAGATTCACCATTTGAAGTGACAAGTCCTAGGATTGAAAAAAAAACTTTTGTTCATTCGAATGTTCAATTTGTATTTTTTCTTTGATTGTTCAAACAATTATTGTTATAGCAAACTTTATCACTTTATCAATGCATCGCATATGTCTGTTTTGAATCAATATATTTGCATTCGCTATATTAAAATTGCTTCATTTTTTGTGATGTTCAACTCTCGATCTAAAATTCTAAGCCTCTTGAGGGAGGATGACGAAAATGATACCACGATATCTACAGTATGCTTTTGAACAGACCCCGCTGATGAGGTACAGGCATTGTTTCAATTGCTAAACACCGGAGTTATAAGGAAGATAATCCCTCGTCAACCCCTTCGAGCCAAAGAAGTAGGAGTTTTTTTTTTTTTTTCAAAAATTAAAACCCTTAATTATAACCTGGGGCAGGGTAGTTTTCTCAGTTGATCCAGGTGCACAATGAATGGCATCAAAGGAGTCCTTCCAACGACCTTGTTGAGTTTTCCCCAAGCTCTGATGAATCTTTGGCGAAGTCCTTGCGCATCGTTGTCGAAGTCAAAAACTAGGTCAGGAATCAACATATCATGAGGGCCATCCCTCCGTGCATATCCAAATTGCCTCAAAGCTAGGCAAGGGTTGTAGGTGATACCTCCTCTAATTCCAAGTAAAGGAACATTAGGAAATTCTCCGCAACGATCGAAAATGATGACATTTTCTCTGGACCGAGAACACCAATGCACATCAGAATGAGTGAGAGTCATTAACCGTTGGGACCACCTTGAGCCTTGGTCATTCTTTAGGACAGATTGTGGAAGGTGCGAAATAAACCACCTTGCAAGGAGAGGAGTACAGCACATGAGAACACCCCTCTTTCTCATTGTTCGTGTGTAAAATGAGTGAAGGATGTCCCCAAGCAATGTTGGTATTAGATTTCTGGACAAGAAGATTTTGACGGCGTTGATATCTACCAATTGGTCAGGGTTTGGGAACAAGACCAACCCATGGATAAGGAGTGCCACAATCTCTTCAAAGGCTTGAAGGTCCAATGAGTTCCAACATTCTTGTGCCTTCTCAAACAAGAATTTTGCCAAGAATCCTTTGACGCCGCTTCTGGTTTCCCAATGCCCCTTGATGTCGGATGGTTGTAGATGTAATGCTCGAGCAACATCTTCCGGCTTTGGTTCCTTTTCCGTACCGTTGAATGGTAGTTGATTAAGGATAGGGATTCTTAGGAGTTGAGAAAACTCCTCCAAAGTGGGTACCAACTGGTAATCAGGGAAAGTGAAACAGTGGTGAAGAGGGTCAAAGAATTGGAATAGCACTTTCATCATGTCTTCTTCAATGTTGGTGTTGACTAGGCTGAGCAGTCTACCATGTCTTTCACTGAAGGATGAGTTTTCCGGAATTCTTGAGGTGAGCTCCTTGAGTTGAGGAGAGATTCTCACAAGGTTGACTTGAATGGTGTTTCTGCGAGGAATTTCCATGTCCTACAAAACAAAGAACAAAGATGAAGATCCAAAACCCTTGAAATGGTTAGTGAATGCATATGATGTTTTATGATGTTTATGATGTATGCACAAAACATATGTACAAGCAAATCACACCAAACCCTAGTTTCAGGCTTGCACGGGGTTTCATAGGTAAGTACCCTCTTGAGTGTAGTTGGCTTAAAAACCTGTCCTATCAGTAGTAACCGGGTTCTAAGGAGCTCAATATCACCTGATTGTTTTCATTGTTCATTGTTTTGGTTTAGCCACTTAACTAGCGACCAAAATATTCCAAGAAAACAACCCTCAATGAGTGTAGTATCGAGTATCTACCAACTTCGGACTGCACCAAAGCCGGTCATCTCACTACCCCTAATAAAAGGCCAAGATGGTCAAGTAAGGTTCTAGGTCATTAGTGCTTAGTGACATCGCTCAGCGGCCCCGTACTCTCCTTGATTGAACTCAAGGGTTACCGGTACTCACAAATATGTCGCACTAATATAGCTATTGCTTCGACCGTGTCGGTATACCCCGCACAGTTTCCACAACGTATTGCTATCTATGAATGTTTCCCAAAATCCGGGTGTAGGATTGCAAACCCAAACAATAGAACCAAGATATAAAGCAAACAATTCACACAATTAGTCATGCAAGAGGGTGATCTAAGCCCTAAGGTTATTCCACTTTTAATATTTTCCCCAGCAGAGTCGCCAGTTCTGTGATACGGTGGGAGAACTGACTAGGGTTTTGCGTTTGTTTTCGCAAATGTTTCGGTTGAGCAAGAGTCGCCACCGACTTTTTATTTTATCCTAAGGAAAGGTTTAAAAAGCACAGCAAAAACCTTTGAGATTTTTTCTTGGGTTTGGGGAGTAGATTATAGAAAGGGAAGGTATTAGCACCCTTTCTATCCATGGTTATCCATGGGCTCTTAGGTACTTGCTTAGATCAACTTGCCTTGGTTTTCAATTGTTTGAAATGGTGCTTGGTGTGTGGTTTTGAAAATGTTTTGAAAAGATGCCTTGTATAGGCTACCCTTGTAACAATTCTTTACTCGAATGTTTTACAAGAGGTGTTTTGTCTTTTGAAAAGATGTTTCAAGGTTTTTTAAAAGTTTGTTTTGAAAGTGTTTGTGAAGTGTGGTTTGAAAAATAGGCAAGTGTTTTTGTTTTGCAAGTTGACAAGTACTTAAGAGTTATCTACCCTAAAGTTTTCTCAAAGATTTTTGTCATGTTTTAGACCTTTTGACAATTTTGTTCCACCATTGCATTTGGTGGACAATCTTGTCTTAGGAGGTGAAAGGAACGGGCGCGGGTCATCGTTTAGACCATAATTGCAATAGCGTTAAATGTCTTTGGGCAATTTCTCTTTGAAAGGGACTTGATCATTTTAGGCAACTTTTCGAAAGCGTCATCGAGGGACTTATGATCATTTGATTGTTTGTTTTACCCAAAGAAATTCAACATGCAATATGGCCCAATTATTTGAAGGCAACAAAGTGGAATACCCTAGGGGTGCAAGTGTGAAATGTGTTGTCCATTTTCATGCTTTTTTATCTTGTATTAGGTCAAACTACTTTATTCGTTTTTTATTCGCATACAAACCCTAATTCTAGCATGGCATATTAGAAAGCATTTAAAGTACGAAATTGAAATTCCTACACTATTACAACACAATAATATGGGGAGGGGGGTACAATGTTTCAAATGGGGTATATTTAGACAAGAAATTAAACCTAGCTATTACATCATTTTCTTGGAATATTTACAATACAAATAATTGCATAATTAAATGGGAATGAAATAAATATGCAAAATGTAAAAAAGAATTTTTATGTGTATGAAAAAAAAGTATTATTTATGTAAAATAAAAAAAGAAATAAAAAAACATTATTTTTGAAGTATTTTCATATTTAGGGCAAAAACCCTAATTTTAATCAAAAAGGGATATTAATCATTTAATTTATATAATATTTACTATTTACATACAAAATAAAATAAAATATAGTATATTTGTAAAAAATGTATCTTTCAGTTTTAAATATTAAAAAAATAACATATATACATTTTTTGGCATTTATATTCTAAGTGTATTAATATATACCTATTTATTTATATTATTTACAAAATATGTATTATATATATTAATTAATGATATTTAATATTTAAATAAAAAAAGTATTTTTTCTATAAAATATTTTCAGGAAGTAAAAATAAGATAAAAGTGTATAAAATATATTTGTGCCATTTTAGTATTTTAAACAAAAAAGTATATATTTATTTATTTATGTACAAACTAAAAAAAAATGTCAAATAAATACCTAATAAATTCAAAAATGATGAGAAAAAAATATTTTTATATTTTTAATATGCTGAGAAAAAATAAATGAGTCAATTAAAAAAAGAAAAAGTCAAAAAACATTAAAAATAAAGCAAATGGACTCAGGGGGTGTAAAACCAAAAAGGTGGTGTGAACAAGAAAATCACTCAGGCCCAGCCCAAGAAGACATTGTCTTCAACCTTCAGACAAAACCAGTTCAAAAACGCGCGCCCTTCTTCTCAATCTTCTAACTCCTGATTCCTGGCTTATTAATGAAAACTTATAACATAAAAAATGTTCAGCATCAAGAGACGAATCCAACCATATGCAGAACTTGATCTAACTCTCTAAGATGAGGGAGAATTTCTTCTCCCCCAAATCCTAACCTAGATTTTCTGCCATTTTCAAACCTTCAATTCTCACAGCTCAAGCAAAAGAAATTAAAAGTAAAAACATGTACACGTTCAGTGGCATGAGTAGAACATTGTTTATTCACAAACTTAGAGCTAATGATGCTTAATAAGAGAGATAGAAGTTCACCAAAATACCTGTTCAGCTGAAGTTCTATCTGGCAATGAGGAAGCTTTTAGTGCAAGGTGATGATTGGAAAAGCTTCCTTGAGGTCCAGGGATGCTATTCCAATGTTTACTTTGTCTTGAAAGCTTTTGAATCGTGCTAGAGCACCTCACCTGCAAAACAAGAAACTGAAAATGGTGGAACTGGTTAGAGGGATTACAGGTCGTGTTTCAAGTCATGGTTAGCTTGCATAGATGCTAGGGAATGTATGTGAACTGGTTTGGGCAAGAGAGCTTGAGGGAAATGGAAGATGGCACTCAAACTGCAGGTCTGGCCCTGTTTTTGCAGTTTGAAGGTGATTCTGAGATTGGGAGTGTATGAGAGGTGTTAGGGTCGTGTGTTAGCTTGGTTATGATGTCTTGAGTGTGTTTCACAAGTTTGCTTAAGGGTTTGTAGGCTGATATGAGAGTTGTTGTAAGTTATGCAATGTTTCTTCTCTCTTAAGCAAAGTTTGGCAAGTTGGTTTCTAGGCTTATGCAGGCCCCCTAAACATGCTGCAACAATCCCTCTTGATCAGTGTGATTATTCCATAATCTTGTGCCTAAAAGATATGCTTTGTACTTCTTTGAATCATGTTTTGACATAAAGTCATGCTTTATCAAAATGGCTAAAATGCTTTTTCCAAATAAGGATTAAACTTCCATGTAATGACCAAATGCATAGAATAACATCTTGGCACAATGGTTTAGCATTTAATTTTTGAGTGTCAAAGGGTTTTAGGACCTGTAATTCAGCACAAACTAAGCTGACTTGAAAATGGCCTAAGTTATGAACATGCTTTGGTCAAGAACAAAAGTGAATTTTTGCCATATTGTGAAATTTGATTCTCTCAAGTTATGAGGTTGTTTGGGAAGTTCTTGGACATTTTGGAAAGCTTGGAATGTGTACTACAATCCATCTTTGAAATTCAAATTGAAATTCCAAGTGTAAGTGTATGGAAAATGGCCTTGAAGTTAGGTAGAAAACCTTGTCAAAATAGGTTAAAATTTCACTAAGTTAAGAATGGTTTAGTGCCCTTATTCAAAAATTTGTAACTTGAGATACAAGCCTCAAATGGGAAAACTTTGTGAATCAAAGTTGTAGATTATGAAACAAGCTACAACTTTCATGTTTTGACTTTTGTTGGAATCCAAATGGATCTTGGTGAAAAAGTGGGGCAAAGTTGGGAAAAAATTAGGTTTTTTCATAACTTAGAAAAATTCTAAGTTATGAAAAATTCTAATTTCTAACCCTAATTTGCATTTTGTGATTTCTTGATGAACAAGTTTCATGATTTGACATGTTTTGATGAAAAATGAATCTTGACTCTTGAATTTGACCAAAAAGTCAAAGTTTGACTTTTTAGTATACAGTCAAAATTGATCAATTGACTGGGAAATTCAACTGTCAATCTTGTGTACTTGGGATCTTTTGAGTTTGTTGAGCATGTCAAGATAATTCCATGGGGTCCTTGAGTCCATATGTGAGCTTGGTTTGCCATTGGTTGGGTCAAACAGTCAAAAATTGCCTTTGTGCAGTCAAAACCCTAAAAATGACCATTTTGCCCTTTTGGTGATCTGGTCAAATTTCTTGTGGGATTGTGATCCAAACTTGATCAAATGGTTCATATGAGTTCATAATGTTTATGTGGGTCAATTTCCATGAGGTTTGACTGTCAATTGGCCACAGTTGACTTTCTCCCAAATACAGCTGATTTCTAGGTCAACTGTCCAATTGACTGGGCAAAACTTGGAATCAAGGCTTGAAACTTGGTATGGATAAACTTGGGAGTTCAATATGAAGCAAGAAAGTCATCTTAGGCATTTTAGGTCAAAAAATTTTGGTGCAAACACAAACCCTAATTTGGGTCAACAGTGCAAGGAGAAGTCTTGAGTAGATGAAACCCTAACTGGATCTTGGGCTTCAAAGGTTTTGTGATGAGAAATCATTGAAAAATGAGAGGGAAAATTTTGGGGTACAACAGTTGCCCCTGTTCAATCTTCTTGAATCCGAAGAGTTAGATTGGCAAGTTTGCCTTTCGTGACTCGAGGGTAAAAGGAGATTGGACACTAGAGTGCCCTTAAATTTGCACTCGTCAAAGCAATGGATGCGGGAATGGGCTTAGAGATGCCATTTGGAGATGGGCTTAACGATGCCATCTGGAAGAGTGACAGAGACTTGTCGGGGATGGGCTTAAAGATGCCATCTGGAAATGAGTATCAAGAAGGTGTCCATACTTTGGACCATCTCTGAACTGGGGGTCTGAATAAGCGATAGATTGACATCCGTTGTTGGGAGGAATCCGTAAGCTGTTTTCAAAAATTGCATCTGAACAAGTTGATAGATTAACATCCGTTGTTGGGAAGAATCCATAAACTGTTTTCAGAAGTCTTGAAGTTGAATAAGCAATAGAGCAGCATCCGTTGTTGAGAAGCGTCCGTAAACCGTTTTCAAAAATTGAGAGGAGTCTGAACAAGCGAGAGATTAACATCCGTTGTGGGGAAGAATCCATAAACTGTTTTCAGAAGTCTGGAGAAGAATCTGAACAAGTGATAGGTTAACATCCGTTACTTGGAGAACCCGTGAACTGTTTTCAGAAATCTTAGAGTTGAATAAGCAATAGAGCAGCATCTGTTGTTGGGAAGCGTCCGTAAACTGTTTTCAAAAGTTGCATCTGAACAAGTTGATAGATTGACATCCGTTGTTGGGAAGAATCCATAAAATGTTTTCAGAAGTCTGGAGAAGAATCTGAACAAGTGATAGGTTAACATCCGTTACTTGGAGAACCCGTGAACTGTTTTCAGAAATCTTGAAATTTGAGGAGGAACCGGTGTAGGGTTGCCTGATGGTGAGCCCGTGTAAAACTGCATCTGAAACTGTTAATGATAGGTTTTTTTTCTTATCCTGAAAAGGACAAAAATGATAGCTAGCACAAAATTATGTTGCATGAAATGTCTGATGCAATATGTATTATGTCAATGTTTATGATATGAATGTAATGAATGCGCATGTAAGCTGATGAGCTGTCTTGCTGGGGATGACTGAAGATAAAAGCATCCTGACTGCTGCCGGGAAGAATAATTCCTTGGCTGTTGCTGGGGAACAAAGAGCTTGGGTTGTATACCAAACCTCTGGGGAAATCCTGATGACTTCTACTGGGGAGTACCAATCCTAATAGATTCATGCTGGGGAGGTAAGACTGAGAATCTTCAACTTGGAGGGAAGTGTCTCTTGGCGACTTCACTGGGGAACTCAAGATTTGCCCTCCCAAAACTCTGTGGGGAGAAGGTTCATTAGTATGGCTTCGCTGGGGATATTGAAACTTAAATTCTGAGGGAAATTGGATTCCTGAGGATCCTCTGGCTGGGGGATTGTAAAGATAAGTTACTGCTGGGGAATTTTGATGAACTTCGCTGGAGATAGGAAGGATTTTGGCGAGTGCGGTCTTCCGTGGTTGTTAGCTGAGGATAACCCAGTTATAAGGCCTTGCGAGGAATAACTTTGAATAAAAACTCTGGAGAGACGTCCGTACTCTGCGGGGGATAGGCTTTCAGAATCTACTGGGGATGAGCTTCAAGACTTGCTAGGGATATGGATTCCAAATCTCCCGGGGGTTTCCTTTGAAAGGGTATCGGGTTATCCAACTGTACCTTCGACTTATCAGTAATCCTCTTTCTTGGTTCATAAGGAAATTATTATGTTTCAAATGCATATGCCTATTTAACAAAACATTGGACGTTTCTCAAAAATAAACAAATAGTGCAAGAGAAAAGAAAAGGAAATGACATAAATTTCTGGGAAAAGTATTTGTATTGATTTTCTATGAGTATATTTGTACAAAGGAAACAATCATCCTAGTAAGAGGATTTTGTCGTGAATATTGAAAGATTTATACAAAATAAAGATGGCTATGTGAAATAATTCCATGGGATTCCATTCTGCTATAGCTTTCACAACTCTGAATATCTGTCCATTCAGTGCTTCGTTTGACGATGACTGGATTGATCAGAAGCCTGGAACCAGTTGATGAAGAGATTGTCTTCGAAGTGATCCGACGAGACATAGTCATACGCTTTAATTCCCTAACTTTTGCCTGAATCACCCTTTCAGGTTTTCGATCCACCGGGAAACCCCTTTTTGCCCAAGCCGCCCTTTCGGGTTTTCAACTTGCCGGGTGTACAGATTTTTTGTTTTTATCCCTAACTTTTGCCTGAACCGCCCTTTCGGGTTTTCGGTTCACCGGGATGCCCATTTTTGCCTAAGCCGCCCTTTCGGGTTTTCGACTTGTCGGGTTATTTTTATGCGTAGTATCTTTTGACTATGTCTGCGTTCGCAGGGTGCGGCAAATCGTCACCGTCCATGGTGGTCAGAATCATTGCACCACCAGAAAATATGCTCTTGATCACAAATGGTCCTTCATATGTAGGAGTCCATTTGCCCCTAGGATCACTTTGCGGTAAGATAATCCGCTTGATTACGAGGTCTCCGACTTGATACACTTGACGTCTGACTTTCTTATTGAAGGCCTTGATCATCCGCTTTTGATACGTCTGACCATGGCATATAGCAGCAAGTCGCTTTTCGTCGATCAGATTGAGTTGATCAAGTCGGGTCTGCATCCAATCATCTTCATTCAAACCTGCATCCTTCATAATCCTTAGAGAAGGGATTTGGACTTCCATAGGCAAAACAGCTTCCATGCCGTAAACCAAAGAAAATGGGGTTGCCCTGGTTGAAGTACGTATCGTCGTACGGTATCCATGCAGAGCAAACGGTAACATCTCACGCCAGTCTTTGTAAGTGAATGTCATTTTCTGAATGATCTTCTTAATGTTTTTGTTCGCAGCTTCAACAGCACCGTTCATCTTCGGCCGATAGGGAGATGAATTGTGATGATAAATCTTGAACTGTTCGCACAATGCAGTGATCATTGTGTTATTCAGATTTGTACCGTTGTCTGTGATGATCCTGTCTGGAACACCATACCGACATATGAGATTTTGCTTGATAAAGCGGGCAACCACATTTTTAGTAACAGAGGCGAAGGAAGCTGCTTCGACCCATTTAGTGAAGTAGTCAATGGCAACCAGGATGAAACGATGTCCGTTGGAGGCCGTGGGTTTGATCTCTCCAATCATATCAATGCCCCACATTGCGAAGGGCCACGAAGCAGTCAGGACATTGAGAGGAACTGGAGGGATATGAACTTTGTCAGCATAGATTTGACACTTGTGGCAAGTACGGGAATGTTGATGGCAGTCAGCTTCCATGGTAGACCAGTAATAGCCTGCCCTTAGGATCTTCTTAGCCATTGTATGCCCGCTCAAGTGAGTGCCAAATATGCCGCTGTGTATATCATTCATGATCAACTCTGCTTCAGCTTTATCTACGCATCGGAGTAATACACAATCATGGCTTCATTTTTAAAGGATGTCGTTGCTCAGGAAGAACTTAGCAGCAAATTTCCTTAAGAACTTCTTGTCATTCACGGAAGCTCCTTCAGGATAATCTCGAGTCTCGAGATACCTTTTGATTTCATGGAACCAGGGTTGTTTCACTACCTCTTCGGTATTAATCTCATGACAATGCGCAGGTTCATCCATTCGCTCGATGGTGATTTGGGGAGCCTCGTTATCCCAGTTGAGTTTAAACATGGAGGACATTGTGGCCAGAGCATCTGCTAGCTGATTCTCTTCTCGCGGGAAATGCTCGAAGGTAATTTGCTCAAAATGCGGCAACAATGTCAGGACGTGTTTTTTGTATGGGATAAGATTAAGATGCTTGGTATCCCACTCTCCTTTGATTTGACTGATAACCAAAGCCGAGTCCCCAAACACGATCAAAGATTTGATCCCCAAGTCTATAGCAGCCTTGAGACCAAAGATGCAGGCTTCATACTCAGCCATGTTGTTTGTGCAGCTGAAGCAAAGTCGGGCCGTGAAAGGCGTGTGACAACCTTCCGGAGAAATGAGTATCGCGCCGATACCGTTTCCAAGTGCATTTGAAGCACCATCGAAGTACAGGGTCCATCGGGATCCCTTTTCGGGTCCGTCATACGGTCCGTTACCTTCAATGTTGTTCAAATTCATGATGTCCTCATCCGGGAAGTCAAATCTCATGGGTTGATAATCTTCGATAGCCTGATGAGCCAGATGGTCAGCTAGTACACTCCCTTTTATAGCTTTTTGGGTGGTGTACTGGATGTCATATTCAGTTAAGATCATTTTCCATCTAGCTATCCTTCCAGATAAAGCGGGCTTTTCGAAGATATACTTGATAGGATCCATTTTGGAAATCAACAAGGTAGTATGAGTCAACATATACTGTCTTAGTCGGCGAGCAGCCCATACCAAAGCGCAGCAAGTTTTCTCGAGCAGTGAGTAGCGAGTCTCACAGTCAGTAAACTTTTTGCTAAGGTAATAAATAGCATGCTCTTTTCGACCAGACTCGTCATGCTGGCCCAAAACACACCCCATAGAATTATCCAAGACGGTCAAATACATGATCAATGGTCTTCCTTCGACGGGTGGCATCAGAATATGAGGTTCTAGAAAATACTCCTTGATTCTATCAAAAGCAGCTTGGCAATCGTCGTTCCACTCGACTACCTGATCTTTTTTCAAAAGTTTGAAAATTGGCTCACAGGTGGAAGTCAGATGAGAGATGAATCTGGCAATATAGTTTAAGCGCCCCAAGAATCCTCTAACCTCCTTCTCAGTACGGGGGGCAGGCATCTCTTGTATTGCTTTTACTTTTGCGGGATCGACTTCAATGCCGTTGTTGCTTACAATGAATCCCAGGAGTTTACCAGACCTAACTCCAAAAATGCATTTACTTGGATTCAGCCTGAGCTTGTATTCTTTCAATCTGGCAAACAGCTTTTCTAGATGTTTAAGGTGCTCCTCCTCTGTTTGTGACCGAGCTATCATATCGTCTACGTAAACTTCAATCTCATGATGTATCATATCATGAAATAAAGCCACCATGGCGCGTTGATAAGTTGCCCCTGCGTTCTTCAGCCCGAACGGCATCACCTTGTAACAGAAAGTCCCTCATTGTGTGACAAAAGTTGTTTTCTCCATATCCTCGGGGGCCATTTTGATTTGATTGTAGCCCGAGAATCCATCCATGAAGGAAAACACTTTGTGCTGAGCTGTATTGTCGATTAAAATGTCAATATGAGGTAGCGGGAAATCATCTTTGGGACTGGCCCTATTCAAATCCCGGTAGTCCACACACATCCTGACTTTGCCATCTTTCTTAGGTACTGGCACAATGTTAGCGACCCATTGAGGATAGGACGTAACAGCCAGAAAGCCAGCATCGAATTGCTTCATTACTTCTGCTTTGATCTTTTCAGACATGTCAGGCCTCATTCGGCAAACTTTTTGCTTGATCGGTGGACAATCCTCTCTTGTGGGGAGACGGTGGACCACGATGTCTGTGTCTAAACCTGGCATGTCTTCATAAGACCAAGCGAAGATCTCAACATACTCATTCAACAACTGTACCAGGCGCTCCTTGACTCTCGGCTCCAGATTGGCACCCACTTGCACCTCCTTCCGGTCCTCCTCGGTTCCCAAGTTAACAGTTTCCAATGACTCTTCGTGTGGTAAGATGGCCCTTTCCTCTTGTTGCAGAAGTCTGGCTAGTTCCCCGGGTACTTCACAACCTTCGTCATCTTCATACTCGGCTAGATTGACCAGATCCTCAGAGTTATTGAAAGATATAGCAGAATAGTCACCCATGGAATCCGGATTGGATGGGTACCTGCATTGGTGAGTGTGGGTGTGTGTAAGGGATAGCCATCCTTAAAAAAATGCAAAAGGAAAGAAAATGAACACAAGCAGTTTATCAAATGAAAAACGTCCAATGAATCATTAAACATGGCATATGGATATGAAAAATAATCAAACCCTTACAAGTGGACCTACATGCCCCGGGCAAGGCATGAGGTGAAAAGATAGTGTACGGATTGTTTGAAAGTAAATATTACAGACCAAAAGGAAATGTTTAACAGATAAATTACTGATGAATAAAAGTGATGGGGACAAAGTCTTTTGCCTCCCAGTTGCTCAATCCTCCTTTGACAGTTGGATAAATCCACTCTTCAATGTTGCTCTCTTTGTCTTCATCCTCCAAAGCATTGATTCCGTAGGGAGAAATTTTGACTGGCGCTCTTTCAATCTTTGCACGGCGCATAGCTTTCTGGCCGGCGGCTGTGAACCCTAATCCAAACTTGTCAGTCTTATGTGGAATGTCAGGTAACTGCCCCCATGCTGAATTCTTCCCTTCCTTTATTGCGGCCCTTGCGTCCTCCAGAGATGCCATCCTGGCCATCTGCCTCGGTGTCTCAGCTGCCAAATTTGCTACTGCTATTTCAGGAAGGACTTCTTCGAAATGCTGAAAAGGCGTTTCAATGAACTCCCCCTCTACCTCCACGTAACGGAATGAGTTTAAGTGACTGATCATGTACTCCTCCTCGCCATGGACAGTAATGATCTTTCCCTTGACAGGATACTTCAACATGTGATGTAAGGAGGAGGTGACTGCCCCAGCATGGTGTATCCAAGGTCTACCCAGCAGGCAAGAGTATGATGGACGGATATCCATCACATAGAAAGTGGATTTAAACACCTCAGTGCCTATCTTTATGGGAATTTCAACCTCTCCATGGACCATTCTCTTCGAGCCATCGAAAGTTCTGACAACAATATCACTTGGCTTCAAATCCAATCCTTCACAATCTAGTCGGTCCAAGGCCTTCTTAGGCAAAACATTCAGCGACGAACCAGTATCAACCAAGACATGTGCGAGAGTAGTTCCTCGACACTCGACTGAAATGTGCAAAGCATCATTGTGATTTCTACCTTTAGGAGTTAGGTCGGCATCAGAAAAACCTAATCCATTGTCTGCAGTCAGGCTAGCCACGCAATTCTAAAATTGATCCGCAGAGGTTTCCTGGGGCACATGAGCTGCCTTCAAGAATTTTATCAGTGCTTTAGCGTGCGCTTCTGAGCAAAGTAGTAGTGCCAGCATGGAGATCTTGGAGGGGGTTTGCCCCAACTGTTCCACCACATCGTAATCACTTCTTTTGATTATCCTCAAAATCTCGTCCATTTCCTTCTTGGAGGTCTCCGGGATCACCAAGGGTTGAGCCCTTGTCCTGACGGGCTCATCTTGGATTCCCTTACCTTTGTCGGCAGCGGTAGGAGAGACAGTACTAGGAACAACAACATCTTCAATCAGAGGAGTTCTAGCAGAGAGTTTTATTGGTGCGGGGATGACCTTGTCAGCTGAAGAGGGTCCAAAGACTGCTCTTGGAGGGGCAATCTCTGAAGAAAATATTCTCCCGCTCCTGGTGATTTTGCTAGTGCCCGCAATGTTACTAATGCTGGCTTCTTCATCATCCGAACTTTCTTCAATTATTTCGATTTGCTTGATACCATGGTAGTAGATGTCACCGCCATAGTTCCAAGGTATCGACTTCTCAGAAACATAGGGAACAGGCCCCGACATTTCTATCTTCAAAGGAACATATTTCGTAGCTGGTGTAATCTTAACAGGCTTTTTGACGGCCTTGGAAAGATTGGCGTGAATGGTTATGATTGAGACATCTTCGGTATGAACTGGAACAGCAGAAACTTTTTCAAACAAAATTTGTCGACTATCCATAAGGCCTTGGATGCCTTTCTTCAGTAACGGGCAATTAAATGGCAGAGAGTAACAACAATAGCAGTCTTCCTTACATCCCGGGAAGATCCCGGCCCTTAACAAATTTAACTTAATGGTTAGCAGTGGAGTAGTCAGATCACTGACATCAGCAACATACAAATCTTCTTCAATGGCGTTGACATTTCGGCCGTGCTTCGGCATGGGTGCAGATATCACATTAGGCTTCTCTGGAGCGTCCAACTCCACCTCCTTAGCCTCTATCAGGTCTTGGATTTTATGCTTGAGTGCCCAGCAATCATTGGTGTCGTGTCCAACACTGTCTGAATGGTAGGCGCATTTAGCATTGGCATGATAATGCGGAGAGGACGTATTCACATTCTTTGGTGCCTCCTTGATGGTGGCAAGGTTCAACTTCAGTAGATGGGGAAGCACTTGCGCTGGAGTCATATTAATGCGGGTGAACTGCCGTTGTGGCCGTTCCACCCGTTATTGATTTGGTCTGGACTGGTTATAGCGAGGCTGCTCACTAGGAGTGTTCTGAATCATTACGGCCCCCACAGTTGGCCGACGCTCCGTCTTCCCTGCTCTTCTCTGAGAATATACCACAGTTGTTTCCTTCTTAAAAGGCTTCTTCTCAACACTTGCAGCAACACCCTTCTGAATCTTTCCTGACTTGATGTCGGCTTCTATTCTTTCGCCTGTTAAGATAAAATCGGTAAACCCCGCGGAAGAGTTACCAATTAGATGATTGAAAAATGGCCCAGATAGGGTCCCAAGAAACATATCAACGAGCTCACGATCGGTTAAAGGAGGCTGCACCCTGCCAGCCAAATCCCTCCATTTTTGTGCATATTCTTTGAATCCCTCACTTGTTCCTAGTGACATACCCTGAAGTTGGGTACGAGTAGGAGCAAGATCAGAATTGTATTGGTATTGTTTGTAGAAAGCGGTGGCCAAATCTTCCCAATTTCTGACGCTGGTTCCTTCTAGCTGATAAAACCACTCCAACTGAGCTCCCGAGAGGCTGTCTTGAAAGAAATGAATCCAGAGGTTTTTATCTGCCGTATAGGGTTGAATTTTTCTCACGTAGGATCTGAGATGCATTTTGGGACAGGACAGCCCATCATACCTCACAAACACTGGCACCTTGAATTTTGGGGGAATCACAATCCCGGCAACCAAGCCCAAGTCTTCAAAGTCCAAGCCCGGTACTCTTTGTAATTCCATGGCGGCCAATCTGTCTTCTAGACCCTTGTATTTGTCATCAACTGGAGGATATTGCTGGTCAGAATAATCTTCATCCTCTTCTACCTCTTCTTCTTCCGCATCAGACTCGGAAGGCACCGCAGCTCCATCTCTTTTACTGGTCCCTTCATCAGAAGTAGGAGGAAATTCAAGCACTCTTCGAGCTTCTCCGTCAAATCTTCTCCCCAAAGTAGCTACCCCAATCCTCTTTTTCTTCTTTTTCACTGGGTCCTTATTCCCCAATTGAGTCTTGATATCCTCCTGACCCTTAGCCAAGGTCATCAGGAGTTGCTGGAACTGTGCATTCTGAGCTTGCAGGTCTTTGACTGTTTGCTCGAGATCCATCCTACTGTAATAAACAGCAGACAGATAAGGAAACCTGGAGTGAGACCTGCTTATGCACATGATGAATGGTATGCTTATGTATGCAATGCATTCAAGGATTTAGAACATTCAAAATTGTTTCAGACAAAGAAGAACGCACGTCATATTAATAAGAAGAAAGTTGTTAGTACATAAATGCCCCATGGGCCAAATATTACAAAATAACTCCTTAAGGCAAAAAGACATTGCGCATCCTTTTTGGTGCGATGTAGGTGTTGATGGCCTCTTGCTCATGGAGTTGGCAGGTAAGCTCTAGAACCTTCTTCTCACTGGCGTAGAAGCTAGCTTCAAAAGTATTCCGTTCTTCCTTGAGCTGAATCCAACTTTTCTGCATTTCCTCCCACGATGTAGGCATGTCTGGATGTAGGATGGTGTAGGGAACCTCTCCTTCATTGACGGGCTCTTTAATCACTGGGAGTACATGAGGATAAGGCATCATTAGACTTTGGGCTCGGGCTCGTACCCACTTGAGATAGGGCTCAAGAGGGATGGAGTTCTTGTGTCCCAAAGTCTTGCTATCAACCTTGTTGAGTTTTCCCCAAGCTCTGATGAATCTTTGGCGAAGTCCTTGCGCATCGTTGTCGAAGTCAAAAACTAGGTCAGGAATCAACATATCATGAGGGCCATCCCTCCGTGTATATCCAAATTGCCTCAAAGCTAGGCAAGGGTTGTAGGTGATACCTCCTCTAATTCCAGGTAAAGGAACATTAGGAAATTCTCCGCAACGATCGAAAATGATGACATTTTCTCTGGACCGAGAACACCAATGCACATCAGAATGAGTGAGAGTCATTAACCGTTGGGACCACCTTGAGCCTTGGTCATTCTTTAGGACAGATTGTGGAAGGTGCGAAATAAACCACCTTGCAAGGAGAGGAGTACAACACATGAGAACACCCCTCTTTCTCATTGTTCGTGTGTAAAATGAGTGAAGGATGTCCCCAAGCAATGTTGGTATTAGATTTCTGGACAAGAAGATTTTGACGGCGTTGATATCTACCAATTGGTCAGGGTTTGGGAACAAGACCAACCCATAGATAAGGAGTGCCACAATCTCTTCAAAGGCTTGAAGGTCCAATGAGTTCCAACATTCTTGTGCCTTCTCAAACAAGAATTTTGCCAAGAATCCTTTGACGCCGCTTCTGGTTTCCCAATGCCCCTTGATGTCGGATGGTTGTAGATGTAATGCTCTAGCAACATCTTCCGGCTTTGGTTCCTTTTCCGTACCGTTGAATGGTAGTTGATTAAGGATAGGGATTCTTAGGAGTTGAGAAAACTCCTCTAAAGTGGGTACCAACTGGTAATCAGGGAAAGTGAAACAGTGGTGAAGAGGGTCAAAGAATTGGAATAGCACTTTCATCATGTCTTCTTCAATGTTGGTGTTGACTAGGCTGAGCAGTCTACCATGTCTTTCACTGAAGGATGAGTTTTCCGGAATTCTTGAGGTGAGCTCCTTGAGTTGAGGAGAGATTCTCACAAGGTTGACTTGAATGGTGTTTCTGCGAGGAATTTCCATGTCCTACAAAACAAAGAACAAAGATGAAGATCCAAAACCCTTGAAATGGTTAGTGAATGCATATGATGTTTTATGATGTTTATGATGTATGCACAAAACATATGTACAAGCAAATCACACCAAACCCTAGTTTCAGGCTTGCATGGGGTTTCATAGGTAAGTACCCTCTTGAGTGTAGTTGGCTTAAAAACCTGTCCTATCAGTAGTAACCGGGTTCTAAGGAGCTCAATATCACCGGATTGTTTTCATTGTTCATTGTTTTGGTTTAGCCACTTAACTAGCGACCAAAATATTCCAAGAAAACAACCCTCAATGAGTGTAGTATCGAGTATCTACCAACTTCGGACTGCACCAAAGCCGGTCATCTCACTACCCCTAATAAAAGGCCAAGATGGTCAAGTAAGGTTCTAGGTCATTAGTGCTTAGTGACATCGCTCAGCGGCCCCGTACTCTCCTTGATTGAACTCAAGGGTTACCGGTACTCACAAATATGTCGCACTAATATAGCTATTGCTTCGACCGTGTCGGTATACCCCGCACAGTTTCCACAACGTATTGCTATCTATGAATGTTTCCCAAAATCCGGGTGTAGGATTGCAAACCCAAACAATAGAACCAAGATATAAAGCAAACAATTCACACAATTAGTCATGCAAGAGGGTGATCTAAGCCCTAAGGTTATTCCACTTTTAATATTTTCCCCAGCAGAGTCGCCAGTTCTGTGATACGGTGGGAGAACTGACTAGGGTTTTGCGTTTGTTTTCGCAAATGTTTCGGTTGAGCAAGAGTCGCCACCGAATTTTTATTTTATCCTAAGGAAAGGTTTAAAAAGCACAGCAAAAACCTTTGAGATTTTTTCTTGGGTTTGGGGAGTAGATTATAGAAAGGGAAGGTATTAGCACCCTTTCTATCCATGGTTATCCATGGGCTCTTAGGTACTTGCTTAGATCAACTTGCCTTGGTTTTCAATTGTTTGAAATGGTGCTTGGTGTGTGGTTTTGAAAATGTTTTGAAAAGATGCCTTGTATAGGCTACCCTTGTAACAATTCTTTACTCGAATGTTTTACAAGAGGTGTTTTGTCTTTTGAAAAGATGTTTCAAGGTTTTTTGAAAGTTTGTTTTGAAAGTGTTTGTGAAGTGTGGTTTGAAAAATAGGCAAGTGTTTTTGTTTTGCAAGTTGACAAGTACTTAAGAGTTATCTACCCTAAAGTTTTCTCAAAGATTTTTGTCATGTTTTAAACCTTTTGACAATTTTGTTCCACTATTGCATTTGGTGGACAATCTTGTCTTGGGAGGTGAAAGGAACGGGCGCGGGTCATCGTTTAGACCATAATTGCAATAGCGTTAAATGTCTTTGGGCAATTTCTCTTTGAAAGGGACTTGATCATTTTAGGCAACTTTTCGAAAGCGTCATCGAGGGACTTATGATCATTTGATTGTTTGTTTTACCCAAAGAAATTCAACATGCAATATGGCCCAATTATTTGAAGGCAACAAAGTGGAATACCCTAGGGGTGCAAGTGTGAAATGTGTTGTCCATTTTCATGCTTTTTTGTCTTGTATTAGGTCAAACTACTTTATTCGTTTTTTATTCGCATACAAACCCTAATTCTAGCATGGCATATTAGAAAGCATTTAAAGTGCGAAATTGAAATTCCTACACTATTACAACACAATAATATGGGGAGGGGGGTACAATGTTTCAAATGGGGTATATTTAGACAAGAAATTAAACCTAGCTATTACATCATTTTCTTGGAATATTTACAATACAAATAATTGCATAATTAAATGGGAATGAAATAAATATGCAAAATGTAAAAAAGAATTTTTATGTGTATGAAAAAAAAGTATTATTTATGTAAAAAAAAAAACATTATTTTTGAAGTATTTTCATATTTAGGGCAAAAACCCTAATTTTAATCAAAAAGGGATATTAATCATTTAATTTATATAATATTTACTATTTACATACAAAATAAAATAAAATATAGTATATTTGTAAAAAATGTATCTTTTAGTTTTAAATATTAAAAAAATAACATATATACATTTTTTGGCATTTATATTCTAAGTGTATTAATATATACCTATTTATTTATATTATTTACAAAATATGTATTATATATATTAATTAATGATATTTAATATTTAAATAAAAAAAGTATTTTTTCTATAAAATATTTTCAGGAAGTAAAAATAAGATAAAAGTGTATAAAATATATTTGTGCCATTTTAGTATTTTAAACAAAAAAGTATATATTTATTTATTTATGTACAAACTAAAAGAAAATATCAAATAAATACCTAATAAATTCAAAAATGATGAGAAAAAATATTTTTATATTTTTAATATGCTGAGAAAAAATAAATGAGTCAATTAAAAAAAGAAAAAGTCAAAAAACATTAAAAATAAAGCAAATGGGCTCAGGGGGTGTAAAACCAAAAAGGTGGTGTGAACAAGAAAATCACTCAGGCCCAGCCCAAGAAGACATTGTCTTCAACCTTCAGACAAAACCAGTTCAAAAACGCGCGCCCTTCTTCTCAATCTTCTAACTCCTGATTCCTGGCTTATTAATGAAAACTTATAACATAAAAAATATTCAGCATCAAGAGACGAATCCAACCATATGCAGAACTTGATCTAACTCTCTAAGATGAGGGAGAATTTCTTCTCCCCCAAATCCTAACCTAGATTTTCTGCCATTTTCAAACCTTAAATTCTCACAGCTCAAGCAAAAGAAATGAAAAGTAAAAACATGTACACGTTTAGTGGCATGAGTAGAACATTGTTTATTCACAAACTTAGAGCTAATGATGTTTAATAAGAGAGATAGAAGTTCACCAAAATACCTGTTCAGATGAAGTTCTATCTGGCAATGAGGAAGCTTTTAGTTCAAGGTGATGATTGGAAAAGCTTCCTTGAGGTCCAGGGATGCTATTCCAATGTTTACTTTGTCTTGAAAGCTTTTGAATCGTGCTAGAGCACCTCACCTGCAAAACAAGAAACTGAAAATGGTGGAACTGGTTAGAGGGATTACAGGTCGTGTTTCAAGTCATGGTTAGCTTGCATAGATGCTAGGGAATGTATGTGAACTGGTTTGGGCAAGAGAGCTTGAGGGAAATGGAAGATGGCACTCAAACTGCAGGCCTGGCCCTGTTTTTGCAGTTTGAAGGTGATTCTGAGATTGGGAGTGTATGAGAGGTGTTAGGGTCGTGTGTTAGCTTGGTTATGATGTCTTGAGTGTGTTTCACAAGTTTGCTTAAGGGTTTGTAGGCTGATATGAGAGTTGTTGTAAGTTATGCAATGTTTCTTCTCTCTTAAGCAAAGTTTAGCAAGTTGGTTTCTAGGCTTATGCAGGCCCCCTAAACATGCTGCAACAATCCCTCTTGATCAGTGTGATTAGTCCATAATCTTGTGCCCAAAAGATATGCTTTGTACTTCTTTGAATCATGTTTTGACATAAAGTCATGCTTTATCAAAATGGCTAAAATGCTTTTTCCAAATAAGGATTAAACTTCCATGTAATGACCAAATGCATAGAATAACATCTTGGCACAATAGTTTAGCATTTAATTTTTGAGTGTCAAAGGGTTTTAGGACCTGTAATTCAGCACAAACTAAGCTGACTTGAAAATGGCCTAAGTTATGAACATGCTTTGGTCAAGAACAAAAGTGAATTTTTGCCATATTGTGAAATTCGATTCTCTCAAGTTATGAGGTTTTTTGGGAAGTTCTTGGACATTTTGGAAAGCTTGGAATGTGTAATACAATCCATCTTTGAAATGCAAATTGAAATTCCAAGTGGAAGTGTATGGAAAATGGCCTTGAAGTTGGGTAGAAAACCTTGTCAAAATAGGTTAAAATTTCACTAAGTTAAGAATGGTTTAGTGCCCTTATTCAAAAATTTGTAACTTGAGATACAAACCTCAAATGGGAAAACTTTGTGAATCAAAGTTGTAGATTATGCAACAAGCTACAACTTTCATGTTTTGACTTTTGTTGGAATCCAAATGGATCTTGGTGAAAAAGTGGGGCAAAGTTGGGAAAAAATTAGGTTTTTTCATAACTTAGAAAAATTCTAAGTTATGAAAAATTCTAATTTCTAACCCTAATTTGCATTTTGTGATTTCTTGATGAACAAGTTTCATGATTTGACATGTTTTGATGAAAAATGAATCTTGACTCTTGATTTTGACCAAAAAGTCAAAGTTTGACTTTTCAGTATACAGTCAAAATTGGTCAATTGACTGGGAAATTCAAATGTCAATCTTGTGTACTTGGGATCTTTTGAGTTTGTTGAGCATGTCAAGATAATTCCATGGGGTCCTTGAGTCCATATGTGAGCTTGGTTTGCCATTGGTTGGGTCAAACAGTCAAAAATTGCCTTTGTGCAGTCAAAACCTTAAAAATGACCATTTTGCCCTTTTGGTGATCTGGTCAAATTTCTTGTGGGATTATGATCCAAACTTGATCAAATGGTTCATATGAGTTCATAATGTTGATGTGGGTCAATTTCCATGAGGTTTGACTGTCAATTGGCCACAGTTGACTTTCTCCCTAATACAGCTGATTTCTAGGTCAACTGTCCAATTGACTGGGCAAAACTTGGAATCAAGGCTTGAAACTTGGTATGGATAAACTTGGGAGTTCAATATGAAGCAAGAAAGTCATCTTAGGCATTTTAGGTCAAAACATCTTGGTGCAAACACAAACCCTAATTTGGGTCAACAGTGCAAGGAGAAGTCTTGAGTAGATGAAACCCTAACTGGATCTTGGGCTTCAAAGGTTTTGTGATGAGAAATCATTGAGAAATGAGAGGGAATTTTTTGGGGTACAACAGGTGGGTACAGATAAACTTGAGCCTTTATCCTTTGTTTCTTAAACCGTGAACCAGGCCACGCTACAACCCTTAAAAATCCTAGCTGAAGCATGGGTTAGTTCGAAAGCATACTGTTACGAAAGGTATCCTGACTCCTTAAGGCTTGCGGTAAAACAACGAGTTGACATCACGTTTTACAAACATTCACTTGTTTTATAAAAAAAAATGCATTTTCAAAAAAAAAAAACTTCAAGACAGAATAAGCTTTGCATTTTTGATATAACATTGTTTGCATATTACTATTTGTTCAAACAGCAGAGAAATTTGCACGACGAATATCTAAGTGAACAAAAATCTTCTCCAGGATCACCTCAAGTGGAAAAACACTTCCAACCAAGGGGCACGGTATGATCATGGTCTATCATCTGGGGCAGTCCAGTCAAGATTCGGAGAATCTCTCAAAATGCCAAATAGCCAGGGGCAGATCTCCATCTGAATCACTTGGGGGCATTGGACACGAATTCCAGCACGAATCTTGCCTAATCAAACATCTTCTGGTAGTATGGCAATACAACGCAACAACAGGGGCACCTCCCTACATCCTGAGAGCGTGGACATAGTCGAAAAAATATTGCGCATAATCAAAGACCCGCTAGGTTGACACACCTAGGCAAAAATAAGGGCTTCCCGGCGAACCAAAAGGGTTCGGGCAAAAATAAGGGATGAAAATGAAAAAATCTGCACACCCGGCAAGTCGAAAACCTGAAAAGGCGGCTTGGGCAAAAATGGGTATCCCGGTGGACTGAAAACCCAAAAGGGCGGTCCAGGAAAAAGTTAGGGATCAACAGCGTACGACTATGTCCCAGCATCTCGTCACTTGCCTACCAGAAGAAGATTCTTCAATCAGCAGTTATCGAGCACCTCCACAGATACCTTCTCCCGCAGAAACTGGGGCAATAAGAATTGTCTAAAGCGATCTGGTTGCTCTGTCCCTCAAGGTACCAAGGTAAGTTCAGCTGAAGAACATGACCAAGTTACCTCCACTCCCCGCAGAGTCAGGCAGGATTCAACAGTACTCTCCTCCGAGCAGAGTTGGTCTCCCATAAGCCCTATAAAGGCACAGTATCTCCAGCAAGTCAGCAACACTCTCCCCAAGCAGAGTTAGTCTACTGTCAGCCTTAAGGAAGTTGGATATCCCCAGAAGATCTCAATATTCCCCAGCGGAGTATGCAGATATTCCTCAACAAGCATCCCCAGCAGTCTTGATCTTCCTCAACAAAAATATAAGATTGTTCCCCGGCGGAATACAGGCACCCCAGTGGAGCCACTTCCCCAGTGCAGTCCAAAGATTCCCCCAAGAGGGTTGACTCCATATCCCTAGTAGATTCTGGAAGCTTATCCCCTGCAGAATACGTCTCTCCCCGACCATATTCAGAAGGTTATCCCCCACCTGAGCCTATAACTGGGTTATCCTCAACCAATTACCACGAAAAGATCGGCCTCAGCGAAGTTCTTCCTATCCCCAGCAGAGTTCATCAAATTCCCTAACAGAGCTTATCAACGGATTCCCCAGCGGAGTTATCGTTAAAATCTCGGCGAAGCATCCCTTCCCCACAGAGTAATTCCCCGCAGAGTAATATCTTCACTGGTTTATTCCCCAACAGAGTTCTTTTCTCCTGCAGGTTTATTCTCACAAACATCTTTGTTCATCATCCCCAACGGAAGCGAAGAACTCTACTCTTCAACATCAGCCCAGGATTCAACGAACTTCCCGGCATTCATCAAGGATTTATTTTCCCAGACGAGGATTTATTCATAAACATCATATGGTCATACATCATGACACATGCATATACGCATCATATCACCCAATCTCATTTATTTTGGGGAGCATCATGCATTTCATATATCATGACATTGCATGCAACTAATGTTTTTCCTTTTCAGGAAAAAGTCCAGTCAAAGTAGACAAATACAGTCAAAAGAGACCAATCCAGTCAAAGAAGACAAATCCAGTCAAAAAAGACAAGTACCAGTTAAATCCCAAAGGTTTTTCTGATGCTCATCCAATCAAAGAAGACAAGTCCGGTTAAATTAATTCCTAAAGTCAAAGAAGACAGCCCGTCATTATAGACACCCGTCATTATAGACACCCGTCATTATAGACACCCGTCATTATAGACACTCGTCGTTATAGACACCCATTATTATAGACACCCGTCATCATAGACACCCGTCGTGATAGACACCCGTCATTATAGACACCCGTCATCATAGACACCCGTCGTTATAGACACCCGTCGTCATAGACACCCGTCGTCATAGACACCCATCGTCATAGACACTCGTCGTTATAGACACTCGTCGTCATAGACACCCGTCGTCATAGACACCCGTCGTCATAGACACCCGTCGTTATAGACACCCGTCGTTATAGACACCCGCCGTTATAGACACCCGTCGTTATAGACACTCGTCGTTATAGACACTCGTCGTTATAGACACCCGTCGTTATAGACACTCGTCGTTATAGACACTCGTCGTTATAGACACCCGTCGTTATAGACACTCGTCGTTATAGACACCCGTCGTTATAGACATCCGTCGTCATAGACACCCGGCGTTATAGACACCCAGCGTTATAGACACCCTTCATTATAGACGCACGTCGTTATAGACACTCGTCATTAAAGACAACCCGTCCATGAAGACAACTCGTCAAAAAATACAAAACCTCGCTTGGTTCAGTTAAGTCAATCCCTAAAGATTTTTCTGAGATAACCTGTCAATAGAGACAACCCATCAACATTTTGAGGTTCCGGATTCGATACCTGTATCTAGCCAGGGCATATCTGCATGAAGAGTTTGAAGATCAACTCCTGTAACAGGCCAGGAAATTATCTTTCTTTCTCAGGTACGCAAGTTCTCGCTAAGGAATCTCTTACGCGATCGACAATCTCCTGATGGCATCTGTAAGCCCATCTCCACAACTATCCATTACATCTCCAAATGGCATCTATAAGCCCATTCCCGACAAGGTTCTGTCACATCTCCAGATGGCATCTATAAGCCCATCCTCCTATCCACCATCTCTCCAAATGGCATCTGTAAGCCCATTCCCGACATCACATTGCTGATACTCTACTATGTGAGTGCAAATTTCTGGGCACTCTAGTGTTCAATCATCTTCCACCTTCGGATCACGAAAGGCACGCAAGCCAATCTATATCCTCAGGTCTAAGAAGATTGAACAGGGGCAACTGTTGTACCCCAAAATTTTCCCTCCCATATTCTTCAAGATTTGTCAAGATCAATCTTCAAATGGATCAAGGGGTTGCCCAATCAAACATCCTCCTAAGCCAGACAAAATTAGGGTTTTGGTTCCTTCAATGAATTTGGGATTTTCAATGGCTCAATCAAGTCTCATGTGCTCATATACATTGTCAAGCATCTAAATGTCAAGTCTCAAGACTCACAGGGTCAAATTGCACAGTCAAAAGCTTCATTTGGTTCACCATCAACTGCAGGGGTAAAATGGTCATTTTACAGTCAAAAGTCAGAATTTTTGGTCAACATATTATTTTGAGCTCACAATCATCATTTGATCAAGTCTTGATCATGATTCCACAAGAATGGCTCAAAAATCATCAAAGATGCAAAAGTTGCTATTTCTGGACAGCTGAAAAGTCAACTGTAACTTGACCAAGGCATAACTTTTTCATGGTTCATCAGAAAAATCCCATCCAATGCTCATTTTGAAGGGGGTGACATTTCCTATAACTCATCCTCACATTCCAAGTCCAATAAATGCTCTCACAAAAAGTTATCAATTTCTACATTATAGGTCAATTTCAAAAGTCAACAAAAAGGCACTTTAAGTCAAAGACCATAACTTGAGATTTGTAAATCCAAATGACATGGGACCAAAGGCATTGGTTAGAGGACTTCAAGAGCTTTCCAAAATGTCCAAGAACATGTTCATATGATCAAAATTGAGCAAGATATGCATTGGAGAAGTTGGGAAATGTTTGGGAATTTGCTAAAGTCAACTTTGCCTAAAACACCTTGTTTTTGCTAATGGGCCTCAAATTTCTTCTTGAAACATTGTCCAAGGCCTATGCATGACCCATTGAGATTAAATTGAATTATTTTCTTATTTTTATTAATTATTTGGATTTTTAATTGATTATTAATTCATTTAATTCATTTAATTGTAGGAAAATATGAAGATATGGTTTTCAAATCTTTTCATGAAGCAAATGTGACCAATATGAGCTGGAGATTTCGTGTGCCAATCAAAGAGACAAGAATATCCAATTTTGGCAAGTTTTGGAAATCAAAAAGATGCAAAAATATTTGATTGAAAATCAAATATGCAAACCATAATGCCATGGATTTGTGGACCAAGATTTACCCTAATTCAGTTCTACTACATATACATAACCTAAACCCAATTGCATACACGTGCAAGCTGCTGCAAAAATCCATAAGCCAATTCCAAAAAAATCAAGAACAAAGTCAAAACTGAATTCCACCTTCCAGGCCCTTTCAAGACAATTTAAGGATTCAAAAACATTGCTGAGACACTCATAAACTTTTTGCAATCAAACTTAAGCCCTGAAGCTATCAGAATCGTCCAGAACAGTGACACGGTTTAACTTTCTTTCTCATAATCGAAACTCATAATTCCTGCAGATTTAATGTGATTTTTTGTATGCTTTGCATTGCTAGAACTCAGGTGACGCTTTTGGTGTGATTCAATTGGATTAAGATGCCCTGAAACGTAAACCACCATTGTTGAATTCTAGGGTTTCCAAGCTCTCGAATTAGGGCTTTACAGCATAAGCAAAATTGGACCTTGAAACGCATATGGTTGAATTCGTCAAGGCCAGACGAATCAAACCCAACCCTCGCGCCCTATTTATATAACGCATAGACCTAATCGCTATTTTTCCTTTTTGCATTTTGTGGGGGTTAAAAACCCCCGCTATCTCTTTGTCTTTTTCACAGGTAAACGAGGAAGATGATGAGTTGTACGTATATGGTTGGGTAATTCAAACTTACGCGCGTGATTTTGTTTTATGCATCATGTTGATTTGTTTCTTAATAATATATTTGTTGTGTATAATACTAACAAAGCGTGCAAAGTGGTTGAGTGGTTGGCCAGGTGTTCAGCAAGCGTTGGGACCTGGGTTCGATTCCCAGGTCCACCCAAATTCCTTGTATTATTTTTCATAACTGGATCACGTGCAGGTTGGTCAGGGCGTTCTACCATAGGTCTCAATTATCCCAGGCGCCATGTGTCCTTGTGCATCAATCTAATGGTCCAGATTGAAGGACTATGATACTCTCCAGTCAACGCGTACCTGGACAATCCCAAAAGTCAACAAGGCTTGCACATCAATTGGGCCATATTTCCAGAATTCACCTCCATACATGGGCCATCACCCCCCTGGTTTTACTATTTTTTTATTTTCTTTTTCCTTTTAATTCTTTTAATTATATTTATTATTATTATTAACTAACAAATTATTTTTTATAATAAATTCAGATAATCAAAAGATGTAAATATTTTCATTATTTATTATTTTTACTATTAGTTATTATTTTTGTAAATAAATGTAAATTAATTAATTTGGTTAAATTAGGTTAACTTTAATCTTTTCATAATAAATAAAATCAATCTAGAATTAGGGTTTTCTTGACTTTTAATTTTTTATTTTATTTTTTATTTTTATTTTCATTAAGACTTAAAAAACACAAAAAAACATTTTTTTTCTTTAATTAATTAATTAATTAGTTATTAGGTTTATTATTTAATTTAATTGCAAAAAAGGATAATTTTCTTTCTTTTTCTCAAAAAAAGGGTCAAAACCCTAAGGACGTCCTGATTCGATTCTTTTACGCGCGTTATCTTATTTCGATTATATTTATGTAACTGTTTCCGGAAATGTAATAGTTAATTAGGCTTTTATCGCTTTATTTACTTTCTCGCATTTATTTTCCAAACGGGTTTTGTTTTTGGCGATGTATATACCTGCGCCTTGTAATAGCTAGATTCATATTTCCGCAATTTATTTTCCGCACTCTTAACTGTTAAAAATGCATGAAAGACTTGTATGAAAAATAAAACCAATCCGTAGCTCACAAATGCATGTTCAAAGATAAACATTAACTGAAAAACAACATACATGCACATGCCACTCCTAGGGTACGCCTCACTGGTTGCCTCGACGTGGTCGTCAAGTATAGGGTGTTTTAGAGGTCGCCCTCCTGTCTAAAGATCCAGTTGCCTCGGATACAAAGGATCTAGGACATTAGGGTTACCACTAAGACGTCCTACTATTGCTTCGGTGACCACACATGTCCCTAATAATCGAATTGACCCGAAAACTCCAACGATGGTGCTACCTACCTCTCAATGGTGGGATAGCACTATCTAAAGGACTCTTACACAGCCTAATTCCTTAGAGTAGGTAAATTTCTCTTGGGTACTTGCTCTCTCAAACAAACAAAAACATCTTTTCACACTTACACTTTCAAAAAGTTTTCAAACAAATTTTTCATACACTCTTGAGGACAGATACAAGAGTTACCTAGAAATTTTTCAAACGAAACTTTTTCAAAACCCACATACACTTGAAAAGCAAACAATTTTTGAAAACATAAGAGCAAGTACCTAAGAGCCTGTGGATAACCACGGATAGAAAGGGTGCTAACACCTTCCCTTTCTATAAATCTACCTCCCGAACCGAGAGACATCTCAAAAAAGGAATTTTGTTGTGCTTTTGTCCTTTCCTTGTTGGAGAAAATAAAAGACGGTGGCGACTCTTGCTTACCGCGACATTTCGCGAACCAGCATTTCAAAACAGTCAGTTCTATTTCCACCGATCACAATTGGCATCTCAAGTTGAACCACCTCTGGCAGAGAAAGAGTTAATTGGTTTGTTCATGGATACTTTATCCCCTTTCTTTTGGGAGGATGATTGGTAGTGTGTCGTCCAACTTCACAGACCTGGTGACTATTGGCCAGAGATTAGAAGAAGGAATCAAGAATGGTAAAGTGTCTAAAGTTGCTGAATCTTCTAATGGTGCAAAGAAATACCTTGGGAACTTTCAGAAGAAGAAAGAGGTAGAAGCCAATGTTGTCTCGACTGAGAGAAGAGGACCTCGTCGTAGGCCTCAATACATTGATCAACCACAAGTAAAGGCTGTTACTCCTGCGGTCAATGCTCAACCAGTTCAGGTCCCTCAACGACAGAATATTACGCAGAATCAGAATCGGAATAGGGCTTAGTTTGATCCCATCCCTATGACATACACTGAATTGTACCCTACATTGGTGCAGAAGGGATTGATTATAACTAGGCCTCTGATTCCTAGAAATCCTCCTCCAGCCGGGTTCAGATCTGACCTTCACTGTGAGTTTCATCAAGGAGCTGCCGGTTATGATTTAGAAAGTTGTTATGCTTTGAAAAACAGAGTGCAAGAATTGGTGAAAACCAATTTTCTTACTTTCAAAGAGGCAGGTCCTAATGTCATCAACAATCCTTTGCCAAAACAAAGTGGCTGAAGACTGAGTCGGGATACCCTCAAGTCACATCCTAAAGCCAATGTTTCAGACAGGACAACTCATCCTTGTTACTGATTAGTCACTAGGCCATGTTTCTTTCTGTTTGCATTTGTCCCTTGTCTATGTTAAAATTGTTGCTTTCAAATTTTGTTTGTACTTTCATGTTTATTCTAATGAAATGAGCATTGCAATATTTTGATTCAAATCATTTTTCATTTACTGCTTTCAAATATATTTCTCTTGTTTACTCCCTTTATCAAGATTTTGTTTATGCAAAGATGTGAGGGAGGATGATGAAAACGAAATACCCATAATTGTTGTTGGTATGCTTTCGAATAAAACTTTGCTGAGGATATACAGGCATTGTTTCAACTCTCAAACACTGGAGAAATAAGGAAGTTAATCCCTCGTTCACCCCTTTGAGCCTAGAAGTTGGAGTTTCTTTTTATACAGAAAAACCCGCAATCTTAACCCGGGGATGGGTAGTTCTCAGTTAACCTGGTTGTGCATTCAATTACAAGAGAAATCATGCAAGACGCCTTTCAACAAAGGTCGCGATCAAGCTTTCCTTTGCACACAGAAAGAAGTGTCAAAGATGCTTTCAAACAAAAAATGACAAAGATGGTTCCCCGTAATCATTGAGCAAGGCAGTCATTATCTTTCAGAAAAGAAAATGAAATGAAAAGAAAAATCAAAATAAAAGTCCCGCTAAGTCAAAACCTCTGAAGGAGACTTAGGCAAAAAACTGGGGCATCCCGCTGACTGTAATTTCAAATGAAACAGTTCAGGCAAAAACTGGGGCATCCCGCTGACTGTAATCTCAAATGAAACAATTCAGGCAAAAGTTGGGAATAATAAATCCAATCAGAAGAGGTCTTCAAATCCTCAAAATTCTCTACCAGAGTTGACAAAAGTCCTCAAAACAACAAAAAGATGTAAGAAGAAATGATTGTCATTCTCAAGAATCCTTTAGTTTCTGAGCCATCGTCATTGTTGCCATCAGTGCAATTCCAAAATCTCTTGGAACCTGAATGCATATTTTGAATTAACTGAACATAGGGCTGAAGAACATCACGAAGATTGGGTTGGATACAAATAAACTTTGAGCCTTTATCCTTTATTTCTTAAATAGTGAACCCGACCATGTTACAACCCTTAAAAGACCTAATTGAAGCCAGGTTTCTTTTGAAAGCATACTACAGCAAGGTTGCGTAAACTGACTCCTATGATCTTTTGCGAATCATTTGTTTTGGTTTCATACCTTTGTTTTCACTTTAAAAGTATAAACCACTGTGTTTTAACCAGTGATGCACTTTCTATACACCAATAACATCATTTCAAAAATGATTTTGGATTCAAAACTTTTGCATGAACTTTGCATTAAAAATACCATGTTTGAATAAACAATTTTGCTTGCAAACAAGCTTTCCTCATCAAGGAATTTCAAACAGCTGAGAAACTTGGTCAGTGACCCTATCAGGGGCAAGTATCTTCCAGATCCTATTGTGAATCAGTTCAAGATTTACTGCTCAATGCAAGTTTTCTCAGAATTGGCCAGCCAGGAAATCATTTTCAAGACTCATACAGGGGCATTTATTTACAACAATTATCTCAAGAGCTGAAGCCATGATCAGTTTATCTCCAATAGTCATTTCGGAGCTGAAGCCGTGATCAGCTTATTTCCAGCAAATTTCGACTGAAGCCATGATCAGTTTATCTTCAACAGTCAGCTAATCTGGGACAAGTCCCCAAGTAGCTCTCCATATCCTTCTTCAGAAGATCATCAGTTCAACACAGTTTTCAAGGGTGACAAATTTGGGCGCAAGATTTTTTTTTCTTTTTTTTTCTTCTTTCCAATCAAATTTGGCAGAGTTCTCCGTGTTGAGGAATCAAACTTCCAAACTATTCTCCACAGAAGATTCAAACTCCATTTTCATAAACGTCGGAATTACATGCATAAATCATTCACATATGATGCATAACAAAATTCACACATAATGCATAACAAGAGTGTTTCATCCTCATTTGCATTTTTCGAGGTCTTGTTGCAGTTGACATGTCACCTTGAGATCAAAGTCCAACTTACTTGGCACCTACCAAAGCAAACGTCAGTTTGATTTGTTTCTCTTTTTTCATCCAGAGCCAGTATTGGATGTTGTTACCTTTTCTCTCGTCTAAATCCAGTATTAGACGTTGAGTTTTCCCTTCATTCAAATCCAGTATTGAATGTCAAGATCTCTTTCACTCATTCAAAGCCAGTATTGGATGTTGTGATCTTTTCTCTCGTCTAAAGCCAGTATTAGACGTTGAGTTTTCCCTTCATTCAAAGCCAGTATTGAATGTCAAGATCTCTTTCACTCATTCAAAGCCAGTATTGGATGTTGTGATCTTTTCTCTCGTCTAAAGCCAATATTAGACGTTGAGTTTTCCCTTCATTTAAAGCCAGTATTGAATGTCAAGATCTCTTTCACTCATTCAAAGCTAGTATTGGATGTTGTGATCTTTTCTCTCGTCTAAAGCCAGTATTAGACGTTGAGTTTTCCCTTCATTCAAAGCCAGTATGGGATGTCGTGTTTCTTTTCCGTTCAGCTTCTTTCCTGGACGACTCTGATGTAGCTTCAGATTTTGTCTCATCCCACATCTAATGTTCTTCTAGATGCTTCTGATTGCCTTTTCCAGAGAGTTTTTCGCCTCATTCAATGCCATTCTTGGATGTCGCTGCTTGCCTTCTCGAGTTTTATCTTTTTTTTCTCCAAGTATTGATGGTTACTCTTTGTCACCCTGACAAATATCCAGAAGTATCTTGTTGTTCCCCGGCGTGTCTTTCCATGCCATTTCATCTGAACTACCACAAATTTCCAGTTTCGAGTCTTTCCATGTTCCCACAGAGTCTGTCTCATCTCATACATCATTCAAAAAATATATATGTCAAAAAAAAAAGAGTCCATGCATTCATTCATAACATATGCTATCATCTCATCGCATCAGGGACAAAATTCAGGTCTGTTTGTACTTAATTACTTTCCGCCTATCTGGCTAAAAGATAATTAAATAGGGGCAGTTGTTGTACCCTAAATTTTGCCCCTAACTTTTTCAGTCGCACTTTCATACCATATTTTGTCATTTTTGTCACAATCATTAATAAATAGCTTCATTCATCACATTTGCATCCTATCTTTAAGTTTGCTCTTGTGTTGTTAACTAACTTCTAATCAAAATACAAAAAATATTTGTCTTTGTCTTTGCATATTTGTGTTTTGTAGGTACCAAGTCGAAGCATCTGACAAATAAGGATTTCTGGTATCATTTTCCTAAAATCTCTATTTGCAAAGAAAAAGAATTAAAAAATTTCATTTTTTTCACCGATGCAATCGATTGCTCTTAGAGTGCAATCGATTGCACATAGTGCATTTTGTGCCATTTTTGAAAAAAGACACTGTGCAAATCGATTTGCACTATAGTGCAATCGATTGCACAGCGTGAAAATTTGAAAAAAATAAAAAAAAATTTTAACTTGTCAAATTTTTGGATCCAATTTTCCTTCATTTTTTTAAAGATGTATCATTAATTCAAATTTTAGTGCAAATCTTTCATTTTTAAGAAGAATTATCATTAATTCAAATTTTGGCTCTAATATTTGAAAGAATTATCATTAATTCAAATTTTGGCTCCAAGAATCAATTACCAAATTACCACTAATCCCAATCCTAAACTCTATAAATAGAGCCCTCATCTCATTCAAATTTCAAGCGTTTGATAGCCAAATCCACCTTGCTAAAAAATCTCTCAATTCTCTCCATCTACCAAATTCACTCAAACCTCCATTTTCAAAAAGTTAGTAAGCTTTGCATTGAAGCTTACTAATCTTTGAGCTAAACCTTCATCCAAACACTTTTTCTCCATCAATTCTCTACATCCAAGCTTGGTCAATTGATTCTTGTGGTTAAATTGAAGCAAATTCTTGAAGTTGTTTTGATAATTCTCTAGATCTACCTTTGGTAAGTTGGATAATTCATCTTTCACAATGTGATCTCTTGGTGATCTTTGGGATTGATTCTTTGAGCATTATTTTGTGATTTCAATGGTGTTATTTTCTCATAATTTGATGGAATTTTCGTGCTCAAGTGGATCCATGATCATAAGGTGTTTGATGGAAAGTTTGAACAAGAAATTGCCCGTTTAAAATGCTGTTTTTGCTACTGTCACTGTGTGCAATCGATTTGCACTGTAGTGCAATCGATTGCACAGAAGCAATTTTGCATAATTTTTAGAAAACTGTACTGTGTAAATTGATTTACACAATAGTGCAATCGATTTACACAGGGACAGAATGCATTTGTTTGCCTTGTTTTGGGGCAGCTTTGATCCAAAATGTTTTTCTACTCACTCCTTTTGATTGTTGGTTTAGATTGCAATTTTAAATGTCCAATTTGTCTTTAAACTCAATGGACTTTGTGATGTAGATGAAGTTGGATAAATGTTCATCAATTCAAATCTACCTAAGAGTGAATTATTTAATTCATTTTTGGTGCTTTGGATTAATGATATTTTTAGTGCTTTAATCCATCTAGAGGAGTGGTTGATTTTAAAGATGAAAGAATTTTGAAATGGTGATCCAAATTAGCTTATCATTTCCCTCCCTCTTCATCTTATCCCTTTCTTTTTTTAATTGTGCTACATGTTAAGGGATGGTGATCTCTATATCATTTATCCAAACATGAAGTACATAGATTACTATTGACCGGCCTCAAAATAGGTGCGACTTCTACATAAGTCCACTTACGATTGCTTAACATAGCGCTAAATTTTGTCCCGATTCAAATAAATGATCATTCGTGGCCCAAACTTATGATTGCAAGCCCAAGTATGTTAATTTGATCTCTTTGATCCAATAACCTTGAGATTCATTGTGTGGAGGCTTTGGTTCTACCAATCCTCTAATGGATCTACAACACCTTTGGTCAACGCGGATCACTTAAACATTGTTGATCATTACATGTTGCCTTGTGAGAATTCCAAAATGGATGATATACTTGACAAAAATCAAATGTAACTTGTTGTGTGGAGGCTTTGGTTCTACCAATCCTCTAATGAGTTCCAAATGAAAGTTTCAAGATGGTCATCCAACTAACCACTAATTACTAACAATTAACTTTACTTTATGCTTTTATTTTTTATGCTTTATGTACCATTTACTTTATGTACCATTTACATTTCATGCTATTTTCATCTTTGCTCACTTGAGCATTTACTTTTATGTCATTTTTATTTTGCTCACTTGAGCTTTTCTTTTCTTTTTAAAGACACCTAATAATCAACATGAACCATAAAAAACATTAATGATACTTGGACTACATGGTTACTATCCTTTGCATTATGGAGTGATGGCCTTCTTGGACTTAGGATTAGAGACCTTGGCCTATCTTAGAGACTTTGTGACTTTATTTGATATTTTGTCTGGAGTTCTTGAGGTTTACCTCAAGACATTGGGTTGTTTGTTTGTTTTGTGTGCAGGTTATTGTGATTACATACTTTGTTTGTAATCTGGAATTCACCCGTATACAACCGTTACTCTGCCCAATTTTTGCGAAGACTAAATACACTTGAAGTTTGATTCTCTCAAGAGGTCTATTATCTTTGCTTGCTTGGTTTCAATCCAAAGAATGGGAATTCTACATTGGCTTATAATGTCAAGTATCGGCTTCATGTTGGTTAGACGATTCTCTTCCTTAGCTTTTACCTTATGCTTTAGGATAGTCCCTTCATCTCCTCCCATCTTCTTTAATTTTCAAAACCTTCTCATCTTCTTTCAAAATCTTCTTTGTTTTTAAAATCAAACCGCTTTGATAATAAACCTCGACTTTGTCGAGTGCCTTTTCTTTTAAAAATTTATTTTCTTTAAACAAACTTCAATACACTTAATCATACTTTGACATTTTTTCTTCAAAATTAACAAAACACTTCAACTCATTCAAACTCTTTTGTGCGCCCAAGCACCTTTTCCATTTAAAACTTTTTTTCAAGGTGAGACATGATTCATTGATAGTTGAGCAACATTCTCCTATCCCTATGGTTATAAAGGTGTCGACTTTTCCACTTGAGTACTAGAGGCGTTCTCAAACCCTCACTCTTGTTGACGCAGGGTCCATCTTTCTTACACGTTGTGGGAGTTAGTCGAGATTTCTCTCCTAACAATGACGACTTGTCTCATTGTTTAAAAACAATCAACAAACAAGTCTTTTCTAGATGAACTACGTGTACCCTGATCCCCTATTGCACGAAAGGTGGTACGTAGGCACTAAAGGTTCGCAACCGCGGCGGGTGCAAAAATCATAAAAATATTTCTTTTCTCACCTCCACCATCCATTTTATATACAACACATTTTTATAGCCAAAATATTGAGATTTTACAAAGAGGTTCCTGCGGAGTACCGTAGATGTTTAGGGTGCTAATACCTTCCCTTTGCATAACCAACCCCCTTACCTTGAATCTTTCCCCCTCTTTTGGGTTATTCGCTCTTTTCCCATTCCTTTGGAAACAATAAAGCGCGGTGGCGATTTTTATTTTGATTTGTATAAAGTCTAGTCAATCCAATGGCTTAGTCTTGCACATTTCTACCACTACACAAAGGTCCTATCAGGATTTCGAACGAACCAATCATTTCTCCTCTCATAATCACTGCCGCCGGACCTGTTCTATACACCTCTGATAAAGCGGTACCATGGAATTACGGTGCCGAGGTTTATTACCATGGGGTAAAACAAGATTCTTGGATTGATGATAATGAAGCTGGTGTTACTAATATTACTGGTTCTAGTAAAGTCACAAGAACAGGAAGGGTCTTTTCCCCTGTTATCTCACCACCAGCCAATACCACAATTCCAGTCCGCATAACCAATGGTAATTCCGGTTCCAGTACTAAAGGGAAAGGGAAAGAAGGTGAGCCTGCTAGGGAAGACGAACCTGCTAAAAAGTTTGTTATGGAAGAACCATCCACTCAAGAGATGGAGGAGATTCTGAAGATCATCAAGAAAAGCGACTTCAAAATAGTAGAGCAGTTGGGGAAAACCCCTTCTAAGATATCAATGTTGTCCTTATTGCTATGTTCTAACGCCCGTGCACAAGCTTTGATTAAGTTCTTGAAAAAGGCTCATGTGCCTCAAGAAACCACATCCGACCAATTTGAGAACTGCGTAGCAAGTCTGACAGCTGACAATGGTCTGGGGTTCTCCGATGCAGATTTAACTCCCATGGGAAAGAATCACAATAAAGCCTTGCATGTTTCTGTTGAATGTAAGGGGACCACTCTGGCACATGTTTTGATTGACACAGGCTCATCTTTAAATGTGTTACCTAAAGGCGCTTTAGATCGGCTAGACTGTGAAGGTTTGGTTTTGAAGCCAAGTGATATTGTTGTGAGGGCATTTGATGGGTCGAAAAGGACGGTTCATGGAGAGGTGGATCTCCCAATTAAGGTTGGTTCACAGATTTTCAACTCCACGTTCTATATAATGGACATAGGGCCTGCGTATTCTTGCTTGCTTAGGCGCCCATGGATCCATAGGGCAGGTGCGGTCACTTCTACTCTCCACCAGAAGTTAAAATATCCAGTTCAAGGGAAGGTTGTCACTATTTACGGTGAGGAAGAATTTATGGTAAGCCATCTCAATTCTTTCAAGTACGTGGAAATAGATGGTGAATTTATAGAAACTCCTTGCTAGATGTTTGAAGTTGTGGCCACCACCAAAGTCTCCTCCGACACTCCAAGAGCTAATAAAGTTATCCCCAAGATGGTTTCTCTTAAGGATGTCTGTGCTGTGGTAGAAGAAGGAAACAATGTGATGTGAGGTCAGCTCCTCGATATCATGTTCAAGGCAGACAAGTTTGGGTTAGGTTTCACCTCCAAAGCTTAGAAAGAAGTTAGAAGTGCTTGTGCTGGAAAGCCGCCTCTCCACCTCAAAAATCATGAAGTGAACGTTGTAGAAGACTCTGATGATGAGTGTGTTTTTGAAGACTGGATCTACCCAACAACCAAAGGGAAGCTCAACAATTGGCATGCAAAGGATTTCACTCCTGTTTCTTTCAATGAGGAGTAATTACTGTTTACTTTTTCTGTTAATTCAAGAACTCTATGTCTGTAATTTTATTTCCAAACAACGACTTCTAAGCCATGTGCCTTGCCCGAGGCACTTTGGTCCATTTGTTAAGGGTTTTGCTCATGTTTCATCTATCATATGATCGTTTAATATAAACCATTGGACCTCTTTGCATTCAAATTTTATGTTCATTGTCTTTCATTTCCTTTATTACATTTTTCAATAGCCATGTATCTTACATGCACAAACACACACACATTTGCAGATCATCATCCACTCTGGGTCTTATTGTCAGCAACTCTACTATTGCCAAGTATGATTTCGAACATCCAATTCACCAAGCCGAAGACGAAGGCGTGGAAGATTGTGAAATACCAGGGGAACTAGCCATACTTTTAATACAAGAAGAGAAAGTTATCCAACCTCATGAAGAGCCAGTTGAAGTCATCAAATTAGGTATTGAGACAGACAAGAGAGAGATCAAGATAGGCGCCAACCTAGAAGATAGTGTCAAAAGCAGATTGGTTTATATGCTACATGACTACGTGGCAGTATTTTCTTAGTCATATGAAGATATTCCAGGGTTGGATACCGATATTGTGGTTCATCGTCTTCCTATGAAGGAAGACTGCCCTCCTGTTAAACAAAAGGTTCTTCGGATGCAGCCGGATATGTCTGAGAAGATAAAGGTAGAGGTAATGAAGCAGTTCGATGTAGGTTTTCTGGCTGTCACATCTTATCCTCAATGGGTTGCAAATGTGGTTCTTGTGCCAACGAAGGATGGAAAGGTCTTCATGTGTGTAGATTATAGGGATTTGAATAGGGCAAGCCCCAAGGATGACTTCCCTCTACCTCATATTGACGTCTTGGTTGATAATACCGCTCAACACAAGGTCTTTTCCTTTATGGATGGATTTTCTGGCTACAACCAAATCAAGATGGCTCCCGAAGACATGGAGAAGACAACTTTCGTTATGCAATGGGGCACCTTTTGCTACAAAGTCATGCCATTTGGATTGAAGAATGCAGGGGCAACATATCAAAGAGCTATGGTAGCTTTGTTTCATGATATGATCCATCATGAAATAGAGGTCTATGTAGACAATATGATTGCAAGGTCTCAAACTGAAGAAAAACATCTCGATCACTTGCAAAAGCTATTTGAGAGGTTGAAGAAATACAAGTTGAGATTGAACCCTAATAAGTGTACATTCGGAGTAAGATCTGGGAAGCTCCTAGGTTTTATCGTCAATGATAAAGGCATCGAAGTTGATCCTTCCAAAGTAAAATCCATTCAAGAAATGCATGTTCCTTGTTCTGAAAAGGGGGTTAGAGGATTCCTGGGTCGCCTTAACTACATCTCCCGTTTCATATCCCATCTGACCGCTACTTGTGAACAGATCTTTAAACTCTTGAAGAAAGACCAAGTAATCAAGTGGAATGACGATTGTCAAGTTGCTTTCGATAAAATCAAAGAGTATTTGCAAGAACCTCCTATTATGATGCCTCCAGTGGAAGGAAGACCATTGATCATGTATTTGACGGTACTAGAGAAATCTATGGGGTGTGTGTTGGGTCAGCATGACGAGTCTGGCCGAAAAGAGCACGCAATTTACTACCTAAGCAAAAAGTTTACCAACTGTGAAACCAGATATTCACTGCTCGAGAATACTTGTTGTGCTTTAGCGTGGGCTTCTCGCCGACTAAGGCAGTATATGCTGACTCACACTACTCTGTTGATTTCTAAGATGGACCCTATCAAATACATCTTTGAGAAACCAGCCCTATCCGGAAGAATAGCTAAGTGGCAAATGATTCTGATCGAATACGATATTCAATATACAACACAAAAGGCCATAAAAGGAAGCATATTGGCAGATCATTTGGCTCACCAAGCTATTGATGATTATCAATCTATGAATTTTGACTTCCCGGATAAAGACATTACGTTAGTGACCGATTGTGCAAAACCTGGACCGTATGACGGACCTAAACCAGGATCCTGATGGACCATGGTTTTTGATGGGGCTTCCAATGCTCCAGGAAATGGAATAGGTGCTGTAATTATCTCTCCTAAGGGTTTCCATACTCCCTTCACAGCCATATTATGCTTTGATTGTATGAATAACATGGCGGAATACAAAGCATGCATCCTGGGATTGAAAGCTGCCATTGATTTGAGAATCAAGCACTTGAGTGTTTTTGGAGACTATACTTTAATGATTATCCAAGTAAAGGGGGAATGGGACACTAGGCATCCTAACATCATTCCTTACAAGGAGCTTGTATTGACTCTGATACCATACTTCGAAGAGATCACTTTTGAGTATTTTCCTAGAGAAGAGAATCAATTGGCCGATACTTTGGCCACTATGTCTTCCATGATTATGATTGAGAGATTTGACTAACCTTCACACTACAATGAGCTCGACGCCGATGAAGAAAAACTATGGTATCATGAGGTGAAGAGGTATCTTGAGGTACAAGAGTATCCCGAGGGGGCTTCTATCAATGACAAAAAATTCTTGTGAAGATTTGTATCCAAATTCTTCCTAAGTAACAGGATATTGTACAAGCGCAACCATGATTCAACTCTACTCCGATATATGGACAAGAAAGAGGCAGAGGAAATTATGGAAGACATGCACGATGGTCTTTTCGGTACTCACTCAAGTGGACATACGATGGCTAAGAAAATCTTAAGAGAGGGTTACTACTGGTCAACGATGGAGACTGATTGCCATCAACACTCAAAGACTTGTCACAAATGCAAAATCTATGCTGACAAGGTCCATGTGCCTCCAATCCATCTGAATGTCATGACCGCTCCGTGGCCATTCGCAATGTGGGGCATTGACATGATCAGAGATATCAAGCCTACAGCTTCCAACGGACATCGCTTCATTCTTGTTGCTATTGACTACTTTACCAAATGGGTCGAAGCCACCTCGTTTGCCTCAGTCACCAAGAATGTGATAGCCATATTCATCAGACACAATCTTATCTGTCGTTATGGTATCCCCGAAAGGATCATCACCGATAACGGGACTAACCTCAACAATGCTATGATCATGGAGTTGTGCACTCAGTTAAAGATCAAGCATCACAATTCTTCTCCATACAGACCGAAAATGAATGGCGCAGTCGAAGAGGCCAACAAAAATATCAAGAAGATCATGCAGAAAATGGTAGTAACCTATAAGGATTGGCATGAGATGTTACCGTTTGCTCTACATGGCTACTGTACTTCAGCTAGAGCATCGACTGGGGAAACTCCCTTTTCTCTAGTCTATGGCATGGAAGTTGTTTTACCCGTGGAAGTTCAAATTCCCTTGCTAAGGATTATGATTGAGGCAGGCCTAGGCGAAGACGAGTGGATTCAAACGAGATTGGACCAACTGAACTTGATTGACGAAAAACAATTGGCTGTTGTTTGCCATGGTCAGACATATCAAAAATGAATGATCAAGGCCTTCAACAAAAAGGTCAAGTCTCGAGTATATCAAGTTCGTGATTTGGTGATAAAATGCATCATTTTACCACAAGGCGACCCCAGAGGCAAATGGACTCCCACCTATGAAGGGTCATTTGTTGTCAAGAGAGTTTTCTCTGGCGGTGCCATGATGCTGACTACCATGGACGGTGAAGATTTCCCACATCCTATAAGCATGGACATAGTTAAAAAATACTACGCATAAGAGACCCGTTAGGTTGACACGCCTAAGAAAAATAAAGGCATCCCGACAAACCAAAAGGTTTGGGCAAAAATTAGGGATATATGCAAAAGATTGTACACCCGGCAAGTTGAAAACCCGAAAGGGAGACTTGGGCAAAAAAGGGTATCCTGGTGGACCGAAAACCCGAAAGGGCGGTTCAGGAAAAAATTAAGGATTAAAAGCGTACGACTATGTCCCTTGAAATCAACACAGTCAATTCTATCACCAAGGTCCAAGTTCAAATGGTCCCGAATAAATCCAATCAATTTCGATCAACGGCAAAGGACGTTCGAAGACATGGGGGCAATAGTAGAGCTGAAAGGCAATGAGATCATTTCACATGGCCATCTGTTTTCATTCTCAATTTTGTTTTCCTTTTTGGCGATTTCCTCTTACTAGGATCTCCGTCTCTATGTATAAAAAACGCCTATTCATGGGCAAAATATCAATACAAATACCCTTTGAAGTGCAAAAAATTTTGTCTTTGTTTTGAATGAAAATATGTCCAATGACTAGAATTGAATGAACATATGCATATGAACATAATTAAAACTATTTGGCACATGTGTTCTGCTAAGAAGCAGCCATCAACAACATGACATTAGTGCACAGCAACAATAAGCATCTCTTTAATGTATATGAAATAGCCCCATAGAGTTATCTCATCATCATTATCCCCACAAGGACGGCGGCAGTAAACCTTTCCCCAACGGAGTTGCCCACAAAAACTCTTGGCATAAGAAAATCCCTGACCAAAGTCTCAACCTCTTGGCCGCTTTTTCCCCAGCTAAGTCATTTTTTACAAGTTGAAGCCTCGGGGATCTCTTCCTAAAGGAAATTCACTTCCTCAACAGAGTTTATTCCCCAACAGAGTTTTTTTTCCAGCCGAGGTCAAATTTCTCAACATACAACAATCAAATTCCCCAGCTAAGTATATCTTCCCCAGCTGAGTATATCTTCCCCAACCAAGGCCATCATCCCCAGCTGAGCCTATCTTCCCCGGTGGAGTATATCTTCTCCTGCCGAGGCTATCATCTCCAAATAGAATCTATCCTTCCCAAGCTGAGTCTGCCTTACCCGACTGAGTCTATACTCTCCAGTTTGAATTCCCTTTTAAAATTACAGCAAATCATAGGGCCAAACCCCTAATCCCAATAAAGCCGTCAGCAAATCCTTTATTATTTCCAAAAGATTCTATGAAACCTGGATCCGACCAGATATTATCACAATTTTCAAGTTATTACTAAAGCCTGGACCTGACCAGATAACAGTTTGACTTCTTCAATTACTGAAACCTGGACCCGACTAGATAACAGTTTGAGTTACTGAAACCTGGACCCGACCAGATAACAGTTTGACTTCTTCAATTACTGAAACCTGGACCCGACCAGATAACAGTTTGAGTTACTAAAGCCTAGACCCGACCAGATAACAGTTTGACTTCCTCAATTACTGAAGCCTGGACCCGACCAGATAACAGTTTGAGTATCTGAAACCTGGATCCGACCAGATAACATAATCTCGATTCCAAAATGCCATGAAGCCTGGACCCAACTAGATAATAGTCTAACTCTTCAAATATATAGAAGAACTTGAACTCCATCCGACCAAGGTTTAACTTCTTTTCCCCAGTAGAGTTGCCTCTCTATCCCCAACAAATGGCTGAGAAACCTGGACCCGACCAGATATCAGTTTTCATCTCCATCCTTTCAAGAAAGTCATTGTGAAACCTGGATCCGACCAGATAACAATCACTCTCAGAAATTCGTTGTGAAACCTGGAAACCGACCAGATAACAGCTAAATCCCCAAACAGTTTATTGTGAAGCCTGGACCCGACCAGATAGCAATTGACCTCATCAACCTCAGAAATCTGCAAAACCTTGACCCGACCAGATAATAGTTTTTCAAACAGTCATTGTGAAACCTGGACCCGACCAGATAACTATTCAATGTCAAGGAGTTTTCTACAAAGCCTGGATCCGACCAGATAGCAGTTAATTCATCTCTTCCTCCAGTAAATTACCGTGAAACCTGGATCCGACCAGATAGCAGCCGACTACTTCATCCTCAGCAACTGTGAAGCCTGGATCTGACCAGATAACATCTGACATTTGAGCGATCTTCCCCCAGCAAAAGCATCCTTTCAACAAAATTTGAAGATATGCATATTCTTCATCTCCAGCAGGCAATCAGGGATTCAACCTCCCATAATTTCCTCAGCAGTAGTCAGGGATTTATTTTCCCGGACAAAAACATATACCTCACATTCATACATCATAGCATGTACATACCACATGCATTTAGCATGATACCACATCTGGTGAACATCATGCAAGCATCTGCATTTTACTAACCCTTTTTCTCACAGGGAAAACATCAAGTTTTAGTATAAATCAACAAGAGATTTGTGCTGATACTTCTTCCAGCATTTACCAACATTCCTCCAAATGGCAATCTATAAGCCCATTCACCGTCTATCTTCGAGTGCAAATTTCTGGGCACTCTAGTGTTCAATCATCTTCCACCTTCAGATCACTAAAGGCAGACCAGCCAATCTACATCCTCAGGTTTAAGAAGATTGAACAGGGGCAGCTGTTGTACCCCAAAATTTGCCCTCTCATGTCTCAAGGGCTCTTAGAATTACTTCAGTCAAGTTGTAAACCTTAGACCACATTTTATAAGAAGAATCATTCAAATTATCAAAAGGGGGCAAAATGAGAAAAATCGGAGTTTCAGCTGGAAAAAGTCAACCGGACTCCAAAAAGTCAAACTTTGATTTTGACCAAATTTGAGTCTCAAAAATCACATTATGTCAAGACATCCAAAAATATGAAATTTGATCATCAAAAATCAAGAGAATCAAAAATCCAACTTTGCAAGACTTTGAATATTTTCTAAATATTTTCTATACTTGGTTAATTTCATTTACTTCATGACATCTTTTACTACACTTCTAAATAATTCAAGATGATGCAAGTAATTCAAGTTATTACAAAGTGGCATTTTTGCAAAATTACAAATTCTAAAACTATGTCTTGTTTTAATTTTCTCAAAACCTTGCCACAATATTTTCACCCTTGACATAATGTGCATAAAATATTTCACAAGACCAAATTTGTGTCATGCTACAAATCATACTGTCCAAAGTTGAACAAAGTGTGATATGCTACATTGCCACAACACCCCATGCTGCCCTGCAAGAAACCTTGTGCCATGCTGCATCCCAAGTATACATCATGCCCAATACAGTCCAAAACTGCTCTATGCAGTCTGCCCAAGCCAGCATCACAACAGCCCCAGAATTGCACCAAAATGGCAAAGAAAAATTGTGGGAAGAAAGTGTCAAAACAGTAAGCAAAAACAATTCAAAATAGCTTATTTAGTTTCCCCCTTAAACCACAGTCAAGGGTCTACAAGAGGGACTGTCTCATAAGGCAAAGGGGCTGGATTTTTGAGAGGTTGGAAATTAGAGAGAGGATAGAGAGTTTTATTGAGCAGAAAAACAGTATTCTTTGTAACCTTGACTCATTTATTCAAAACCAGCTCTGTTCTTATTCAAAACAGAATCCCAACCCATTACTCCATCATACAAACTCTCCCATAAGCCAAACACCTCATCACCTAAAAGATTGTCCAAACATAAAAACAGTCCCTGTAGTCCTATTCATCTTCACCTTCAAAAAACACTAAGAAAAAACAAATAGAGTACAGTCTAACTCAGTTTCAACAGCCCAAAGCAACTTCCTGAAAGCATTCAGATCTAAAATAGCAGGTGTAGCCCGAAAGTTAAGTCTTCTTGACTTGATATCTTTTCATACATGATTGACAATTTGTTGTTTTTGAAGATATGATGTAGTATTTTATTATCCCTTTGAACTAGTCATTTGCTTATGGTTTAGGATTATTCAATCATTTGTTATTTATGGTCATCCATCGTATGTCGTAAGCTAACTTGTACAGACAAGAAAAACAATGTTTAAAGCAGGAAAATACAGTATGTATCGACACATATCCTCATGTGTCAACTCATCCTAGTGAAAAAATAGGGTATGAGTCGACACATAACCCCCATACATCGACTCATACTGATTTCAGGTTACAAAACAGAAGTGGGAAAAGACTATGAGTCGACACATACGCGTTTCATGTCGATGCAAGAAGGTGCATGAGTCGACACATCCCATTATGTGTCGACTCATACTGAGCAGATTTTGTTTTACAGGAGCAAGAAAAAGCTATGTGCCGATGCATAGCAGCATGGGTCGACACATAGCAGTTCAAAATGCAATTTTCCTTTTATTTTACATTGTTTTTACATTGTTTTCATTATCATTCGATATGGTTGTAATACTTCAGTCTCCACTTCATCCCCATTGTTAAACTGTACCCCCATCCCCCTAAAGCGATGTAATAACTTAGATTTTATTTTCCGCATTTTACTTGCTTTTCATATATTATTAGTAAATAGGATGCATGGCAAGATAAAATCAATAAATAGATGACTTTCAAATACAAGACAAAATTCATGCAAACCAACACACTTGCACACTAGCATATCTAGGATAATCTCATTTTTGTTGCCTTTCAGAAAAATAGTCATGTCCCTCGAACATAGCAAAAGACCCTCGATAAAAGATCGTAGTCCCTCGATGACCCTCCATGTTGCCTTTGGTAAACTATCTATTCCCTAAAACGACATTGCTAAAACGTTCCATGGGTTGCCTTCTATGACTATACAAACATCCCAACACCCGTCCCTTCACATCCAACGATGGGGCTTCTTACCAAATCAATGGTAAGATAGCCACATCTAAAGGAGAAGGAAAATCATATTTAAGACCTTTTGAGTAGGTAGATTCGCTCTTAGTTGCTCGCATGCTCACAACAAAAACATTTTATGCACCAACACTCTCACTTTGAAACATTTTCAAAAGACAAACACTTTGTACGCATTCTTATAGAAACGAGAACCATTACAAAGAATACACCTTTTCAAAATCACTTTCAAAAACACATTTCACAAACACATCTTTGAACTATTTTCGAAACAAACACTTTGTATGCGTTCTTATAGAAACGAGAATCATTACAAAGTTACATTTTCAAAATACTTTCAAAACCCACACCACAAAGCATAATTTCAAACAAAAAGCAAGTGATCTAGCGAGTATCTAAGAGCCCATGGAAAACCATGGATGAAAAGGGTGATAATACCTTCCCTTTTCATAATCTACCCCCCGAACTCAAGAAAAACATCACTAAAGGTCTTTCCTGTGCTTTTTCACCTTTCCTTTTCGGATAAAAGAAAAGTCGGTGGCGACTCTTGCTAAACCGCAACATTTGCGAACACAAACGCAAACACAATCAAGTCGGTTCTCCCACCGTATCACACCTACTATCCAGGCTTCCATATCGAAGTAACCCTACTATCCAGGTTCCTTCTCACAGCCCTACTATATAGGCTTTTATATCGAAGAAACCCTACTATCCAGGTTCCTTCTTACAGCCCTACTATCCAGCTTTTCATATCGAAGTAACCCTACTACCCAGGTTCCTTCTCACAGCCCTACTATCCAGGCTTTCATTTCGAAGTAACCCTACGACCCGGGTTCCTTCTCATAGCCCTACTATCCATGCTTTCATTTCGAAGTAACCCTACGATCCTGGTTCCTTCTCACAGCCCTACTATCCAGGCTTTCATTTCGATGTAACCCTACTATCCAGGTTCCTTCTCATAACCTTATCATCCAGGTTTCTTCTCTCTTATCTTCAGACAACAGTTTACAACACGGTAAAACCAAGACCCGGCCAGTTTCGGTAGATTTCATCTTTCCCCAGTAAGTCACTGCACAGCCTGTACCCTGACCAGATATGCAGTTCACTTCCGCTTCCTCAAGCCGAAGTTATTTCCCCAATAGAGTAACGGACAATTGAAGCTCCTAAAATTCTATTTCTCCCACGACAAATACCAACGTTCCTCAACAGATTCCTCATCAACAACTATAACAGGAACTCTCATCAATACATGCCCTAGAGATCCTTAATTTGCTCAAATTTACCCAAGAGTTGACCAGACAAACTCTCTCCTAAGGCAAGGTGTCTCAAATTAGGGTTTCCATTTTCATCAAGATAGGTGGACTCTAAAGACCTAATATGATCTCCATGGTCTTAATATGTTCTCAATTCCTTACATGTCAAGTTTCATGCCTTGCACAAGAAGTTTGCTCAGTCAACTGCTCAGATGCTTGAGAATCGACCGTATTAGGTCAAAAGTCAACTGTAACCCACATACAGTCAAACTACAATATTTTTGGTCAACATTAACATTTTTAAGTGAATTTCATCATTTGATCAAGGTTTGATCATTATTCCTCAAGGAATACTCCAAATTCATCAAAACCCAAAAGTTGCTAAATTAGGGTTTCTCAGGAAAAGTCAACCAAACTTTGACCAAGCATAACTTCCACATGCTTTATTAGAAATTTTCCATCCAAATCTCATTTTGAATAGGATGAAATTCCCTACAATTCATATTCATACCACAAGTTCAAAATATGCACCCACAAAAAGATATGAATTTCTACATTATGGGTCCTTTTGAAAAGTCAACAAAAACACCTTTTGGGTCAAAGCTTCTTACATAAACATGGAAGACTCAATTGAGATTAGACAAAAAAGGTTGCTTAGGGGACATCCTAAGCTTTCTAAAAAGTCTAAGAACACCTTTCTAGGGTTAAAATTGGAGGAGATATGCCTTGTCAAAGTTGACCTTTTTTGCAAAATGGCCAAAAGTAAAATGTGCTCAAAAATGCATTTTTTGCCAAATGGGCCTAACTTTTTATGCTTGCACCTCACTTATAATATGGTCCACGACCCAAATATTCACCCACACATTATTTGCTTCATTTTTCAATTTATTTTGATTTTTTGTTAATTAAAAATTGAATTAAATCAAATAATTGATGAATAATATCAAAGATATGATTTGATTTGGTTTTTGGACAGGTTGGCAATCAAAATATGCTGAGTTATCAAGGCCAAAACGAATCAAGCATAATTGGTACAAGAAAGGGATGATTTGGCTCAAAATAGAAAGTTTACATGTAGCTTGAAAATCAAATCAAATCTCTCATAATTGCAAAGATTCAATCCAAGTTTGTAACCCTAATTCATTCCTAGATATATATTGGACAAGAACAAAGCATGGAACAAGGTTTTTGCAGGCGTGAAAAAGGAAGAACAAAGCTTGAATTTTTCAAAGAAAGTGCAGATTTAATCTTGCTCCATAGGACGTCTCAAGCGTTTCTAAAGATTAAGTCATCTCTCTAGGCACTCACTGAACCTGTGGAAAGCATTTGCAAGGCTTGAGACATCCAGAAACGCACGCAATCACTCTCACGGTTTGCTTATGTTTTCCAAATCGATTATTGAATTTCTTGCATCATTAGCATGTTTAAGTTATATATTTGTGATCCCCATCGTGTTTACAAGCTAACTGAATAATTTAATTGCATTTTTGAAGCCTATGTCTGCACTTGCCATTGTTAGGGTTTCCATATGCGTTTTGGGGTTTTTGGCTACACGCAAAATTAGACCACAAGTTGGATACTGGGATGACCGGGACATCATGACCGGTTGAACCATGGTCTTCAATTCCATTTATATTGTGTTTTGTGAATTTTTGAATTGCACAGGTTTTTAGCCATGGAAGTTGTCTGTAGGTAAAGGTACAAAAACCTAAGGTGACGGGGAAAGGTAGAAGAAGGTTATGTGTCAGCCAGCCATTCGCCCATTTGAAATTTCACACGCGTGGAAGTCAGTGACTTGATTTCTTTATATTATATTTTATTTTGATTATACTAACAATTCAAACACATAGCGCAACTGGCAAGGCATATGGTTGGTAAACATAAGGACCTGGGTTCGATCTCATGTCCTAGCGTTTCTTTATTTTCTTTTCTTTCTACAGATCTGATGTCTCACATGCCTAGACGACTACCATACACTGCCAATCTCCAGCCAATGGATTCATTATCCATTCAATCCAATGCTCCAGTAGTGAGGGACCATGATGCACCCTCAAGTCAATGCTACAAGAGATCAGGCGCTGACTGGGCTTGGAGCGTTTTTGGGCCTGAAAAACTCAGAATTACACCCCCATTTGCTAGCACATACAGGCCCAGTTTGCATTTTCTTTTCTATTTTTTTTAATTTCTTTAATTAATTTCTTTTATTTGTTTTAATTAATTAACCCAAAAATCATTTTCTTTTTTTTAATCAAAAAATCACAACAAACTACAAAAATATTTTTTTAATAAAAATATTTTATTTCTTAATTAATTTAGTTTAATTAACTTAGGGAAATTTAATCTCTTTTTATAATTAAAAATAATTAGACTTAGGATTTGAATCGTACATAATTTAATTAATTTTCTTTAAAAAATACAGCAAAATCATTTTTTCATTAAAATATTTATTTTAATTAATTAGGTTAATTAGGTTAACTTACATAATTTTTTTTCATAATTAAAAAGCAATTAGAAATTAGGGTTTTATTTAATTTTCAATTTCATTGTTTTCTCCAATAAAAAATGTACAAAAATCTTTTTTCTTTCAATTATGGTTTAGGTTATTTCTCAACATCCCTCGTATTTAATTCACCGCGCATTTAATTATTTCTTTTCCATTATTTTTGTAACTGCCAATGGTTTGTAATAGTTAAACTAGGGTTTTATTTACTACTTTAATCCCCGATTCTTTGGTTATGTAATTAATCCCCATCCCCCGAAGCCTTGTAATAGCTAGGTTTATTTTCTCGCACTTTTAAATTCCTGCAAATATTTAACTGTCTAGATGTATGCTAATAGGATGGTATGGCAAGAATACTTGAAATTAAAACGGTAGATCCCCTAATGTGCAAAGATTAAATAACTGAAACAATTCATATGCACATATTCACTCCTAGGGTTTACTTCACTTCGGTTGCCTTCGGTAAACAGTCATTAAGCATAGGAGATTTTAGTGATTGCCCTCCAGTCTAAAAGATCAAATTGTCCCATTCGAATGTTCCCTCGGAAATATAGCCTCGAAAAAAATCTTAAGACTCTAAGGTTACTACTAAAGTTTTCTAACTGTTGCTTTAGTGATTGTATTTGTCCCTTTCGAATGTCCCTTACAAACTCCAACGACGGGGCTACCTACTCCTTAATAGTAGGATAGCACTGTCTAAAGGAAACAAGAACAAACAATCTTTTTTTGAGTCGGTAGAATCTTAAGTACTTGCTCAATAAAAACTTTTCACACAAATAAATTTTCAAAACAAACTTTGTCACACTCTTGAGGATTGATACAAGGGTTATCACGAAGTAAAACATTTTCAAAACGAGCACACACACAAGCAATTTTAAAAAAGATGAGCAAGTACCTAAGAGCCCATGGAAAACCATGGATAGAAAGGGTGCTAACACCTTCCCTTTCTATAATCTACCCCTCGTACTCAGAAACATCTCGAAAAAGGTTTTTCTGTTCTTTTTCCTTTTCCTTTGTTGGATAAAATAAAAGTCGGTGGCGACTCTTGCTTACCGCTACATTTTGCAGACAAAAAAATGAAAAACACAAACCAGTAAAAATAGTCGGTTCTGCCACCGTATCACACAACTGATCCAATGCCTTCTTAGGCAGAACATTCAACAAAGACCTAGTATCTATCATCACATAAGCCATAGTGGTGCCCCTGCATTCGATCGAGACATGCAGAGCATCATTATGCTTCCTCCCCTTTGGTGTCAAGTCTGGATCTGAAAAACCCAGCCCATTGTCAACAGTTAGGTTGGCCATACAATATTTGAATTGATCAGTTGAGGTCTCTTGCGGCACATGTGCAGTCTTGAGGAATGAAATCAAAGCCTTCGCATGGGCCTCGGAGCATAACAGCAGGGACAACATGGATATCTTGGAGGGGGTCTGCCCCAGCTGCTCGACCACATTGTAGTCGCTCTTTTTGATTATCTTCAGTATTTCCTCTATCTCTTGCTTAGAGGCTTCCACGATAATTTTTCTAGGCGCCTCCATTCGGGCAGGCTCACCTATAACTCCTTTGCCTCGGGTCCCAGATGACTCGATGGTGGGAGTGATAATTGGAGTAAGCACGGGAGTAGTAGTTGATGTACCAACAGGAGTAGCAGACAGAATAACAATAGGCCTATTGACAGTCTTCGGGGAGATCTCGGGAGAGAAAACCCTTCCACTTCGGGTAACCTTGTTGGTCCCGACAATGTTACTGACATTAGGATCAGCCTCTTCATTTTTCAGATCTTTTTTGATGCCATGATAGTAAACATCGGCATCATAATGCCAGGGGACAGCTTTGTCCGAGACATACGGGACAGGACCAGGAACGGTGATTATTAGTGGAGCGACTCTTGGAACAAATGTAATCCTAACAGGTCTTCTCGAGGAGACCTTGGAAGGATTGGCGGAAATGGTTATAATAGCAACATCCTCAAATGGAACAACGGGAATCAAAGTTTTCTCGAACAAAATTTCTTTGCTACCCATCAGGCGCTGAACACCTGACTTCAGCAAATGGCAACCAGAAGGCAGAAATGAATACATGTGGCAACCTTCACCGCAACTCGGAAATAAACCGGCCGACAACAAATTCTTCTTAACTGTCATAAGAGGAGTAGAAACTTCATATACTAAGGTCACAAATAGATTGGTATCCACAACATTAACTCCACGACCGTGCTTAGGCATGGGAGCAGTTATGACGTTGGGCTTTTCTGGAGCATCAAACTTAATCTCCTTGGCTTCGATCAGATCATGTACCTTATTTCTCAGAGCCCAGCAGTCGTTGGTGTCGTGGCCAGGACTCTCAGAATGATAAGCACACCGAGCATTGGGATTATATCAGGGATATGTGATGTTCGGATTCTTAGGAGCCTCTTTAAAGGTTGCCAAGTTGGATCTCAGCAAATGGGGTAGAACTTCAGTCAACGTCATGTTGATCCGGGTAAACTGTCGTTGTGGTCTTTCCGCCCTTTGTTGATTGTTGCATTGTGGAGTAACTGCAGGCCTAGGTATCATCACGGCACTTACTGTCTGATGGTGTTCAGCTCTGCTTTGGCCTCTCGGGATATAAATGGCACTGGCTTCCTTCTTACCAGTAAAAGACTTCTTTACTGAACTTGAAGAGGCATCCTTCTATATTTTACCGCTCCAAATCCCAGCTTCTACTCTCTCTCCAATTAAAACCAGCTCAGTGAAACCAACTGGCGAGCTGCCGATCAAATGATTAAAGAATGGACCAGATAGCGTCCCCAGAAACATATCGACCAACTCTCTATCAGAAAGCGGGGGTTGGACTCTTCCAGCCAAGTCTCTCCACTTCTGTGCATAGTCTTTAAAGCCTTCACTTGCACCCATGGACATACCCTGGAGTTGAGTATGAGTAGGATCAAGGTCGGTGTTATACTGATACTGCTTGTAAAAAGAAGCAGCCAGGTCTTCCCAATTTTGGACATTGGCTCTCTCCAGTTGGTAGAACCATTCAAGCTGAGTCCCTAACAGACTGTCTTGAAAGAAGTGAACCCACAAATTTCTATCAGTGGTGTGGGGCTGGATCTTTCTGACGTAGGAATGGAGATGGGGTTTTGGGAAAGACACCCTATCGTACTTAGCAAAAATTGGAGCCTTGAACTTTTGTGGGATGACCACTCCCGACACCAATCCCAATTCTTTGAAATCTAACCCAGGTATCCTCTGGACTTCCATAGCACTCATACGGTCTTCCAACTGCTTGTATTTATCCTCAGTAGGAGGATACTTCTCATCATTATAATCGGTATCATTGTCAGAAACCTTGGGATTGGGGCCCTTTTCCCTTGTCTCCTCTTCTTGATTTTCCCTTTCTTTGGATGAAGAGGTCAGATCGACTTGCTGCTTCAACGGCCCCCTGAACCTTCTGCCCATATTCAGAATACTGGCGACTGTGATGCAGTAGGAGAACTGACTTGAGTTTTTGTGTTTGTGTTTGCAAATGTTTCGGTTTAGCAAGAGTCGCCACCGACTTTTTATTTTATCCAAAGGAAAGGTCAAAAAGCACAGGAAAGACCTTTGAGATTGTTTTTGGGTTCGGGGGGTAGATTATGAAAAGGGAAGGTGCTAGCACCCTTTTCATCCATGGTTTTCCATGGGCTCTTAGTTACTTGTTTTAGATTACTTGCTTTTGCTTTTCAATTGTTTGAAATGGTGCTTTGTGTGTGGTTTTGAAAGTATTTTGAAAAGAGGCCTTTGTTTAGGCAACCTTTGTAATGATTCTTGTTTGAATGTATACAAAGGTGTATTGTCTTTTGAAAAAATGTTTCAATGTTTGAAAGTTTGTTTTGGGAAATGTTTTGAAATTGTGTTGTGATGTGTGTTTGAAAATAGCAAGGATATTTGCAAGTTTGATCAAGTAACTAGGAGCATCTACCTACCTACTCAAAAGTATTTCCTACACATTTTTAACCCTTTGACATTGTTGTTTTACCATTGCATTTGGTAAACAACCTTGTGTTTGGATGTTAAACGGGACAGGCGCGGGTCATCGTATGACCATGATAGCAATTGTGCCAAGTATCTTATCAAGTTTTTTTTGAGGGACTAGATCACTTTTGTATAGGCAACCAAGATAGCGTCATCGAGGGACTATGATCTTTTGTTTTTTTTTGCCAAGATACCTAGCATGCATACCATGGCCATGTTTAAGGCAACAAGTGGATGAAACCCTAGGGGTGTTTGTGTGTATTGTGTTGTCATTTTTCATGCATTTTTGTCTTGTATTAGTCAAGCTATTTGTTTGATTTTTGATTTTTGCATACAAACCCTAATCTTTCTATCATGCATATTTGAAAGCAATAAAGTGCGTAAAAGTAAATCTAATACTATTACAACATGATTATGGGGAGGGGGATACAAATTTGAATAGGGGGATATTTGCAAGAAAATAAAACCCTAAGTCAATTATTACAACCAAATTGAATTCATTGTACAAATAATAAATTGACAAATATTTAAATGGACAATTAAATATAAGTATGCAAAAAATGTTTTTGTATTTATTTTTATGTATGTAAAAATGAATTATTTAATGTCTTAAAAAATAAGAAAAATATTAATGGTTATTTTTTGGAAAGGGTGGAAACCCTAATTTTTGTTTTAAAAGAAAATATGCCTTATATTAATTATTTATTTTATTTATGTACAAAGAAAATAAAAATAATATATGCAAAATATTAAAAAATAAAAATGTGTGAGAAAATATTATTTAAGTGTATAAATAATAAAAATATATAACATTTTTGTATTATTTATGAATTTATTTTAAGAAAATAAAAGTATATCATTATTAATAAATTATTTATATGTCCAAAAAATAATAAAAATAATAAAATAAAATGTGAAAATTTAAGAAAATGTTTTTGATGATTTTTTATATTTAGAAAAAATAATAAAAGTCAGAAATAAAAATAGAAATAAAAAATATAAAATAAAAGAGAAATGGGCCAGGGGTGCAGAAAGCAAGCTAGGGGGTGTCAAAAACAAATCCAAGTCATGCCTATGCCCATACTCTGTAATTGAGTACGGGTTGGTGCTAAATCTGCATTATATTGGTATTGTCTGTAGAAGGCAGCAGCCAAATCCTCCCAATTGTGCACATCAGACCTCTCTAGCTGGTAGAACCAATCTAACTGCGTCCCCGAAAGACTGTCCTGGAAGAAATGAACCCACAGATCCTTATCAGAAGAATGAGGTTGGATTTTTCTGACGTAAGACCGTAGATGCATCTTTGGACAAGACAAACCATCGTATTTAGCAAAAAGAGGTACTTTAAACTTAGGGGGAATGACAATCCCAGCAACAACCCTAGCTCCTCAAAGTCCAGCCCAGGCACTCTTTGCACCTCCATAGCTGCCAGACACTCTTCCAGATTCTTGTACTTGTCATATGCAGGTGGGTACTGCTATTCTGAATAGTCTTCATCCTTCTCTTCTTCTTCTTCCTCGGACTCAGATTGCACGGCAATTCCTTTACCTTTTCCTACCCCTTCATCAGATGTTGAGGGGAAATCCAGGACCCTTCTAGTTTGACCTTCGAATCTTCTACCCAAAGTAGCCACACCAACCCTCTTCTTTTTCTTTTTCTCCTTTTCCTTTTCCAGCAAGGTTTTGAGCTCCTCCTGACCCTTTACCAAGGTCATGAGTATCTATTGGAACTGTGAATTCTGCGCTTGTAAGTCTTTGACCGTCTGCTCTATATCCATCTTGCTGAAATAAACAGCAGAGAGATAAGGAAACCTGGTGTGAAGACCTGCTTATGCATATGATGAATGATATGTTATTCATGTAATGCATTCAAGGATTCAGAAATTCAAATTTGTTGCAAACAAAAAAGAACACACGTCATATTAATAAGATAGAATTTCTTAGTACATAAATGCCCCATGGGCAAAATAATACAAAATTCTAATGTAAAAAGACTTTGTGCATCCTCTTTGGTGCGATGTAGGTGTTGAGAGTCTGCTCTTCGTGAAGTTGGCGAGTAAGTTCCAAAACCTTCTTCTCACTGGCGTAGAATTGGGCTTCAAAAGTATCGCGTTCTCCCTTGAGCTGTATCCAACTCCTTTGTAAATCTTCAAGTGATGTTGGCATGTCTGGATGTAGGAGGGTGTATGGAACCTCTCCTTCCATAACAGGCTCTTTGATCACGGGAAGTATGTAGGGGTAAGGCATCATAAGACTTTGGGCGCGGGTTCGTACCAACTTGAGGTAAGGCTCAAGGGCAATAGAATTCTTGTGTCCCAAGGTCTTACTGTCCACTTTGTTGGGCATCCTCCAAGCTCGGATAAACCTCTGTCGAAGTCCTTGATCGTCGTTGTCGAAGTCAAAACCCAAGTCTGGAATCAGCATGTCATGAGGGCCATCCTTTCGGGCATACCCAAACTATCTCAGAGCCAAGCAGGAGTTGTAGGTAATTCCTCCCCTAATTCAAAGTAGTGGGACATTAGGGAATTCCCCATAATGATCAATGATGATAACATTTTCTCTAGATCGAGAACACCAATGAACATTTGAATGTGTAAGAGTCATCAATCATTGTGACCACCTCAAACCTTGCTCATTCTTCAAAACTGATTGGGGAAGGTGAGAAATAAACCACCTTGCTAGAAGAGGAGTACAGCACATGAGAACACCTCTTTTCCTCATTGTTCGTGTGTGAAATGAGTGGAGGTTATCCCAAGCAATGTAGGCACCGGGTTGCGAGCCATGAAAATTTTTACAGCACTAACATCTATAAGTTGGTCAGGGTTTGGGAACAGGACCAACCCATAGATGAGAAGAGCTACAATCTCCTCAAAAGCTTGTAAGTTCAATGAATTCCAACAGCTTTGGGCCTTCTCAAACAGAAACTTTGACAAGAAACCTTTGACACCACTTCTGGTTTCCCAATGGCCTATGATATCAGATGGTTGCAAGTGTAGGGCTTGAGCAACATCTTCAGGCTTTGGATCTCTTTCCGTACCGTTGTAGGGTAGTTGATGGAGAATAGGAATCCTCATGAGTTGAGAAAATTCCTCCAAAGTTGGCACAAGCTGGTAATCAGGAAATGTGAAGCAGTGGTGTAGGGGGTCAAAGAACTGGAAGAGAACTTTCACCATGTCTTCCTCAGTGTTGGTGTTGACTAAGTTGAGAAGACGACCATGCCTCTCGGTGGACGGAGAATTCTCAGGAATCCTAGAAGCAAGCTCCTTGAGTTGAGGAGGAATTCTCACAAGATTGACTTGGATAGTTTTCCTGCGAAGTGAATCCATTACCTACAAAACAGGAACAAAGATGAAGATCCAAATCCTTGAAATGGTTAGTGGATGCATATGATGTTTCATGATGTTATGATGTTATGCACAAGTATATATGTACAAACAAATCACACAAGATCCTAGTTTCAGGCTTGCATGGGGTTTCATAGGTAAGTACCCTCTTGAAGTTTAGTTGGCTCAACCTGTCCTATAAATAGTAACTGGGTTCTAAGGAGCTCAGTATCACTGGATTATTTTCTGTGTTCATTGTTTCAGTTTAGCCACTTTACTGGCGACCAAAATATTCCAAGAAAACAACCCTCAATGAGTGTAGTATCGAGTATCTACCAACTTTAGACTGCACCAAAGCCGGTCATCTCACTACCCCTAAAAAGGCCAAGATGGTCAAGTAAAGGTTCTAAAAGTCCATTAGTGCTTCATGACATCACTCAGCGGCCTTGTATTCTCTTTGATTAACTCAAAGGCTACCGGTACCCATAAATTTGTCTCACTAATATAGTTATTGCTTCAACCATGTCGGTATACCTCGCACAGTTTCCACAATGTATTGCTATTTACCTATGAATGTTTCCCAAATCCGGGTAGAGGATTTAAACCCAAACAAAAGAACCAAATGTAAAGCAATTAAGGAAAACAAGATAAGCATGTAAAGGTGATCTAAAACCCTAAGGTAACCCCACTTTTAGTATTTCCTCCAGCAGAGTCGCCAGTTCTATGATGCGGTGGGAGAACTGACTTGAGGTTTTACGTTTTTGTTCGCAAATGTTTCGGTTTAGCAAGAGTCGCCACTGACTTTTTATTTTATCCAAAGGAAAGGTCAAAAAGCACAGGAAAGACCTTTGAGATTATTTTTGGGTTCGGGGGGTAGATTATGAAAAGGGAAGGTGCTAGCACCCTTTTCATCCATGGTTTTCCATGGGCTCTTAGTTACTTGTTTTAGATTACTTGCTTTTGCTTTTCAATTGTTTGAAATGGTGCTTTGTGTGTGGTTTTGAAAGTATTTTGAAAAGAGGCCTTTGTTTAGGCAACCTTTGTAATGATTCTTGTTTGAATGTATACAAAGGTGTATTGTCTTTTGAAAAAATGTTTCAATGTTTGAAAGTTTGTTTTGGGAAATGTTTTGAAATTGTGTTGTGATGTGTGTTTGAAAATAGCAAGGATGTTTGCAAGTTTGATCAAGTAACTAGGAGCATCTACCTACCTACTCAAAAGTCTTTCCTACACATTTTTAATCCTTTGACATTGTTGTTTTACCATTGCATTTGGTAAACAACCTTGTGTTTGGATGTTAAACGGGACAGGCGCGGGTCATCGTATGACCATGATAGCAATTGTGCCAAGTATCTTAGCAAGTTTTTGAGGGACTAGATCACTTTTATATAGGCAACCAAGATAGCGTCATCGAGGGACTATGATCTTTTATTTATTTTTTTGTTTTATTTTGCCAAGATACCTAGCATGCATACCATGGCCATGTTTAAGGCAACAAGTGGATGAAACCCTAGGGGTGTTTGTGTGCATTGTGTTGTTATTTTTCATGCATTTTTGTCTTGTATTAGTCAAGCTATTTATTTGATTTTGGATTTTTGCATACAAACCCTAATCTTTCTATCATGCATATTTGAAAGCAATAAAGTGCGTAAAAGTAAATCTAATACTATTACAACATGATTATGGGGAGGGGGATACAAATTTGAATAGGGGGATATTTGCAAGAAAATAAAACCCTAAGTCAATTATTACAACCAAATTGAATTCATTGTACAAATAATAAATTGACAAATATTTAAATGGACAATTAAATATAAGTATGCAAAAAATGTTTTTGTATTTATTTTTATGTATGTAAAAATGAATTATTTAATGTCTTAAAAAATAAGAAAAATATTAATGGTTATTTTTTGGAAAGGGTGGAAACCCTAATTTTTGTTTTAAAAGAAAATATGCCTTATATTAATTATTTATTTTATTTATGTACAAAGAAAATAAAAATAATATATGCAAAATATTAAAAAATAAAAATGTGTGAGAAAATATTATTTAAGTGTATAAATAATAAAAATAAAAATATATAACATTTTTGTATTATTTATGAATTTATTTTAAGAAAATAAAAGTATATCATTATTAATAAATTATTTATATGTCCAAAAAATAATAAAAATAATAAAATAAAATGTGAAAATTTAAGAAAATGTTTTTGATGATTTTTTATATTTAGAAAAAATAATAAAAGTCAGAAATAAAAATAGAAATAAAAAAATACAAAATAAAAGAGAAATGGGCCAAGGGGTGCAGAAAGCAAGCTAGGGGGTGTCAAAAACAAAGCCAAGTCAGGCCCAACCCATATCCTCTTCATCCCTGTCCTCCAGCACAAGAAAACGCGCGCCCTTGTTCAAACCTGGAAATCCTGCATACGTGCTCAAAAACAAAAACTTGCAACATGAAAGTTATAGCCCTTGATCACACGATTCTAACCATGTAAAAAACTTAATCTAACTCTCAAAGACCAGAGAGAATTTCTCAGGCCCTAATTTCTAACCTAGTTTTTTCAGAAAGTTCATCATTCAAATTCTCCCAACTCAGTTAACTTAAATGAATTCTATGCATATGTACAGCTCAAGGGCAATGAGGACTACATTTTTTATTCACAAACTTAAGCCTAATGATTCCTAAATAGACAGATAGAAGTTTGAACTTTACCTATTTCAGTCATGCTCGAGTATGGCAATGCAGGGGTTGTGAGTGAGGCCTGAGATACTTGTGATCTTGCTTGAAGTTCCTTTGAGCTTTCCCAATGCTTAGCCTGCTTTGAAATAGCTTGAATATGCTTGTAGAACTCAACCTGCAAAGTCATAATTTGAAAATGGTGAAGTGTGTAAATGGAGTTACAGTGACTTGGGAATGGTTGGGATAGCTTAGGTATGTTGTATGGAGTGTGTTGGAACTGGTTGCAAGCAAAACGCACGAGTGGATTGTGATTTGGCTTATGATTTGCAGATCCTGTCCTATTTTGGCAAAAAATGGGGTTTTTGGTGTACAAGGGTGTTTGAGAGGTTGCTAGCTTGAGTTTCTGGCTTAGTATAATGTGTTCAAGTTGTTTGAAATGTTTACAAAGCTTGGTTATATCAGATTGCAAAGTTATGGACTTTTGGCACAATGACTTGTTTTTGAAGTAAAAGTGGGAAGTGACAAAGGCAAGGTTGTACAGGCCTGTACTCTAGCTGCACAAAGTTGGTGAGCTTTGCCTGATATTAGGGAGCTTTGTTTGCAGCAAAAGGCTTGGTGCAATGCTCAAGAGAAACAAATTTGCAAAAGTTGTGCTTTATGTAAATGGCATTGTTAACTTTTTGCCAAAAATGGATTAATTCAATGTGTAAACTTCTAAAGCTCAGAACAAAGCCTTAATCCATTGTGTTTGCATTCAATTTTTGAGTGTGGAAGGGTTTAAGGACCTGTAAACAAGTACAAGCAAGGTTGGACAGAATTTGCAACTTGTAGCAATGTGCAAAATGCCTTGGCCAAAAGTGATATTTTGCCAAATTCAAACCTTCGATTCTCCCTAACCACAAATGACTTTGAAGAGTTCTTGGACATTTTAGAAAGCTTGTAAAATTATCTACAATCCATATTTGAAATTAATTTTGATATTCCACTTGGAACTATGTGAAAAATTGCCATGAAGATAGGTCAAAATCCTTCCTAAACTAGGGCAAAATTCCACTAAGTTAAAAGTTTCATGGACCCTTATTCATAAAATCATAACTTGAGATCCAAGCTTATTTTGGGAAAACTTTGTGAATAAAAGTTGTATATTTTGTGGGGGAATACAACTTTCATGTTGGAAGTTTTGTTTGAATCCAATTGCATCATGGTGAAAAAGTTGGGAAAAGTTGGGAAAAAATAAGAAAATCTCATAACTTAGAAAATTTCTAAGTTATGAAAATTTTCCATTTTAAACCCTAATTTTCAAAATTAGGTTTCTTGGTGAACAAGTTTCATGTTTTGACACATCTTGATGAAAAATGACCCTTGGCACTTGATTTTGACCAAAAAGTCAAAGTTTGACTTTTCAGTGTATAGTTGATTTTTGATCAGTTGACTGGAAAATTCATCTGTCAATCCAATGCTTTTGAGATCTTTTGAACCTTGTGATTAGGTCAAGATTATTCCATTGAGTCCTTGAATCCATGCTTGAACCCAATTTTCCATGGGCTAGGTTAAAAATCAGAAATTGCCCTTCTGCAGTCAAAAACCCTAAAAATAACCATTTTTCCCTTTGATGATCTGATCAAATTTCTTGAGGAGTTGTGGTCAAAACTTGATCAAATGGTTCATATGAGTTTATAATGTTGATATGGATAAAAAATTGTGAGGTTTAACTGTAAATTGGCCACAGTTGACTTTTTCCCCAATACAGCGGATTTTTAGGTCAACTGTCCAATTGACTGGGCAAAAATTTGATTCAAAGCTTGAAACTTGGTATGGGCAATCTTATAGGTCCAACATGAAGTATGAAGGTCACATTAAGCATTGAAAGTCCAAAAATCCTTGTGCAAACTCAAACCCTAATTTCAGGTCATCAGTGCAAGGAGATGTCTTGAGCAGAGCAAACCCTAATCCTATCTAGAGTCCAAAGAGTCTTGTGAGGGGAAATCTTGGTAAAATGAGAGGGCAAATTTTGGGGTACAACAACTGCCCTTGTTCAATCTTCTTGAACCTGAAGAGTTAGATTGGCGAGTTTGTCGTTCGTGACTCGAAGGTAAAAGAGGATTGGACACTAGAGTGCCCGTAAATTTGCACTCGTCAAAATGTTGAGGGAATGGGCTTAAAGATGCCATTTGGAGATGTGACAGAATCTTGTCGGAGATGGGCTTAGATATGCCATCCAAAATGTTTGTTGAAAATTAGGAGAATGAACATCAGAATGGTATCCGTATCTGAGTTGTATCTGGAGATTGGATTTGTATGAGCAATGGAATGGCGTCCATGTCTGGAGCGTATTCGAGTTGTAACTGTATTTGATTCTGAATGAATAGAAGAATGACTTCCGTGTCTGGAGTGTATCTGTATTGTATCTGAATCTGAAATTTAAATAAGTGACAGAATGACATCCGTGTCTGGAGCATCTCTGGGCTGGGGAAAAGGTTTGAATGAGTGATAGAATGGCTACCGTGTCTGGAGCATATCTGGACTGTATCTGAAGTTGAGATCTGTATGAGTAGCAGAATGACTTCCGTGTCTGGAGTGTATCTGAACTGTAACTGGGATTTGAAGTTGAGTGACAGAATGACTTCCGTGTCTGGAGTGTATCTGAACTTGAAATTGATAGTTGAATCTGAATGAGAAAAAGAATGGCTTCCGTGTCTGGAGCATATTTAATTTGTATCTGATTGTTGAAGTCTGAATGAGTAATAGAATGACCTCCGTGTATGGGGTGTATCCATACTGTATCTGAATTAGAGATCTGAATGAGTAACAGAATGACTTCCATGTCTTGGAGTGTATCTGTACTGTATCTGAAATCTTTGAATATTTGTTAAAGATAGCTTTTAATCTTATCCTGAAAAGGGTAAAATGTTAGCTGAAACACAAAGTTAAGTTGCATGAAATGTATGATCCAATAAGATGTGTTATATCAATGTTTATGATATATGAATGTAATGTATGCGCATGTAAACTGAATAATTGTCTTGCTGAGGAAAATAAATCCTTGATAGCTGAAGATAATGAAATCTTTGACTACTGTCGGGGAAAATAAATCCATGACCGCTGCTGGAGGTTCAAAATCTTTGATTGCTGAGGATGAGAAAACCTTGGACCACTGTTGGGGATAGAAAATCCTTGGCAACTTGTGGGGATTTGAGAATCCTTTGTGAATTTCCTGGGGACATAGGGATCCTTCAATTCTGCTTGAGAAACCTGCTTGGGGAATCCAGAGATCTTCGATGACCATGGTTGGGGATTACACAATGGGAATCCTTACTCGGCTGGGGAATAAGGAAACTCTGATGAATCTCTACTGGGGATTAGATGAAAGAAAACCTTGATCTGCTGGAGAATAAGGAAGACTTTGATGGCTTCTGTGGAGAATTAAGAATGAGAATCTTCACTCTTCTGGGGAATTGAAACCTTGGAGGCTTTACTGGGGAAGTGAGAATGAGAATATTCAATCTGCAGGGGATTAAAAATTCTGACAAATTCAAGCTGGGAGTGGTGAAAACTCTGGCAACTTCACTGAAAATCGTCAATCTGCTAGGGGATGAAGAACTCTGTGGGGACTTCAAACTGGGGAGTTAAGAATGAGAATCTCATTCTGTTGGGGAGTAAAAACTCTGTGGGGAGTAGCTATACTGCTGGAGAGTAAGCTATCTTGCTGGAGGGTCAGTTCAAGACTCTAGGGGAAAAGGCTTATTCATGTTTGGAAAAGGTTTAGGAGTTTGGGTTGTATGCTAATATACTGGGGAATTATCCGGAGGTTGGGGATAAAAGTTAGCCGTTATCTGGTAGATTCTCATATTTTAAGACAACTAGTTGGGGAATCTGGGGAAAACTGAATGGTTTCCATTGTGGATTGATAGTTGGAATTTGACTTCGCTGGGGAAGAAGGTTTCATCTTTGCTGGGGATTTATGACCCAAAGTGTTTACTCCGCTGAGGATTGGGAGTTTAGAGGTTTAATTCTGATGGTGGATTAAGGGTTTGAAATATGACTCTGCCGGGGATTGGGAGTCTGAAGTTTTGACTCTGGCGCTGATTGAGAAATTTAATTCCGCTAGGGATATGTATTTCAAGGTTTTAGCTCCACTAGGGATCTGGATGATGTACTGCAGTGGATTTCTCTTGGAATAGCCTAAAGATGTTTTCCTATACTTTCAACCTGTCAGTAGTTATTCTTTCATATTTTGTTTATTTGTAAACAGTGATTATATTCAAATGCATATGCTCATTTAATAAACCATTGGACGTTTTCAAATAAAACACAAGTGTAAAAAGGAAAAAGACAAATAGTTTTATGCACTTTGAAGTATCTTTGTATTAACTTTGTGTAAGTATTTTGTACAAAGGAGACAGACATCCTAGTAAGAGAATGTTGTCATAAAAATGAGAAAAATTTATACAAAGAAAGATGGTTATGTGTAAACATACCATGGGGTTCCCATTCTGCTATAGCCTTCGTAACTCTGGATATCTTGTCCATTTGCTGCTTCGTCCGAAGATGACTGGATTGATCAGAAGCCAGGAGCTTGTCTGGTGAAGAGATTGTCCTTAAAGTGATCCGACGAGACATAGTCATACGCTTTAATTCCCTAACTTTTTCCTGGACCGCCCTTTCGGGTTTTCAGTCCACCGGGAAACCCTTTTTTGCCCAAGTCGCCCTTTCGGGTTTTTAGCTTGTCGGGTGTACAGATTTTTTTATTTATCCCTAATTTTTGCCTGAACCTCCCTTTCGAGTTTTCAATTCACCGAGATGCCCATTTTTGCCCAAGTCGCCCTTTAGGGTTTTCAACTTGTCGGGTCGTTTATGCGTAGTATCTTTTGACTATGTCTGTGTTCGCAGGGTGCGGCAGGTCATCACCGTCCATGGTGGTCAGGATCATTGCCCCACCAGAAAAGATGTTTTTGATCACAAATGGTCCTTCGTAAGTAGGAGTCCATTTGCCCCTGGGATCACTTTGCGGCAAGATGATCTGCTTGATTACAAGATCCCCGACTTGATATACATGGCGCCTAACTTTCTTGTTGGATGCCTTGATCATCCGTTTCTAATACGCCTGACCATGGCAAACAGCAGTAAGTCGCTTTTCGTCAATTAAGTTAAGTTGATCAAGCCGGGTCTGAATCCAATCGTCTTCACTCAAACCAGCATCTTTCATGATTCTCAAGGAGGGAATCTAAACCTCGATAGGTAAAATAGCGTCCACGCCATATACCAAAGAAAAGGGTGTTGCCCCAGTTGATGTGCGTGCCGTGGTACGGTACCCGTGCAGAGAAAATGGTAACATCTCATGCCAATCCTTGTAGGTGACTGTCATCTTTTGAATGATCTTCTTGATATTTTTGTTTGCAGCTTCGACAACACCGTTCATCTTCGGCCGATAGGGAGATGAATTATGGTGTTGAATCTGGAACTGCTCGCACAAGGCAGTGATCATAGTGTTGTTCAGGTTTGTACCGTTGTCGGTGATGATCCTGTCAGGGATGCCGTACCGGCAAATAAGGTTCTGCTTGATGAAGCGGGAAACAACATTCTTTGTAACGGATGTGAAGGAAGCAGCTTCGACCCACTTGGTGAAGTAATCAATGGCCACCAGGATGAATCGGTGTCCATTGGATGTTGTAGGCTTGATCTCTCCAATCATGTTGATTCCCCACATTATGAATCGCCAAGGAGCTGTTAAGACATTCAGAGGAACTGGAGGTATATGTACCTTGTCCGCGTAGACTTGACATTTGTGACAAGTACGAGAATGTTGATGACAGTCAGCTTCCATGGTAGACCAGTAATAGCCTGCCCGTAGAATCTTCTTAGCCATCGTATGTCCGCTAGAGTGAGTGCCAAAGGTACCATTGTACAGTTCAGCCATGATCTGCTCAGCTTCAACCTTGTCCACATATCGGAGCAGAATGCAATCATGATTGCGCTTGTATAGGATACCATTGCTCAGGAAGAACTTAGCTGATAACCTCCTTAAGAAATTTTTGTCGTTGACTGAAGCTCCTTCAGGGTATTCTTGTGCTTCGAGATACCTTTTGACGTCATGAAACCATGGTCGGTCCAATACTTCTTCGGTATTAATCCCATGACAATGTGCAGGTTCGTCCATCCGTTCAATGGTGATTTGGGGAGCCTCATTATCCCAGTTAAGTTTAAACATGGATGACATTGTAGCTAGCGCATCTGCTAGCTGATTTTCTTCTCGCGGGAAGTGCTCGAAGGTAATCTGCTAGAAATGTGGTAACAATGTCAGGACATGTTATTTGTAAGGGACGAGGTTTGGATGTTTAGTATCCCACTCTCCTTTGATTTGACTGATAACCAAAGCTGAGTCCCCAAATACAACCAAAGATTTGATTCCCAAGTCAATAGCAGCCTTGAGACCAAAGATACAAGCTTCATACTCGGCCATGTTGTTGGTGCAGCTGAAGCAGAGTCTGGAAGTGAAAGGTGTATGGCAACCTTCGGGAGAGATAAGTACAGCGCCGATACCGTTTCCAAGTGCGTTGGAGGCACCATCAAAGTACAAAGTCCATCGGGATCCTTGTTCAGGTCCGTCATACGGTCTGTTTTCTTCAATGTTGCTCAAAGTCATGATATCCTCGTCGGGGAAGTCGAACCTCATGGATTGGTAATCTTCGACAGCTTGATAGGCCATATGATCGGCTAGTACACTCCCCTTTATAGCTTTTTGGGTTGTGTACTGTATATCATACTTTGTGAGGATCATCTGCCACCTAACGATTCTTCCGGATAGAGCAGGCTTTTCAAAGATGTACTTGATCGGATCCATCTTAGAGATCAGCAAAGTGGTATGAGTCAACATATACTGCCTTAGCCGGCGAGCAGCCCATACCAAAGCGCAGCAAGTTTTCTCGAGCAGTGAGTATCGGGTCTCACAGTTGGTAAACTTTTTGCTAAGGTAATAAATGGCATGCTCTTTTCGGCCAGACTCGTCATGTTGGCCGAATATGCACCCCATTGAATTCTCCATGACAGTCAGATACATGATTAGCGGCCTTCCTTCGATGGGTGGCATCAAGATAGGAGGTTCTAGCAAATACTCCTTGATTTTATCTAAAGCAACTTGACAGTCATCATTCCATTTAACCACCTGATCTTTCTTCAACAGCTTGAAGATTGGTTCACAGGTAGATGTTAGGTGAGAGATGAACCTTGCAATGTAGTTTAGGCGTCCCAAGAAACCTCTCACCTCCTTCTCAGTGCGAGGGGCAGGCATTTCTTGTATAGCTTTGACTTTGGCAGGATCAACCTCGATGCCTTTGTTACTGACAATGAAACCCAAGAGTTTACCGGACCTGACTCTGAAAGTGAACTTGTTAGGGTTCAGTCTGAGCTTGTACTCTTTCAACCTGACAAACAGCTTTTGCAGATGGTCGAGGTGTTCTTCTTCAGTTTGTGAATGGGCTATCATGTCGTCTATGTAGACTTCTATCTCATGATGTATCATGTCATGAAACAAAACTACCATAGCACGTTGATAGGTTGCCCCGGCATTCTTCAGTCCGAATGACATCACTTTATAATAGAACATACCCCACTGTGTAACAAAAGTAGTTTTCTCCATGTCTTCAGGGGCCATTTTGATCTGGTTGTACCCTGAAAATCCGTCCATGAAAGAAAATACCTTGTGCTGAGCTGTATTGTCAACCAAGATGTCAATGTGCGGTAGTGGAAAGTCATCTTTAGGGCTGGCCTTGTTTAAGTCTCTGTAATCCATGCATATTCTCACTTTGCCGTCCTTCTTAGGCACAGGCACAATGTTAGCAACCCATTGTGGATAGGAAGTAACAGCAAGAAATCCAGCATTGAACTGCTTCATAACTTCTGCTTTGATCTTTTCAGACATGTCGGGCCTCATGCGGCGAACTTTCTGTTTAATTGGTGGACAGTCTCTCTGGTGGGGAGACGGTGAACCACAATATCTGTATCAAGTCCCGGCATGTCTTCGTAGGACCGGGCGAAGATCTCAACATATTCATTCAACAGCTGAACTAAGCGCTCTTTGACACTTGGCTCTAGGTTGGCACCCACTCTAACTTCTTTTTTGTCTTCCTCTGTACCCAAGTTGATTGTCTCTAACAACTCCTTGTGAGGTAGAATAGCCCTTTCTTCCTGTTGTAGCAGTCTAGCCAAATCTCCCGGCACTTCAGTCTTCATCACCTTCGTATTCGGCATGGTAGACCAGATCTTCAGAGTCACTGAAGGCCATAGCAGAATTATTACCCATGGAATCCGGAATGGATGGGTACCTGCATTGTTGAGTGTGGGTGTGTGTAAGGGATAGCCACCATTAAACAAATAAAATGTAAAAAGAAAGAAAATGAACACAAAAGTTTATATGTGAAAATGTCCATGATTCATTAAAATGGCATATGAAGATGAAAAATCAAACCCTTACAAATGGACCTATGTGCCTCGGGTAAGGCACAAGGTTAAAAGTCTATGAATTGTTTAAGAATTACTACAAACCAACAGAAATGTTTGAAAGATAAATTACTGATTGATGAAAGTAATGGGAATAAAGTCCTTCGCCTCCCAATTTCATAATCCTCCTTCAATAGTGGGGAAAATCCAGCCTTCCAGATTACTCTCCTCTTCATCGTCCTCCAAAGAACTGACTCCATGATGGGTGATCTTCACTGGTGGCCCTCCATCCCGAGAGCGACGCACAGCCTTTTGAGCAGAAGCAGTGAAACCCAAGCCAAATTTATTAGACTTGAAAGGAAAATCGGGAAGCTGCCCCCAGATTGTGCTTCCTCCTTCTTCAATCACAGCCTTTGTATCTTTGAGTGACGACATCCGAGGCGGAGGTCGGGTAATCATGGGTACAGAAAACATTGCCTTGGTTGCTGCAATCTCCTGAGCTACCTCTTCAAAATGCTGAAAGGGGGTTTCGATGAATTCACCATCCAATTCCACATAGCAGAAAGAATTAAGATGGCTTATCATGTATTCCTCTTCGCCGTGAACAGTCACAATTTTCCCCTGAACAGGGTACTTGAGCTTCTGATGCAGAGTTGAAGTAACGGCTCCAGCATGATGAATCCAGGGTCTTCCCAACAAGCAAGAATAGGAGGGACGGATGTCCATGACATAGAATGTGGAGTTGAAGGTTTCAGTTCCTACTTTAATCGGGATGTCCACCTCCCCGTGGACCATCCGCTTAGAACCATCAAAGCCTCTGACAATGATGTTGCTGGGCTTCAAGGTTAAACCTTCACAGTCTAGCCTATCCAATGCTTTCTTTGGTAAGACGTTCAGCGATGAACCAGTGTCTACCAGAACATGTGCCAGAGTAGTCCCTCTACATTCCACCGAGACATGCAAAGCGTCATTATGTTTTCTCCCTTTGATTGTTAGATCAGCATCGGAGAATCCTAAACCGTTGTCGGCTGTTAGGCTAGCTACACATTCTTGAAACTGATCCGCGGAGGTTTCCTGGGGCACATGGGTCGTCTTCAAGAATCTGATTAAAGCTTTGGCATGAGCTTCTGAACAGAGCAGCAAGGCCAGCATAGAGATTTTTGAGGGGGTTTGCCCCAGTTGCTCAACAACATTATAATCGCTTTTCTTGATTATTTTCAAAATCTCTTTCATTTCTTTGAGAGGTTTCAGGGATGATCAACGACTGAGCCCTCGTCTTGACAGGCTCTTCTTGGATCCCTTTCCCTCTATCATCAGCAACAGCAGAGGGGACCACCACAGGAGTCACAACTTCTTCAATAACTGGAGTTCTCGCAAATATGTTGACTGGTACAAGAGTAACCTTAAGAGCGGATGAGGGTCCGAAGATTGCCTTTGGAGGTGCAATCTCCGGAGAGAAAATTCTTCCACTGCGGGTGATTTTACTCGTTCCGGCAATGTTTCCAATGTCGGAAGTCTCTTCATCAGAACTCTCTTCAGTCGATTCAATTTGTTTAACACCGTGGTAGAAGATTTCTCCCCCATAGTTCCACGGTATTGATTTGTTGGACTTGTACGGGATAGGCCCCGACATGGTTATCTTCAAAGGTACAATCTTCGGATTGAACGTAATCTTAACAGGTCTTTTGGAGACCTTGGAAAGATTGGCGGATATGGTAATTATTGAAATATCATTGACAGGAGTCGGTATAACAGGAGTCTTCTCAAAGAGGATCTCTTGGTTATCCATTAGGCGTTGGATGCTTAACTTCAACAACGGACAGTCGGTTCGTAAGGATGAACAAAGGTAGCAATCTTCTTTACAACCTGGGAAAATCCCAGCCTTCAGCAAATTCAACTTGATTATCGGTAGCGGAGTCATCAAATCATCAACAGTAGCAACAAAAATATCCTCTTCAACAGCATGGACATTGTGACCATGTTTTGGCATTGGAGCAGAGATCACATTAGGCTTTTCAGGGGCGTCGAATTCAACTTCTTTAGCATCTATCAAGTCCTGAATCTTATTTTTGAGGGCCCAACAATTGTTGGTGTCATGCCCCAGGCTGTCTGAATGATAAGCACACTTCGCATTTGAATGGTAGTAAGGAGAAGATGTATTCGGATTCTTCGGTGCCTCTTTCAAACTTGCAAGGTTTAACTTCAAAAGATGAGGGAGAACCTGAGCAGGTGTCATGTTGATCCGAGTTAATTGTCGTGCAGGCCTTTCCACCCTTGTTTGGTTGGTTCTTGGTTGACTGCTTCTAGGCTGATCAGCTGCATACTTCTGAATCATTACAACCCCCATCGCTGGTCGGCGCTCAACTATTCCTTGACTTCTTTGGAAGTAGACATCTGAGACTTCTTTCTTTGCTGGAAAAGTCTTTTTGATGGCAGTGGAAGCAGATGCATCCTTTTGAATTTTCCTTCTCTTGATTCCGGCTTCAACTCTCTCACCAGTCAGAATTAATTTTGTGAACCCCACAGACGAACTTCCAATCAGGTGATTGAAAAAGGGGTCTAACAGTGTACCCAAGAACATATCTACCAGCTCCCTCTCAGATAGAGGTGGTTGTACTCGTCCCACCAAGTCTCTCCATTTCTGGGCATACTCTTTGAAACCTTCATTTGAGACCATGCCCATACTCTGTAATTGAGTACGGGTTGGTGTTAAATCTGCATTAAATTGGTACTGTCTGTAGAAGGCAGCAGCCAAATCCTCCCAATTGTGCACATCAGACCTCTCTAGCTGGTAGAACCAATCTAACTGCATCACCGAAAGACTGTCCTGGAAGAAATGAACCCACAGATCCTTATCAGAAGAATGAGGTTGGATTTTTTTGACGTAAGACCGTAGATGCATCTTTGGACAAGACAAACCATCGTATTTAGCAAAAAGAGGTACTTTCAACTTAGGGGGAATGACAATCCCAGCAATAACCCTAGCTCATCAAAGTCCAGCCCAGGCACTCTTTGCACCTCCATAGCTGCCAGACGCTCTTCCAGATTCTTGTACTTGTCATCTGTAGGTGGGTACTGCCATTCTAAATAGTCTTCATCCTCCTCTTCTTCTTCTTCCTCGGACTCAAATTGCACGGCAATTCCTTTACCTTTTCCTATCCCTTCATCAGATGTTGAGGGGAAATCCAGGACCCTTCTAGTTTGACCTTCGAATCTTCTACCCAAAGTAGCCACACCAACCCTCTTCTTTTTAGTTTTCTCCTTTTCCTTTTCCAGAAAGGTTTTGAGCTCCTCCTGACCCTTTGCCAAGGTCATGAGTAGCTGTTGGAACTGTGAATTCTGCGCTTGTAAGTCTTTGACCGTCTGCTCTATATCCATCTTGCTGAAATAAATAGCAGAGAGATAAGGAAACCTGGTGTGAAGACCTACTTATGCATATGATGAATGATATGTTATTCATGTAATGCATTCAAGGATTCAGAAATTCAAATTTGTTGCAAACAAAAAAGAACACACGTCATATTAATAAGATAGAATTTGTTAGTACATAAATGCCCCATGGGCAAAATAATACAAAATTCTAATGTAAAAAGACGTTGTGCATCCTCTTTGGTGCGATGTAGGTGTTGAGAGTCTGCTCTTCGTGAAGTTGGCGAGTAAGTTCCAAAACCTTCTTCTCACTGGCGTAGAATTGGGCTTCAAAAGTATCGCGTTCTCCCTTGAGTTGTATCCAACTCCTTTGCAAATATTCAAGTGATGTTGGCATGTCTGGATGTAGGAGGGTGTATGGAACCTCTCCTTTCATAACAGGCTCTTTGATCACAGGAAGTATGTAGAGGTAAGGCATCATAAGACTTTGGGTGCGGGTTTGTACTCACTTGAGGTAAGGCTCAAGGGGAATGGAATTCTTGTGTCCCAAGGTCTTACTGTCCACTTTGTTGGGCATCCTCCAAGCTCGGATAAACCTTTGTCGAAGTCCTTGATCGTTGTTGTCGAAGTCAAAAACCAAGTCTGGAATCAGCATGTCATGAGGGCCGTCCCTTCGGGCATACCCAAACTATCTCAGAGCCAAGCAGGAGTTGTAGGTAATGCCTCCCCTAATGCCAAGTAGTGGGACATTAGGGAATTCCCCACAACGATCAATGATGATAACATTTTCTATGGATCGAGAACACCAATGAACATCTAAATGTGTAAGAGTCATTAATAATTGTGACCACCTCAAACCTTGCTCATTCTTCAAAACTGATTGGGGAAGGTGAGAAATAAACCACCTTGCTAGAAGAGGAGAACAGCACATGAGAACACCTCTTTTCCTCATTGTTCGTGTGTGAAATGAGTGGAGGATATCCCCAAGCAATGTAGGCACCGGGTTGCGAGCCATGAAAATTTTGACAGCACTAACATCTATAAGTTGGTCAGGGTTTGGGAACAGGACCAACCCATAGATAAGAAGAGCTACAATCTCCTCAAAAGCTTGTAAGTTCAATGAATTCCAACAGCTTTGGGCCTTCTCAAACAGAAACCTTGACAAGAAACCTTTGACACCACTTCTGGTTTCCCAATGGCCTATGATATCAGATGGTTGCAAGTGTAGGGCTTGAGCAACATCTTCAGGCTTTGGATCTCTTTTCGTACCATTGTAGGGTAGTTGATAGAGAATAGGAATCCTCATGAGTTGAGAAAATTCCTCCAAAGTTGGCACAAGCTGGTAATCAGGAAATGTGAAGCAGTGGTGTAGGGGGTCAAAGAACTGGAAGAGAACTTTCACCATGTCTTCCTCAGTGTTGGTGTTGACTAAGTTGAGAAGACGACCATGCCTCTCGGTGGACGGAGAATTCTCAGGAATCCTAGAAGCAAGCTCCTTGAGTTGAGGAGGAATTCTCACAAGATTGACTTGGATAGTTTTCCTGCGAAGTGAATCCATTACCTACAAAACAGGAACAAAGATGAAGATCCAAATCCTTGAAATGGTTAGTGGATGCATATGATGTTTCATGATGTTATGATGTTATGTACAAGTATATATGTACAAACAAATCACACAAGATCCTAGTTTCAGGCTTGCATGGGGTTTCATAGGTAAGTACCCTCTTGAAGTTTAGTTGGCTCAACCTGTCCTATAAATAGTAACTGGGTTCTAAGGAGCTCAATATCACTGGATTATTTTCTGTGTTCATTGTTTCAGTTTAGCCACTTTACTGGCGACCAAAATATTCCAAGAAAACAACCCTCAATGAGTGTAGTATTGAGTATCTACCAACTTCGGACTGCGCCAAAGCCGGTCATCTCACTACCCCTAAAAAGGCCAAGATGGTCAAGTAAAGGTTCTAAAAGTCCATTACTGCTTCATGACATCACTCAGCGGCCCCGTATTCTCTTTGATTAACTCAAAGACTACCGGTACCCACAAATGTGTCGCACTAATATAGCTATTGCTTCAACCATGTCGGTATACCCCGCACAGTTTCCACAACGTATTGCTATTTACCTATGAATGTTTCCCAAATCCGGGTAGAGGATTTAAACCCAAACAAAAGAACCAAATGTAAAGCAATTAAGGAAAACAAGATAAGCATGTAAAGGTGATCTAAAACCCTAAGGTAACCCCACTTTTAGTATTTTCCCCAGCAGAGTCGCCAGTTCTGTGATGCGGTGGGAGAACTGACTTGAGGTTTTGCGTTTGTGTTCGCAAATGTTTTGGTTTAGCAAGAGTCGCCACCGACTTATTATTTTATCCAAAGGAAAGGTCAAAAAGCACAGGAAAGACCTTTGAGATTGTTTTTGGGTTCGGGGAGTAGATTATGAAAAGGTAAGGTGCTAGCACCCTTTTCATCCATGGTTTTCCATGGGCTCTTAGTTACTTGTTTTAGATCACTTGATTTTGCTTTTCAATTGTTTGAAATGGTGCTTTGTGTGTGGTTTTGAAAGTATTTTGAAAAGAGGCCTTTGTTTAGGAAACCTTTGTAATGATTCTTGTTTGAATGTATACAAAGGTGTATTGTCTTTTGAAAAAATGTTTCAATGTTTGAAAGTTTATTTTGGGAAATGTTTTGAAATTGTGTTATGATGTGTGTTTGAAAATAGCAAGGATGTTTGCAAGTTTGATCAAGTAACTAGGAGCATCTACCTACCTACTCAAAAGTCTTTCCTACACATTTTTAACCCTTTGACATTGTTGTTTTACCATTGCATTTGGTAAACAACCTTGTGTTTGGATGTTAAACGGGACAGGTGCGGGTCATCATATGACCATGATAGCAATTGTGCCAAGTATCTTAGCAAGTTTTTGAGGGACTAGATCACTTTTGTATAGGCAACCAAGATAGCGTCATCGAGGGACTATGATCTTTTATTTATTTATTTGTTTTATTTTGCCAAGATACCTAGCATGCATACCATGGCCATGTTTAAGGCAACAAGTGGATGAAACCCTATGGGTGTTTGTGTGCATTGTGTTGTCAGTTTTCATGAATTTTTGTCTTGTATTAGTCAAGCTATTTGTTTGATTTTGGATTTTTGCATACAAACCCTAATCTTTCTATCATGCATATTTGAAAGCAATAAAGTGCGTAAAAGTAAATCTAATACTATTACAACGTGATTATGGGGAGGGGGATACAAATTTGAATAGGGGGATATTTGCAAGAAAATAAAACCATAAGTCAATTATTACAACCAAATTGAATTCATTGTACAAATAATAAATTGACAAATATTTAAATGGACAATTAAATATAAGTATGCAAAAAATGTTTTTGTATTTATTTTTATGTATGTAAAAATAAATTATTTAATGTCTTAAAAAATAAGAAAAATATTAATGGTTATTTTTTGGAAAGGGTGGAAACCCTAATTTTTGTTTTAAAAGAAAATATGTCTTATATTAATTATTTATTTTATTTATGTATAAAGAAAATAAAAATAATATATGCAAAATATTAAAAAATAAAAATGTGTGAGAAAATATTATTTAAGTGTATAAATAATAAAAATAAAAATATATAACATTTTTGTATTATTTATGAATTTATTTTAAGAAAATAAAAGTATATCATTATTAATAAATTATTTATATGTCCAAAAAATAATAAAAATAATAAAATAAAATGTGAAAATTTAAGAAAATGTTTTTGATGATTTTTTATATTTAGAAAAAATAATAAAAGTAAGAAATAAAAATAGAAATAAAAAAATATAAAATAAAAGAGAAATGGGCCAGGGGGTGCAGAAAGCAAGCTAGGGGGTGTCAAAAACAAATCCAAGTCAGGCCCAACCCATATCCTCTTCATCCCTATCCTCCAGCACAAGAAAACGCGCGCCCTTGTTCAAACCTGGAAATCCTGCATACGTGCTCAAAAACAAAAACTTGCAACATGAAAGTTATAGCCCTTGATCACACGATTCTAACCATGTAAAAACTTAATCTAACTCTCAAAGACCAGAGAGAATTTCTCTGGCCCTAATTTCTAACCTATTTTTTCAGAAAGTTCATCATTCAAATTCTCCCAGCTCAGTTAACTTAAATGAATTATATGCATATGTACAGCTCAAGGGCAATGAGGACTACATTTTTTATTCACAAACCTAAGCCTAATGATTCCTAAATAGAGAGATAGAAGTTTGAACTTTACCTATTTCAGTCAAGCTCGAATATGTCAATGTAGGGGTTGTGAGTGAGGCCTGAGATACTTGTGAGCTTGCTTGAAGTTCCTTTGAGCTTTCCCAATGCTTAGCCTACTTTGAAATAGCTTGAATATGCTTGTAGAACTCAACCTGCAAAGTCAGATTTTGAAAATGGTGAAGTGTGTAAATGGAGTTACAGTGACTAGGGAATGGTTGGGATAGCTTAGGTATAATGTATGGAGTGTGTTGGAACTGGTTGCAAGCAAAACGCACGAGTGGATTGTGATTTGGCTTATGATTTGCAGATCCTGCCCTGTTTTGACAGAAAATGGGGTTTTTGGTGTACAAGGGTGTTTGAGAGGTTGCTAGCTCGTGTTTCTGGCTTAGTATAATGTGTTCAAGTTGTTTGAAATGTTTACAAAGCTTGGTTATATCAGATTGCAAAGTTATGGACTTTTGGCACAATGACTTGTTTTTGAAGTAAAAGTGGGAAGTGACAAAGGCAAGGTTGTACAGGCCTGTACTCTAGCTGCGCAAAGTTGGTGAGCTTTTCCTGATATTAGGGAGCTTTGTTTGCAGCAAAAGGCTTGGTGCAATGCTCAAGAGAAACAAATTTGCAAAAGTTGTGCTTTATGTAAATGGCATTGTTAACTTTTTGCCAAAAATGGATTAATTCAATGTGTAATCTTCTAAAGCTCGGAACAAAGCCTTAATCCATTGTGTTTGCATTCAATTTTTGAGTGTGGAAGGGTTTAAGGACCTGTAAACAAGTACAAGCAAGGTTGGACAGAATTTGCAACTTGTAGCAATGTGCAAAATGCCTTGGCCAAAAGTGATATTTTGCCAAATTCAAACCTTCGATTCTCCCTAACCACAAATGATTTTGAAGAGTTCTTGGACATTTTAGAAAGCTTGTAACATTATCTACAATCCATCTTTGAAATGCATTTTGAGATTCCACTTGTAACTATGTGAAAAATTGCCGTGAAGATAGGTCAAAATCCTGCCTAAACTAGGGCAAAATTCCACTAAGTTAAAAGTTTCATGGACCCTTATTCATGAAATCATAACTTGAGATCCAAGCTTCTTTTAGGAAAACTTTATGAATCAAATTTGTAGATTTTATGGAGGAATACAACTTTCATCTTGTAAGTTTTGTTTGAATCCAATTGCATCATGGTGAAAAAGTTGGGAAAAGTTGGGGGAAAATAAGAAAATCTCATAACTTAGAAAATTTCTAAGTTATGAAAATTTTCCATTTTAAACCCTAATTTTCAAAATTAGGTTTCTTGGTGAACAATTTTCATGTTTTGACACATCTTGATGAAAAATGACCCTTGGCGCTTGATTTTGACCAAAAAGTCAAAGTTTGACTTTTCAGTGTACAATTGATTTTTAATCAGTTGACTGGAAAATTCATCTGTCAATTCAATGCTTTTGAGATCTTTTGAACCTTGTGATTAGGTCAATATGATGACATTGAGTCCTTGAATCCATGCTTGAACCCAATTTGCCATTGTCTAGGTTAAAAATCAGAAATTGCCTTCTGCAGTCAAAAACCCTAAAAATGACCATTTTGCCCTTTTGATGATCTGATCAAATTTCTTGAGGAGTTGTGGTCCAAACTTGATCAAATGGTTCATATGAGTTTATAATGTTGATGTAGATCAAAAAGTATGAGGTTTGACTGTAAATTTGCCACAGTTGACTTTGTCCCCAATACAGTTGATTTTTAGGTCAACTGTCCAATTTACTGGGCAAAAATTTGATTCAAAGCTTGAAACTTGGTATGGGCAATCTTATAGGTCCAACATGAAGTATGAAGGTCACATTAAGCATTGAAAGTCCAAAAATCCTTGTCGAAACTCAAACCCTAATTTTAGGTCATCAGTGCAAGGAGATGTCTTGAGCAGAGCAAACCCTAATCCTGTCTGGAGTCCAAAGAGTCTTGTGAGGGGAAATCTTGGTAAAATGAGAGGGAAAATTTTGGGGTACAACAGATACCCCTGTTCAATCTTCTTGAACCTGAAGAGTTAGATTGACGAGTTTGTCGTTCGTGACTCAAAGGTAAAAGAGGATTGGACACTATAGTGCCTGTAAATTTGCACTCGTCAAAATGTTGAGGGAATGGGCTTAAAGATGCCATTTGGAGATGTGACAGAATCTTGTCGGAGATGGGCTTAGAGATTCCATCCAAAATGTTTGTTGAAAATCAGGAGAATGAACATCAGAATGGTATCCGTATCTGGAACGTATCTGAGTTGTATTTGGAGATTGGATTTGTATGAGCAATGGAATGGCGTCCGTGTCTGGAGCGTATCCGAGCTGTAACTGTATTTGATTCTGAATGAATAGCAGAATGACTTCCGTGTCTAGAGTGTATCTGTATTGTATCTGAATCTGAAATCTGAATAAGCAACATAATGGCATCCGTGTCTGGAGCATCTCTGGGCTGGGGAAAAGGTTTGAATGAGTGACAGAATGGCTACCGTGTCTGGAGCGTATCTGGATTGTATCTGAAGTTGAGATCTGTATAAGTAGCAGAATAACTTCTGTGTCTGGAATGTATCTGAACTGTAACTGGGATCTAAAGTTGAGTGACAAAATGACTTCCGTGTCTAGAGTGTATCTGAACTTGAAATTGATAGTTGAATCTGAATGAGAAAAAGAATGGCTTCCGTGTCTGGAGCATATTTAATCTATATCTGATTATTGAAGTCTAAATGAGTAATAGAATGACCTCCGTGTCTGGGGTGTATCCATACTGTATCTGAATTAGAGATCTGAATGAGTAACAGAATGACTTCCATGTCTTGGAGTGTATATGTACTGTATCTGAAATCTTTGAATATTTGTTAAAGATAGATTTTAATCTTATCCTGAAAAGGGTAAAATCTTAGCTGAAACACAAAGTTAAGTTGCATGAAATATATGATGCAATAAGATGTGTTATATCAATGTTTATAATATATGAATGTAATGTATGCGCATGTAAACTGAATAGTTGTCTTGCTGAGGAAAATAAATCCTTGATGGCTGGAGATAATGAAATCTTTGACTGCTGCAGGGAAAAATAAATCCATGACCGCCGCTGGAGGTTTAAAATCTTTGATTGTTGAGGATGAGAAAACCTTGGACCACTGTTGGGGATAGAAAATCCTTGGCAGCTTGTGGGGATTTGAGAATCCTTTATGACTTTCCTGGGGATATAGGGATCCTTCAAGTCTGCTTGAGAAACATGCTTGGGGAATCCAGAGATCTTTGATGACCATGGCTGGGGATTACACAATGGGAATCCTTACTCTGCTGGGGAATAAGGAAACTCTGACGAATCTCTATTGGGGATTAGATGAAAGAAAACCTTGATCTGCTGGAGAATAAGGAAGACTTTGATGGCTTTTGTGGAGAATTAAGAATGAGAATCTTCACTCTTTTGGGGAATTGAAACCTTGGAGGCTTTACTAGGGAAGTGAGAATGAGAATCTTCAATCTGCAGGGGATTAAAAATTCTGACAAATTCAAGCTGGGAGTGGTGAAAACTCTGGCAACTTCACTGAAAATCTTCAATCTGCTAGGGGATGAAGAACTCGATGGGGACTTCAAACTGGGGAGTTAAGAATGAGAATCTTCATTCTGTTGGGGAGTAAAAACTTTGTGGGGAGTAGCTATACTGCTGGAGAGTAAGCTATCCTGCTGGAGAGTCAGTTCAAGACTCTGGGGGAAAAGGCTTATTCCTGTTTGGAAAAGGTTTAGGAGTTTGGGTTGTATGCCAATCTACTGGGGAATTATCCGGAGGTTGGGGATAAAAGTTAGTTGTTATCTGGTAGATTCTCAGATTTTAAGACAACTTGCTGAGGAATCTGGGGAAAACTGAATGGTTTCCATTGTGGATTGATAGTTGGAATTTGACTTCGCTGGGGAAGAAGGTTTCATATTTGATGGGGATTTATGACCCAAAGTGTTTACTCCGCTGAGGATTGGGAGTTTAGAGGTTTAATTCTGATGGTGGATTAAGGGTTTGAAATATGACTCCGCCGGGGATTGGGAGTCTGAAGTTTTGACTCTGGCACCGATTGAGAAATTTAATTCCTCTAGGGATATGTATTTCAAGGTTTTAGCTCCACTAGGGATCTGGATGATGTACTGCAGTGGATTTCTCTTGGAATAGCCTAAAGATGTTTTCCTATACTTTCAACCTGTCAGTAGTTATTTTTTCACATTTTGTTTATTTGTAAACAGTGATTATATTCAAATGCATATGCTCATTTAATAAACCATTGGACGTTTTCAAATAAAACACAAGTGTAAAAAGGAAAAAGACAAATAGTTTTCTGCACTTTGAAGTATCTTTGTATTAACTTTGTGTAAGTATTTTGTACAAAGGAGACAGACATCCTAGTAAGAGAATGTTGTCATAAAAATGAGAAAAATTTATACAAAGAAAGATGGTTATGTGTAAACATTCCATGGGGTTCCCATTCTGCTATAGCCTTTGTAACTCTGGATATCTTGTCCATTTGCTGCTTTGTCCGAAGATGACTGGATTGATCAGAAGCTAGGAGCTTGTCTGGTGAAGAGATTGTCCTTAAAGTGATCCGACGAGACATAGTCATATGCTTTAATTCCCTAACTTTTGCCTGGACCTCCCTTTCGGGTTTTCAGTCCACCGGGAAACCCTTTTTTGCCCAAGTCGCCCTTTCGGGTTTTCAACTTGTTGTGTGTACAGATTTTTTTATTTATCCCTAATTTTTGCCTGAACCGCCCTTTCGGGTTTTTGATTCACCGGGATGCCCATTTTTGCCCAAGTCGCCCATTCGGGTTTTCAACTTATCGGGTCGTTTATGCGTAGTATCTTTTGACTATGTCTGCGTTCGCAGGGTGCGGTAGGTCATCGTCGTCCATGGTGGTCAGGATCATTGCCCCACCAGAAAAGATGTTTTTTATCACAAATGGTCCTTCGTAAGTAGGAGTCCATTTGCCCCTGGGATCATTTTGTGGCAAGATGATCTGCTTGATTACAAGATCCCCGGCTTGATATACCTGGCGCCTGACTTTCTTGTTGAATTCCTTGATCATCCGTTTCTGATACGCCTGACCATGGCAAACAGCAGTAAGTCGCTTTTCGTCAATCAAGTTAAGTTGATCAAGCCGGGTCTGAATCCAATCGTCTTCACTCAAACCAGCATCTTTCATGATTCTCAAGGAGGGAATCTGAACCTCGATAGGTAAAATAGCTTCCATGCCGTATACCAAAGAAAAGGGTGTTTCCCCAGTTGATGTGCGTGCCGTGGTACGGTACCCGTGCAGAGCAAATGGTAATATCTCATTCCATTCCTTGTAGGTGACTGTCATATTTTGAATGATCTTCTTGATATTTTTATCCGCAACTTCGACATCACCGTTCATCTTCGGACGATAGGGAGATGAATTGTGGTGTTGAATCTGGAACTGCTCGCACAAGGCATTGATCATAGTGTTGTTCAGGTTTGTATCGTTGTCGGTGATGATCCTGTCAAGGATGCCGTACCGGTAAATAAGGTTCTACTTGATGAAGCAGGCAACAACATTGTAACGGATGCGAAGGAAGCAGCTTCGACCCACTTGGTGAAGTAATCAATGGCCACCAGGATGAATCGGTGTCATTGGATGTTGTAGGCTTGATCTCTCCAATCATGTCTATTCCCCACATTAGGAATGGCCAAGGAGCTATTAAGACATTGAGAGGAACTGGAGGTATATGTACCTTGTCCGTGTAGACTTGACATTTGTGACAAGTACGAGAATGTTGATGACAGTCAGCTTCCATGGTAGTTCAGTAATAGCCTTCCCGTAGAATCTTCTTAGCCATCGTATGTCCGCTAGAGTGAGTGCCAAAGGTACCATTGTGCAGTTCAGCCATGATCTGCTTAGCTTCAACCTTGTCCACACATCGGAGCTGAATGCAATCATGATTGCGCTTGTATAGGATACCATTGCTCAGGAAGAACTTAGCTGAGAACCTCCTTAAGAACTTTTTGTTGTTGACTGAAGCTCCTTCAGGGTATTCTTGTGCTTCGAGATACCTTTTGACGTCATGAAACCATGGTCGGTCCACTACTTCTTCGGAATTAATCTCGTGATAATGTGCAGGTTCGTCCATCCGTTCAATGGTGATTTGGGGAGCCTCATTATCCCAGTTAAGTTTAAACATGGATGACATTGTAGCTAGCGCATCTGCTAGCTGATTTTCTTCTCGCGGGAAGTGCTCGAAGGTAATCTGCTCGAAATGTTATAACAATGCCAGGATATGTTCTTTGTAAGGGACGAGGTTTGGATGTTTAGTATACCACTCTCCTTTGATTTGACTGATAACCAAAGCTGAGTCCCCAAATACAACCAAAGATTTGATTCCCAAGTCAATAGCAGCCTTGAGACCAAAGATACAAGCTTCATACTCGACCATGTTGTTGGTGCAGCTGAAGTAGAGTCTGGCAGTGAAAGGTGTATGGTAACCTTCGGGAGAGATAAGTACAGCGCAGATACCGTTGCCAAGTGCGTTGGAGGCACCATCAAAGTACAGAGTCCATCGGGATCCTTGTTCAGGTCCGTCATACGGTCTGTTTTCTTCAATGTTGCTCAAAGTCATTGTATCCTCGTCGGGGAAGTCGAACCTCATGGATTGGTAATCTTCGATAGCTTGATGGGCTAGATGATCGGCTAGTACACTCCCCTTTATAGATTTTTGGGTTGTGTACTGTATATCATACTCTGTGAGGATCATCTGCCACCTAGCGATTCTTCCGGATAGAGCAGGCTTTTCAAAGATGTACTTGATCGGATCCGTCTTAGAGATCAGCAAAGTGGTATGAGTCAACATATACTGCCTTAGCCGGCGAGCAGCCCATACCAAAGCGCTGCAAGTTTTCTCGAGCAGTGAGTATCGGGTCTCACAGTCGGTAAACTTTTTGCTAAGGTAATAAATGGCATGCTCTTTTCGGCCAGACTCGTCATGTTGGCCCAATACGCACCCCATTGAATTCTCCAGGACAGTCAGAGACATGATTAGCGGCCTTCCTTCGACGGGTGGCATCAAGATAGGAGGTTCTAGCAAATACTCCTTGATTTTATCGAAAGCAACTTGACAGTCATCATTCCATTTAACCACCTGATCTTTCTTCAACAGCTTGAAGATTGGTTCACAGGTAGATGTTAGGTGAGAGATGAACCTTGCAATGTAGTTTAGGCGTCCCAAGAAACCTCTGACCTCCTTCTCAGTGCGAGGGGAAGGCATTTCTTGTATAACTTTGACTTTGGCAGGATCAACCTCGATGCCTTTGTTACTGACAATGAAACCCATGAGTTTACCGGACCTGACTCTGAAAGTGCACTTGTTAGGGTTCAGTCTAAGCTTGTACTCTTTCAACCTGACAAACAGCTTTTGCAGATGGTCGAGGTGTTCTTCTTCAGTTTGTGAACGGGCTATCATGTCGTCTATGTAGACTTCTATCTCATGATGTATCATGTCATGAAACAAAGCTACCATAGCACGTTTATAGGTTGCCCCGACATTCTTGAGTCCGAATGGCATCACTTTATAACAGAACGTACCCCACTGTGTAACAAAAGTAGTTTTCTCTATGTCTTCAGGGGCCATTTTTTATCTGGTTGTACCCTGAAAATCCATCCATGAAAGGAAATACCTTGTGTTGAGCTGTATTGCCAACCAAGATGTCAATGTGCGGTAGTGGAAAGTCATCTTTAGGGTTGGCCCTGTTTAAGTCTCTGTAATCCATGCACATTCTCACTTTGCCATCCTTCTTAGGCACGGGCACAATGTTAGCAACCCATTGTGGATAGGAAGTAACAACAAGAAATCCAGCATTGAATTGCTTCATAACTTCTGCTTTGATCTTTTCAGACATGTCGGGCCTCATGCGGCGAACTTTCTGTTTAATTGGTGGACAGTCTTCTCTGGTGGGGAGACAGTGAACCACAATATTTGTATCAAGTCCCGGCATGTCTTCGTAGGACCAGGCGAAGATCTCAACATATTCATTCAACAGCTGAACTAAGCGCTCTTTGACACTTGGCTCTAGGTTGGCACCCACTCTAACTTCTTTTCTGTCTTCCTCTGTACCCAAGTTGATTGTCTCTAACAACTCCTCGTGAGGTAGAATAGCCCTTTCTTCCTGTTGTAGCAGTCTAGCCAAATCTCCCGGCACTTCACAGTCTTCATTACCTTCGTATTCGGCATGGTAGACCAGATCTTTAAAGTCACTGAAGGCCATAGCAGAATTGTTACCCATGGAATCTGGAATGGATGGGTACCTGCATTGGTGAGTGTGGGTGTGTGTAAGGGATAGCCACCTTTAAACAAATAAAATGTAAAAAGAAAGAAAATGAACACAAAAGTTTATATGTGAAAACGTCCATGATTCATTAAAATGGCATATGAAGATGAAAAATCTAACCCTTACAAATGGACCTATGTGCCTCGGGTAAGGCACAAGGTTAAAAGTGTACGAATTGTTTAAGAATTATTACAAACCAACAGAAATGTTTGAAAGATAAATTACTGATTGATGAAAGTAACGGGAATAAATTCCTTTTCCTCCCAATTGCATAATCCTCCTTCAACAGTGGGGAAAATCCAGTCTTCCAGATTGCTCTCCTCTTCACCATCCTCCAAAGCATTGACTCCATGATGAGTGATCTTCACTGGTGGCCCTCCAGCCCGGGAGCGACGCACAGCCTTTTGAGCAGAAGCAGTGAAACCCAAGCCAAATTTATCAAACTTGAAAGTGAAATCGGGAAGCTGCCCCTAAATTGTGCTTCCTCCTTCTTCAATCACATCCTTTGCATCTTTGAGCGACGACATCCGAGGCGGAGGTCGGGTAATCATAGGTACAAAAAACACTGCCTTGGTTGCTGCAATCTCCTGAGCTACCTCTTCAAAATTCTAAAAGGGGGTTTCGATGAATTCACCATCCAATTCCACATAGCGGAAAGAATTAAGATGGCTTATCATCTATTCCTCTTCGTCGTGAACAATCACAATTTTCCTTTGAATATGGTACTTGAGCTTCTGATGCAGAGTTGAAGTAACGGCTCCAGCATGATGAATCCAGGGTCTTCCCAACAAGCAAGAATAGGAGGGACGAATGTCCATGACATAGAATATGGAGTTGAAGGTTTCAGTTCCCACTTTAATCGGGATGTCCACCTCCCCGTGGACCATCCGCTTAGAACCATCAAAGGCTCTGACAATGATGTTGCTGGGCTTCAAGGTTAAACCTTCACAGTCTAGCCTATCCATTGCTTTCTTTGGTAAGACGTTCAGCGATGAACCAGTGTCTACCAGAACGTGTGCCAGAGTAGTCCCTCTGCATTCCACCGAGACATGTAAAGCGTCATTATGTTTTCTCCCTTTGATTGTTAGATCAGCATCAGAGAATCCTAAACCGTTGTCGGCTGTTAGGCTAGCTACACATTCTTGAAACTGATCCGCGGAGGTTTCCTGGGGCACATGGGCCGTCTTCAAGAATCTGATTAAAGCTTTGGCATGAGCTTCTGAACAGAGCAGCAAGGCCAGCATAGAGATTTTTAAGGGGGTTTGCCCCAGTTGCTCAACAACATTATAATCGCTTTTCTTGATTATTTTCAAAATCTCTTCCATTTCTTTCTGAGAGGTTTCAGGGATGATCAACGGCTGAGCCCTCGTCTTGACAGGCTCTTCTTGGATCCATTTCCCTCTATCATCAGTAACAGCAGAGGGGACCACCACAAGAGTTACAACTTCTTCAATAACTGGAGTTCTCGCAGATATGTTGACTGGTACAGGAGTAACCTTAGGAGCGGATGAGGGTCCAAAGATTGCCTTTGGAGGCGCAATCTCCGGAGAGAAAATTCTTCCACTGCGGGTGATTTTACTCATTCCGGCAATGTTTCCAATGTCGGAAGTCTCTTCATCAGAACTCTCTTCAGTCGATTCAATTTGTTTAACACCGTGGTAAAAGATTTCTCCCCCATAGTTCCACGGTATTGATTTGTTGGACTTGTACGGGATAGGACCCGTCATGGTTATCTTCAAAGGTACAATCTTCGGATCGGATGTAATCTTAACAGGTCTTTTGGAGACCTTGGAAAGATTGGCGGATATGGTAATTATTGAAATATCATTGACAGGAGCTTCTGGGTGCGAGCTCGTACCCATTGGAGATAAGGTTCTATAGGAATGGAAGCCTTTAGCCCCAAAGCCTTGGCGCCAGATCTGTTTACCATGCTCCAAGCTCGTATGAACCTTTGGCGATATCCTTGAACATCATCCTCATAGTTAAATACAATGCCCTCGATAAGTAACTCATGGGGGCCATCCCTTCGAGCGTAACCAAATTATCGCAGAGCTAAACAAGGATTGTAGGTTATGCCTCCTTTGATTCCAAGTAATGGGACATTAGGGTACTCCCCACAGCGGTCAATAATAGCAATATCTCCCATAGCTCGGGAACACCAGAGAATATCCGTGTGAGTGAGTGACATTATCCTTTGCGACCAACCCAAACCTTCTTCATTCTTCAGTACGGACTTAGGGAGGTGAGAAATAAACCACCTCGACAGTAATGGCATGCACCACATAAGAACCCCTCTTCTCTTCATGGTACGAGTATGGAGAGCGTGCAAAATATCTCCGAGCAAGGTAGGCACGGGATTGTGAGAGAGGAAGATCTTGATAGCATTCACATCTATGAGCAAGTCTGGATTAGGTAACAGTACTAACCCATATATTAGAAGGTCCAAGACCTCATCAAAAGCCTAAAAGTCCATATCATCCCAAAAAAGCTGGGCTTTGTCTATTAGGAACTTGGCTAGAAAACCCTTGACTCCGCTTCTTGTTTCCCAATTGGATACCACGTCGGCCCGTTTCAGATGCAAGGTCGAGGCAATGACTTCTGCCTTAGGAACCTCTTCTAAACCTGTGAAAGACAACTGTTCAAGAATGGGTATATCCAATAGCTGAGAGAATTCTTCCATGGTAGGCACCAACTGGTAATCTGGGAAGGTGAAGCAGTGGTGCTTAGGATCAAAGAACTGAAAGAGTACACTCATCATCTTTTCATCAAAGTTTGAAGTAACCAGGTTGAGAAGTCGACTATATCTCTTAGTGAACGCAGAAGTTTTAGGAACCCTTGATACTAACTCCTTAAGCTGGGGAGGTATTCTCACAAAGCTGATTCGGATAGTGTTTCTACGAGCGGAAGCCATGATCTGCAAAACAGAATAAAGATATATTCCCTTGGTCCTTGAAATGATTAGTGTAATAAGAATGGATGTTATGTTATGATGCATGATGTTATGTTTAAACAAAATAAATCACACACAAGCAAAGCACACAATAAACCTTAGGTTCAAAGGCTTGCATGAGGTTAAAGGTAAGTACCCTCTTGAAGTTTAGTTGGTTTCATACCTGTCTTAGAAAAGTAATCGGGTTCTAAAGATTCTCAATATCACTGATCATCCTTTATCGGGCATTGTTTAAGCTCAGGAAATCTTTTCTTGGGGTCGAAATATCCCAAAAGTCTGATCTCAATGAGTGTAGCATCGAGTATCAACCAATCCTCAGCTTTATACCGAGGCCGACTATCTCACTACTTTCTAATGGCCAAGTTTGTTCAACTAAGGTTCTAAGGTCCGTTAGTGCTTCACGACACCATGCGACGGCCTCATATTCTCCTCGTTTCCACACGAAGGATACCGTTACCAACCAAAGTGTCACACCAACATATCCATTGCTTAAACCATATTAGTCTACGCCGTACAGTCTCCATGATCTATTGTTGTTTACCTAAAGAGTGTCCCCAGATCCGGGTGTAGGATCTTCAATAATACCCAAGCAAAACCCTTAAAGATAAAGCAGGAAAAACAAACAAGAAAGCAATTTAAAAAATGACCTAGATCCTAAGTTGTACCCCACTTATTAATAACTCCCCAGCAGAGTCGCCAGTTCTATGATACGGTGGCAGAACCGACTATTATACTGGTTTGTGTTTTTGTTCGCAAATGTCGCGGTAAGCAAGAGTGGCCACCGACTTTTATTTCATCCAATAAAGGAAAAGGAAAAAGAACAAAAAAAACTTTTTCCGAGAATGTTTCTGAGTACGGGGGGTAGACTATAGAAAGGGAAGGTGTTATCACCCTTTCTATTCGTGGTTTTCCACGGGCTCTTAGGTACTTGCTCGTTTTTAAATTGCTTGTGTGCGCTTGTTTTGAAAAGTTTTGTTTACTTCGTGATAACCCTTGTATCGGTCCTCAAGAGTGTGACGAAGTTGTTTTGAAAATTATTTTTTTGAAAAAAGTGTTTGTGTGAAAAGTTTTTGTTTTGAGCAAGTACTTAAGAGTTTTCTACCTACTCGAAAAAGGTATGTTCATTTTTGTTTCCTTTAGATAGCGCTATCCTACTATTAAGGAGTAGGTAGCTCCATCGTTGGATTTAAAAGGGACGTTCGAAGAGACGAAGTGGTCTCTGAAGGCAACAAGTAAAGATACCTTAGCGTTTCGAAGGGACTATCGTCATAAGATCAATCCGTAGGCAACTCGAGGGACAATTAGGGATTGTGATCTTTATGAATATTTTAAATCGCGGGTCATTGCTAAGGTATCCCTACATCCTAGGGACACGACCATTATTTCCAAGGCAATCAAGTGGGGCAAACCCTAGGAGTGAGCATGTGCAAGTGTATTTTTTTTCCAGTTAATTATTTGCACATTTAGGGTTTTCTACTGTATTAATCGTTTATCTTTCACATGCAAGCCTATTGTCCATACATCTAAACAATTCATAGTTGCGGAAATTTAAAAGCGAGAAATTAGAGTCCTAGCTATTACATGGTTTTGGGCAGAAACATAATTATTTTGACTGAAAATAAAATGCGAATTAAAACCCTATTTAAATTTATTACAAACTCAGCATTTACAAATAATAATAAAAAAATCCAAAGCGCGCGGCCAATTAAACGCGAGAAATAATTAGGCGACCTAAAAATCAAATTTAAGAAAATATTTATGTTGTTGTTTTTTTGAAGAAAAATTAGGTTAAGTATAAAATAAAATCCTAATTCTAATTATTTTGAATTATAATAAAAAAGTCATTAAATTGCCCTAATTTAATCTAACTAATTAATTAATAAAATATTTATGAAAAAAAGATTTTTGGTGTTTTTATGATTTTTTGATTAAATAAAAAATGATTTAATTTTGGTGTTATTAAAAAAACATAATTAATAATTAATAATAAAAAAATAATTAAAATAAAAAGGTGAGAAATTGGGCCTGCATAAGCACCCAGGGGGGGTGTTTCTGAATTTCCAAGGCCCAATATGGCTGAGCCCAGTTTATGCGCCAGATCCTGTGTTGGCATGCTTGGAAGGTGCACCATGGTCTCTCTTTGAATTGAACGTTGGATTGTGAGATTTGGCCTGATGATGGATCTCAGGGTTGAGATTTGGGGGTTCACGGTAGGCGCTAAATCATGAGGCACGCTAGATCTGCACTTAAATGGTCAGAAAATAGGAAAATGTTTGGACCTGGGATCGAACCGAGGTCCTTGGCTTCACATGCTACTACCCCTGCCATCTGCGCTGCGTTGGTTATTTGATATAATAATAAAAAATAATCATAATATATCAAACAAATGGCTAGGCTAAAGAAAACAAAAAAATGCGCGAACGTTCAAACGGACCAATAGAATGATGACGAGTCATCGTCTTCTTCCCTGTTTGTCGTCTTAGGTATCAGGTTTATACCTACGGACAGAACTCCATAGCTATACACCTGCAAACTTCAAAAATCCATAACACTCATGATAAATTAATTCTAAAGACACCAATCCGCTCGTCTTGATCTCACGAGCATCATGGCATCAATTTCTTGGCCTAATTTTACCTGTGCAGAGAAGCCCCAAAATGGCTTCTCAAACCCTAACAATGGCAAGTGGTCAAACACGCATCAAAACAAGAAATTAATCATTCAAACATGCTCTAAATGATCATATAAACATGAATGCATACTGAAAATTCATTTATAATGCATATATTGGCAAAATCGAATTCAAGAACAAGAAGCAAATCGTGATGTTGTACATGCTTGATCTGGACGTCTTGATGCGTGCAAATGATCCAGTTAGCTTCCAAATGTGCCCAGGAATTGATTGCAAGTGTCAAAACTTCTTGAATCCCTTTACAAAGGTCAAACCGATTGCCACTTTTTATTTAAAAAAATTGAAGTTCTTGTGTCAATTTCGTGCGGCCAAACCTTGTTCTCTTGCCTTGTTTTTGTTCATTATATGTAGTATGAAGAATTAGGGTAACAATTTTGGATCCAATCTTGAGAATTGATGGATAAAATATTTGATCTTTAATCCATATTCTTTCATTCCAAACTTGACCAAATCATGTCTTTTTTGCCTTGATCCGATTTGGCTAGATTAGGCCATCATAATTAGATTTGATTTCCATCAAAATCAGATCATCAAAACAATCTTTGGCATTTTTTTCTTATTTATTTGATTTAATGTGATTTTTAATAAATCAAAATCAAAATAAAATAAATAAATAGAGAAAATAAGATATGGATTCTGATTTGGGTAGTGGACCATGTCCTTAACAAGATACAAGCCTAAAATGCTAGGCCCTTTTGACAAAAAATACATTTTTGAGCACATTTGACTTTTGGTCATTTCCAAAAATGGCCAACTTTGAGAATGCATAACTCTTCCAATTTTAACCCTAGAGAGGTGTTCTTGGACTTTTTAGAAATCTTAGGATGTCCCCTAAACAACCCTTTTGGTCTCATTTCAATTGAGTCTTCCATGTTCATGTAAGAAGCTTTGACCCAAAAGGTGTTTTTGTTGACTTTTCAAAAGGACCTATAATGTAGAAATTCATATCTTTTATGAGTGCATTTTTTGAACTTTAGGGATGAAGATTAGTTGTAGGAAATTGGATTCCCTTCAAAATGAGCCTTGGATGATAAATTTCTGATAAAGTATGAGAAAGTTATGCTTGGTCAAAGTTTGGTTGACTTTTCCTAAGAAACCCTAATTTAGAAACTTTTTTAATTTTGATGAATTAGGAGCATTCCTTGAGGAATCATGATCAACCCTTGATCAAATGATGAATATCACTTCAAAATTTTGATGTTGACCAAAAACCTTGAAGTTTGACTGTATGTGGGTCACAGTTGACTTTTGACCTAGTACAGTTGATTTTCAGGCATTTGAGCAGTTGACTGAGCAAACTTCTTGTGCAAAGAATTAAATTTGACATGGAGGGTCTTGAGGACATATTAGGACTATGTAAAGCATATGAGGCCTTTGGATCTCACCCTTCTTAATGAAAATGGAAACCCTAATTAGAGGTTCATTGCTTTAGGAGAGAGTTTGTCTGGTCAACTCTTGAGCATCCTTGAGCAAGTTAAGGGTCTTAATGAGCATATATTGAGTAAAATGGGAGGGAAAATTTTGGGGTACAACATTATCAATGGAAGATTGGTCATGGGTTTCATCACAAATCTTATCTTCTACAAGATTCCTCAAGGCACTGTTTTTGTCAAGTTAAGGTATTGTATGCATTGAATTGGGCTATGGTACAAAGGTGAATTTATGGATTTAGTTTGATCAATACAATCTTTGTTCTCGTCAAGTACTTGTTACTTTAACTGCAAAATAACTCGGACTTTGAGAATTTGAAGCTAGAGGTTCAAGGCGATTTGGGTTTATCATTGAGATTTGGAATTGAAGACTTATCAAGTTAATCAAAGTTCCATTTAAAATCCATTCAAGTGATTATTTTGATTCAAATTTGTCATGTGGATTCATATTTTAAGGTTTGGAGATTTGCTCATTTGGAAACAAGTAACAAGATTACAAGACTTATTCAAGGATTAGTTCAAGTTTCACTCAAGTTCACTTAATTCATCATTATTCATCATTCCAAATTCCAAATTCAAGTGTTCAAGATCATTTCAATACAAGCAAGTTCATAAGTTCATTATTCAAGTTTCGTCCAAAAAAATCATCATTCATCAAGATATATCAATGACTCATTCAAATATCATTTAAAAGAATAAGTTTCATTCAAATGGTTAAGATACACTCATACAACATTACAAATTTATTCCTAATCTTAATCTTTAAGTTTCAAATCCTTTGCCAAATCTTAAATCTTCAAAACTATAGTCCAAAATGCCTTTGCTGCTACTTCTTCAAACAATGCCAAACATCATGCTAAGATTTGCCTTGTTGTCCATAACCTTGCATAATATCCAAAGCTAAGTAAAGAAAAATTGCAGCCCTGCACTGCATAACAAAAATCAAAAGAAAATGCTTTCAAACCAAAACAGAATAAACAGAAAAGGGCGGAGAAAAGTTATTGAAAACAAATTTAAACCAGAGATAATAGATCCATCTCACCTTTCATTTTTTGTAACAAACTTCAGGAATCAAGGGCTAAGATATACTCATTTTGCAACAAACTTCTTCGCCTCTCACCATCTATATAATCCCTTCATTCATCATCCACGATCACGCACCATCATTCACTAAGAATAGAGGAAACAAGAAGAAGAATAAGAATAAAATTATGGATGCTTGTTATTACCTAGAATTCTTGAAGATCTCTGGACTCTCATTCTCGCCTTTAAGCAGTGCAACAAACACCGAAGCGATTCTCCACTTCGCATGTTAGTTCATTCCTATTTTCCCCCATTCTTTTTTATGCTTCAATGTGGCTTGAACCTCCCCTAACACTTCCCCGTAGCCCTAAATCTATATCTCACACTGTAGTATCTTATTTCAATTCGTGAGAGTTCTAGGTTTTCGCTTCTGATCCGAGATGCAGAGATTTGAGGCAAAAGTTGGGAAATCGAAGGTGAGGAGTTGATGAAAGATCAGTGAAGAGGTGAGAGGAAGATGAAATATTTGAGGCTTGTGGTGGTCAGATGTTGGCAGTGGTGGGTGAGCTGCATCGGCAGAAAGAAGAGATGAGAATGGTGGCAGGTTTGAGACGTATATGCGAAAGAGAAGAGAGGGAAGAGAGTTGGAACTGATTCAAATAGACCTCAAAGGTCACTAGCAAACAACGCAGTTTTTTGTTTCTTTTCCATGTTTTCTTGTTTTTTATAATTAATTTCTTTTAATATAAATAACATAATTAAAATCTGAATTGGAGTTAAATTGATGATATTGAGTGGACCAAGTATTAGATTTCCCCTGGGCTTTGGACTTGAGTTACTACGCTACACCCCCTCTAGGCCCGTGACACGTTTTTTTTTTGAAAGCTGAAGGCATTGGACACAAAAACCTCTTCTTGGATCATTTTGATGGGCCTTAACGCTTATTCCTTCCAAACACGCTGAATCTTGCTTTGTACCTCCTGGCCCATTTTGCTTTCTATTATCTTTTCTTTGATCTTTATTTTGATTTTAATTTTTCTTTTATTGATTTTATTATTTGAAAATGATCAAAAAATATATTAGAGATGCATGACTTATGAGTTTTATTTTTAGCTTTTATTTTAATTTTAGCCTATTATTTCTCCTTGTTTCTTTGTGTTGATTCTTGATTCAAGTATGCCATGTCATGATGAATTTTGTGATCTTGATGATTAATTGTTTGATTATAGTGCTTGTGTGCTTAACATGTTCCCTTATGATTGCTTTAATTCAATTTTAATCTTTGATTGAATTGAATTATGCATAGACCTTAGGTTGTAAACCAATCATGATAACAAACTAGGTTTTCCCTTTCATCCTTTCCTTAGGGCCATTGATGCATGACAACTTTAGTTTAGATATTCCCTTTGATCTCAACCTTAAGTCCACTTTGCATGACAACTGTCGCACTATGTAAAAATGCGAAAAATGTGTAGCGGTAAAGATTTGAGATTAAGCCATCAATTGACTTATCTCACTCAATGAAGTCGCCACCGCACTTTATTGTTTCCAAAGAAAAAATGGGAAAAGAGAAAATAAAACCCAAAAATAAAATAAAATATTAGAGATCTAGGTACGTGGGTCGATTATGCTAGGGGAAGGTATTAGCACCCTAAGCATCTACGGTACTCCGCATGATCCACTTTGTTTGTTTTCTTTCAAAAGGTGTGTTATCTAAAGGTTTGCTTGCTAAAGGGAAATAATGAATGAGTATTTGCAAACAAAAGAAAATAAAATGTTTTTTTTGCTCACCTTGGATCGTGGAACTTAGTACCTACGTACTCCATCATGCAATGGGAAAGTCAGAGCACCGTAGTTCGGCTATAAAAGACTTGTCTGTTGGTTGATTTTAAACAAAGAGACAAGTCGTCATTTTTAGGAGAGAAATCTCAACTAATGCCCATAAGGTATGAGAAAGATGGACCCTGCATCAGCAAGAGTGAGGGCTTGAGAACACCTATAGTATTCAAGGGGAAAAGTTGACACCTTTATAACCATGGGAATAGGAAAATGACATCTCGAATATAAATGAATCATATCTAATCTTGGAAAAAAATTTAAAAGGTAAAAGGTGCTCGAGCGCACAAAAAGGTTTGAATGAGTTGAAGTGTTTTTGTTAATTTTGAAATATGTCAGAGTATGATTACATGAATTGCAGTTTGTTTAAAGAAAAAGAAGTTTTAAAATAAAAGGCCCTCGATAAAGTCGAGGTTTATTATGAAAGCGGTTTGAGTTTATAAACAAAGAAGGTTTTGAAAAAAGATGAGAGGGTTTTGAAAATTAAAGAGTAGGAGAGGAGATGAAGAGACTATCCTATGTACATGAGAGTAAAAGATAAGGTAAAGAGGATCTGGGCGAATAAGAAATCGGTGCTTGACATGATAAAGTCGATATAGTATTATCATCCCTTTGGATTTAAAGCCAAAGACATATAAATAAGCCAAGAGTATACCAAACCTCAGGTGAAAATAAATCACAAGCCGACAACATCAAAGAAACCCGCTGTTTACTGTGGTTTTTGGTAAACAACCGTTGATCCTCCAAAAAGGAAAGTTCTTTTTGGTTACTTACGGGATCGATCAGATTAATCCCAGAACATATGCTAATTTTTTATGTAAGACAAGCAATCAGGAAGAACGCACGTTCGACCAGAGAAAAAATACTTGAGATTTTGGAAAAGTAGACAGAAATGTAGAAATGCAGGTAAAGATGCAAGAAAGATAACTTTGCAAGATAAGATTATAGCAATGTAAAAGACTTTCATTAATAAAAAGAGGTGTTTCCAACGTACATTTCTCAGTTTTATCCTTTCTCACACAGCGGTTACTTGGACAATATTTGAGTGACTAGTACAATAGGTTGAACACACTTAAAAACTACACAGGTTTCCTAATTTATACTAAAAACTAAGTAACCATTGAGGAACGACTCTGCGCCAAGATAAAGACAAATGTCTTCTTCATGTCCCTCGACCTATGGCTTTCATCCACGTTGCTTCTTCTTAGCCGCTAGCGAAATTGTCTTTCCCTCCAATAATTCAAATTCAAATGTCCCTCGTATCATGTGTCAAAGCGAGGGTATTTTCTCTTAGTCGAAGGTCATAAGTCCTCTTCAGTCGAAAACCCTGAAAGTGAGCCCTGGTCGAAGGCTCAAATACAACTTAGATCTTTTTCATAAGTTATTTCATACGTCGAAACATTCTTGGCTTGGTTTATTCCAGTTTTTTGGTCCAAAAGACCAAAATATAGTAAGTGTCGAATTTGGGAGCCAATAAATTGCCCCCCAAGAATGTCTATTTTGACGCCCTAAGAAATATCCATTCTTTGGTCTTTCCATTCGACACCTGTCTTTCTAGTTTTCCACCAAGTCCTGACGTGCGCTTTTCGTCTTCCAACAGCTGTTGCTTTCGAAAAAACCCATCATTACTCTTTTTCCAAGATGTATTTTCTAACTGTCGTTACCACACTGCCATGATGACCATATTCCTAGAACCTAGGAAAGCATGTCAAAACGTTTCCCAACGTCTGCACGGTAACTGCTTCATACTTCGCCACATGCCCCACTATCTTCACAGTATTAAATGGCCTTGACGAGACATATCCCTTTCTGAAGGCTATAAATACTTCTGAGCCTTTTCATTTGGAACTTTCACTACTCCAAGCATTTCCAAATCTTCTGCTTTTAAACACCTTGTATTGTCAACTCCGTTTTATCCAAATCTGCAACAATGGCTTTCCTTTCCAATGCACCAAACAATCCCCAACCTAAAAATGTTTATGATATCCAAAACCCACAAGAGATCTTTTCTACTAACCCTTCTCCTTCCTCGACTGATGGGCTTCGGTATGTTGCTGAACCCATGACGAGGGAGTGGCGAGAAGCATATGATTCCCAGCTCCTCATTCCCATTAGGTACTCTGAAGACATATATGTTATGTCTGGTTCTTTGTCTACGTGCGTCGAGAATCCCATGAAGAATCGCGCCTTCTTCCCTACTCACCCAAGACACAGACCTATAGGCTGCACGAAGAAGCCTAGGGATGACCCTGAAGATGCTACTCTGGCCAATCAGCAGCATGCTCAGACTATGGAGGATATTAACCTTCAATTTATGAACAAAGGGAACAGAATCTTTCGATCATGCCCTAACCTCTCCTCATAGTATTTAGATTGGTTGAATAAGATGGAGAAGGTGCAAACTTCCGTCTGGAAGGAAATGGGAATTTATGATTTGGTGATGTTGTCGAAGACATGATTGTCTTATTGTCCCCTCATGTTGGTATCTTCGCTGTATTTATGGGATAGCGCACATTTTACCTTTCATCTTCCCTGTGGGATAATGACCACCACCATATTCGACACAGCCGCAATTACCGGTCTTCGACCGACTGGTGATTATTTCGATCCTGAGGGTTTGTCTGAAGATGTTATTGGGTTTGCAGCTACAAAACCCACCTACACCACCTTTATCAACCACCTCCACGATAAAGCCTCCAGTACTGAGTCGGAGGTGGAGCATATAGACTTTTTGGCTATGTGGTTATCCTGTTTCGTTTTTTGCACTAAGTCACTTCAGGTGACTAAGAAAATGCACACGCTTGCGACGCAGCTTCACCAAGGTTATCCCCTTTGTCTGGCTGAATTGATTTTGGCCAATCTATATGAGTCCATCAGTAATGGTGTGACCCAACTCAAGTTTATAGGGGACAGGGGGAGCCTGCTGCTTTCTGGCCCTTTTTGGCTTCTCCAACTTTGGCTCAATGCCACCTTCTAATCTTTTCTTCCTCAGAAGAATAAGATTAATGAAGCGGCCCCAGAAATCCTGAACAGGAGGGTCGAAGGTACCAGGCTTGCACTGCTGACTCCTACTGATGAAGGCCAACAGTTTCAGAAGGCTTTCACAAGCTTCGTGATGATGTTTGCGGAGCGCAAACATTTTGTTTCGACCATGGCTCCTTTTTCCAGTCGAAAAGTTGGTCCAAAATGGTTCACCAGACCATTTCCTTCGACTGAGGAGGAAGACTTGAATGATGAATATGTGGGCATGTGGGAATCGTTTCTTCGCCCTAGAATCATGCCATTAAGATTCAAGAGCTCCAAAAATCAATCAAGCTTGATCGCTTATCAACCAAACCTTGTCTCTCGACAATTTGGTATTGTTCAGTCACTTCCCTCACTCATTTATCCTCGAGAGAAGCTGCTATTATTTTACAATGCAGACTACTCAGAAGATGCTGCTACCAAGCATATTGGTAGGTACACCGATCGAACTGTACTAACCATGTTTGACTTTAACCTCAATTTTTTGAGTTCTGGTAATTTTGAGGGGTGGTGGAGACAGTATTATGATGAAGAGTTCTTCTATGAGAAGGACTTCGCCCACCACCTTCATGAGGAGTTTAAGCTGGTTCTCGATAGGATCAAGAAAGGTATTACTTCTTTTCTTTCTCTTTGCTTCAGATTTATCATTCGATGCTCTATTAACTTTAGTTTTCTTGTTTTTTGTTTTTGTGTAGTTGTCAAGAGAACCACTTCAAAGAAGGCTGCTGAGAGCATAAAAGGGGGAGATTCTACTGTCAACCCCTCTCCCAAGGTATTCACTTTCTTCCATACCCTTATTTTCTATGATTGTCTGACATGGTGTTTACCTTGGGTTTTGGTAAACAACCGCTGATCCTCCAAATGGTTACTTATTTGGTTACTCGCAGGATCGATCAGATTGATCCTAGGACATAGGTTAATTTTGAAGTTTGATTAAGTTGGATAAGGCTTTAAATAAAAGGTTTCAAGTAAATTGCATAAAGGAAAGACTTGGTAAAATAAACAAGGCTTTAAAGTAAAAGGTTCGACAAGAATGTAAAGGAGAAAGCAAGTAAATTTCTGGAAAAGTAAATGACTTTAATTGATAAAATTGGTGTTTCACACATACATTTCTCAACAATTCTTTCTCACACGCTGGGTACTCGAATCTATATGAGTGACTTTGTATAGAATTGTGAACACACGCGAGAAACTACATGTCTACTCCTATTTATACTAAAACATCCCAAGTAACCGTCGGGCAGTTACACTGCTTCGAGATCAATCCACTTGGCACGTTCTCCACGCTCGACGCTCCAGATCCTTGCACGTTTGCACGTGGTAACTGCTGGAAACCGTTTTCCCTCCAAAAGCTTGAATTTCAAAACTGCTCCACTCTGGACCATCGAACACTTTCGTCAAGAGACATCTTCGACGAGAAACTTCTTCGACGTCGAAGGCAACCAGCCTTCTTCCTTGGAAGAAATCTTCTAAGTACTTTGCCATCTTTCGACGGGCACTTCGACAGACTTAGCCAGTCGAAAGCATCTTTCAGCTTTTGATGGCTGACATCAACAAAACAAAGGTGTCGAATTTAGGAGCCAACAAATTGCCCCCCAAGAATGCCTTATTTCGACTCTGAAAGAAAAAGGCATTCTTTGAAACGCCATTCGACACCTGTCTTTCCACGCTTAGTCACAAATTAACTTGTGCACTTTTTGTTGCTTTTTACCAACTATTGGCAATCCCAAGAAAACCATCATTGATTTGATCCTAGGACGTCACTTTCAGTACGGCGTGCAGTACCAAACGTCATTTCAGAATTTGTCATTATGACAATTCCCAAAAACGAGGACGCACGCTGCGTCCCTCTATTTCTGCAGAAACGGCCAAAACAACAGGGGGCTGCCACGCGTCCCACTAACTCCTGCAGCATTAAATGGCATTTAATGTCCTCGTTATTGGGGATTTTTCCCACTACTATAAATAGCAGTGAATATCCCATTGTGGGACTTTTTACGCCATTTAGCCTTTCAAACTTCTCTGTTTTCATACAAGTTTGCTATCTTTGCAGAAAACTCTTCCTCTTCATCTTCAACCTCATTTCAAACAATGGCATCTGCTTCTACTGCTCCTAGTGCTAACGCCCCAACTGAACATGCTAAACCCAAGGTCTTCGTCACTGCCCCAGTAGTAAACTCTACAGGCAAACGAAGGGTTCCTGAACCTTCTGACATCGCCGTTCGCGACGCCTACTCACGCCACTTGATGATCCCGAATGGATACTCCAACCAGATCTTTGCAATGTCTGGCCCCATCAATCCAAGTATCTCTGAAGCTCTGAAGATCAAGAGCTATTTCCCAATAGTCGAGAAACTCAAGCCAGTAGCATGCGCCAAGAAAGACGCAGAAGACAATGAAGACCCTACACGTGAAAAAATCGACCTCCGCTTCTTCAACAGAGGTGTTAGGGTCTTCAGGTCTTGCCCTAATCTTACCTCCGATTATGTTGCTTGGCTAACAAAGTTGGAGAAGCACCAAACTTCGATCTGGAAGGATATGGGAATCTTCGACCTAGTGATGCTGTCGAAGACGGGTTTGAACTACTCCCCGGAGATGCTGATAGCTTCACTGTTGTTCTGGGACTACTCCCATTTTACTTTTCATCTTCCATGTGGGATGCTAACCCCCACACTCTTCGATGTGGCCGCTATTACTGGCCTTCGACCCACCGGGGATTACTTCGATCCGGAGGAGATGTCGGAGGACCAAATTGGCTTCTCTGAGACCAAACCCACATACACCACTTTCATCAACCATTATCATGACAGGTCGACAGATGCTGTGTCGGATGTCGAACACATAGCGTTTCTAGCCTTATGGCTGACTCGCTTTGTGTTTTGTTCGAAGTCTCTACAAGTGACCAAAAAGATGGTCACTCTTTCTACTCAACTGCATCACCGCCAAAACATCTGTTTGGCAGAACTGATTCTGGCTAGCCTCTATGATTCGATCAGCAATGGGGCAACTCTTCTGAAACATATCGAGGACAGGGCCAGTTTGCTACTCGCTGGGCCTTTTTGGCTACTTCAACTGTGGCTCAATGCCACTTTCGAATCTTTCTTGCCCAAGAAGCTTCAGATAAATGAACAGGCTCCAGCGATAGCGAATAGACGCGTCGAAGGAATCAGGCTGGCTCTGCTGACACCTGTAGAAGATGGACTGGAGTTTCAACAAACCTTCACCAACTTCGTTCTGATGTTCGCTCGAAGGAAGGAATTTGTTTCAACTATGGCTCCATTTGCTCGACGACAAGTAGGCCCAGCATGGTTCACAAGGCCACATCCAAAGGAGTCGAGTGGTCCCAATGTCGATGAGCATACAATACTGTGGGAGGCGTTCCTTACACCAAGGATCATGCCTCTTCGATTCAAGAGTTCTAAGACTCATTTGAGTCTGATTGCCTACCAACCAAATCTGGTATCTCGCCAGTTTGGTATTATCCAAACCCTACCTTCTCCGATTTTTCAAAGAGAGAAGTCCATGCTGTACTTCTGCAATGATTACACAGAAGAAGCGGCCATTAAACATATCGGAAGATATGCTGGTCGAACAATCCTCTCGCTGTTTGACTACCAGCTCAATTTCCTTTGCTCACCATCCTTAGAGGAGTGGTGGAGAAGCTATTATGCTGAGTACTTCTTCGACGAGAAGGACTTCATGGATGAGTTGCAGAAGTCTTTTGTCCTTGTGTTGGACAAAGTAAAGAAATGTAAGTTCATGCTCTCACATTACTTTTTGTCTTTCTCTTCGACTGCTAGCCTGTTAACTTTTTCATTTGCTTTCAGTTGTTCGAAAGCCTGTAGCCAAGAAGGCTACAGAAGGCCAACAAGGAGGAGGCCCTTCAACAAAACCTCCATCGCCGGCGAAGACTACAGCGCCGGCGAAGACCACAAGCAACCAACAGGGGGAAGGCCCTTCGAAGAAGCCTTCTATATCGGTAACCAGACTTTCTTCATTTTCCTTCTGGCTTTCGATTTTTTATTTTCGATGCAATTATTCAATCGAATTCCTATTGGTTTTCTAGGCACCTTCGCCCAAGAAACGGCCAGGACTGGTGGTCGAATCTGGGAGTGATGACGAAAGTGATTCCCCTCCTGCCCCCTTAAAAAGGCGAAAGTTGACGAAGGATGCTTCTGTTCCTGCTCCTGCTCCTGAAGGTCGAACCGTCAGAATAAAGGTTGCTGTGAGAAAGCCTAGGCCACCTCCAGTGATCATCGAGGAGCCAACTGAGGAGGAACTAAACATCCTTCTTAACAAGCCTGTCGAAAGCGACAATTCCGGCCCTGGGGCTGAAGTTAATCCACAGGTAATCTTTTAGACCCTTTTATAACTTAGGTATAGATACCCATATTCGATTATGTCTCTTTCGATCTCTGAAGATTTGTCTTCTTTCCCTTTTCAGGACACTACTGAAAGTTCTCCGCCGAGGACTTCAGAAACGCTGGAATCTGCTGAACTTAGCAGGCCTCAGGAAAAAGGCTTGGGCAATGACGAAGCCCATACTGAGAATGAGGCCAATGCTGAAACGGTAGAGAAACCAACAGAGGAACCTCTGGTGGAGGAACAACAGCCAGAAACGGTTCAGGTAGTGGATCTGTCAGAAGAGAATCATGAAGAAAGGGACCAAGGCAATGGCGAAGAAAATCAAGATGCTGTTGACGAAGAGCACCAGGGTGGCACTGGCGAAGGACACCAGGGTGACGCTAGCGAAGAACACCAAGATGACGCTGGCGAAGGGCCCCAGGGTGATGCTAGCGAAGAACCACAGGTCGACGCTGGTACTGCCTCAGTCCGAGTCGAAGAGCAACCAGTCGAGGCACTCAGCATTCAACAGCCTCAAACCCAAGATAATACTGTTGCAAGGGTTACCTCCTCGAAGCACAGGTCAAAAGAGGACTTGGAACTCTTGAAACAAACTGACCCTGTTAGCTACCTCAATGCAATCATCGAGAGTAAGAGTTCGTCTGACACTAGTCAGGAAATTCCTACCCTGTCGGGGAAGTCTACTGAAACTTCTCCTCTTGATGATGCTTTGGCGAAGATTAAAGCCCAGTTCTTCAAGAGGGACTTGATGAAGACTTTAGAGGGGGACCCCACTGCTCCATCATGCTTAAAGGAGGTCTTGAATGCTGTCGACTTTGAAGTTGTAGCCCCAGAAATCTCAGACTTGATCATGGAGTTACACTCTATGATTGATCAAGTTTCAGCAGATTACAGGCGCCAAAGAGGGTTTAACAGTCAGCTTGAGGTGTTGTATGGCAAAAGCTCCTCTGCGTGGACTGCTGTCTCAGATTCGACTTCTCGAATTGTTGAGTTGTCGAAACAAAAAGCGTCTGCGCAGGAAAGAGTCGATGCCATTGATTGAGAGAATGCTTCCTTCCGGGCGCAAATCGCAGAAATAGAGGCGAAGATAAACGCCAACACTGTACTCAAGGAGGAACTTCTTTCGACCATCTCAGACACCGAGAGCCAGACTGAGATCAAACAAGGCCTGGAATTTGCTGAGAGGGCCCAAAGCCTCGACGCTCAAATTGCCAAACTAGTGCAGGAAAACTCCTGGTGCAAGAAGAGGTTGGAGCTGCAGCAAGCCAAGTATCTTCGACTCAGGAACTCTCTTACCTTTTGATTGATTCTCTTTGTAACCATATTCTGTAATCGTTATTCGACAACAATTGCCATCTTGGCTGAAATTTATACAATTTCTATTTTGGCATTTTTATGGTTAATTTAGTCTTGTTCTTTTATTATTTTATTTTTATCTCTTGAAGTATAGGTTTGTATTTTTTCAAATATTTACCATTTACTCTCAAGAGCCTTTTATCTCCACCTAACTCTTCGACTTCATAGGCTCCACCAGAAAAAGTTTGGATAACTCTGAAGGGTCCTTCCCATTTGGGTGACCATTTCCCCATGCTTCGATCCCTTCGATCCATGGGAAGAATTACCTTCCAAACTAGTTCTTCAGGCAAAAATACCTTAGGTTTTACCTTTCTATTATAAGAGTCTTCTACTCTTTTCTTCTGAAGCCTGAGTAGGTCGAGGGCGTGTAATCTCTCTTCGTCTAAATCCACCAGTTCATCTAACATCATGTTCCAATAAACTTCAGAAGGAATATCATAATGCCTCTGAACCCTTGCAGATTGAAGACAAATTTCTGCTGGTAACACTGCATCATGGCCAAAAGTTAGCCTATACGGTGTTGTACCAGTGGCTTCTTTTGGGGACGTTCGACAAGCCCACAGAATCTGGTCTAACGTCTTATGCCAATTCTTTGGTTTCTTCCCAACATGTTTCTTTATCAAGCCAATCACCACTTTGTTAGCTGCTTCGACTTGACCATTCGCCTGTGCATAATAAGGCGTTGATGTTAGGAGTTTGAAACCTGTTTCCTGAGCAAATTCCTGCATCTTTCGACCAGTGAAAACTGACCCTTGATCAGTTGTTATTGTCTCAGGGATTCCATATCTAAAGATAATGTTCTTTTGAATAAATTCAATGACATTTTCTTGGTCTACATTGACTAAAGGGACAGCTTCGATCCACTTAGTAAAATAATCAATGCCTACCAATATGTATTTCTGACTCTTTGATGATGCTGGTCGAATCTCTCCAATGAGATCCAACGCCCATCCTCTAAAGGGCCAAGGCTTCACTATCGAGTGAAGTTCGCTTGCTGGTACATGTTGGATGCCTGTATGAACTTGACACTCTTGACAACCCTTGGCGAACTCAACACAATCTTTCAGCATAGTGGGCCAATATAGTCCTTGTCGAAACAACAACCATTTCATCTTATGGCCTGCTTGGTGAGCCCCACATGCCCCAGCATGCGTAGTCGAAAGGGCTATGTATGCTTCAGTTTCACTTAAACATTTCAGCAACACCCCTTCAGGCGTCTTCTTGAATAACTCATTACCCATGAGTACAAAACTCAACGCCCTGTATTTTGTTTTTCGTTCTGTCGAAGCTCCTGGATTTTGAAGATAGTCCACAATGGGTTTCCTCCAATCTTGCTCTGACAAATTATCAATGAACGAAATCTCGAAGTTACTGTGATCAGCATAACCTAGTCTCGTCGATTCCAGGTCTGTTGGTGATAGACAAGTTGCTTTTATCTTCTCTCGAACTTCGATTGCTCTTTGTAATCTCGTTTTTGAAATCTTATACCCAGATGCAATCTGTGCCAAGTCGTTGGCTATTTGATTTTCGACTCTGGGTATGTGTCGAATATTGACCGCTTCAAATTTTTTCAATAAACGATTTGCTATCACAAAGTACATAATGAGATTTTCTCTTATGCATTTATATTCCTTTGTGACTTGCTTAATGACTAACTCTGAGTCTCCCATTATTTCGACTCGAGTTGCCCCCAATTCCAACAATATCTCAAGGCCAGTAATTAGAGCTTCATACTCAGCCTCATTGTTCGAACAAGAACCTGATATTTTGTACTTGAATGTTGTTGGAATTTTATCTGGAGAAATAATCAAGACTCCTACCCCTGTTCCATCTTTATGGCTGGAACCATCGAAGTAGAATTTCCAAGGCTCTATCTCCACATAATTAATATCCTCGACTTGAATTGAGTGGTCGACTATGAAATCTGCAACCACTTGTCCTTTTACTGCCTTAAGAGGCATAAAGGTCAAGGAGTATTCAGTTAATGCTAATGCCCACTTGCCAATTCGACTATGCAAGATAGGTTTCGACAACATATATTTGAAAACATCAAAATGAGACGAAACATAAACATCAACTGGTTTTATATATTGCTTGAGTTTTGTACAAGAGAAATACAGACATAGACACAATTTTTCAACTTCGCTATATCTAGTTTCTGCATCGTTCAAAACTCTACTGAGATAGTAAATGGGTCTTTCGACTCCATTCTCATCCTCTTGGGCTAACATACTTCCCAGAGTTTTGTCAGATGCAGCTATGTACAATCTCATACTCCTATTGCTACAAGGAGGCACTAAAATAGGTGGCTTAGTGAGGTACCCTTTGATTTTGTCGAAGGCTTCTTGTTGCTCCTGCCCCCATTCGAACCCCTCTTTATTCAGTCGAAGTAAGGGTGAAAAGGCCTGAGCTTTCCCACTTAGATTAGATATAAACCTCCTTAAGAAATTTATCTTGCCTAAGAGGGATTGCAATTCCTTCTTATTCGATGGCGCTTTCGCTTCCAGAATTGCCTTCGTCTTGTTCTGGTTGATTTCGATTCCTTTCTTGTGGACAACGAAGCCCAAGAAATCTCCAGCTTTCACACAGAACGCACACTTCAAAGGGTTCATCTTCAGACCATGTTCTCTCATTCTTTCGAATGATTGTCGAAGGTGGTCAATGTGATTCTTCCTGGAAACAGATTTTATAACAATATCATCAATATAAACTTGCATAAAAGTGTTAATAAAATCATGGAAGATAGTATTCATTGCTCGTTGGTACGTTGCCCCAGCGTTTTTTAGGCCAAAAGGCATCACTACCAATTCGTAAGTGCCTAAGGCCCCAGGGCATCGAAAAGCTGTTTTCGACACATCCTCTTCAGTAATGAATATTTGATTATATCCTGAATAACCATCGAGCATACTCAGGTATTCATAGCCAGCGGCAGAATCGACTAGCATTTCCGCCACAGGCATAGGATATTCATCTTTGGGGGTGGCAGCATTCAAATCCCTGAAATCTATGCACACCCTTAACGTACCATTTTTCTTAATTACTGACACAATATTTGCAATCCATTCGACATACCTTGTAACACGGATGAATTTGCATTTCAGAAGTCTTTCGACCTCCGTTTTGATCTTCGACAGTATTTCTGGAGCGAAGCGCCTTGGATTTTGCTTGATTGGCTTCTTTCCAGGTTTGATTGGCAACTGAAGTTCTACCAATCCTCTGTCGAGACCAGGCATTTCGTCATAATCCCATGCGAAACAGTCTTTAAACTCTTTCAGCAATTGGATTACTTCCAACCTAAGTTCTGGATCAATTTTGGCGCTGATGTAAGTTGGCCTTCTCTCTGATCCTTCGCCTAAGTTGATTTCTTCTAAAGGGTCTTGTGCTAACATTTTAATGTTGTTCGCCAAGGGATCCTTTTCGAAGCCCAAAGGCTCATCGTCATAGATGGCGTCGAGCCTCTGTTTCTGCATTTCCTCTGGCATGATATCAGGAGGTTTTTGATCGAAATCCTTTCCTGGACCTACAGCAGATAATTGTTGATCATTGGCCTGTGTGGCCATGTACTTTACTTCGGCTTCGAGAGCCGTTATCATCTTGGTTTCGGCTACATAAGCCGAAATTCGCTTCAAAGATAGTGACTCAGTCATTATCACTGAATTCACTTCCCCAACCAGTTGGTTGGATATCAGTTAACCCACTGAAGTCTATGTGGGACAAGTCTTCTCTGTCCCATTGGAAACCATGCTCAGGATGCAGGTATAGGGAACAAAAAGTGTTTGGCGCTGGCGCCATGTCGAAGTCAGGAGTTGGACATGGCCCTATGTGAGCCAAGTTTTTGTCGAAATCTGCCACACCCAAGTGATTCACTTCGCCAAGGTAGTAGCTTTGATCCGCCTCTATGTTTTCGACCATCCCATCTGGACGCCATAGCAACAGCCTTTGGTGCATTGATGAAGGCACAGCGCCAACACCATGAATCCATTCTCGGCCTAACAAAAGATTGTAGCTAGGTTTGGCCGATATGACCATGAACATCGTTGGTCGAAGGATCGACCCTACTTTGATGTCTAGCTGGATCACTCCCATGGTGGTCCCTATGCCGCCCTCGTAGTTCGACAAGACCATGTTGTGAGGCTTAATTTCCTCATCCCTTTTGCCAATCTTCCTTAGCATAGAGTGAGGGATAATATTGATGGTTGCCCCACAATCGACCAATATTTTATTCACAGTAGTTTCTTCGAGTTTAGCCCTTATGAATAAAGGCTTGAGGTGATTTTTCATCGCCTCAGTAGGTGGCTCGAAGAAGCCATTTTGTTCCTCAGTAGTGCCATTGTCCATGACAAAATAGCACACTGGCCTATGTTTGGCCATTTCTTGTTCCACTTCTCAGTCACTTGCTTCGACTTCTACCTGTCGATTGAATTCTCTGGGCAGCACTGAAACAATATTCACCATTATATCCAAAGTATCATCAGACTCAGCATCATTTTCGTCTTCGACTTCACTTTGGTTAGGCCAAACTAGCCTGTTGGTAACTGGCTCTCTCTCTAGAGGCTTCCTTTGTTTCCTTTGAGGAACATTCGAACTAGTTTCTGCCTTAGGTTCGTTGGCAGCCTCCCTTTCAGCTTTTCGTCTCCTTTGATATCTCCTCCATTGAGATCGAGACATAGGATTTTTACCCTTGTAGTTGCTGGACACTTGTGCAACCTTAGGTGCAGAAACTTGAGGCTCTTTCTTTTGAGTCAAAGAGGAACCTCTTGGCACATCGAAGGAATGCCATTTCTCCTCACTTGGCCTTTTCCGGCCAGAGGTTTTGTACCAAGTGTCTACTGGCACATTTGTTGGAGGCCTAAAAGTTAATGGCCTCTTTTCTTGGTTAGAACCCCTTCTGGGATCATGTCGAAGGTCAGCATTCTCCCTTCTCTTATTCGCTGCTCTCACGCCTTGAATGTGCTCAGCAGCTTTTTTATCAAAGATCGAACTGCATCTTGGACACAGCATCACCTCTGATTTCTTCTTCTGGCATCTTTGTAAAAAATCTGCCAAGTTTTCGTTTTCCCGAGGGAAAGCCGTCTTATTAGCCTGCTCTTGCCTTATGGCCTCTTCTGATGCTTTTGGGTCAGAAAGTTCAACCATGTTGATATTCATTGTATCTTTGTTAGCAAGAGTTAACTGCTTCATTTGTATCTCCAGGTTCTCCGTCTGGCCTTGAACAGTGGCCAAGTGGGAACTGGGTTTTGTTCCAGTTTTTTGTGCTTCAGTGGTCTCCGACTTCGGGTTTTCGACCGCTTTCTGGACAGCTTCAATTGTCTTCCTGGATAAATTTCCAGAAAAACTGCCAAAGATTGGCATGTTGATGTGGTCCTTTGAGACTTCGACCATGGTAATGCCTGGCTTCTTCGACTGGATCCTGGTTGCCTCTATCATGTTCACCTCAGAGGGTTCAGCATAGTGGGCTTCAGCCTTCAATGGATTGGAGTCGACAGCCATGGGGGATTTGTCTGCAAACTTTAATCTCCCTTCCTCAATAGCGTCTTGCACAAGATTCCTGAAAAGAAAACATTGAGAAGTTTTATGGCCCAAAAAATTATGATATTTGCAAAAACCTCTCTTCTTTCTTTGATCAAGAGGAGGCACTTTTACCCCAGGGGGTATTATCATTTGGCCATCTTTAACTAGCAAGTCGAATATTTCATCACATTTTGTGATGTCAAAACTATAAGTCTTTTTTGGGAACCTATCGTTGGTCCTTTCTGGACCAATGGGATTTTTCCCATTTTAGGGGACTAACAGTTTACAAGAGTATGGTGGCCCTTGTTTTAGTTCTGCTAAATCGACTTCCCCTTCTTCGACAGTTAAAGTGTCGTCGAAGGATTCTAGATCTTCGTCATCCATCTCAACGTACGCTATTCTCTCTCTCTTGTGAGTTTTCGTTGCCTTAGCCTTTTCAGCTTTAAGGCGTTCGACCTGTCGAACTCTATCGGCCAGTTGGGCCATGTCTCTTAGGTACTGGGTGTCTAGTTTCTTCCTAATGGAATAATCTAAACCGCCTGCGGCTATTTCGACCAACTCATGTTCTGGCACTTGTGTAAAACATCTCGCCTTGAGCAACCTAAACCTATTCAGATATTCGTCTATAGGTTCAGTGAAACGTCTCTTCACACTGGCCAGTTCTTTCAGGCTTATCTTGGTTTGCCCCATGTAGAATTGTTCATGGAACAATCTTTCCAACTGGGTCCAATGGTGGATCGAATTGGGGGGGAGAGTTGTAAACCAAGTAAAAGCGTTCTTGGTCAAAGAACTTGGGAAGTACTTGATCCTTAGGTTTTCGTTATTCGAAATATCTCCTGCTTCGATCAAATATCTCGCCACATGCTCGACAGTAGATTCTGTCGTGTCCCCAGAGAACTTAGTAAATTTGGGGACTTTGCATCTAGGAGGTAAGTCCGTTTGTAACACGTATTCTGACAATGGAGATGTAAAGTTGGGCCTTCGAAAGCCCATGTTCATCCCATTCTGAGTCATGATCCTTTCGATCATGGTTGCCAGATTGTTTTCTAAACCCATGTTTTGGTATTGGATATGCTGAACCACTTCGTCAGCATTTTGGTTTCTGTTAACTAACCTTACCTCTGGGGTTATTACCCTAGGTTCCTCGACAGGTTGTTCCAATCGTGCCCTAAGGTTTTCTTCGACAGGCTGTTGAGCCTGGTTAATGGTGGTTTCTTCCTCTAAAAATATCCCCTGATTTCCCCTTATTTGCGCCCTTTGGGGCTGTCGAATAGGTGGGGGTACTCCAAAGAAGTCAGCCAAACGCGTCATTTGCGCTGTAACTTGCTGATTCGATTGAGTAGTGTTTTGTATTAGAGGGTTTAGCACTGTACTCAAAGTTTGTGCCAACATTTGCACCATATCATGGTTGCTTTCGTCCATTTGTTGCCTCAAGACTGCTGTCGAGGCATTTGTAAGGCCATGGGCTACTTGGGACGTTCCTCCTAAGAGTTGGGTCCTATTTCTATTCCCCATGCCTACTCCAGAGCCTTGGAGTGGCGAAGAGGCACTCACAAAAGGGTCTGAAAAAGTGGACGCAGCATTCGTCAGGCTTGCCACTTCAGAAGTTGGCATACCATAGAGAGGAATGAATCCTGGGGGAACGAAAGGCCTTGTGCCTAAATTTCCCCTTGGTGGGGGAGTTCCCAAAGGTATTCTGGGGCCTGTTAACGAAGTTATTGGCCCCGTGGTTGTGACCGATACTGCTGGTGTCGAACCAACATTTGTCGCTTCACTTACGGTCATATTAACCGTTGCTCCCACACTCGTTTGTGGGATTTCGTTATTGTTTGGCGGATTCGCCATCTCTTCCCTTCTTCTGGCAGTATTGTTATCGTTAGTGTATATTCTACCACTTCTCAATAACATACAACTCGAAAAGATGAGATTATTTTCAACAATCAACACACAGTCCCACCGGGTGTGCCAATTTGTTTACCTTGGGTTTTGGTAAACAACCGCTGATCCTCCAAATGGTTACTTATTTGGTTACTCGCAGGATCGATCAGATTGATCCTAGGACATAGGTTGATTTTGAAGTTTGATTAAGTTGGATAAGGCTTCAAATAAAAGGTTTCAAGTAAATTGCATAAAGGAAAGACTTGGTAAAATAAACAAGGCTTTAAAGTAAAAGGTTCGACAAGAATGTAAAGGAGAAAGCAAGTAAATTTCTGGAAAAGTAAATGACTTTAATTGATAAAATTGGTGTTTCACACATACATTTCTCAACAATTCTTTCTCACACGCTGGGTACTCGAATCTATATGAGTGACTTTGTATAGAATTGTGAACACACGCGAGAAACTACATGTCTACTCCTATTTATACTAAAACATCCCAAGTAACCGTCGGGCAGTTACACTGCTTCGAGATCAATCCACTTGGCACGTTCTCCACGCTCGACGCTCCAGATCCTTGCACGTTTGCACGTGGTAACTGCTGGAAACCGTTTTCCCTCCAAAAGCTTGAATTTCAAAACTGCTCCACTCTGGACCATCGAACACTTTCGTCAAGAGACATCTTCGACGAGAAACTTCTTCGACGTCGAAGGCAACCAGCCTTCTTCCTTGGAAGAAATCTTCTAAGTACTTTGCCATCTTTCGACGGGCACTTCGACAGACTTAGCCAGTCGAAAGCATCTTTCAGCTTTTGATGGCTGACATCAACAAAACAAAGGTGTCGAATTTAGGAGCCAACACATGGGTACTGATTTATTTGGCTTATCTTTCTGGGTATTCAGAAAACTACCCCCAAAAAACAGAAGGTCCATGAGATCGAAATCTCTAGTGACGAAGAAGAGGAGTCTCCTCCTGTTCCTATGAAGAGACAAAGGTTAAAGAAACTAGTTCTTGTTGTTGAGTCTCGTCCCAAAATTAGGATTAAGACTACAATTGCGAGGCTTCCTCCTGTAGTTATCAAAGATCCTACTGAACAGGAAGTAATTGCCAGGCTAAACAACCCTAGCGAGAGTGATAACTCCAGTCCCGGTGCTGAAATCCCAGTCCAGGTATTTGCTTCGACAGACCATCATTTACTTCTCGACTCCCCTTTTTTCTTTATGAGAATTCTGAAAGAAACGAACTTCCTTTATTTTCCGGGACACTGCTGGCACCTCCAACCAAGCCCCTACTCCTGTCGAAGGCTCTATTACCCTATTGAATAGTGAAGGAGAGCCTACTTATAGGCCTTCTTCAGCGAAAGTCTCTTTCATGAGTTCAGCTGATGAAGTGAATCAAACTTCCGAACCTCAGCATGAAACTATAGAGGAAGTCAATGAAGAAGGCCTTGTAGGAAATCATGAAGAAACTAGGGCTCTGTTGGTTGACATGCAAGAAACTGAAGAGGAAAGGATCCCTGATGCTGAGACTGTGATAGCGAGGGAGAATGAAGGGATCCCAGAAGTTGATGGCAAAGAGGGTTCTGCTGAAGGAAACCAGAATCCTACAGGCACTGAGGAAATTCCAGAGCAGGTGGCCAACGTGGTTGTTGCTGTCAACAAAAGTGTCCCTTCGACAGGATCTAGAACTAAGGTGGATTTGGCCTTGTTGAAACAGCAAAATCCTTTAGGCTATTTGACTGCAATTCTAGAAGGTCGAGAAAGTTCCTCTGATCATAGTGCCTCAACTGCGTCTGGAAGATCTACTTCGACCTCTCCTCTCGATGAGGCCCTTCAGAAAGTTAAGGCACAAATCTTCAAAAGAGATTTAATGTTGACCTTGGAGGGGGAACCTGCGGCTCCCTCTTTTCTGAAGACTACTCTGAGGGTTGTCGATCTCCTCATTGCTTCTCTGGATGTGGCCAGCATTATCTTGGATTTAATCTCCATTATTAACCAAGTATCAGTGGATTATAACCGTCAAAGGACTCTTAATCGTGAGATTGAAGAAACCAATGGTCAAGTGGATGCTGCCTGACACGCTGCTACCGAATCAGCTTCTAAGGTAAAGGATTTGTTGAAGGCCCAGGAGGCTAGACAAAAAGAGGTCGAAGAGATAGATCGAGACACTGCTCAACTGAGGGTGCAGATTGCAGAGTTGGAAGCTAAAATTGCTGCCAATGATAAAAATAAGGAGGAACTCCTTGCTGTTAACACTGAATTAGAGAGCCAAGAGGAACTGGATGAAGGGTTAAGACACGTTGATCGAGCCCAATCTCTTGATGCTAAGCTCGAGACCCTTCATCAATCGAAGGCTTTATGTGATCGACGCCTAGAATTACAAAGAATTAAGTATCTTCAGATTAAGGCTAATCTCCCTTTTTGAATCCTGTTTCTTTCATTTATGTAATCACTTGTTGTAATGATTTCAAAGCCATTTTGATTATTTTAATGAAAATTTAAGTTTCCATTTTGGCATTCTCTATTCAACAGTGATTATATATTACTTATTTTTACCTCTTGAAGCATAGGTCTATACGCTTTCAGGTATTTACCATTCACTTTCAAAAGTATTTGATCTTCGCATAACTCTTCAATCTCATAGGCTCCACCAGAGAAGGCCTGGATAATCCTGAAAGGTCCCTCCCACTTAGGAGACCATTTTCCCAAATTTCTATCTTTCCGATCCATCGGAAGAATTACTTTCCAAACTAGATCCTCAGGCTGAAATGTCTTAGATTTCACTATACGATTATAGGATTTCTCAACTCGCTTCTTCTGCAGTCTCAAAAGATCTAGAGCTTTCAACCTTTCTTCGTCTAAGTCAACTAGTTCGTCTAACATCATATTCTAATAGACCTCAGAAGGGATATCATGATGTATCTGAATCATCGTCGCCTGCAGGTGGATTTCCACTGGCAACACTGCATCATGACCATAGGTTAGGTGAAATGGTGTTGTTCCCGTGGCTTCTTTTGGACAAGTTCGGCATGCCCATAGAACTTGATCTAACGTCTTGTGCCAGTTTCTGGGTTTCTTTCCCACGTGTTTCTTTATTAAATTGATCACTACTTTGTTCGCTGCTTCGACCTGGCCATTAGCTTGCGCATAATAAGGTGTAGATGTTAACAATTTAAACCCCATATCCGCAGCAAAGTCTTGCATCTTTCGACCAGTAAAGACTGACCCTTGGTCTGTAGTTATTATTTAGCGAATTCCAAATCTATATATGATGTAACTTTGATTGAATTCAATGACATTCTCTTGGTCTACATTGACTAAATGGATTGCTTCAATCCACTTAGTAAAATAATCAATGCCCACCAATATATACTTCTGGCTTTTAGAAGATGCTGGTCGAATTTCTCCAATAAGATCTAAAGCACATCCTCTAAAAGGCCAAGGCTTCACAATCGAGTGAAGTTCGCTTGCCGGCACATGCTGAATACCTGTATGTATTTGACATTCTTGGCATCCTTTTGCAAACTCAACACAATCTTTTAACATAGTGGGCCAATATAATCTTTGTCGAAACAATAACCATTTCATCTTTTGGCCTACTTAGTATGCTCCACATGCCCCGACGTGTGTGGTGGAAAGAGCTATGTATGCTTCTGTTTCACTTAGGCATTTCAGGAGCACACCTTCAGGTGTTTTCTTGAATAATTCATTTCCCATCAACACATAACTCAGTTCTCTATATTTTATTTTCTGTTCTGTCGAAGCCGTTGGATTTTGTAAATAATCCACTACAGGCTTTCTCCAATCTTGTTCTGTTAGATTGTCTATGAACGAAATTTCAAAATTTTTGTGATCAGTGCATCCCAATGTTGTGGTCCTTAAATCCAATGGAGATAACTTAGTGGAAGTTACTCTCCCTCTAACTTCGATTGCTTGTTATAGCCTGTCTTTCGAAACTTTATACCCGGAAGCAATCTGTGCCAAGTCGTTAGCTACTTGATTTTCCAATCTGGGTATATGTCGAATGTTAACTACTTCGAAGTTCTTCAACAACCGTTTGGATATTACGAAATACATGATAAGATTTTCTTTTATGCATTTGTATTCTTTCGTAATTTGTTTTAGGACTAACTATGAGTCTCCCATTATTTCGACCCGAGTTGCCCCCAATTCCAACAGAATTTCAAGGCCTAGGATTAACGCTTCGTATTCAGCCTCATTATTAGAGTAATCCCCATCTATCTTGTACTTAAATGTTGTTGGAATTTTATTTGAAGAAATAATGAGGACTCCTATTCCAGTTCCATCTTTATAACTAGAACCATCAAAGTACAATTTCCAAGGTTCGATCTCCAAATAATTCAGTGATCCCTCTTGTATAGAATGGTCGACTATAAAGTTTGCTACCACTTGACCTTTCATAGCCTTGAGAGGCATAAAGGTTAATGAGTACTCAGTTAATGCGAGTGCCCATTTGCCAATTCTACTGTGCAAAATGGGTTTCGACAACATATATTTGAAAACATCAAAATGAGACGAAACATAAACATCAATTGGCTTTATATATTGCTTAAGTTTTGTACATGAAAAATAAAGACATAAACATAGTTTTTCAACCTCGTTATATCTGGTTTCTGCATCGTTTAAAACTCTATGAGGTAGTATATGAGCCTTTCGACACCATGCTCATCCTCTTGAGCCAGCATGCTCCCTAAAGTTTTATCAAACGCAGCTATGTACGGTCTCATACTTCTACTTCGACAAGGAGGTACCAAAATAGGTGGTTCGGTGAGGTACTCTTTGATTTTGTCGAAGGCTTCTTGATGTTCTTGCCTCCACTCAAATCCTCCTTTGTTGAGTCGAAGTAGTGGCGAAAAGGCTTGCGTTTTCCCACTGATGTTGGATATAAATCTCCTCAGGAAATTTATCTTCCCAAGTAAGGATTGCAATTCCTTTTTGTTAGTTAGCGCTTTGGCTTGTAAGATAGCTTTGGTCTTGTTTTGGTTTATCTCAATGCCCTTTTTATGGACCACAAAACCTAAGAAATCTCCCGCTTTGACACCAAAAGCACATTTTAGGGGATTCATCTTCAGGCCGTAGCGTCTCATCCTCTCAAAGGATTGTCGAAGATGATCCATATGAGTCTTCCCTGAAACAGATTTGACAACAATATCATCAATATAAATCTGCATGAAAGTGTCAATAAAATCATGGAAGATCGAATTCATGGCTCTCTGGTACGTTGCCCCTGCATTCTTTAGACCAAAGGGCATCACTACCCGTTCATAAGTGCCTAAGGCCCCAGGGCAACGGAATGCCGTTTTCGACACATCTTCTTCAGCAATAAAGATTTGATTATATCCAGAGTAGCCATCAAGCATACTCATGTACTCGAAACCAGCGGCAGAATCCATAAGCATTTCCGCCACCGGCATTGGATATTCATCTTTGGGTGTTGCAGCATTCAGATCTCTGAAATCGATGCACACCCTTAAGGTACCATTTTTCTTTATAACAGGCACAATATTTGCAATCCATTCGACGTACCTGGTCGTTTAGATGAACTTGCATCTCAGCAGCCTTTCGACTTCCGTTTTGATTTTTGATAAAATCTCTGGTGCAAACCGTTTTGGAGTCTGCTTAACGGGCTTCTTTCCAGGCTTTATTGGCAACTGCAGTTCTACCAAACTTCTGTTGAGACCAGGCATCTCGTCATAATCCCACGCAAAGCAATCCTTGAACTCTTTTAGTAATTGGATCATTTCGACCCTGAGTCCTGGATCTATTTTTGTGCTTATGTATGTTGGCTTCTTTACAGGACCGTCGCCTAGATTTACCTCTTCTAGAGGATCTTGCGCTAACATTTTAACATTGTTCGCCAATGGGTCCTTTTCGAAACCTAGAGGTTCATCGTCATAGATGGCGTCTAACCTCTGATCTCGAAGGTCTTTCGTTCCTAAGTCGGGAGGCTCTGGGTTGAAATCTTTCCCAGGGCTTGTCTTAGAAAGGACTTGTTCATTGGCTTCGAAGGCCATATACTTAACTTCAGCCTCCAAGGCCGCTAACATTCTACTTTCGGCCACATACGCTGAAATTTTTTGCAGAGTTTGTGACTCATTCATCATCACCAAACTCACTTCCCCAGCCTGTTGGCCGTATATCATCAACTCCTCCAAACTCGATGTTGGATAAGTCTTCTCTGTCCCACTGAAAGTCGTAGTCAGAGTGTAGGTATAGGGAGCAGAAGGCGTTAGGTGTTGGGGTTAAATCAAACTCAGGTGGATTACATGGCCCTATATGAGCCAAATTTATGTCGAAACTATTCTTTCTGACACTGTTGATTTCACCTAAGTAATAACTCTGATCTGCCTCAATGTTTTCCATGATACCATCGGGGCACCATATCGTGACCCTTTGGTGCATCGAGGATGGCACTGCTTCGATGCCATGTATCCACTCTCGACCTAAGAGCAGATTATAGTTTGGTTTCGCTAAAATCACCATGAACATGGTGGGTCGGAGGATTGATCCCACTTTGAGGTCTAGTTGTATGACACCCATTATGGTTCCAATGCCCCCTTCATAATTGGACAAGACCGTGTTATGGGGCTTGATGTCAGCATCTCCCTTTCCTAGCTTTTCCAGCATGAATTGTGGGATGATATTGATGGTCACCCCACAATCAACCAGAATTTTATTTATAGTTATTTCCCTTATCTTTGCTCTAATGAACAGGGGTTTTAGATGATTCTTCATTGCCTCTATTGGTGGCTCTAAAAATGTGTTATGTTCTTCTACGCAGCCATTGTTCATTACATAGTAACATACTGGCATGTGTCTAGTCATTTCTTGTTCAACCATTAAGTCAGTTTCCTCAACTTCGACCTGACGATTGTATTCTTTAGGTAACACTGATATGACATTCACCGTGATGTCTAAACTGTCACCGGAATCGGAGTTGTCTTCATCATTCAACCCACATTCCTCCGTCCATGGCATAAGATTCCTCTCTAGAGGCTTCCTTTATTTCCTTTGCACATTGGTGCTAACCTCTGGATGAGGTCCAACTGCCTCTTTTTCGGCCTTTCGCCGTCTTTGGAATCTTCTCCAATGTGAACGGGACATAGGATTTTTTCCTTTGTAATTGCTCGATATACGGGCCATCTTATTTGACGTAGAAGCATGGTACTCCTTTCTGTAATCTAAAGAGGAACCTCTTGGCACGTCGAACGCCTGTTGTGATACGGTGGGAAGAACTGACTATTTTTGGAATGCTGGTTTGCGTTTTGCGTTTGTGTTTGCAAAATGTCGCGGTAAGCAAGATTCTCCACCGACTTTTATTTTATCCAACAAGGAAAGGAAAAAAGCACAGAAAAATTCCTTTTTCGAGATTTTCTAGGTACGGGGGGTAGATTATAGAAAGGGAAGGTATTAGCACCATTTCTATCCGTAGTTATCTACGGGCTCTTAGGTACTTGCTCATCATTTTCAAAATGTTTTCTTTGTGCTTGTGGGTTTTTTAAAAAAAAAGTTTTTGTTTGAAACTTCGATTTAACTCTTGCTTCTATCCTCAAGAGTATAATGAAGTGCTTTGAAAACTTTGTTCGAAAAGTGTAAGTGTGAAGAGTTTTGTTTTGAAAGAGCAAGTATCTAAGAACCATCTACCTACTCGAAAAAAAGGAATCATTATATGCTAACTTCCTTTGGATAATGCTAGCCCACTATTAGTTAATAGGTAGCATCATCGTTAGAGTTTGAGGGTCAATTCGAATGAGGGACATACGGTCACTAAAGCAATGTTAGGACGCCTTAGCGGTAACCCTAATGTATTAGATCATTTGTTTGAGGCAACAATATCCGAGGCAACCGTTTTGAGGCAACTATGATCTTTTAGACAAGAGGACGACCTCTAAAACGACCTATACTCAATGACCGTGTACGAAGGCAACCAAGTGGGGTGAACCCTAGGAGTGTGCATGTGCGAGTGTGTCATTTTCAGTTATTTTTATCTTTGCACATGTTAAGGGTGATCTAATTTGATTTTAAGATTAAACATTCAGTCTGGTCATGCAAACCCTATTTATCAAACATCTAGCAGTTGTATGGTTTGCTGAATTAAAAGTGCGGAAATTAAATTACAAGGCGTCAGGTATTTACATCGCCAAAAGCAACCCTTTAAAAATAAAATAAAGCGGTAAAATAAATAAATATCCTAATTATTTATTACATACCGGAAGCAGATACATCAATAATTAAATAAAAATAAAGCGCGACGCGAAAACTAAATCGGATGCGAATTAGGGTTTTGACCCTTTTTAAAAGAAAATATTTTTTGGTTGTTTTTATTTAAGAAAGGAAATTAAATCCTAAACTAAAAGCTAAATTAATTAATTAAATAAATTAAATGGAAAAAATAATTAATGACATATTTTTGGGTTTTTTGTTATTTTAAGAAAGAAAATAAAATAATTAAATTAGTAGTTAAAACCTAATTAAGTCTAATTAATTTTATTTATTTACAAAATAAATTAAGGTTTCCTAAAATTAACAACCTAACTAATTAATTAAAATTTATTAAATAAAAATAAAGTTCTTAATTTTAATTGGACCAAAATGATATTTTTGTGGTTTTTAATAAAAAGAAAAAAATTGTTATTGGTTAGAAACTAATTAAATAAAAATAAAGGAATTAAATTAAATAAACAAAAATAAAAAAGTAGAAGAATTGGGCCTGATTAGGAGGTGTTGGAAGCAACTTGTTGGCCCATTAAGCTGACCCAAATTGACTTTTCCTGATCCAGTACGCGTGCTTTAACCTGGCTTATGGTGGACTTCCAACATTGACCACCAGATCTGGCCTTTTGGCCATCTGGCGCTTGGATAGTGAGGGAGTATGGTGGATTTCAGATTGGCATGTGTACTGGAATACCTGAAAAATATCAAGAAAATACAATTTGTTGGAGGAAGGGATCGAACCCCTGACCTCCAGCCACTAATGCCTTGAACGCTGAGGTGTCTACCACTGCACCATGTTGCTTTGTTTGTTATAATAATGCAAGCATAATAATATATATCAAAACAAAAACAATTGCCATCAAATAAAAAAACGCGCAATATTTGAATTACCCAATGGATGGATGCCACGCATCATCCCTGACCTCCCAACCGTGGCTAAAAGAAACACTACCTATACCAACGGACAGAAGTCTGTAGCTACAAGCCTGCTTGTCTCTAGAATCTTGCACATGCCACAAAAACGGACTCTAGGACCATGGTTGGATTCATGACAAACTCCTAATCACAACCATGTCCTTCATGTGGACCAATTGTACCTGAAACAGAAAACCCCAAAAAAATCCAAGAACCCTAACTATGGTGATTCTTGTTACAGATCAGATAAATGAAATTCGTTAATACCAAAAGCTTGCAAATGTTCTTGTGATCACAAATATGCAATTATTTTGCTCAATGGATGCCAGAATAATGTGATTCAAAATCAAGAATGTAGCTATGTTACGAAGGACTTACAGTGCACTAGGGGGTCTGGAAACGCCTGGTTTGGATTGGGTTAGCTTGTGTGAATTGCCAGGAATCGATTGGGATACGTCTCAACTATTGAAAATGCCTCCAACCTTGGTTTCGATCTCAAGCTTTTTTGTGATTTTTGCAAAGTTGGTTCTGCCTCCACACTTGATCTCCAACCCTTATTTTCGTGCCTCTTGCTTGCTTATGTATTGTGCATTGGATTAGGGTCACAAACTTTGTCCAAATCTCTCTCCATTAAGGCTTTGATATTTGATTTGATTTGCCTTTACAAACTTTCCAAATTGGCTTAATTTCAATCTTTTTTGCACATGATTCACTTGATACGAATTTGATGATGGCCAGCTGCATAATGGAACCTGAAATCACCACAAAATCTTTGTTATCAATGCCTTTGGATTTTTATTTGATTTATTTTAATTTAAATCAAATTAATTCAAATAAAATCAAAATAATTAATAAAAAAATGATATGGACATATGGCCAAGGCTGGAACACGTGGGCTACAATGCAAACTCAAAACAAGTGAAAAAGAATGGGCCCATTTGGCAAAATTTGAAGTTTTGGGGATAGTTGACTTTTGGCAATTTTGCAAAAAAGTCCAACTTCAACAATGCATAACTTCTTTAATTTTGAACTTTTGGAGGTGTTCTTGGACTTTTTAGAAAGCTTGAGATGTCCTCTAACCATACCTTTTGGTCTCATATTATTTTGATATTCCATACTCAAGTTAGGATCTTTGGCAAAAAAGGTGTTTTTGTTGATGTTCAAAAATGACCTATAATGTAAAAATTCATAACTTCTTGTGAGTGCATTTTTTGATCTTGGGGTATGAATATGGATTTTAGGAAATTGCATCCTCTTCAAAATGAGATTTGGATGGGTCATTTCTCATAAAGTATTAGAAAGTTATGTTTGGTCAAAGTTGAGTTGACTTTTCCTACAAAACCCTAATTTAGCAACTTTTGAGTCTTGATGAATTTTGAGCAATCCTTGATGAATCATGATCAACCCTTGATCAAATGATTAAATATACTTCAAAATGAGAATGTTGACAAAAAAATCTTGAAGTTTGACTGTATGTAGGTCACAGTTGACTTTTGCCCTAGCATAGTCGGTTTTTGGACCTTTGAGCAATTGACTGAGCAAAATTCCTCTGCAAGGCTTGAAAATTGACATGGATGATCTTGAGAACATATTAGGACATTGGTGAGAACTTGGGGTCACTTGGACTCAAGGATCTTAATGCAACACAAAACCCTAATTTTGGGTAGACTGCCTTAGGAGACAACTTGTCTGGTCAATCTTTGAGCAACCTTGAGCAACTTGGAGATTATTCTTGTAATGTTTTGAGAAATATGGGAGGGAAAATTTTAGGGTACAACATTTACCCCTGTTCAATCTTCTTAAACCTGAGTATGTAGATTAGCTTTCATGCCTTTCGTGATCCAAAGGTGGAAGATGATTAAACACTAGAGTGCCCAGAAATTTGCACTCGCATGAAGTAGTATCAGCCTTGTGATGTCGGGAACTGGCTTACAGATGCCATTTGGAGATTGTTGACGGGAGGATGGGCTTAAAGATGCCATCTGAAAGAGATTTGGTCGCATAAAAGATTCCTTAGCGAGAGCTTGTATACCTGTTGTTATGGAAGATTCTGCTGGGGAAGTCTGATCTTTGTTGAGATTTAGGAACTTGCTTGTACTTCAACTGAGAGAACATCTCTACTGAGTTTTAAGAACTTGTCCATAATTCAACTGAGGGGGGAAACATCTTCGTCGAGATTTAAGAACTCGCCCGTAATTCAACTGAGAAAACTTCTCTGCTGAGATTTATGAACTCGTCTGTAATTCGACGGAGGAACTTTGTCGAGATTTAGGACCTTATCTGTAATTCAACTGAGAAAAACTCTGCTGAGTTTTAAGAACTTGTCAGTAATTCGACTTTGGGAAACATCTTCATCGAGATTTAAGAACTCACCCGTAATTCAACTGAGAAAACTCTGCTGAGATTTAGGAACTCGTCTGTAATTCGACGGAGGAACTTTATCGAGATTTAGGACCTTATCTGTAATTCAACTGAGAAAAACTCTGCTGAGATTTAAGAACTTGTCAGTAATTCGACTGAGGGAAACATCTTCATCGAGATTTAAGAACTAGCCCGTAATTCAACTGAGAAAACTCTGCTGAGATTTAGGAACTCGTCTGTAATTCGATGGAGGAACTTTGTCGAGATTTAGGACCTTGTCTGTAATTCAACTGAGAAAAACTCTGCTGAGATTTAAGAACTTGTCAGTAATTCGACTGAGGGAAACATTTTCATCGAGATTTAAGAACTAGCCCGTAATTCAACTGAGAAAACTCTGCTGAGATTTAGGAACTCGTCTGTAATTCGACAGAGGAACTTTGTCGAGATTTAGGACCTTGTCTGTAATTCAACTGAGAAAAACTCTGTTGAGATTTAAGAACTTGTCAGTAATTCGACTGAGGGAAACATCTTCATCGAGATTTAAGAACTAGCCCATAATTCAACTGAGAAAACTCTGCTGAGATTTAGGAACTCGTCTGTAATTCGACGGAGGAACTTTGTCGAGATTTAGGACCTTGTCTGTAATTCAACTGAGAAAAACTCTGTTGAGATTTAAGAACTTGTCAGTAATTCGACTGAGGGAAACATCTTCATCGAGATTTAAGAACTAGCCTGTAATTCAACTGAGAAAACTCTGCTGAGATTTAGGAACTCGTCTGTAATTCGACGGAGGAACTTTATCGAGATTTAGGATCTTGTCTGTAATTCAACTGAGAAAAACTCTGCTGAGATTTAAGAACTTGTCAGTAATCCGACTGAGGGAAACATCTTCGTCGAGATTTAATAAATTGTCTGTAGTTCAACTGAGAAAACTTCTCTGCTGAGATTTAGGAACCTGTATGTACTTCAACAGAGGAAAAAGCTTCATAGCTTTGAATTTTATGAGAATTTAACCGCATCCTTCCTGAAAGGTAAAGGTTAGTTGTACGTAATGCATGATATGTATCAGGCAATGATGTTCTCAAGATAAATGAGATTGTGTTATATGACGCGTATATGCATGTGTCATGATGCATGGAAATATGATGTTTTTAGCTGGGGAAAATAAATCCCGGGTAGCTGCTGGAGAAAAGAGTTGAATTCTTCGTCTCCGTTTGGGATAGCGAATGAAGATGATTATGAAAATAAACCTGCAGGAGAGGATAACTCTGTTGGGGAATAAACGGATGAGGAGATTACTCTGGGGAATAGATGCTCTGTAGAGGATGCCGCTGATAAATTCCGTTGGGGATGAATTACCGTTGCTGGTGATACTGAATCCTGTTGGGGATTGAATTCATGTTTTATGAAAGGAAAGAACTCCGCTGGGGATGATCTTTCAGCTGCGACTTCACTAGGGATAACCTTTTAGACTCTATTGAGGAACAAATCTTCCAAAGTCTACTGGGGATAATTCTCCACACTCCACTGGGGAAACTTTTTTAGACTGCGCTGGGAAAATTTTCGAACTCCACTAGGGATATTTTGTATTCTGCCGGGGAATATTCTTATACTCCACTGGGGAATATTAAGACCTTTCGGTGCTGATGGTAGATAAACTCTGCTTGGGGGAAATATTACCGATTCATTCACAGTTGCAAGTCTCGGCTGAGGAGAGCTAACATCACTGTCCTCTCTTACTCTGCGGGGAGTGAATGCACCTTAGCCATATTCTTCAGCTGAATTTACCTTGTACCTGGTGGACAGAGCAACTGTACAGTTTGGACAATTCTTATTTGCCCCTGTTTCTGATATTACAAGTAATGGTCTTTTGTTTTGCATGTAAATATTCATGAGCAGCAATTAATGTCAAATGTGTATATCAAAAATGAACATTAGACGTTCTTTGCAAAACAAAACAGAAAAAGGGAAAACAGTGTGAAATTTCTTTGAAAATGAATTGTATTGATTTTGAAGTTTGGCCTGTAAATATGCATTTTTGTACAAGAGGCTGACGTTCTAGTAAGAGAACACCGCCGAACAGATAAAATTCATACAATTTGTAATAAACTAAGAAAAACAACTATGTGAATAATCTCACTGGGTTCCAACTCTGCTATTGCCCTTATGTCCTTGAGCATCTCATCACTTTGCCACTTGGTTGAATGTAGATCAGATTGATTAGTGTCGTCCGAGCTTGATAGTCGATACCGAAGTCTGGATGCAAGGTGATCCAATGAGACATAGTGTTACACTTTGATCCCTAATTTTTGCTTGGACCGCCCTTTCGGGTTTTCAGTCCACCGGGATACCCTTTTTTGCCCAAGCCGCCTTTTCAGGTTTTCGACTTGCCGGGTGTACAGATTTTTTCATTTTCATCCCTTATTTTTGCCCGAACCCTTTTGGTTCGCCGGGAAGCCCTTATTTTTTCCTAGGCCAGTCAACCTAGCGGGTCTTTGTTTATGTGTAGTATCTTTTCACTATGTTTGCATTGACGGGGTGAGGAAGGTCGTCACCATCCATGGTGGTTAGAATCATAGCTCCTCCTGAGAAAATGTTCTTAACCACAAATGGCCCTTCGTACGTAGGGGTCCATTTGCCCCTGGGATCACCTTGAGGTAGGATAATGTGCTTGATAACCAGGTCCCCAACTTGATACTCTTGTCGTCTGACTTTATTGTTAAATGCCTTGATCATTCTCTTTTGGTGTGTTTGACCATGACAAATAGCAGTAAGTCTCTTCTTGTCGATTAAGTTCAACTGATCAAGCCGGGTCTGAATCCAGTCATCTTCGCTCAAACCTACATCCTTCATAATTCGAAGAGAGGGTATCTGAACTTCAATGGGCAAGATTGCCTCCATGCCATAAACCAAGTGTTGTACCCCAAATTTTGCCCTCCCATATTCTTCAAGATTTGCCAAAGTCAAAGCTTCAAAATCTCCCCAAGGGTTGCACAGTCCAAGGGCCTCCTAACAGTCAAAAATTAGGGTTTTGGTTCTGACAAGGAAAATGAAGTTTCAAGGGACCAATCAAGTCCAACATGCCTAAAAACATGGTCAAGCATCCTCATACCAAGTTTCAAGACTTACAGCACAAAATTGCACAGTCAAAAACCCTAATTGCACTACAGTCAACTGCAGGGGCAAAATGGTCATTTGACAGTCAAAAGTTCAAATTCTTGGTCAACATCTCATTTTGAAGCCACAAACATCATTTGATCAATGCTTGATCATGATTCTCAAAGCTTGGCTCAAAAAGTCTCAAGATGCAAAAGTTTCCATATTTGGACAATTGTAAAAATGTCAACTGTAACTTGACCAAGGCATAACTTCCACATGGATTATCAGAAAAATTCCATCCAAAGCTCATTTTGAAGATAAAGACATTTACTACAACTCCTCATCACACTTCAAGTCCAAGAAATGCTCTCACAAAAAGTTATCAATTTCAACATTATAGGTCATTTTCAAAAGTCAACAAAAAGGGACTTTAAGTCAAAGGCCATAACTTGAGATTGGTAAATCAAAATGACATGGGACCAAAGGCATTGGTTAGAGGACTTCAAGACCTTTCCAAAATGTCCAAGAACAAGATCAAATCTTAAAAATTGAGCAAGATATGCCTTGTGGAAGTTGGGAAATTTTTGGGTATTTTGAAAAATCAACTTTGCTTCAAATGTCTTAAAATTGCTAATGGGCCTCTTTTTCTTCCAAGATTGATCATCCAAAGCATGTGCACGACCATTTGGCCCAAAGGGAAGTTATTCGTCATTTTTATTTATTTATTTGAATTTTTAATTGCTAATAATTCATTTAATTAATTAAAATATGTGAAAAATACCAAGGCAAGTTTTTTAAATCTTTTTATGCATGAAATACACTCAAGATTCGTGCATGATCAGATATAGAAAGAATCAATGTGATTAGGACATAATTGATAGCAAATATGCATGAAAAGATTGGAAAATATATGCATGGAAAATCAAATATCATTCCATCAATGCAAGGATTCTTTGGACCAAATTCTCAACCCTAATCATTCCAATACTTATACTCATGCAAACCCTAGTGTTCAGAACCTCTAAGCTGCGCCTATTCTCAAGAACAAAGTTGGAGTTTTTATCAAAAAAGTCTAAAACTGAAAGTGGCCTTGGAGGACGATTCAGAGAAAAAGATTGATCCCATTAGCTTGCCAAGACATTACTGAAGCTAACTGAATACCTTTCCACATCCCTAACGCCCAGAATTGGTACCTAGCTATCAAACGGTTTCAACTTTTTTGCATAATCGCATCTGATCATTCATGCCATAATTTTCAAATCTAATGCTTGTTTTGTATTGCTCTTATCATTCTGAAGCTAACCCTGTTGTTTAATTAAGTTTTCCTCACCCACACGCGATTTCACCATGGACGATTATTAGGGTTACAAAACTTTCGAATTGGGTATTTTCATATACTGTAAAATTAAGACTTCTCAGTGCCATGGTTGAAATCAGGAAGCTTGGACGAATATAACTACCCTATCGCGCCTAATTTATGAAGCACCATAGCCTAATCGCTATTTTGAAAAAGGGTGTATTTTGGGGGGGTTCAAAACCCCCGTTAATTCTTTTTTATTTCAGGAACAATGAAGAAGAAGACCCTGTGGCAAGCTGTGATTGGTTGATTTGAAACTAGCGCGCGTTTTTTTTTTGTTTCTAACCACTAACATCAATTTTCGCTTATATTATTTATGCTTTGTTTTACATACAGCGCGTTGAAGTAGCTCAGTTGGCAAGCATGTGCATTGGTAAGCAACGGGACCTGGGTTCGATCCCCAGGTCCCCCATATTATTTCCATATTTTTCTTGCTAACATCTTCCTATGCAGCATGCCTCCTGATGATCACCATACAACCCCTGATCCAAACGTGCCACGCGCCCCATGATCCCCATCCAAAGGTCCAGATTTGAAGAGTAGCATAGGCACCAGTCAACAAAGCCACACGCTAGCCAAAAGGTCAACGAGGCCAGGAAATTATTGGGCCAGAAATACTAAATGGTACCTCCAATTGGGGACAGAACCCCCTAAGGTTTTGCAATTCAATCTTTTTTTTATTTTTATTTGTTTTAATTAATTTCCTTTAAATTCTTTAATTTACTTTATTTTCATAAAATATAAAAATAGTAAAAAATCAGAAAAGACAAAAAATAAATATATTTGATTTAGTATTTTTGTAAATAAATCTCACTAATTAATTAGGTTAAATTTAGGTTTAAATCTTAATATTTTTTCTAATAAACTTAAAATTTGTAGAATTAGGTTTTAATTACTTTTACTTTTTCTTTTCTTTTATTAATTATTAATTATTAGTTAGTATTTTTGTAAATAAAAATTGAATTAATTAACTAGGTTTAATTTTAGGTTAAATTTTAATATTTTCTTAATAAATTAAAAATAGCTAGAATTAGGTTTTAATTTCATTTAATTCTCATAAAAATCATAAATACCAAAAACCCTCAAAAATCTTTTCTTTTTATTTTATTTTAATTAATTCGTTAATCGTAATTTAATTTCATTAAAAAGGGTCCAACGCCCTCGCTTTCGATTATTAATTTGTGTCGCACATTTTTATTTCCTATAGTTGTTATGTAATTCTCCCAAAGCCATGTAACTCGGACATTTTATATTTCTCGCACTTTATTTCTTTATTTTATGTCAAATCGGGTCCTGGATTAAATTTGGCGATGTGGACCCGCGCCTTTGTAATAGTCTAGGAACTTTATATTTCTCGCAACTTTTAACTGTTAATAATTGCATGCAAGAATGAATGATTAAATAAAAACAAAAGCGTAGATCACCCATGACATGACAAAAGACAAACATAACTGAAAACGACACACAAATCACACACCACCCCTAGGGTACGCCTCAATGTTGCCTTGCCTCGAAAGGTGATCGTCGAGTAGAGGATGTCTTAGTAAGTCATCATGATCCGGGAACCTGGCATGAGGGTAGCTTCTAAGGTGTCTTCCTATTGCTCTGGTGATCACCATGTCCCGAACTCCGAATTGACCCGAACAACTCCAACGGTGGTGCTACCTACCTCTCAATGGTGGGATGGCACTGCTTTAAAGGACATTTACACAGACGAATTCCTTAGGGTAGGTAGACGACTCTAGATACTTGCTCTAATTTCAAAACAAATCAAACATACTTTTCACGCCGACACCTTTTCAAAAAGCTTTCGAAAGCAATTTTTCAAACACTCTTGAGGACCGATACAAGAGTCGAACTGGAATTTTCAAAGAAACTTTTTAAAACCCACAATTGAAAAGCAAACAAACCATTTTGAAAACACAAGTGAGCAAGTATCTAAGAGCCCATGGATAACCATGGATAGAAAGGGTGCTAACACCTTCCCTTTCTATAACCTACCTCCCGAACCGAGAGCAATCTCTATAAGGAATTTTTCTGTGCTTTTGTCCTTTCCATTTGGAGAAAATAAAAGACGGTGGCGACTCTTGCTTCCGCGACATTTCGCGAACCAGCGTAAAACAGTCAGTTCCAGATCCACCGATCACAGAACTGGCGACTCTGTTGGGGACCCTTTATAAAGTGAGGTGTACCTTAGGACTAAGATCACTGTGTTTTCAATTGTATTGATTTGCTTGCTTTAAATTGTGGGTTGCATGGGAGTTACATAGATCCTAACCCGGATCTGGGGATACCCTGTTTAGGTAGCATAAGCTGTGAGGGACCTGTCCGGCGTAGACCGACATAGGTGAAGCAGTGGCTACGTTGGTGTGGCACCTTGGTCTGTACCGATATCCCTTGTGTCGCAACGAGGAGAATATGGGTCTTCTGAGGAGTCATTAAGCACCAACAACCTTAGAACCTTAAATGACACAACTTGGCCATTAGAACAGTAGCAGTATGCTACGCCCATTGAGGCTAAACTCTCGTGATGGTTCTGGCTGCAAGAAAAGATTGCGATGCTGGAGTTATGATCGATTGAGGGTAGTCAATGATATTGGGACCCTCTAAGAACCCGGGTACTTTGATAGGACAGGTATGAACCAACAAACTGAAAGAGGGTAATACCTAGACCTCATGCTGGCCTAAACTCTAAGGGCTTCTCTTGTGTGACTTGTGTGCCTTCGTACTTGACTATTTGCATGCTTGTTACCTGACACTTGAGTTCCCTGCAGGTTTTGTTTATAGTCCTTAATTGGGACTCATGACAGGGTGTACTAAGTTTCTTGCAGGTTTTGTTTTTAGTCCTTAATTGTGACTCATGACGGGTTTTACTTGAGTTTCTTGCAGGTTTTGGTTTGCAGTCCTTAATTGGGACTCATAACAGGGTTACTTACATTACCCCATGCATAACATAACATCATATCATTGCATACATCCTAACCCATTTCAAGGATCTCAAGGGCTTGTGATGCAGGTCATGGTGAATCAACTATCCCAACAAGGGGCAAAGAGGATTTATTTTCCTCTAGCCAAGGTTGTCAGGGGGCTATGACCCACTGGATATGGTGAGCCTTTGACCCTTGAAGAAGGACTCTCAACAACAATAAGTTCCTTCAATCAAGCTACGAAATTCAAATTCTAACAATTTTCTTGTTTACCCCGCAAGATCCTTGAAAACATTGCATGCATACATATACATCATTGCATAACAGGTACCCTTGTTGCAGGTCCCTTACCTTCCTCGCTGTTTATTTCAGCAATGGCTTGCCAACAAGATAACCAGGACCTTCTTGCTCAAGAGACTCGGTTCAGGGAAATCCTCCTGAATCTATCCAAGGGGCAGGAGGAGCTAAGGACACTTCTCATGGAGACTTTAGTCAGGAACAGTGCTGAGGATGAACGGCTGAAACATCTGCAAGCTGAAATGGATATAATGAAAGCCCAAATGCTGGGGCAGGTGACTATCATTCAAGGCTTAGCTCAAAGACAAGACGAGCTCGGGGTTATCGTCAACCAATCGCTTCGGGGTAACCAACTGGGGCAAACATCTAAGGTTGAAGGGCCAGTCATCATTCAACCATCTTTGAGACAAGGAAATAAGGGGAGAGCTCCTCAAATGGCTCCAGTGTCACAAATTCAGCATCAACATCACTGGCTTCAGCCAGACAAGTCCAGGAGACAATTCACCCAGCTCAACATGTCGTTGTTTCAAGCTTTACAACGCCTGTTGAGATTGAATCTGATTACATTAAGGGACCATCCCCGGAACCCCAACACAGCATCTCCTACCTATCATCCCAACAAAAGGTGTGCCTACCATTCTGCCAGCCCGGGACACGACACAAATGAGTGTTGGGCTCTGAAGAACAAGATCCAGGACCTGATTGATGAAGGAGCATTGGAGTTCACACAAGATGGTCAGGCTGAGTTTTTATACCATCCCTCCAAGGCTCACCATTTGAAGTGACAAGCCTTGAGACTAGAAAACTTTTGTTCATTCGAATGTTCAAGTTGTGTTGATCTTTGATTGTTTAAACATTTACTCATGTCAAACATTGTTATTTCATTAATGCATCGCATATGTCTGTTTTGAAGCAATATATTCGTATTCACTATATGCAAAGTATTTTCATATTTTTTTTCCGATGTCAACTCTCAATTAATAATTCTAAGCCTCTTGAGGGAGGATGACGAAAACGATACCACGATATACATATGCTTTTGAACAGACCCTGCTGATGAGGTACAGGCATTGTTTCAATCCCTAAACATTGGAGTTATAAGGAAGATAATCCCTCGTCAACCCCTCTGAGCCAAAGAAGTAGGAGTTTTTCTTTTCGAAAATTAAAACCCTTAATCATAATCTGGGGCAGGGTAGTTCTCTCAGTTGATCCAAGTGCATAACAAATGGCACCGAAGAGGTCCTTACAAAAAAGAGAAGACAGTGATGGTTCCGAATAATCATAAGGATAGGCAGTCATTATATCTCAAAAATAAAAACCCAATAAGTCAAAACCTATGAAGGAGACTTACAAAACTGGGGCATCCCGCTGACTGTAATCACAAAAGAAACAGTTCAGGCAAAAAAAAATAGGGATAACAAAATCAAGAAGGAAAAAAGGTTATAAAAATTCTCAACAAAAGGAAATGACTGCCTATCCAAAATAAATGTTCAGTATCTGAACCATCACCGGAAAATCAGAGCAAAGACTCAAACAAGGTCTAACGTATGATCAACTGAGTTTAGGTTTGAAGAACATCACGAAGAACGGGTGGGTACAAATAAATTTGAGCCTTTATCCTTTGTTTCTTGAACCGTGAACCAGGCCACGTTATAACCCTTAAAAGTCCTAGCTGAAGCATGGGTTAGTTCGAAAGCATACTGTTACGAAAGGTATCCTGACTCCTTAAGGCTTGCGGTAAAGTAACGAGTTGACATCGCAGTTTAAAAAAAAAAAACTCCCTTGCTTTTATTGAAAAATGCATTTTCAAAATCTTCAAGACAGACATAAGCTTTGCATTTTTAACATGACTGTGTTTGCATATGACTATTTGTTTGAACGACAGGGAAATTCGCACGACGAATGCCTAATGAACAGAAGCACTTCCAATCAAGGGGCATGATATGATCATGGTCTATTATCTGGGGAAGTCCAATCAAGATTCGGAGAATCTCTCAAAGGCCAAATAGCCTGGGGAAAATCTCTGCCTGAGTCACTTGGGGCATTCCAACAACGAATCTTGCACGATCAGACATCTTCTGGTAATATGGCAACACAAGCAGCCAGGGGCACCTCCCTGCATTCTAAGAGCATGGACATAGTCGAAAGAATACTACGCATAATTAAAGACTCGCTAGGTTGACATGCCTAGGCAAAAATAAGGGCACCCCGGCGAACCAAAAGGGTTCGGGCAAAAATAAGGGATGAAATGAAAATACTATGTACACCCGGCAAGTCGAAAACCTGAAAAGGCGGCTTGGGCAAAAATGGGTATCCCGGTGGACTGAAAACCCGAAAGGGAGGTCCAGGCAAAAGTTAGAGATTAAAGCGTACGACTATGTCCTGTCATCCTGCCACCTGCCTACCAGAAGAAGGTTTGTCCATCAACAACTATCAGCACCTCATAGGTCTTCCTCTCCCACCTCAGAAACAGGGGCAATAAAGAGTGGTCTAAGCGATCTAATTGTTCCGTCCACCAAGGTACCAAGGTAAGTTCAGTCGAAGAACATAACCAGTATACCTTAATTCCCCAGAGAGTGAGCCAGCAAGTCAGTACACTCTACCCAAGCAAAGCTATATTGTCAGCCTTAAGGAAGTTGGATTATTCCCCGAAGATCTCAACATTCCCCAACGAAATATACATGCATTCCTAACAAGCATCCTCGGCAATCTTGGTCTAAAGATTGTTCCCCGGCGGTATATCAAACATTCAGTGGAGTTACTTCCCCGTTACAATTCAAGACTTCCCCAGGAGAGTCCAATACAGTTTCCACAGAAAAGTTGGAATCCGTCTCCCCAAGCAGCAAGCTTATCCCCAGTAGATTCTGGAAGCTTATCCTCCCAGAACACGAACGCGTCTCCCAGCTTTATTCAAGAGTTATTTCCCTACCAGGATATAACTGGGTTATCCTCAGCCAAAAGCCACGGAAAGATCGTTCTCGGCAAAAGTCTTCTTATCCCCAGCGAAGTCTATTAACACTTCCAACACAACAAGGGTATCCCCAGCAAGTTATTATCAACAACTCAACAAAGTACCTCTCTCCCCACAGAGTATTGCTCCCCAACAAGATCACTAGAGTACTTTTCTCCCTGCAGAGTAATCCATTCGCCAAGTTTATCCCCAACGGAGTTATCTTCTCCTACCGGTATTCTTGCAACTATCATCCCCAGCGGAAGCAAAGATCAATACTTCAACATCAGCCCAGGACTGACTTCCCGGCACCCGTCAAGGATTTATTTTCCTAAGACGAAAAGATACATTCATAAACATCGCACTTCCATACATTATAACATGCATATACGCATCGTATCTTACAAATCTCATTTATGTTGAGAACATCATTGCTTGACCCATATCATGCATTGCATATAACTGACCTTTACCTTTCAGGAAAGATCCAGTTAAGTTCTCAGCTACATTCCAAGACCTAGACCGGTTCAGTTAAATCGACCCTAAGATTTTTCTGTTTCTTATCCAGTCCAAGGCCTTCTCTGGTTCAGTCAGATCGACCCTAAGATCTCCCTGTTTCTTATCCAGTTGAAGATTTCAAGACCTAGACCGGTTCAGTTAAATCGACCCTAAGATTTTCCTGTTTCTTATCCAGTCAAAGGCCTTCTCTAGTCCAGCTAAATCGATCCCTAACAGATTTTCCTGATAAAGACTCAGTAGAAGATATCCAAGATTCTCTCAATGATACTGTTGAGGTTGTAGTCGCCTATGGTTCTCTCCCCGTTACTGCGGAGGTAGTAATCACCCCAAGATTCTCTCAGCGTTACTGTTGAGGTTGAAGATATCCAAGATTCTCTCAATGATACTGTTGAGGTTGTAGTCGCCTATGGTTCTCTCCCCGTTACTGCGGAGGTAGTAATCACCCCAAGATTCTCTCAGCGTTACTGTTGAAGTTGAAGTCATCCAAGATTCTCTCAATGATACTGTTGAGGTTGAAGTCGCCTATGGTTCTCTCCCTGTTACTGCGGAGGTAGTAATCATCCCCATATTCGCTCAGCGTTACTGTTGAAGTTGAAGTCGTCCAAGATTCTCTCAATGATACTGTTGAGGTTGAAGTCGCCTATGGTTCTCTCCCCGGTACTGCGGAGGTAGTAATCATCCCCAGATTCGCTCAGCGTTACTGTTGAAGTTGAAGTCGTCCAAGATTCTCTCAATGATACTGTTGAGGTTGAAGTCGCCTATGGTTCTCTCCCCGTTACTGCGGAGGTAGTAATCATCCCCAGATTCGCTCAGCGTTACTGTTGAAGTTGAAGTCGTCCAAGATTCTCTCAATGATACTGTTGAGGTTGTAGTCGCCTATGGTTCTCTCCCCGTTACTGCGGAGGTAGTAATCGTCCCCAGATTCTCTCAGCGTTACTGTTGAGGTTGAAGTCGTCCAAGATTCTCTCAGCGTTACTGTTGAGGTTGAAGTCGCCCAAGGTTCTCTCAACGTTCCTGTTGAGGTAGTAATCATCCAAGGTTCTCTCACCGTTCCTGTTGAGGTAGTAACCATCCCTGGTTCATTCGTCACCTTTTGAAGCTCCAGATCCAGCTCCTGTAACCAGTCAGGACACATCTACACAAAGAGTTTGAAGACCAGCTCCTGTAACATGCCAGGTACTCATTTTTCTTTTACAGGTACGCAAGTTCTCGCTAAGGAATCTCTTACGCGATCAACACTCAGATGGCATCTATAAGCCCATCCACCTTCCATCATCTCTTAGCATGGCATCTATAAGCCCATCATCCTATCCAAATCTCCAAATGGCATCTATAAGCTCATTCCCCATCACACTACTATGTGAGCGCAAATTTCTGGGCACTCTAGTGTTCAATCATCTTCCACCTTCGGATTACGAAAGGCACGTCAGCCAATCTGCATCCTCAGGTTTAAGAAGATTGAACAGGGGCAACTGTTGTACCCCAAAATTTGCCCTCCCATATTCTTCAAGATTTGCCAAAGTCAAAGCTTCAAAATCTCCCCAAGGGTTGCACAGTCCAAGGGCCTCCTAACAGTCAAAAATTAGGGTTTTGGTTCTGACAAGGAAAATGAAGTTTTCAAGGGACCAATCAAGTCCCACATGCCTACAAACATGGTCAAGCATCCTCATACCAAGTTTCAAGACTTACAGCACAAAATTGCACAGTCAAAAACCCTAATTGCACTACAGTCAACTGTAGGGGCAAAATGGTCATTTGACAGTCAAAAGTTCAAATTTTTGGTCAACATCTCATTTTGAAGCCACAAACATCATTTGATCAATGCTTGATCATGATTCTCAAAGCTTGGCTCAAAAAGTCTCAAGATGCAAAAGTTTCCATATTTGGACAGTTGAAAAAGTCAACTGTAACTTGACCAAGGCATAACTTCCACATGGATTATCAGAAAAATTCCATCCAAATCTCATTTTTAAGATAAAGACATTTACTACAACTCCTCTTCACACTTCAAGTCCAAGAAATGCTCTCACAAAAAGTTATCAATTTCAACATTATAGGTCATTTTCAAAAGTCAACAAAAAGGGACTTTAAGTCAAAGGCCATAACTTGATATTGGTAAATCAAAATGACATGGGACCAAAGGCATTGGTTAGAGGACTTCAATACCTTTCCAAAATGTCCAAGAACATGATCAAAGCTTAAAAATTGAGCAAGATATGCCTTGTGGAAGTTGGGAAATTTTTGGGTATTTTGAAAAATCAACTTTGCTTCAAATGTCTTAAAGATGCTTCAACCCACTTTGTAAAGTAATCAATAGCTACCAGGATGAAACGATGCTCGTTAGATGTCGTAGGTCTGATCTCGCCGATCATGTCGATGCCCCACATTGCAAAAGGCCAAGGTGCTGTCAAAATGTTCAGAGGTACTGGAGGTATATGCACCTTATCAGCATAGACTTGGCACTTGTGACAGGTCCGAGAATGCTGATAACAGTCGACTTCCATTGTGGACCAATAATATTCTGCCTGAAGGATTTTCTTTGCCATGGTGTGTCAACTGGAATGTGTTCCAAAAGTGCCTTCATGTAACTCTATCATGATTCTTTTTGCTTCATTCTTATCCACACAACGCAGTAAGGTCGAATCATGGTTGCGCTTGTAAAGAATGCCATTGCTGATGAAGAACTTCGCCGCGAACCTCCTCAAAAACTTCTTATCATTAACAGATGCACCCTCGGGGTATTCCTGAGCCTCAAGATACCTCTTCACCTCATGAAACCAGGGTTTATCCGTTTCCTCTTCAGTCTCAATATCACAACAATGTGCAGGTTCATCCAACCTTTCAATGGTAATCCGGGGAGCTTCGTTGTCCCAATTGACTTTGAACATAGAAGACATCGTAGCTAGCGCGTTCGCCAACTGATTCTCCTCTCTTGGGAAGTGTTCAAAGGTTATCTCCTCGAAGTGCGGAAGCAATGTCAACACATACTCCTTATAAGGAATAATATTAGGGTGTTCGTATCCTACTCGCCTTTGATCTGACTGATCACGAGAGCGGAATCTCCGAAAACACTTAAGAACTTAATTCTTAGGTCAATAGCTGCTCGAAGACCCGTGATGCATGCTTCATACTCCGCCATATTGTTGGTGCAGTTGAAACATAGTCGGGCGGTAAACGGAGTATGAGAGCCTTCAGGAGATATGATCACGGCGCCAATGCCATTTCCCAAAGCGTTCGAAGCTCCATCAAAGTACATAGACCATCGGGATCCTTCTTCCGGTCCTTCATCCGATCAAGGTGTTTCACAATAAGTTACCAACATGATGTTCTCATCCGGGAATTCAAAGTTCATAGACTGGTAATCATCTACTGCTTGATGTGCTAAATGATCCGCCAACACACTTCCCTTGATTGCCTTTTGGGTCGTGTACTGGATGTCATACTCAGTCAAAATCATCTGCCATCTTTCTATTCTTTCGAACAAGGCAGGCTTTTCGAAGATATACTTGATTGGATCCATCTTTGATATCAATAGAGTAGTGTGAGTCAGCATATACTGTCTCAGTCGGCGAGCAGCCCATTCCAAAGCGCATCAAGTTTTCTCGAGCAGTGAGTATCGAGTCTCACAGTCGGTAAACTTTTTGCTAAGGTAATAAATAGCATGCTCTTTTCGGCCAGACTCGTCATGCTGCCCCAGCACACACCCCATTGAGTTGTCGAGTACTGTCAAGTATAAGATCAAAGGTCTCCCTTCAACTGGAGGCATCAGAATAGGAGGCTCTTGGAGATATTCTTTAATCCTTTCGAAAGCGGCCTGACATTTGTCGTTCCATCTTACCACTTGATCTTTCTTCAGTAGCTTGAAGATTGGCTCACAAGTAGCAGTCAGGTGTGAGATGAATCGGGCAATATAGTTCAGACGTCCCAGAAAGCCTCTGACTTCTTTTTCAGTTCGGAGAGCTGGCATTTCCTGTATAGCCTTCACCTTTGCAGGATCCACTTGAATACCTTTATCACTTACGATGAAACCCAACAGCTCACCAAACCTCACCCCGAAGGTGCACTTGTTCGGGTTTAACCTCAGCTTATACAATTTAAACCTGTCGAATAGCTTCTGAAGATGGTCCAGATGTTCTTCCTCGGTCTGGGATCTTGCAATCATGTCGTCGACGTATACCTCAATCTCATGATGGATCATGTCGTGGAACAGAACGACCATGGCACACTGATACGTTTCCCCAGCATTCTTCAATCCGAAAGGCATGACCTTGTAGCAAAAGGTACCCCATTGAGTAAAAAAGGTTGTCTTCTCCATATCTTTTGGAGCCATTTTAATCTGATTGTAACCGGAGAAACCATCCATAAAGGAGAAGACCTTGTGTTGTGCGGTGTTGTCAACCAGAACGTCGATATGAGGTAGAGGGAAATCATCCTTAGGGCTTGCCCTGTTCAGATCCCTATAGTCAACACACATTCGAACTTTACCATCCTTATTCGGCACAGGAACCACGTTGGCCACCCACTGTGGGTAAGAAGTAACTGCTAGAAAACTGGCTTCAAACTGCTTCATAACTTCCGCCTTGATTTTCTCGGACATCTCTGGGCGCATTCGGTGGACTTTCTGTTTTACTGGAGGATAGTCTTCCTTGGTAGGCAAGCGGTGAACCACGATATCGGTATCCAACCCAGGCATATCTTCATAAGACCAGGCAAAGATCTCAACATAGTCATGCAGCATCTGAATCAAACGTTGCTTAACACTAGCTTCCAGATTTGCACCGACCTTGACCTCTTTCTTGTCTACCTCTGTACCCAGATTCACTGTTTCTATTGGCTCTTCATGCGGCTGTATGGCCCTCTCTTCCTGAAGTAACAGTCTAGCAAGTTCACCAGGAACTTCGCAATCATCTTCACCTTCGTCTTCGGCTAAGTTGATCGGACTTTCGAAGTCATAACCGACAGTAGCAGAGTCATTATCAGTGGGATCTAGAGTGGATTCATACTTGTGTATGTGAGTGTGTGTAAAATAGTTGTTTTGAAAGATAAAAAAGAAAAACAAGGAGCGCAAAATTTGAAATGCAAGAAAATGTCTGATGCTTTTATTAATAATATATCGAAATGACACACATAAAGCCCTCACAAACAAAGCCATAGTGTCTCGGGTAAGGCACCGGGCTGTAAAGTTTAAAAAATTGTCTGTTACAAACTCAAAACAAAAGTCTCATTACTGGGTAATAAAAAAATTGGGATGAAGTCCTTTGCTGTCCAATTGCTCAAGCCACCATCAGTAGTAGGATAGATCCAACTGTCGAACTCAGATTCTTCAACATCGTCTTCAATGGCATTTACTCCTGAATTGCTGATAAACAGGGGAGGTCTTCCGATCCGTGCACTCCGAACGGCCCTTTGAGCTTCTGCAGTGAAACCCAAACCAAACTTGTTAGTCTTATGTGCAAAGTCGGGGAGTTGGCCCCAATTCGCACACCCACCTTTCTCAACAACAGCCCGGGCATCCTTGAAGGAAGCCATCTTCATTGGAGGATCTTCAGTAATAGTTTCAGATGACGCCAATGTCTGGGGTACTTCTTCAAAATGTTGAAACGGGGTCTCAATGAACTCCCCGTCCATCTCTACATACCAGAAAGAGTTGAGGTGGCTCACCATGTACTTTTCTTCTCCTTGCATTGTCACAATTTTCCCCTTTACTGGGTACTTTAACATCTGGTGGAGCGTAGAAGTGACTGCCCCAGCTTTGTGGATCCATGGGCGACCCAGCAAACAAGAATAAGATGGCCGAATGTCCATCACATAGAATGTAGACGCGAAAATCTGAGAACCAACCTTCACTGGAATATCCACTTCTCCATGTACCATTCTCCTGGACCCATCAAAGGCCCTAACAACAATGTTACTTGGCTTCAACTCTAAACCTTCACAGTCCAACCGGTCTAGAGCTTTCTTGGGTAAAACGTTCAACGAGGATCCAGTATCCACCAATACATGAGCTAGAGTAGTACCCATGCATTCAATGGAGACATGCAGAGCATCATTGTGATTCTTCCCCTTAGCAGTCAAGTCTGCGTCGGAGAAATCCAACCCATTATCTGCTGCCAGACTAGCCACACAATCTTTAAACTGATCAGCTGATGTCTCCTGCGGCACGTGCGTAGTTTTCAGGAAAGCAATCAGATCCTTGGCATGGGCTTCTGAGCATAGCAACAGAGACAACATAGAGATTTTGGACGGGGTTTACCCCAGATGTTCGACTACATTGTAGTCGCTTTTTTTTATGATCTTCAAAATTTCTTCCATCTCTTGTCTAGAGGCTTCAACAATAATCCTCTTCGGTGCCTCCGTCCAGGAAGGCACATCAGTGGTCCCTTTGCCCCGAGTATCAGATGACTCAGCAATAGGGGTAAGGATTGGAACTTGGACAGGGACAGTAACAGGTGTACTGGCAGATATAATAACAACAGGCTTCTGAACAGTTGGTGGAGAGATCTCGGGGGAGAAAAGTCTTCCGCTACGGGTGACTTTGGTAGGTCCAACAATATTGTTGACGTCAGTATCAGCCTCTTCAGCACTCAAGTCTTGCTTAACTCCGTGATAATATACGTCAGCCCCATAGTGCCATGGGACAGCTTTATCTGATGTATAAGGGATATGCCCAGTAACAGTGATGATCAAGGGAGCGATTCTCAGAACAGATGTAATCATAACAGGCTTTCTCGAGGAAGCCTTGTAAGAATTGTCGAAAATGGTGATTATAGCAACTTCTTCAGTAGGAACCAAAGGAACAAAAGTCTTCTCAAATAGAATTTCTTTATTATCCATCAAGCGTTGGACACCTGACTTCAAAAGATGCCAACCGGTAGGTAGGACGGCACACCGATGGCAACCTTCGCTATAGCCCTGAAATAAACTTGCTAACAGAAGGTTCTTCTTCACAGTCGTCAATGGAGTAACAATGTCTTTCACAGAAACCACAAACGAGTCTTCCTCTACAGCATTCACTTCATGCTTGGGCATAGGAGCAGTCACAACATTAGGCCTTTCTAAAGCTTCAAACTCAATCTCTTTAGCATCAATTAAATCCTGTACCTTATTCTTCAGGACCCAGAAATCATTCGTATCGTGCCCCGGGCTATCATAATAAAAAGCGCAACGGGCTTTCGGATTGTACATGGGTGATGTTGTATTAGGATTCTTCGGGGCCTCCTTCGGAATCACCAAGTTGGTCTTCAATAATTGTGGCAGAATCTGAGACAAAGTCACGTTGAGCTGAGTGAACTGTCTCCGCGGCCTCTCGGCCTTTGGCTGATTGTTGCGTTGTATGGCAATAGTTGATCTTGATATAACAACCGCATTACACTATGCCAAACAAGGGATTAGACAACGCTTTTTTAGGCCTTTAACAGCGCTGTAAAAACCTCCGCTGCTAAAGGTATAGACAGCGCTTATGTAATTTCAAAAGCGCTGCTATAGGTACCCCCTTTAGCAGCCCCTTTAGCAGCGCTTACACTTTAGACAGCGCTTGGTAAAAGCGCTGTCTATTCCCCCCCTTTAGCAGCGCTTTTCCTTATTATTTTTTAATTTTTTTTTTCAATCACTTTAGACAGCGCTTTCATTAAAAGCGCTGTTTATTCCCCCCCCCCCCCCCCCCCTTTAGCAGCGCTTTTCCTTATTATTTTTTTTATAATTTTTTTTCTAACACTTTAGACAGCGCTTCTCATTAAAAGCGCTGTCTATTCCCCCCCTTTAGCAGCGCTTTTCCTTATTATTTTTTTAAATATAATTTTTTTTTTCATTTAAAATAAAACGCTGCCTATCAAATTTAATCTCACCATTTTTGCACCAGAATTTATAGCTTCATTATAACATTTTAAACAACAACAACATCAATATACCACAATGAAACAATATTATAACAACATCAATATTCATCTCTTTCAATTGTAAACATTATAAAATCACACTTGATGGGATACCAAACAACCTGGACCGTACAGAGAAGTGAAATACAGTGCAACAAAATACTGTATGCATCATGGTCTTAAAGGAGGAAAAGAAAAGTCTCACCTATTTTTTCCACAATGTCCTCAGTGTCCCTGATTCCTGCAATATCAAGAAGGGTTATGGGGATGCCGTTGATGTTAATACTTGCTTCAATCACATCTCGAATGGTTCTAGCAATTTCAGTAACTATTGCTCTCTCACTATGCATGCTACAAGAAACCATGCTCAATAAGTTAAGTAATCAAGTTAAATATGCTATGATGATTACTCCTATGGATTCCCTTATATCCAAATACACAAACATCTACTAGTTACAGCCCTAAAATAAATTATGGACTTTAGAAGCCAATTAATCAAATAATAATAGTTAAGTGAATTGTTTCAATCTTCTAACTCCAAATAAAATGAATAAGTAATCAAATTATAGTAGTAAATAAGTAAAGTAAGTAGAACATACTTTGCTCCATGCATTAAGAAGGCTTGACTTGCCGACATTAGGACGGCCAACAATTGCTATCTGCAAGAATTTCATATTAAGATTAGTAGGGAAGTAAAGAATTGACATCATGAAATTCATATAAAACTAGACCAATATAAAATTGCTTAAGTTAAAAGAGCAGCGTTCTATATCTATTACAAGTTACAATCTAAGAGCACTTTATGATAAATAATCAAAAGTTACAAACCCGAAAGGTATCTTCTGTATTATTATACCTGTAATCCAGATTGCAGAAGCTTGTCATAATTTGCCGTTTCCAATGCATTATCAACATCTTGTGACATGTGTTGTATTTTACCCATAATCCCGTTCAAATCTATAGGCGGCATCTCATCTTCAAAATCCAAACGAGCTTCAATCTCAGTGAGCAAGTCAATGCACCGACTCCTCAATGATCTGACAAGCGATGAGAAACCACCCTGTCCAAGAAAATAACATCGACAGAAACGACAGGGACATCAAACACAAACTGATGAATCCAATAAACCAAGTCTCACATGACATCATGATACATTAATTAATAAAAAGAAGAAAACAAAATTCTAGCTGCTCATGCCTGGATTCCTTCCAGCGCAGCATCGGCAGCAGCCACAGACTTGGCCGCAATCAACTTTCCAACATTTTCAGCTTGTGTGAGATCCAAACGACCATTAAGAAATGCACGAAGAGTAAACTCTCCTGAAATACCAATCACCATATGCAATATACTTGATTCTACAATTCTTACATATTCACAATGCAGAATCTATAAATAACAAACAAACCTGGTTAAGCAAGTGTTGCTCCATCTTCCAAACAAGTTCTAAGCACACGACGCAAACAAACTTCACTCCCATGACATTGAAGTTCAACCACATCTTCACGCGTATACGATCTCGGTGCTAGCATCGGCACCGCTAAAACCTAACAACAACAGAAACATAATCATAAACTTCTAAAAATTGCATCACAGAAAACCCAAACACACCTTAATATACTAACCTCGTCAACCACATTTCTGTCTGAATCCATAACAACATCCTATTCAACAACATGGCTAGTAGGCTGCCGTTTGTTTCTTACCGGTCAGAAAACTCGACCGACGATAGACACCGCGTTCGGACCAGAAAGCCGAACGATTCGTACGGCGGCAGGTGGACCGCCTAAAGATGTTACAATGCCTGCAATTGTTGTCGAGCTTACGACATCGGTATTGTTGTTCTCAACTAAGCGTTGATCTTTCTTTGCGACAACCTTGTAACCGTATGAATTAGTTGAGAGAAGACAGTGCCTCCATGTTAAGCGAGGACTGAAAAGTGAACTCGTTGGTTAGGATGGTGGAGTGAAGAAAGAGATGTAGGTGTTGGTGTGTAATATGTGACGAAATACGATGCAGAAACAAGTGATAGCCATGGTCATTCTTCTAGCTGTGTGCTCACTTAGTGCTATCTGTTCCTATCGGAACACCAGAGAGAGTTGCTTCTGCGCGGAGGAAGAACCACCAAAGTACGGTTGGACGGTGAGGAGACGAGTTGGAGAAGAGTTGGAGGAAGAACCACGGTTGGACGGTGAATGGAAGGAGACGAGTTGGAGAAGAAGATGAACAGGAGCGATTTCTGGGTGTGGGGTTTCGTTTGTACGATTTGGGATTTCTGGAAATCTGATAACCAATTTAGGGATTAAGACACTATTTAATTACCTTAGACAACGCTTTCAAGAAGCGCTGCTAAAGGTATTACCTTTAGCAGCACTTTAGGCTTTAGCAGCGCTTTTAGAGTAATGCATTTAGCAGCGCTTCTGGAAAGTGCTGTCTAAGGTATACCCTTTAGCAGCGCTTCTGGAAAGCGTTGTCTAAGGTATACCCTTTAGCAGCGCTTTAGGCTTTAGCAACGCTTCCTAGAATAACACCTTTAGCAGCGCTTTTAGTAAGCGATGTCTAAAGTATAACCTTTAGAAGCGCTTATTCTAATTTTTTAATTTTTTTTTTACTGAAAACCTATAGCAGCGCTTAGGGAAAGAAAGCACTGTCTATGGTAAGGCCTATAGCAGCACTTATAATAAGTGTTGTCTATATTATACCTTTAGCAGCGCTTCTCCTTTAATTTTTAATTATTAATTTTTCTAAAAACCTATAGCAACACTTTAGGAATAAGTGTTGTCTATGTGGTGCTGTCTAAAGTCAATTTTGGCATAGTGTTAACAGCTTGGCGGCGTTCAGGTCTATTATGGCTCTTTGAACTGTAAACTGCACTGGACTCCTTTTTAAAAGGCTTCTTTTCGATACTTGATGAAGTACCCTTCTGTATCTTACCGCTCTTGATACCAGCCTCAATTCTTTCCCCGATCATAATCAGCTCAGTAAACTCGGACGATAAACTTCCAATCAGATGGTTGAAATACGAACCAGACAAGGTCCTCAAAAACATATCTACTAACTCCTTGTCATCCAGCGGGAGTTGTAATCTTCCAGCAAGGTCCCTCCATTTCTGAGCGTAGTCTTTGAAACCTTCGCTCACACCCATAGACATACCCTGAAGTTGGGTACCGTGGGGGCGAGGTCGGCATTGTATTGGTACTGCTTGTAAAAAGCAGCAGCAAGATCTTCCCAATTACGGATACTAGCTCCTTCTAGCTGGTAAAACCATTCAAGTTGAGTCCTTGAGAGACTATCTTGAAAGAAGTGGATCCAGAGGTTCTTATCAGCAGTGTATGGCTGGATCTTTCTAACATACGAGCGGAGGTGCAACTTTGGACAAGAAACCCCGTCGTATTTAGCAAAGATTGGTGCTTTAAACTTGTGGGGGATCACCACCCCAGATGAAAAACCTAGATCACCAAAGTCCAACCCAGGGACCTTCTGAATCTCCATCGCACTTAACCAGTCTTCAAGCTGTTTATACCTATCCTCAGCCAGAGGATACTAGTCTTCGTCAAAGCCAGTCTCGTTGTTAGATACCACAGGGCTAGGAGCCCTCCTTTCTTCTTGGTTTTCTCCCCCTCCAGATGAGTGGGATAAATTGACTTCATCTCGCAAATTGTTTCCGAATCTACAACCCATGTTCAGGAGGACCGTCTTCTTCTTCTTCTTCTTCTTCTTCTTCTTCTTATCCTTCAAGATAAGAGTCTTCAGATCTTGCTGACCCGTAGCCAAATTCATGAACATTTCCTGAAATTGAGCGTTTTGAGCTTGTAGAGCCTTGATAGCTTGATCAATTGATGTTTCAGCAGACATGATGTGCTAAAATAAATAGCGAAGAAGATGAGAAAACCTGTAAGGGTACCTGTGATGAGGTGCATGGAATGAAATGTGTATGATATGATTTCAAAGACGTTGAGAGATTCAAATTCATAAACCAAAATGAAACACACTTTTATTAGATAAATCTGAAACAATGTTTGACAAATGCCCTTAAGGCGTTACAAGAAAGAAAAACTGAAAAGTACATCAAAACTAGAAATAATCAAAAGACATCAGCACTCCCATAGTCGTTTCCCTTTGGTGCTGACATAGTCGTTGAGGACCTTCTCATTCTCCAGTTGTCTTGTAAGCTTTAGAATCTTCTGCTCCTACTCATGATACTTTTCTCTGTAAGTATCCCGCTCTTCTGTTAGCTGCATCCAAGACCTCTTTAATGCCCTAATGTCAGTAGGCATGTACGGGTGGAGGATGGTAGGTGGAACCCCTTCTTCATCAGCAACCTCAATAATTACATGCAAGACAGCTTTGTACGGCATTCCCAGCTTTTGGGCACGGATTTGAATCCATCGGAGATATGGCTCTATCGGAAGAGAGGTCTTCATCCCTAACTCGTGCGAATCAGACCTGTGTACCCTGTCCCAAGCTCGTATGAACCTGCGGCGATGCTCGTCACTATCCCCTTGGAAGTCAAAGACAATGTTCGGCATTAGAAAATCATGAGGTTTGTCTCTCCTAGCTCACCCAAACTTACGTAAGGCCAGACAAGGATTATAGGTGATCCCTCGTCGAACTCCAAGTAGTGGAACATTGGGGTACTCCCCACAGCGATCAATAATAGCTACGTCTTCCATGTCTTTAGTGCTCCAGATAATGTCAGTGTGAGCGAGAGACATAATTCTGTAGGCCCAACCCATGCCTTCCTTGTTCTTCAAAACTGATTTGGGGAGGTGAGAAATAAACCACCTCGCCAGCAATGGTGCACAACACATAAGGGTTCCCCGTTTCTGAGCAGTATGGGCATAAAGAGAGTGCAAAATGTCACCCAAAAGAGTGGGCTTAGGATTACGGGAAATGAAGATCTTCACCGCATTCACGTCAACAAAGGAATATGAGTTAGGAAACAACACCAAACCATATATGAGAAGAGCCAGAATGTATTCAAATGCCTGAAAGTCTAGACTGTCCCAGAACTGATTAGCCCGATCAACTAAGAATTTCCCCAAGAAGCCTTTTGTCCCACTTCGAGTCTCCCAATTAGACATTACCTCAGCCTTTGTCAGATGGAGGGCTGAAGCAGTCTCTTCCGACCTAAGGACTTTCTCCCAACCTGTAAATGGGGTCTGCTCTAAAATGGAGATACCAAGTAGATCAGAGAACTCCTCCAGAGTAGGGACTAACTGATAGTCCGGGAACGTGAAGCAGTGGTATAATGGATCAAAGAACTGGCACAAAACACTCATCATTTGCTCGTCTAATTTGGAAGTGACCAAACCAAGGAGGTGCCCATGTCTTCTGATAAAGGAGTTAGTATCGGGAACCTTTGCAACCAAATCTCTAAGCTGAGTGGGAACCTGGAAAAAGTTGATCCGAATAGTGTTTCTACGCATATGTGCCATGACCTACAAAATAGAACAAAGATGAATCCCCTCTGCCTTTGAAATGGGTTAGTCTGATGCAAGATGCATGCAATGTCATGATGTCATGATAGAAACACACCACAAGTATTCACAGATAGCAAACATGGTAAGGGCAAACAAGTCACATAGATAGCCCTTATATTTCAGGCTGGCAAGGAGTTTAGGTATTACCCTCTTTCAGTTTAGTTGGTTCAAACCTGTCCTAGTAATAGTAACCGAGTTCTAGAGGATCTCAATATTAATGACCACCCTCGATCGATTATAATTCCAGTTTGGCAATCTTTTCTTGCGGCCGGAATCATCGCGAGAGTTTGGTCTCAATGAGTGTAGTATACTGCTACTATTCTATGTCCAAGTTGGTCAATTATAGGTTCTAAGGTCAGTTGGTGCTTAATAACCCCTTAGAAGACCCATATTCTCCTTGTTCCACCACAAGGGATATCGGTATAAACTAAAGTGCCACACCAACGTAGCTACTACTTCAACCGTATTGGTCTACACCGTACAATTCCCTCACAGTTTATTGCTACTTACCTAAAGGGTATCCCTCAGATCCGGGTTAGAATCTATAGTAACTTCGATTCAAACCCACAAAGATAAAGCAATCAAATCAAGCAATTGAAAACATTATGATGAACTATTCCTAAGGTACACCTCACTTTCATTATCCCCAGCAGAGTCGTCAGTTCTGTGATACAGTGAGAAGAACTGACTGTTTTTAGAATGCTGGTTTGCATTTTGCGTTTGTGTTTGCAAAATGTCGCGGTAAGCAAGAGTCGCCACCGACTTTTATTTTATCCAACAAGGAAAGGAAAAAGCACAAAAAAATTCCTTTTTCGAGATTTTCTTGGTACAGGGGGTAGATTATAGAAAGGGAAGGTATTAGCACCTTTTCTATCCGTAGTTATCTATGGGCTCTTAGGTACTTGCTCATCATTTTCAAAATGTTTTATTTGTGCATGTGGGTTTTGAAAAAAAAAGTTTTTGTTTGAAACTTCGATTTAACTCTTGCTTCTATCCTCAAGAGTGTAATGAAGTGCTTTGAAAACTTTGTTCGAAAAGTGTAAGTGTGAAGAGTTTTGTTTTGAAAGAGAAAGTATCTAAGAACCATCTACCTACTCGAAAAAAGGAATCATTCTATGCTAACTTCCTTTGGATAATGCTAGCCCATTATTAGTTAATAAGTAGCATCGTCGTTGGAGTTTGAGGGTCAATTCGAATGAGGGACATATGGTCACTAAAGCAATGTTAGGACACCTTAGCGATAACCCTAATGTCTTAGATCATTTGTTTGAGGCAACAATATCCGAGGCAACCGTTTTGAGGCAACTATGATCTTTTAGACAAGAGGATGACCTCTGAAACGACCTACACTCAATAACTGCGTACGAAGGCAACCAAGTGGGGTGTACCCTAGGAGTGCGCATGTGCGAGTGTGTCGTTTTCAATTATTTTTATCTTTGCACATGTTAAGGGTGATCTAATTTGATTTTAAGATTAAACATTCAGTCTAGTCATGCAAACCCTATTTATCAAACATCTAGCAGTTGTATAGTTTGCGGAATTAAAAGTGCGGAATTTAAATTACAAGGCGTCGGGTATTTACATCGCCAAAAGCAACCCTTTGAAAATAAAATAAAGCGGTCAAATAAATAAATATCCTAATTATCTATTACATACCGGAAGCAGATACATCAATAATTAAATAATAATAAAGCGCGACGCGAAAACTAAATCGGATGCGAATTAGGGTTTTGACCCTTTTTTAAAAGAAAATATTTTTTGGTTGTTTTTATTTAAGAAAGGAAATTAAATCCTAAATTAAAAGCTAAATTAATTAATTAAATAAATTAAATGGAAAAAATAATTAATGACATATTTTTGGGTTTTTTGTTATTTTAAGAAAGAAAATAAAATAATTAAATTAGTAGTTAAAACCTAATTAAGTCTAATTAATTTTATTTATTTACAAAATAAATCAAGGTTTCCTAAAATTAACAACCTAACTAATTAATTAAAATTTATTAAAGAAAAATAAATTTCTTAATTTTAATTGGACCAAAATGACATTTTTGTGGTTTTTAATAAAAAGAAAAAAATTGTTATTGGTTAGAAACTAATTAAATAAAAATAAAGGAATTAAATTAAATAAACAAAAATAAAAAAAGTAAAAGAATTGGGCCTGATTAGGAGGTGTTTGAAGCAACTTGTTGGCCCATTAAGCTGGCCCAAATTGACTTTTCCTGATTCAGTATGCGTGCATTGACCTGACTTATGGTGGACTTCCAACATTGACCACCAGATCTGGCCTTTTGTCCATCTGGCGCTTGGATAGTGAGGGAGTATGATGGATTGCAGATTGGTATGTGTACTGGAATACTTGAAAAATATCAAGAAAATACAATTTGCTGGAGGCAAGGATCGAACCCCTGACCTCCAGCCACTAATGCCTTGAACGCTGAGGTGTCTACCACTGCACCATGTTGCTTTGTTTGTTATAATAATACAAGCATAATAATATATATCAAAACAAAAACAATTGTCAGCAAATAAAAAAATGCGCAATATTTGAATTTCCCAATGGATGGATGCCACGCATCATCCCTGACCTCCCAACCGTGGCTAAAAGAAACACTACCTATACCAACGGACAAAAGTTCGTAGCTATAAGCCTGCTCGTCTCTAGAATATTGCACAGGCCACAAAAACGGACTCTAGGACCATGGTTGGATTCGTGACAAACTCCTGATCACAACCATGTCCTTCATGTGGACCAATTATACCTGAAACAGAAAACCCCAAAAAAATCCAAGAACCCTAACTATGGTGATTCTTGTTACAGATCAGATAAATGAAATTCGTTAATACCAAATGCTTACAAATGTTCTTGTGATCACAAATATGCAATTATTTTGCTCAATGGATGCCAGAATAATATGAATCGAAATCAAGAATGTAGCTATGTTACAAAGGACTTATAGTGCACTAGGGGGTCTGGAAACACCTCGTTTGGATTGGGTTAGCTTGTGTGAATTGCCAGGAATCGATTGGGACACGTCTCAACTCTTGAAAATGCCTCAAACCTTGGTTTCGATCTCAAGCTTTTTTGTGATTTTTGCAAAGTTGGTTCTGCCTCCACACTTGATCTCCAACCCTTATTTTCGTGCCTCTTGCTTGCTTATGTATTGTGCATTGGATTAGGGTCACAGACTTTGTCCAAATCTCTTTCCATTAAGGCTTTGATATTTGATTTGATTTGCCTTTACAAACTTTCCAAATTGGCTTAATTTCAATCTTTTTTGCACATGATTCACTTGATACGAATTTGATGATGGCCAGCTGCATAATGGAACCTGAAATCACCACAAAATCTTTGTTATCAATGCCTTTGGATTTTTATTTGATTTATTTTGATTTAAATCAAATTAATTCAAATAAAATCAAAATAATTAATAAAATGATATGGACATATGGCCAAGGCTGGAACACATGGGCTACAATGCAAACTCAAAACAAGTGAAAAAGAATGGGCCCTTTTGGCAAAATTTGAAGTTTTGGGGATAGTTGACTTTTGGCAATTTTGCAAAAAAGTCCAACTTTAACAATGCATAACTTCTTTAATTTTGAATTTTTGGAGGTGTTCTTGGACTTTTTAGAAAACTCGAGATGTCCTCTAACCAACCCTTTTGGTCTCATCTCATTTTGATATTCCATACTCAAGTTAGGAGCTTTGGCAAAAAAGGTGTTTTTGTTGACTTTCAAAAATGACCTATAATGTCAAAATTCATAACTTCTTGTGAGTGCATTTTTTGATCTTGGGGTATGAATATGGATTGTATTAAATTTAATCCTCTTAAAAATGAGATTTGGATGGGTCATTTCTCATAAAGTATGAGAAAGTTATGCTTGGTCAAAGTTGAGTTGACTTTTCCTACAAAACGCTAATTTAGCAACTTTTGAGTCTTGATGAATTTTGAGAAATCCTTGATGAATCATGATCAACCCTTGATCAAATGATGAAATATCCTTCAAAATGAGAATGTTGACAAAAAATCTTGAAGTTTGACTGTATGTAGGTCACAGTTGACTTTTGCCCTAGCACAGTCGATTTTTGGACCTTTGAGCAATTGACTTAGCAAAATTCCTCTGCAAGGCTTGAAACTTGACATGGATGATCTTGAGAACATATTAGGACATTGGTGAGCACTTGGGGTCACTTGGACTCAAGGATCTTAATGCAACACAAAACCCTAATTTGGGGTAGACTGCCTTAGGAGACAACTTGTCTAGTCAATCTTTGAGCAACCTTGAGCAACTTGGAGATTATTCTTGTAATGTTTTGAGAAATATGGGAGGGAAAATTTTGGGGTAAAACACCTTCCATATCTCTTTATTTGGCCTATTTCTTCCCATGGTGTTAAGCCAAGTATCTGTAGGTACATTAGTTGGAGGCCGAAAAGTTGGTGGCCTCCTTACCTGACTCATGGATCCTTGTTAATGCCCCCTTCTGGGGTCGAATCTGACTTCTTAACCCATTTTTTGTTGGGCATCGGTGCCCTGTTTCGCTTTCACAATTCTCATAGGTTATATGTGTTATGCGGATTTCTTGTCAAAAATAGAGTTGCATCTAGGGCACATCATTACTTCTGATTTCTTCTTCTGGCACCTATGTAGAAAATCTGCCAGATCTTCATTATCCTTTGGAAATGCAATTTTATTTACTTCTTCTTGACTAATGGCTTACTCTGAGGCTTTGGTGCCAGAGACTTCAACCATGTTGACCTGCATGTTGCTTTTGGCAACGAGATTCATTTTCTGCATTTTGGCCTCTAGATTCTCTGTCGAACCTTTTACAGCGGCCAAGTAAGAACCTGTGGTGGTTCTTTTGTTGGAGCTCTCAGTAACTCCTTTGCTTTTGTGTGAGTCTTCAGTAACCCGTTTATTCAGTTTCAAGCCTTCAGCGGCCTTCTTGTTTGACCCTTGGGTAACTTCCTTTTTCAAATCTAGGCCTTCAGTGGCCTTTCTCACCCCTTCAATAGTTTTTCTGGAGATGTTTCCAGTAAAACTTCCAAAGATGGGTTTAGTAATGAAATCTTCAGAAACTTCTACCATGTGAATGCCAACTGGTTCAGCATAATGTGCCTCCATTGCATTGGGTTTGCGTCGATTTTCATTGCTGGCTTATCAGCAAATTTCAGCCTTCCTTCCTTTAGCGCTTGTTGAACAAGATCCCTGAAAAGGAAACATTGTGAGGTTTTATGTCCCAAAAAATTATGGTATTTACAAAAAACTCTTTTTTTTCTCTGTTCTAAAGGAGGCAATTTTGCCCCTGAGGGCACTATCATTTGGCCATCTTTAACTAATAGATCAAATATTTCGTCACATTTGGATATATCAAAACTATAAGTTTTCTTAGGAAATTTGTCGCTGTTTTTCTCAGGCTCTACAGGATTTTTTCCATTTGATGGCAATAGAAATTTACAAGAATATGGTGGTCCTTGTTTTAATTTTGCTAAATCTATTTTGCCTTCTTCGACATCTATAGGATCATTAGATATCTCTGGATCATTATCATCCATTTCGACATAGGCTACCCTTTCTCGTCGATGAGTTTTAGCAGCTTTAGCTTTCTCAGCTTTAAGGCGTTCTACTTGTCGAACTCTATCGGCTAGTTGGACCATATCTCTTAGTTATTGTGTATCTAACTTTTTCCTAATCGAATAATCCAAGCCCCCCGTTGCTATTTCAACCAATTCATGCTCAGGCACTTGGGTAAAGCATCTGGCTTTGAGTAATCGAAACCTATTTAAATATTCATTGATTGGCTCTGTAAACCTTCTCTTCACACTAGCTAATTCTTTTAGACTTATTTTGGTCTGGCCCATGTAGAATTTTTCGTGGAACAATCTTTCCAATTGATTCCAGTTGTGGATCGAATTGGCTGGGAGGGTGGTGAACCAAGTGAAAGCATTCTTTGTTAGGGAACTTGGAAAATATTTGATTATAAGGTTTTCGTTGTTTGCTATTTCCCCGGCCTCTATCAAATATCTAGCCACACGTTCGACAGTGGACTCAGTCGTATCCCCTGAAAATTTAGTAAACTTTGGAACCTTTCCCCTAGGTGGTAAGTCTGTTTGCAGAATATATTCTGACAATGGGGATGTGAAGTTTGGTCTGTGAAAACCAACGTTCATCCTGTTTTGAATCATAATCCTTTCGATCATGGCAGTTAGATTATTGTCTGTCCCATAGTTTTGGTGTCGAACTTGCTGTATCAATTCGTCAGCGTTTTGGTTTCTATTAGCCATAATAACTCCTTGATCGATTTCTCTAGGGTTTCGTGGTATTTCAACCCTTGTTTGTTCTATTTCTGCTCTAGGAATCTAGGGGTTTGGATTAACGGTCAAATCCTCTTCCATGATTACCCCTTGATTTGCTCTTATTGGTATCCTCTGGGGTTGTCGAACAGTTTGGGGTACCCCAAAGAATTCAGCCATGTGCGTCATTTGCACTGTCATCTGTTGATTCGACTGCGTAGCAGTTTGAATGAGGGGGTTTAGCACTGTACTTAGAGTTTGTGCTAACATTTGTACCATATCATGATTACTTTCGTCCATTTGTTGCCTCAAAATTGCTGTCGAAACATTTGTGAGGCTTGGTATTGTATGAGATGGTCCTCCCAAGAATTGGTTTCTACTGGCTCCAGACCCCTGTAATGGCGATGATGCATTCACCAAAGGTTCTGAAAAATTGGAAGCAGCGTTCATAAGGCTAGCCATTTCAGTAGTTGGCATGCCATATGGCTGCTCTCGACCCATCCAGGTTGTCAAAAATTCTGGGGGCGCAAATGGTCGAGATCCTAGATTTACCCTTGGTGGAGGCATTCCTAATGGACCTCTTGGACCTACATACGAAAGTACGGGTCCAGTTTGATTTGTGGTTAGTGTCGGTATTGATCCAACGGAAGTTGGGATATTCCCTTCGACAACGGTAGTAACCACTGTTCCAGTAATTGGTGGAGGTATTTCTCCATGATTTGGCTCGTTAGCCATACTACTCTTGCTATTTTTCTTCCTGACAGTATACTCATTGGTTACTCTACCACTTCTCAATAACATGCAACGTTATAACTGTACAGAAGATACGCAATAACATAAACAATAAAAATTAGCAACGTCCCACCAGGTGTGCCAATTTTTTTACTGTGGTTTTTGGTAAACAATCGCTGATCCTCCAAAAAGGAAAGTTTTTTTTTGGTTACTTACGGGATCGATCAGATTAATCCCAGAACATATGCTAATTTTTTATGTAAGACAAGCAATCAGGAAGAACGCACGTTCGACCAGAGAAAAAATACTTGAGATTTTGGAAAAGTAGACAGAAATGTAGAAATGCAGGTAAAGATGCAAGAAAGATAACTTTGCAAGATAAGATTAAAGCAATGTAAAAGACTTTCATTAATAAAAAGAGGTGTTTACAACGTACATTTCTCAGTTTTATCCTTTCTCACACAGCGGTTACTTGGACAATATTTAAGTGACTAGTACAATAGGTTGAACACACTTAAAAACTACACAGGTTTCCTAATTTATACTAAAAACTAAGTAACTGTCGAGGAACGACTCTGCGCCAAGATGAAGACAAGTGTCTTCTGCATGTCCCTCGACCTATGGCTTTCAGCCACGTTGCTTCTTCTTGGCCGCTAACGAAACTGTCTTTCCCTCCAATAATTCAAATTCAAATGTCCCTCGTATCATGTATCAAAGCGAGGGTATTTTCTCTTAGTCGAAGGTCATAAGTCCTCTTCAGTCGAAAACCCTGAAAGTGAGCCTTGGTCGAAGGCTCAAATACAACTTAGATCTTTTTCCTAAGTTATTTCATACGTCGAAACATTCTTGGCTTGGTTTATTCCAGTTTTTTGGTCCAAAAGACCAAAATATAGTAAGTGTCAAATTTGAGAGCCAACACCCGCAGTGTCAGATAATACTCAAAGCAACGGATAAAACGCGTCAGGTGAAAATAAATCACAAGTCAGGAAAATGCGTCAGATAAGTCCAAGGTGTCTAATAAAGCATTGGATGGTCATCGAGATATCATATAAGATTTCATGCATCAGATAAAACACACATACAGAAACCACAATACAGAGAAGTTACCCAAAGTCTCAAATAAGACCAAAGAATAAACTACGGGGACCAAAATGCATTGAATTGAAAGCCATAAAATAAATCGGTTAAAACTATATGCGTCCATACGTATTCGAAAGCTAATACTAAAATTAACTCTGTAATCAGAATACAATGATACAAAACAAACCATACTACTTGAATATATTCACAAAATTGAAAGAAAAAAAGTACAAAATATAATCAATCCATAAAGTGACACATGTTGATTACAAGAAACAACATAGAAATCAAGTACTAATAAACTATTAAGAATAAAATAATGAAAAAAAATAAAGTGAAGAAAAACCAAACAGTGCCGAAACAAGAGTTCTTCTTTTTCAAATTTCATGCACATAAACTCTCATTCTCTTTATCATATTTTTAATTTAAAAAGAAAAAAAAAACAATTAGACAGATTAAAAAAATACATGTAAAACAAAAGATTCCAAAACAATCTATATTTACATTTTAAACAAATAATAAAAACTCAAAATGGAAATAAGTAAAATAAATGAGAAGATGGTCACGTAGAAATATCACAATTTATTCTTCATTTTGAAAAGAAAAAAAAAACCATGACCATATATTTATTTCTCTTAAACACATTCTATCATTCATGTTTTTTCAGATCTTTCTCTTTTCAAATCCAACCAAATAAATCAAACTAACTTGGAAGAAGGCTACCAACCGGCAACGGAAAAGTAAGCGGATGATGGTGGGACAAAGTTGAAACTAGTGAATCAAGGTGGTTATTATGGTGGCTCTATGATGTTGAGATGGGTGGAGTTTCGGTTGGATTTACCGAAATTGAATAAGGAGTATAAACAATGGATAGTAGTTGAGAGTTGTGTGTAGTAAAAAGTTGCGGAAATTGAAGGGAGTATGGTGTTATTCGTGATAAAAGTGGAAGGTCGTTGTTGGATTATCAATCAACTGAAGTATGAAGGTGAAATTGGAGAATTATTACAGAGGATATTTGTAGCGAATTTACAGAGGGAGATATCTGGGTATTTTTGTGGTTTCCGTTGTAATGGTTTTCGTTGTAATGGATCCCCAATCAATATTATTCTCTTATCTATTTATAACAAAAATTAAATTAGGTTTTCTCAATTTTTTTTAAATGGCCAAAATGTCCTTATTGATAAAAATCTGAAAATATAAAAATTAATGTAATTTAATTTTTTTATTTAATTTTTTTGAATAAAAAATAAATATTCAAAATGACTAAAAACGATAAAAAATAGACATTCAATTATCTGAAAAATGAAATGAATACATTAAAATAAATTATAGATCACAAAGATTAATAAAAAATTGTTCAAATGGATAAAATCGAAATAAAATAAGACTAAAAATATCAGGTTGAACAAACGTTTACGATTAAGAACGAGACTTCAAACTGTGCCAAAAAAATAAAGTGTGCATACCGACATGATCTACGCAAAACACAGATTCATAAAACAGTTAGTTAAAGGTGAAAGCTTGAAATATTTTCTCGTTAATTTTCTGTACAGTGTCGAATCGCTTTTAACGGTATGTCCATAAAACCAAAATATCAATTTTATAGACATATAAACAACTTGGAGAAATGTGAGAAATGAGTAAAGAGATAAAAATGCATGAAGTGAAATAATATATATATATTTTCAACTATAAAATGATGCAAACGTCGATTTAAACTGATTTTTTGTCAACTTAAATACGACTAAAAGATGCAAATGTGATGAATGAAGATTTTTATTGATGATTGTGACCAAATAACAAAATATGATATAATAATGCGACTAAAAATTTATGTGTGAAATTTAGGGTGCAACAACAATAATTAGGATTAAGTCTCCCTTTAGACTTTACTTTCCTTTTGCATTGCATCTTCTTAAAACAAAAATCTCTTTCTTGATCAAATCTCATTTCTTAATCAAACTTCAAAAACACCTTAAAAAAATTCAAATAATTTTCAAAACTAAAGGTGTGAAAGTAGCTTAGTACCTCCAGAGGGGGGACAACTTACTATTATCCCCTAACAAAATACTCCAACAAATTCAAACATTTTTGCCCCTTGGCTTTCTCTTTAAAACCTTTTCAAAAAGTACACGGTAATTCTATTATACGCAATACAACAATGTGTGAGTCTCCAAAGGTCGAACGACAAACGTTGACTGCTAGAATGAGAACTTAACATCGTCCATAAAAATTACATAACAAATAAACATTTTTGAGAAAAACTATAGAGTTTTGATTCCCTTTGGGATATGTAGGCACTGAGTTACAAAACTCAGACGAACTCAATAATAAAAACCTTTTATTTTCCATCAATCAATTCACGCATGCATTCTTTTTATCAAGTAGTCTTTAGATATACACACCCTTTGATTAGAACAACAATAGTTGATTCTGTTGAGTACAACAGACGTGAGGGGTGTTAATACATTCCCCTTACATAATAGACTCTTTTACTCATATATTGATTGTGAGACCATGTTCTTCCTTTCTTTGAGGTTTTCTTCATATTTTCCTTTTCCTCTTTGGATAAATAAAATTTAGTGGAGACTTTTTTGTTTTCAGTTTTATCGCGATAGCGACACCGGTCAAACTCAAAATTCACGAGCCGCCCAAACCAGACATTCTTGCTTCTTTTCGCATTCCTGGTTTTTGGCAATCTCGAAACATATTTTCTTTCTCTTTATCAACAAAGGTTTTAAGGCATACTTCAACAGTCTCCACCTTGACTTTAAACCGTGTTGATGTCAATTTAACCATCAACAACCTTGCTGCTCTTTACCATGTTAAAATTCTAATCAATAACCTTGATCAAATTCAAGCAACCTTTTTAAGTCTAATCAAACCAATACTATGAACCTTGCGAACCTTATTATAACCAAGGTGAACTACTCCATCTTGCACCATCTTCAAATTTCAAAGTATTATATTCTTGGGCACATGTGATAATAGAAACATGAGTCAATGACCCAACTATCTCCAGTTTATAAACTCGACACTACTAGTGCACTGACATCCTCAGAACCTTCCTCATCCAAGGTGTGATCGGTGGATCTGGAACTGACTGTTTTAAAGCTGGTTCGCGAAATGTCGCGGAAGCAAGAGTCGCCACCGTCTTTTATTTTCTCCAAATGGAAAGGACAAAAGCACAGAAAAATTCCTTAAAGAGATTGTTCTCGGTTCGGGAGGTAGGTTATAGAAAGGGAAGGTGTTAGCACCCTTTCTATCCATGGTTATCCATGGGCTCTTAGATACTTGCTCACTTGTGTTTTCAAAATTGTTTGTTTGCTTTTCAATGTGGGTTTAAAAAAAGTTTCTTTGAAAAATTTCAGATCGACTCATACGTCAGAGTGTTTGAAAAATTTGCTTTGAAAGCTTTTGAAAATGTGTGGTGTGAAAAGAGTCTTTTTGTTTGTTTTGAGATTAGAGCAAGTATCCTTGTGAACCTACCTACCCTAAGGAATTCGTCTGTGTAAATGTCCTTAAAAGTAGTGCCATCCCACCATTGAGAGGTAGGTAGCACCACCGTTGGAGGTGTTCGGGTCAATTCGAGTTTTAGGGACGTGGTGATCACCAGAGCAATGGGAAGATACCTTAGAAGCTACCCTCATGCCAGGTTCCCGGATCATGAGGACTTACTAAGACGTCCTCTACTCGACGATCACCTTTCGAAAGGCAACAGTGAGGCGTACCCTAGGGGTGGTGTGTGCGAATTGTGTGTCATGTTTCAGTTATTTGTCTTGTCATGTTTGTCGTGTTCTACGCTTGATTTTAATTTGTCCATTCATTCTTGCATGCATATTTAACAGTTATAAAGTTTGCGAAAAATAAATCTAAGGCTATTACAAAGGCGCGGGTCCACATCGCCAAAATTAAACCGGACCCGATTTAGCGGAAAATAAAATAATGCGAAGTAAATAAAAGTGCGAAAAGTAAAGTTACAAGGCTTTGGGACATGTACATAATTACAATAAACGACGTAAAATAAATGCGCAAAATAAAATAATTAAAAACAATGGGCGTTGGACCCTTTTGCAAAAATAATTAAATTATTGAATTAAAATAAAAAATTAAAAATTAAATGTTTTGGTATTTTTGTGTTTTTTAAGATTTAATGAGAAAAAGGAGTTAATTGAAATTAAATTAAACGGCAAACCCTAATTCTACTATTTTTATTTATTATGAAAGAATTAAAATATAATCTACATTAAACCCTAATTTATTTATGTACAATTTTTAATCATAAAAATAAAATAATAAATAATTATTACTGTGGGAAAAAAAAAAAGAAGAAAAAGTGTTTATTAACCTAATTCTATATTTTTTACATTTTTTGTTAAAAAGGAATTAAACTTATAACCTAATTTACTAAATTATTTACATGTTTATTTGAAAATAATCATAATAAAATAAATATTATATTTTTTATATTTTCTGATTTTTTGTGTGTTTTTGTATTTTGTTAAAAATAATTAATTAAATAAACATACTTAAATAAAAGTAATTATTAAAACAAGAATAAAAATAAATAAAAAGATTAGGGAATGCAAACCAGGGTGGGGTGTAGTCCCCAATTCAGGAGGTATAGGCCCTAGAACATTGGCCCAATAAGCTGGAAATTGGTTGACTTTTTTGGATCATGTGCCAACGCGTTGACCTGGTGTATACTGCGCCTTGAATATTGGCCATTGATCTGATGCCCTTTGGACGCGTGGAGGTTGGATGAGGATGGAACATGGTAATCCTGGACGTTAACAAAGCATAGGATCTCATATTGAAAAATAGTATTGAAATTTGCCAGACCTGGGACTTGAACCCAGGTCTTTGAGGTTATATGCACAACGTGTTACCACTGAGCCAAGCGCTTGTCATTTAATATATAATAACGCGTAAACATAATAAATAAAACATAGTGTTAGTGGATGGAAAACGCGCGAAATTCGAATGGACCTATCACCAATTGACACGATGCCTTCGTCTTCCTCACCCTGTAAAACAAAACACTATGGGAACGGTTTTCGTAGCGTTGCAAAAAGGTGTCTATTGAAAAATAGCGATTAGAACCATAGGCTTCATAAATTGTTCGCGAGTATATTTTCTTCTTCGTCTCTAAGCGCTGAGTTCAACCATGGTATTCATGAACCCTGATTTTTCCTCTACGCAAAAGCCCTATTTCAAGAAACCTGTAACCCTAAATTTTAGCAATGGCAAAATCGCGTATGGTCAACAAAAATGCAATCAAACACCATGGTTAGCTTAGAAACATCATTGTGATCATGAATACATAAATAAAAATGAAAAACAATGTTTGAATTATGCTATGCGATTTCAAGAACTTTGAGGTACGGTTTGACTTAGGGGTACCAATTCAGGGTGTTTTTGTTGATGTTAATGATTGAGAAACGTTCAAGGATGTCTCAGGATGCTAATGGAATGAAAGTTGAAGCTTGAATCGACCTTAAAGCTAGTTTTCAGTGTTTGAGTTTTTAGGAGAATTTTCAATATTGTAATGGTTTCTTATGCGCAGCTTGCAGTCTCTAGGCATTAGGTTTCTGATCTTGAATATGTATAGAGCATGCTAGGTCAAAAATATTGCACAAAATCCTTTGAATTCATTGTTTCCAATATTTGATTTCATGAAATCTTTTCCAAATCTTCTCCATGTGCATTTTGTGTTCAATCAGCTCAAATCATACCAAAACTTGCCTATTTAAGATATGCACGAAATATTAAGAATAAACATGCATGAAAAGATTTTTTTAGGTTAAGTTTGATATTTTTCATGTATTTAATTAATTTAAATGAATTAATATTGATATAAATTCAAATAAATAATTAAAAAATGAGAAGATATTTCCCTTTGGGCCTAATGGTCGTGCATAGGCTTGGCATGAAGAAACTTGGAAGAAAAATGGGCCCAATAGCAAATTTAGGCCTTTTGCATCAATGTTGACTTTTCAAAATTCCCAAAAATTTCCCAACTTCCACAAGGCATAACTTGGTCAATTTTTAAGCTTTTCACATGTTCTTGGACATTTTGGAAAGGTCTTTGAGTCCTTTAACCAATGTCTTTGGTCCCATGTCATTTTGATTTACCAATCTCAAGTTATGGCCTTTGACCTAAAGTCCCTTTTTGTTGACTTTTGAAAATGACCTATAATGTTGAAATTGATAACTTTTTGTGAGAGCATTTCTTGGACTTGGAATATGAAGATGAATTGTAGGAAATGTCTTTCTCTTCAAAATGAGCTTTGGATGGAATTTTTCTGATAATCCATGTGAAAGTTATGCCCTGGTCAATTTCAGTTGACTTTTTCAGCTGTCCAAATATAGTAACTTTTGCATCTTTGATGATTTCTGAGCCAAACTTTGAGAATCATGATCAAGCATTGATCAAATGATGTTTGTGGCTTCAAAATGATATGTTGACCAAAAATTTGAACTTTTGACTGTCAAATGACCATTTTGCCCCTACAGTTGACTGTAGTGCAATCTAGGGTTTTGACTGTGCAATTTTGAGCTGAATGCCTTGAAACTTGACATGAGGATGCTTGACCACATTTGCAGGCATATGAGACTTGATTGGGCCTTTGGAAAGTTCATTTGCTTGACCAGAACTCAAACCCTAGTTTTGACTGTATAGGAGACAGTTGAGCTGCACAACCCTTGGGGAATTTTATGACCTTGACTTGACAAATCTTGGAGAATATGGGAGGGCAAATTTTGGGGTGCAACAGTTGCCCCTGTTCAATCTTCTTAGACCTGAGGATGCAGATTGGCTGACGTGCCTTTCGTAATCCGAGGGTAGAAGATGATTGAACACTAAAGTGCCCAGAAATTTGCGCTCACAATGTAGCAGTGATGGGGGAATGGGCTTATAGATGCCATTTGGAGATTTGCTGGATAGGATGATGGGCTTATAGATGCCATATGGATGTTGATTGCGTAAGAGATTCCTTCGCTAGAACCTGTATACCTGCAAAAGAACAAATGAGTACCTGACACGTTGCAGGAGTTGATTTTAGATGCTTGGTATAGATATGTCCTGACTGGTTACAGAAGCTGAATCTGGAGCTTCAAACGCTGATGAATGAACCAGGGATGGTTACTACCTTAGCATGAATGGTAAGAGAACCTTGGGCGACTTTAACTTCAACAACGCTCGCTGAGAAAAATCTTGGGTGTCTTCTACTGGGATAAGAATCAGGGAGATCTTAGGGTCGATCTGACTGAACCAGAGAGGCCTTTGACTGGGTAAGAATCAGGAAAATCTTAGGGTCGATTTAACTGAACCGGACAAGGTCTTGGAATATCTTCAACTGGATAAGCATCAGGGAGATCTTAGGGTCGATCTGACTGAACCAGAGAAGGCCTTGGACTGGGTAAGAATCAGGAAAATCTTAGGGTCGATTTAACTGAACCGGACAAGGTCTTGAAATATCTTCAACTGGATAAGCATCAGGGAGATCTTAGGGTCGATCTGACTGAACCAGAGAAGGCCTTGGACTGGGTAAGAATCAGGAAAATCTTAGGGTCGATTTAACTGAACCTGTCTAGGTCTTGAAATATCTTCAACTGGATAAGCATCAGGGAGATCTTAGGGTCGATCTGACTGAACCAGAGAAGGCCTTGGACTGGGTAAGAATCAGGAAAATCTTAGGGTCGATTTAACTGAACCTGTCTAGGTCTTGAAATATCTTCAACTGGATAAGCATCAGGGAGATCTTAGGGTCGATCTGACTGAACCAGAGAAGGCCTTTGACTGGATAAGCATCAGGAAAATCTTATGGTCGATTTAACTGAACCGGACAAAGTCTTGAAATGTGGTTGAGAATTTAAACTGCATCTTTCCTGAAAGGTAAAAGTCAGTCATATGCAATGCATGATATGGGTCAAGCAATGATGTTCTCGATATAAATGAGACTTGTATGATGCAATACGTTATGTATGCTATAATGATGTATGTGATGTTTTATGTATGTTATCGTCTAGGAAAATGAATCCTTGACGGGTGCCGGGAAGTTGTATCCTGGGCTGATGTTGAAGAATAAATTTTGCTTCCGCTGGGGATGATAACTGCAAGAATACCGGTGGGAGAAGATGACTCCGTTGCGGAATAAACTTGGCAAATGGAAGATTCTGCAGGGAGAAAAGATACTCTGATGACCATGCTGGGAGGCAATACTCTGTGGGGATAGAGATGTCTTGCTGAATGTTGATAGTAATTTACTGAGGATACCCTTTTTGTATGAAATGTTAATGGACTTCGCTGGGGATAGGAAAGAACTACGTTGACGACGACCTTTCCGTGGCTTTTGGCTGAGGATAACCCAGTTATATCCTGTTAAGGAAATAACTTTTTAAGTCAAGCCGGACGACGCGTTCGTGCTCTGCGAGGGGATAAGCTTCCAGAATCTACTGGGGATAAACTTACTGCTTGGGGAAGATGGATTCCAATTTTCTTGGGGAAAGCTGGGTTGGACTTTCTGGGGAAGTTTTGAATTGTAATGCTGTAGGTTGAAAGAGGGAACCTATGTAGGGTTTCCTGCTGATGATCTTGTGTAAAACCGCATCTGAAATGGAGAAGGAACCTGGGTAGGGTTATTTTGATGATGAGTTCGTGTAAAACTGCATTTTTGGAAAGGGAGAACCTGTGTAGGGTTTCTGGGTGACGAGTCCATGTAAAACTGCATCTGGCAGAGAGAGAACCGGTGTAGGGTTGCTTGGTGAGGTAAGTTCATGTAAAACTTCTTGATGAACCGGGGTGAGGTTATCTTGAACTAAATCCATGTAAGACTTCTGGAGGAACCGGGGTTAGGTTACCTTGGGGTAAATCCATGTGAGATTTCTTGACGAACCAGGGTAAGGTTACTGGAGACGAGTCCATGTGAGACTTCTGGGGGAACCGGGGTTAGGTTACCTTGAGATAGATCCGTGTGAGATTTATGGACGAACCGGGGTAAGGTTGCTTGAGATAAACCCATGTAAGATTTCTAGAGGAACCGGGGTAAGGTTACTTGACGAGTTTGTGTAAAACTTTTTGATGAACCGGGGTTAGGTCATCTTGAGCTAAATCCATGTAAGACTTCTGGAGGAACCGGGGTTAGGTTACCTGGATAAGTTTGTGTAAAAACTTTTTGATGAACCGGGGTTAGGTCATCTTGAGCTAAATCCATGTAAGACTTCTGGAGGAACCGGGGTTAGGTTACCTGGATAAGTTTGTGTAAAAACTTTTTGATGAACCGGGGTTAGGTCATCTTGAGATAGGTCCATGTGAGACTTCTGGAGGAACCGGGGTTAGGTTACCTAGATAAGTTTGTGTAAAAACTTTTTGATGAACCGGGGTTAGGTCATCTTGTGGAGGAGGAGTCTGTGTATGACTTTGTCTGAAGGTTGAGAAGAAACCGGTGTTGGGTTGCATGATTTTGATTAGGTGGATGATTGTCCTGTTTGGTCTCGGACGCTAGTCCACGATCTGGGATTTGTGAAGGTAGATGGTAATCATTCTTATGTTGGTCTGTCCTTTGTACTTTGGTTGACAGAGCAATTGGATCGCCTGGATAACTCATTATTGCCCCTGCTTCGGATATGAGGGAAGAGGATACCTATGTGGGTGATTGACAAATCTTCGGGTAGGCAAGTGGCGAGATACCGGAACATAGTCGTACGCTTTGATCCCTAACTTTTGCCTGGACTGCCCTTTCAGGTTTTCAGTCCACCGGGATACCCATTTTTGCCCAAGCCGCCTTTTCAGGTTTTCGACTTGCCGGGTGTACAGATTTTTTCATTTCATCCCTTCATTTTGCCCGAACCCTTTCGGTTCGCCGGGAAGCCCTAATTTTTGCCTAGGTATGTCAACCTAGCGGGTCTTTGATTATGTGTAGTATTTTTCGACTATGTCCATGCTCTCAGAACGTAGGGAGTTGCCCCTGTTGGAAGTATTTTGTCATGCCCCAGATAATGGGCAATGCTCCTACTGTGCCCCTTGATTGGGGGTTATTCTGTTTACAAGGTGTTCATCGTGCGAATTTCCCTGCTGTTCAAACAAATAGTCACATGCAAACAAGGTTATTTTAAGAATGCAAAAGTCTATATCTGTCTTGAATTTTGAAAATGCATTTTTTTTTGTAATACTGCGCGATGTCAACTCAAGATTTTACAGCAAACCTTCAGGAGTCAGGATACCTTCGTAACAGTATGCTTTCGAACTAACCCATGCTTCAGCTAGGACTTTTAAGGGTTATATCGTGGCCTGGTTCACGGTTTAAGGAACAAAGGATAAAGGCTCAAATTATTTGTACCCCCCGCTCTTCGTGATGTTCTTCAAACCTACACTCAGTTGATCATACGTTAGACCTTGTTCGAGTCTTTGCTTTGATTTTCCGGTGATGGTTCAAACATTGATGATTTGTTCTAACTAGGCAGTCATTTTTTGGTTGAGGGTTTGTGAGACCTCTTTCTTGATTTTTGTTATCCCTTTCTTTTTTGCCTGAACTGTTTCCTTTTTGGAATTACAGTCAGCGGGATACCCCAGTTTCATAAGTCCCTTTTATAGGTTTTGACTTTTTGGGCTTTTCGTTTATGATTTTTTTTTTTGATAATGACTGTGTTGTACCCCAAAATTTGCCCTCCCATATTTCTCAAAATATTCCAAGAAAAATTCACAAGTCCAACCCGGCGCGTCATATTCAGGTATTCTTTCGCCAAGATATCTCTGATAACATATTCTCAAATTCAGGTTCGGCTCAAGAGATAATTCTTTAAAGAAGGTATCCGAATGTGTGAGTTTTCTTGAAGAAATATAGTGAAAAAGTGTGCTGAAAGTGCAGTTTTTACGCGCTAAAAAATTCATAACTTAAAGATCGTGACTCGTTTTGAACCCGTTCCGGTGGCCAAAATTCCGTCTTGACATTATCTACGTTTTCATCTCTCACGGCTGGAAGCCAATTTCGATCAGAAGGTCTTCAAAAATGTGGATTTATCAAGTATTTTCGTGCAGAAAATTTGTGACAGAAGTTTATTTGCGTCATGTTCAAAAAATCATAACTTGGTCGATTTTCATCGTATCGAGCTGGTTCTGGCGCCAAAATTTCACAAATTGAGTTGGCTACATTTTCACAGAAGGTATTGAGTTCAAACGGTATTCAAAAGGCCTTCGTTTTTTGCTCAGAGTGCGTGACACGCTGAAAATCCTGAATGCTGAATATTATTTCATCTGGGCCGAAACTTCGAAAATTCATAACTCGGTCAATTTTTATCGGATTGGACTCGTATTTTTACACAAGGTCACTGACTCGTAGATCTACAACTTTGCTTCAAAAGTCGAGACCGGATTATGCACCGATCAATACCAGTTTTTTATTGAAGAACGTGTCAGAGTCGACACTGGAGCCCAAAATAAGTTTGTCTGAGCTGAAACTTCAAAAATTCATAACTAATTCACCGTTTATCCGATTGAGTCGATTTTCGGACAGGAGTTAGTTCTCGATGTCAGCTACATTTTGTTTTCACACTTCAACTTCAAAAACTGCACTTAAGTCCCTGCGATTTAGCCTGGAAAGTGACGAATTCAAGTGCATATTGGAGGCCCAATTGCACATTCAAAGCCCATTTTCTTTACCCTAATTTCCATTATATAATCACCTTCATTCACACAAACCAAAAAAAAAGAAAAAAGAAAAAAAGGGGGAAGAAAAAAAGAGAGAAAAAACCTTGCCACAACACTGTTGGAATATCAAACTCTTTCAAGAACCCTAAAACCTTGAAATCCTTATTACAAACCAACACCTCACTACTTCTTCAGTAAGGGTAAGGCTGGCTTGATCTCCATGATCCAAAGGGCATAAAAGCATTCATGTCACTACTTTTCCAGTAAGGGTAAGGTTGATTTGATCTCCATGATCAAAAGAGTATAATCATTCATACATGCCATATTGTGCCTAAACATTAATATGTTGGTTTTATTTGAATTTTTATGATTTTATTTAATGTGTTCATGAGGTTCAACACTGCAGATTTAGACAGGATTCCATGCAGGTTCATTAAGGAACGTTGAGGCCAAATGGCCAAAAGGCCAGAAGCCAAATGGCCAAAACAGAATATTTTACACATGACACCAATACATGGCGAGGCAGACATTAAGCCAGAGATTAAGGGAACGTTGAAGCCAGAACACAAAAGCCAAAAGCCAAAGGCCAATTGGCCAAAAAAGAACAACTTATGCATGATGAGGCCAGAACACAAATGGCCAAACCACTCCAATTCACCTCCAAAAAGGGGACAGAAACCCCCCAAGGTATTGTATTTTCTTTCTTTTCCTTATTTTATTTATTTCAATTATTTCTTTTTTAATTAATTCCTTTAATTTAACTTATTTTCATAAAATATAAAAAAATAATAAAAAAACAGAAAAGTCATAAAAATCAAAATATATTTATTTAATTAATATCTTTTGTAAATAAATTTCACTAATTATTAAATATTATTTTTGTAATTAAATTACCATGTAAATAATTAGATTAATCTTAGGTTTAATTTTAATATGTTTTCTTAATAAATAAAAAAAAAAAAAAACAACTAGAAATAGGATTAGATTTCATTTAATTCTCTCATAAAAAACCATAAATACAAAAATCTCAAAATAATTTCTTTTTTCATTCTTATTTCATTAATTTAATTATCATAATTTAATTTCCTTAAAAAGGGTCCAACGCCCTCGCTTGCGATTTTTTATTCAATTCGTGCATCTTATTTTATTTCTTGTAAATATTAATGTAATTCTCCCAAAGCCTTGTAAACTCGGACATTTTATTTCTCGCACTTTATTTATTTTTCTGTCAAATCGGGTCCTGGATTTTAATTTGGCGATGTGGACCCGCGCCTTTGTAATAGTTTAGAACTTTTAATTTCCGCAACTTTTTAACTGTTAACAAATGCATGCAAGAATGAATGACAAAAATAAAAACAAACGCATAGATCACTTTGACATGAACAAGATAAAAATAAATGAATCTGACACACAAATCACACACCACCCCTAGGGTACGCCTCACTGTTGCCTTGCCTCGAAAGGTGATCGTCGAGTAGAGGATGTCTTAGTAAGTCCTCATGATCCAGGAACCTGGCATGAGGGTAGCTTCTAAGGTGTCTTCCCATTGCTCTGGTGATCACCATGTCCCGAACCTCGAATTGACCCGAATACCTCCAACGGTGGTGCTACCTACCTCTCAATGGTGGGATGGCACTACTTTCAAGGACATTTACACAGACGAATTCCTTAGGGTAGGTAGGTTCTCGTAGATACTTGCTCTAATTTCAAAACAAACTGAAATCTTTTCACACCAACACTTTTCAAAAGCTTTCAAAGCAAATTTTTCAAACACTCTGACGTACGAGTCGAACTGAAATTTTTCAAAGAAACTTTTTTAAAACCCACATTGAAAAGCAAACAAACCTTTTTGAAAACACATTGAGCAAGTATCTAAGAGCCCATGGATAACCATGGATAGAAAGGGTGCTAACACCTTCCCTTTCTATAACCTACCTCCCGAACCGAGAGCAATCTCTTTAAGGAATTTTTCTGTGCTTTTGTCCTTTCTATTTGGAGAAAATAAAAGACGGTGGCGACTCTTGCTTCCGCGACATTTCGCGAACCAGCGTTAAACAGTCAGTTCCAGATCTACCGATCACAGAACTGGCGACTCTGCTGGGGACTATCTTATAAAGTGGGGTGTACCTTAGGATTAAGATCACTGTGTTTTCAATTGTCTTCTTTGCTTGCTTTATTATTGTGGGTTGTATCGGAGTTACATAGATCCTAACCCGGATCTGGGGATACCCTGTTTAGGTAGCATAAGCTGTGAGGGACCTGTCCGGCGTAGACCGACACAGGTGAAACAGTGGCTACGTTGGTGTGGCACCTTGGTCTGTACCGATATCCCTTGTGTCGCAACGAGGAGAATATGGGTCTTCTAAGGAGTCATTAAGCACCAACAACCTTAGAACCTTAATTGACACAACTTGGCCTTTAGAATTGTAGCAGTATGCTACGCCCATTGAGGCTAAACTCTCGTGATGGTTCTGGCCGCAAGAAAAGATTGCGATGCTGGAGTTATGACCGATTGAGGGTAGTCAATGATATTGGGATCCTCTAAGAACCCGGTTACTTTTGATTAGGACATGTATGAACCAACAAACCGAAAGAGGGTAGTACCTAGACCTCATGTTGGCCTAAACTTTAGGGGCTTGCCTTGTGTGACTTGTGTGCCTTTGTACTTGCCTACTTACATGCTTGTTATCTGACGCTTAAGTTTCTCGCAGGTTTTGTTTGTAGTCCTGAATTAGGACTCATAACAAGGTTTACCAGGTTTTCTCGCAGGTTTTGTTTGTAGTCCTTAATTAGGACTCATAACAGGGTTTACCAAGTTTTCTTGCAGGTTTTGTTTATAGTCCTTAACTAGGACTCATGACAGGGTTTACTAGATCTCTTGCAGGTTTTGTTTATAGCCCTTAATTGGGACTCATAACAAAGTATACTGAATTCCTTGCAGGGTCTGTTTATAGTCCTTAATTGGGACTCATAACAGGGTTTACCTACATCACCCCATGCATAGCATGACATCATACCATTGCATACATCCTAACCCATTTCAAGGATCTCAAGGGCTTGTGATGCAGGTCATGATAAATCAAACATCTAGCAAGGGGAAAAGAGGATTTATTTTCCTCTAGCCAAAGTTGTCAGAGGCTATGACCCACTTGATATGGTGAGCTCTGACTCTTGAAGAAGGTTCCCTTAACCAAGGTTGTTTGGAAATCAAAACCAGACATGATGATTAAAGTCAGGGGCTATGATCCACTGGATATGGTGAGCCTTTGACCCTTGATGAAGGACTCTCAACAAAATGAAGTTCTTACAATCAAGCTACCGGTTCCAAATGCTAACAAAGTTTCTCTGTTTACCCCGCGAGGTCCTTGAAAACATTACATGCATGTCATACATCTCATTACATAACAGATATCTTTGTTGCAGGTCACTTACCTTTCTCGCTGTTTATTTCAGCAATGGCCTTCCAACCAGACAACCAGGACCTTCTTGCTCAAGAGACTCAGTTCGGGGAAATCCTTCTGAATCTATCCAAGGGGCAGGAGGAACTAAGGACACTTCTCATGGGGACCTTTGTCAAGAACAGTGCTGAGGATGAAAGGCTGAAACACCTACAAGCTGAGATGGATGTTATGAAAGCCCAAATGCTGGGGCAGAGGAATGCCATTCAAGGTTTAGCTCAAAGACAAGATGAGCTCCGGTTTCTCGTCAACCAACTGCTTCAGGATAACCAACTGGGGCAAACATCTAAGGGTAAAAAGCCAGTCATCGTTCGACCATCTTTGAGACAAAGAGGCAAGGAGAAAGCTCCTCATATGGCTCCAGTATCACCAATTCAGTATCAACCTCACCAGCTTCAACCCGACAAGCCCAAAAGGCAATTCACCAAGCTCAACGTGTCGCTGCCTCAAGCCTTACAACAACTGTTGAGGTTGAACTTGGTAACTCTAAAGGATCCTCCTAAGAATCCCAACAGGACACCTTTAAGGTATAACCCCCAACGCTCACTGCGCTTATCATTCTGACAGCCCGGGGCATGCTACAGAGGATTGTTGGACTCTGAAAAATAAGATCCAGGACCTGATTGAGGAAGGAGTTGTGGAATTCACCCAAGAGGGCCAGGCTGAGTACTTCTACCATCCCCACAGGATCCACCATGTGAAGTGACAAGCCCTGAGACTAGGAAATTTTTGTTCATTCGAATGTTCAAGTTGCAATTTTCTTTTGTTCAAACATTTATTCATGTCAAACGTTGTTAGTTCATTAATGCATCGCTTATGTCTGTTTTGAATCAATATATTCGCATTCACTATATGCAAACTGTTTTCATATTTTTTCTGATGTCGACTCTTGATCTTTAATCCTAAGCCTCTTGAGGGAGGATGACAAAAACGATACCGCGATCATTACAGTATGCTTTTGAACAGACCCCGCTAATGAGGTACAGGCATTGTTTCAACCCCTAAACACTGGAGTTATAAGGATGATAATCCCTCGTCAACCCATCAGAGCCAAAGAAGTAGGAGTTTTTATTTTCGAAAATCAAAACCCTTAATCATAACCTGGGGCAGGGTAGTTCTCTCAGTTGATCCAAGTGCATAACAAATGGCACCAAGGAGGTCCTTGCAAAACAAAGAAAGACAGTGATGGTTCCGAATAATCAATAAAGAAAGGCAGTCATTATCTCAAAAAAAAAAACCCATTAAGTCAAAACCCATGAAGGAGACTTACAAAACTGGGGCATCCCGCTGACTGTAATTCCAAAAAAGGAAACAGTTCAGGCAAAAAAGAAAGGGATAACAAAAATCAAGAAAGAGGTCTTACAAACCCTCAACAAAAAAGGAATGACTGCCTATTCAAAATAAGTTATCAACATCCGAATCATCACCGGAAAATCAGAGCAAAGACTCAAACAAGGTCTAACGTATGATCAACTGAGTTTAGGTTTGGAGAACATCACGAAGAGCGGGTGGGTACAAATAATTTGAGCCTTTATCCTTTGTTTCTTAAACCGTTAACCAAGCCACGTTATAACCCTTAAAAGTCCTAGCTGAAGCATGGGTTAGTTCAAAAGCATACTGTTACGAAAGGTATCCTGACTCCTTAAGGCTTATGGTAAATACAGAGTTGACATCACGTTTTACAAACAATCATTTGTTTTATGAAAAAGAATGCATTTTCAAAATTTTCAAGACAGACATAAGCTTTGCATTTTTAACATAACTTTGTTTGCATATGACTTTTTGTTTGAACAACAGGAAACTTCGCACAAAGAATACCTAGTGAACAAAAGCACTTCCAATCAAGGGGCATGACATGACTATTGTCCATCATCTGGGGCAGTTAAGTCAAGATTCGGAGAATCTCTCAAAAGGCCAACCAGCTTGGGGCAAATCTCCGCCTGAATCATTTTGGGAATTCCAGCAACAGAATCTTGCCTGATCAAACACCTTCTGGTGGCATGACAAAACCCTTCTAACAGGGGCAACTCCCTACATTCTGAGAGCATGGACATAGTCGGAAAAATACTACGCAAAATCAAAGACCCGCTAGGTTGACATACCTAAGCAAAAATCAGGGCTTCCCGGCGAACCAAAAGGGTTCGGGCAAAAATAAGGGATGAAAATGAAAAATCTGTACACCCGGCAAGTCGAAAACCTGAAAAGGCGGCTTGGGCAAAAATGGGTATCCCGGTGGACTGAAAACCCGAAAGGGTGGTCCAGGCAAAAGTTAGGGATCAAAGCGTACGACTATGTCCTGTCATCTTATCACCTGCCTACCAGAAGAAGGTTTGTCCATCAACAACTATCAGCACCTCACAGGTCTTCCTCTCATACCTCAGAAACAGGGGCAATAAAGAGTTGTCCAAGCAATCTAATTGTTCTGTCCTCCCAGGTACCAAGGTAGGTTCAACTAAAGAGCATAACCGGCATATCTTAATTCCCCAGAGAGTAAGTCAGCAAGATAGTTCACTCTCTCCAAGCTATATTATCAAATCTTAAGGAAGTTGAGTATCCTCCAGTAGATCTCGACATTCTCCAGCAGCATATATACATTCTTAACAAGCATCCCCGGAAGTCTTGACCTAAAGATTGTTCCCCGGCAGTATACCAGGCATTCAGCAGAGCCACTTCCCCAACATATCAAACTTCCCCAGGAAAGTCCAATCTAGTTCCCCAGGAAAATTGGAATTCATATCCCCAAGCAGTAAGCTTATCCCCAGTAAAATTCTGGAAGCTTACCCCCTCGCAGAGCACGAACGCGTCGTCCGGCTTGGTTTAAAGAGTTATTTCCTTAACAGGATATAACTGGGTTATCCTCAGCCAAAAGCCACGGAAAGAGCGTCCTCGGCAAAGTATCTTCCTACCCCCAGCGAAGTCTATCAACACTTCCAGCACAACAAGGATACCCCCAGCGGAATTCATCAAATCTCCCAGCCTAACTCATCAATGGTATCCCCAGCGGAGTTATCTTCATCAGCTCAGCAAAGCATCGCTATCCCCACAGAGTAGCACTCCCCAGCATGATTGCTAGAGTATCTTTTCTCCCGCAGAATTATTTCATTTGCCAAGTTTATTCCTCAACGGAGTTATCTTCTCCTACCGGTATTCTTGCAACAATCATCCACAGCGGAAGCAAAATCTCTTCCTCAACATCAGCCCAGGATATGACTTCCCGGCACCCGTCAAGGATTCATTTTCCTAGACGAAAACATACATGAATCATCACATACATCATTTACAGCATGCATGTACACATCATATCATATAAATCGTATCCATGTTTGCTTGATCCATATCATGCATCGCATATAACTGACCTCTACCTTTCAGGAAGGGTGCAGTTGAAATTCTCAAACATATTTCGAAGACTTCTCTAGTCCAGTTAAATCGACTCCAAACGGATTTTTCTGATAAAGACTCAGTAGAAGTTCTCTTATGGTCCCCTCTCCAACGGCGTGTGAGGTGGTAATTCCTTCTTCAGATGTTCCCCTCTCCGGCATGAGCGTGAGGTGATATTCTCTTATGGTCCCCTCTCCAACGGCGTGTGAGGTGGTAATTCCTTCTTCAGATGTTTCCCTCTCCGGCATGAGCGTGAGGTGATATTCTCTTATGGTCCCCTCTCCAACGGCGTGTGAGGTGGTAATTCCTTCTTCAGATGTTTCCCTCTCCGGCATGAGCGTGAGGTGATATTCTCTTATGGTCCCCTCTCCAACGGCGTGTGAGGTGGTAATTCCTTCTTCAGATGTTCTCCTCTCCGGCATGAGCGTGAGGTGATATTCTCTTATGGTCCCCTCTCCAACGGCGTGTGAGGTGGTAATTCCTTCTTCAGATGTTTCCCTCTCCGGCATGAGCGTGAGGTGATATTCTCTTATGGTCCCCTCTCCAACGGCGTGTGAGGTGGTAATTCCTTTTTCAGATGTTTCCCTCTCCGGCATGAGCGTGAGGTGATATTCTCTTATGGTCCCCTCTCCAACGGCGTGTGAGGTGGTAATTCCTTCTTCAGATGTTCTCCTCTCCGGCATGAGCGTGAGGTGATATTCTCTTATGGTCCCCTCTCCAACGGCGTGTGAGGTGGTAATTCCTTCTTCAGATGTTTCCCTCTCCGGCATGAGCGTGAGGTGATATTCTCTTATGGTCCCCTCTCCAACGGCGTGTGAGGTGGTAATTCCTTCTTCAGATGTTTCCCTCTCCGGCATGAGCGTGAGGTGATATTCTCTTATGGTCCCCTCTCCAACGGCGTGTGAGGTGGTAATTCCTTTTTCAGATGTTCCCCTCTCCGGCATGAGCGTGAGGTGATATTCTCTTATGTTTCCCTCTCCAACGGCGTGTGAGGTGGTAATTCCCTTTCAAGATGTTTCCCTCTCCAGCGGCGAGTGAGGTGATATTCCCTTTCAGATTATAATTTCCTATAGTTCCCTCTCCAACGGTGAGTGAGGTGACTCCCTTTGAGATTATAATGTCCTTTGGTTCTCTTCCTGACACTACGAAGATGGTAATTCTCACCAAGATTTTCTCAACGAGCGTTGTTGAGGTTGAAATCGTTCAGGATTCTCTTACCATCCATGCTAAGGCAGTAACCATCCCTGGTTCATTCATCAGCGTTTGAAGCTCCAGACTCAGCTCTTGTAACCAGTCAGGACATAGCTATATCAAGCATCTAAAATCAGCTCCTGCGACGTGTCAGGTACTCATTTTTCTGTTTTGCAGGTATGCAGGTTCTCGCTAAGGACTCTCCTACGCGATCAACGTCCAGATGGCATCTATAAGCCCATCATCCTATCCAAGCAACATCCAAATGGCATCTATAAGCCCATTCCATCATCATCATTGCAACTATGTGAGCGCAAATTTCTGGGCACTCTAGTGTCCAATCATCTTCTACCCTCGGATTACGAAAGGCACGTCAGCCAATCTGCATCCTCAGGTCTAAGAAGATTGAACAGGGGCAACTGTTGTACCCCAAAATTTGCCCTCCCATATTTCTCAAAATATTCCAAGAAAAATTCACAAGTCCAACCCGGCGCGTCATATTCAGGTATTCTTTCGCCAAGATATCTCTGATAACATATTCTCAAATTCAGGTTCGGCTCAAGAGATAATTCTTTAAAGAAGGTATCCGAATGTGTGAGTTTTCTTGAAGAAATATAGTGAAAAAGTGTGCTGAAAGTGCAGTTTTTACGCGCTAAAAAATTCATAACTTAAAGATCGTGACTCGTTTTGAACCCGTTCCGGTGGCCAAAATTCCGTCTTGACATTATCTACGTTTTCATCTCTCACGGCTGGAAGCCAATTTCGATCAGAAGGTCTTCAAAAATGTGGATTTATCAAGTATTTTCGTGCAGAAAATTTGTGACAGAAGTTTATTTGCGTCATGTTCAAAAAATCATAACTTGGTCGATTTTCATCGTATCGAGCTGGTTCTGGCGCCAAAATTTCACAAATTGAGTTGGCTACATTTTCACAGAAGGTATTGAGTTCAAACGGTATTCAAAAGGCCTTCGTTTTTTGCTCAGAGTGCGTGACACGCTGAAAATCCTGAATGCTGAATATTATTTCATCTGGGCCGAAACTTCGAAAATTCATAACTCGGTCAATTTTTATCGGATTGGACTCGTATTTTTACACAAGGTCACTGACTCGTAGATCTACAACTTTGCTTCAAAAGTCGAGACCGGATTATGCACCGATCAATACCAGTTTTTTATTGAAGAACGTGTCAGAGTCGACACTGGAGCCCAAAATAAGTTTGTCTGAGCTGAAACTTCAAAAATTCATAACTAATTCACCGTTTATCCGATTGAGTCGATTTTCGGACAGGAGTTAGTTCTCGATGTCAGCTACATTTTGTTTTCACACTTCAACTTCAAAAACTGCACTTAAGTCCCTGCGATTTAGCCTGGAAAGTGACGAATTCAAGTGCATATTGGAGGCCCAATTGCACATTCAAAGCCCATTTTCTTTACCCTAATTTCCATTATATAATCACCTTCATTCACACAAACCAAAAAAAAAGAAAAAAGAAAAAAAGGGGGAAGAAAAAAAGAGAGAAAAAACCTTGCCACAACACTGTTGGAATATCAAACTCTTTCAAGAACCCTAAAACCTTGAAATCCTTATTACAAACCAACACCTCACTACTTCTTCAGTAAGGGTAAGGCTGGCTTGATCTCCATGATCCAAAGGGCATAAAAGCATTCATGTCACTACTTTTCCAGTAAGGGTAAGGTTGATTTGATCTCCATGATCAAAAGAGTATAATCATTCATACATGCCATATTGTGCCTAAACATTAATATGTTGGTTTTATTTGAATTTTTATGATTTTATTTAATGTGTTCATGAGGTTCAACACTGCAGATTTAGACAGGATTCCATGCAGGTTCATTAAGGAACGTTGAGGCCAAATGGCCAAAAGGCCAGAAGCCAAATGGCCAAAACAGAATATTTTACACATGACACCAATACATGGCGAGGCAGACATTAAGCCAGAGATTAAGGGAACGTTGAAGCCAGAACACAAAAGCCAAAAGCCAAAGGCCAATTGGCCAAAAAAGAACAACTTATGCATGATGAGGCCAGAACACAAATGGCCAAACCACTCCAATTCACCTCCAAAAAGGGGACAGAAACCCCCCAAGGTATTGTATTTTCTTTCTTTTCCTTATTTTATTTATTTCAATTATTTCTTTTTTAATTAATTCCTTTAATTTAACTTATTTTCATAAAATATAAAAAAATAATAAAAAAACAGAAAAGTCATAAAAATCAAAATATATTTATTTAATTAATATCTTTTGTAAATAAATTTCACTAATTATTAAATATTATTTTTGTAATTAAATTACCATGTAAATAATTAGATTAATCTTAGGTTTAATTTTAATATGTTTTCTTAATAAATAAAAAAAAAAAAAAACAACTAGAAATAGGATTAGATTTCATTTAATTCTCTCATAAAAAACCATAAATACAAAAATCTCAAAATAATTTCTTTTTTCATTCTTATTTCATTAATTTAATTATCATAATTTAATTTCCTTAAAAAGGGTCCAACGCCCTCGCTTGCGATTTTTTATTCAATTCGTGCATCTTATTTTATTTCTTGTAAATATTAATGTAATTCTCCCAAAGCCTTGTAAACTCGGACATTTTATTTCTCGCACTTTATTTATTTTTCTGTCAAATCGGGTCCTGGATTTTAATTTGGCGATGTGGACCCGCGCCTTTGTAATAGTTTAGAACTTTTAATTTCCGCAACTTTTTAACTGTTAACAAATGCATGCAAGAATGAATGACAAAAATAAAAACAAACGCATAGATCACTTTGACATGAACAAGATAAAAATAAATGAATCTGACACACAAATCACACACCACCCCTAGGGTACGCCTCACTGTTGCCTTGCCTCGAAAGGTGATCGTCGAGTAGAGGATGTCTTAGTAAGTCCTCATGATCCAGGAACCTGGCATGAGGGTAGCTTCTAAGGTGTCTTCCCATTGCTCTGGTGATCACCATGTCCCGAACCTCGAATTGACCCGAATACCTCCAACGGTGGTGCTACCTACCTCTCAATGGTGGGATGGCACTACTTTCAAGGACATTTACACAGACGAATTCCTTAGGGTAGGTAGGTTCTCGTAGATACTTGCTCTAATTTCAAAACAAACTGAAATCTTTTCACACCAACACTTTTCAAAAGCTTTCAAAGCAAATTTTTCAAACACTCTGACGTACGAGTCGAACTGAAATTTTTCAAAGAAACTTTTTTAAAACCCACATTGAAAAGCAAACAAACCTTTTTGAAAACACATTGAGCAAGTATCTAAGAGCCCATGGATAACCATGGATAGAAAGGGTGCTAACACCTTCCCTTTCTATAACCTACCTCCCGAACCGAGAGCAATCTCTTTAAGGAATTTTTCTGTGCTTTTGTCCTTTCTATTTGGAGAAAATAAAAGACGGTGGCGACTCTTGCTTCCGCGACATTTCGCGAACCAGCGTTAAACAGTCAGTTCCAGATCTACCGATCACAGACTGCCTGTCCTTTTGATTGTTCTGAACCATCACTATCTTTCTTTTTTCGTAAGGATCTCTTTGGTGCCATTCGTTATGCACTTGGATCAACTGAGAGACTACCCTGCCCCAGGTTATGATTAAGGGTTTTAAATTGCGAAAAGAAAAACTCCTACTTCTTTGGCTCAGATGGGTTGACGAGGGATTATCTTCCTTATAACTCTAGTGTTTAGGAATTGAAACAATGCCTGTACCTCATCAGCGGGGTCTGTTCAAAAGCATACTGTAAAGATCGTGGTATCGTTTTCGTCATCCTCCCTCAAGAGGCTTAGAGTCTTCAGTTAAGGGTTGATCATCGCAAAAATATGAAAGCAGTTTTAAGCGTAGTAAACATAATTAAATCAAGACAGACATGTGTAATGCATTCATGAAATAAAAGAGTTTAACATAATAATTGTTTATCTGAACAAGAAAGGAAAAATACAACTTGAATTCAAATGAACAAACAATTTCTCAATCCTAGCCATGTTTTGGCAATGGAGCATTGATCACGTTGGGAGTCTCAGCAGGCTCGAACTCGATCTCTTTGGCATCGATCATGTTCTGAATTTTGTACTTTAGGGCCCAACAGTCTTCAGTATCGTGCCCCGGGCTATCGGAGTGATAAGCGCATCTGGCTTCTGGATTGTAGCTAGGAGAGGAGGTCTTAGGATTGGCAGGAGGGTTGATCACTGCAATCAGGTTCAACTTCAACATGTGTTGCAGTGCTTGCGACCATGGCATGTTAATGTTGGTGAACTGCCTTTTAGGCCCGTCCGGCCTTTGCTGGTTTCCCCTCTGTGGTTGACGGCGTGGTGCAGAACCAGAGATCATGACTGCCCCTGCATGTTGATCACGGCGACCCTTTTGACCGTATGCGGCATTAGATTCCTTCTTTCCCGTGTAAGGCTTTTTATGAATATCAGAAGGTGTGGCCTCTTGAATTTTCCCGCTCTTGATACCAGCTTCAATTCTTTCGCCGGTCAGGATGAGGTCGGTAAATCCAGCAGATGAGTTACCAATGAGGTGGTTGAAGAATGGACCAGACAGGGTCCCCAAGAACATGTCCACAAGTTCCCGGTCAGTTAATGGAGGTTGTACCCTTCCGGCAAGGTCTCTCCATTTCTGCGCATATTCTTTAAAACCTTCACTTGATCCTAACGACATACCCTGGAGTTGGGTACGCGTAGGAGCAAGGTCGGCATTATACTGATACTGCTTGTAGAAAGCAGTAGCCAACTCCTCCCAGTTACGAACCTTGGTCCCATCTAGCTGATAGAACCATTCGAGATGAGTCCCTGAAAGACTCTCCTGGAAGAAGTGGATCCACAAGTTTTTGTCCACCGTATATGGTTGAATCTTCCGAACATAGGACCTTAGATGCAGCTTGGGGCAAGACGCCCCATCATACTTAGTAAAGGACGGTGCTTTGAACTTCCGAGGAATGACCACACCAGTTGACAAACCCAGATCTCCGAAATCCAGCCCAGGTACCTGTTGAACCTCCATAGCTTTCATTCTGTCCTCCAGTTGCTTATATCTGTCATTAGCAGGAGGGTACTGCTCTTCATCAAAATCTGTCTCGTTGTCGGAGACCACTGGACTGGGAACCTCTCTCTCATGGTGACTGTTTTCCCTCGCAGATGGGGTAGTCCTCTCGGTTTCGACTTGCGGTGTATTCCCAGATCTGCGTCTAGGGCTGAACAAGACAGTCCTCTTCTTCTTCTTTTCCTTCTTCAAGAGTAGAGCCTTCAGATCTTGCTGCCCCTGGGTCAAGTTCATGATTAGCCCTTGGAATTGGGCATTCTGAGCCTGGAGGGCCTTGATAGACTGCTCGGCTGATGATTCAGGATTCATGACAATCGGCTGAAATAAACAGCGAATAAGGTAAGTAACCTGCAGAGAAAGGGTACCTGTTATGCAATGATATGTATGACATGCATGCAATGATTTCAAGGACCTCGCGGGGTAAACAGAGACACTTGTTAGAGTTGAAAGCCGGCAACTTGATTGAAGGTACTTCATGTTGTTGAGAGTCCTTCTTCAAGGGTCAAAAGCTCACCATATCCAGTGGGTCATAGCCCCCGACAGCCTTGGCTAGAGGAAAGGAGATCCCTTTTGCCCCTTGCTGGGACAATTGATTCATCATGACCTGCATCACAAGCCCTTGAGGTCCTTGAAATAGGTTAGAATGTATGCAATGGTATGATGTTATGGTATGCATGGGATGATGTCAGTAACCCTGTTATGAGTCCTAATTAAGGACTGAAACAAAACCTGCAAGAAACAAATGTTAGGTCCCAAGCATGCAGATAGTCAAGTACTAAGGCACACAAGTCACACAAGAGAGAGCCCTTAGGTTTAGGCCAGCATGGGGTCTGGGTAGTACCCTCTTGAAGTTGGTGGGCTCAAAACCTGTCCTATCAGAAGTAACCGGGTTCTAAGGGTCCCAATATCACGGGATTGCTTTCATTGTTCATCGTTTCGATTTAGCCACTGAACTGGCGACCGAAATATTCCAGGAAAGCAACCCTCAATTGAGTGTAGTATCGAGTATCAACCAACCTCGGACTGCACCAAAGTCAGTTATCTCACTACCCTAAAGAGGCCAAGATAGTTCAATTAAGGTTCCTAAGGTCTGTTGATGCTTCATGACACCACGCGGAGGCCCCGTACTCTCCTTGACTGAACTCAAGGGTTACCGGTACACACCAAAGTGCCACATCAACGTAGCAGACTGTTTCAACCATGTCGGTATACCCCGCACAGTTCCCTCACAGCCTTGTTGCTACTTTCTAAGAAGGTATCCCCCAGATCCGGGTTAGGATCTATAGAACTCCCAAGACAGTCCCACAACTTAAAGCAAGCAAAGCAATACAATTGAAAACACAGTTATGAACTAACCCTAAGGTACACCTCACTTTAAGTGTGAGTCCCCAGCAGAGTCGCCAGTTCTGTGATCGGTGGATCTGGAACTGACTGTTTTAAAGCTGGTTCGCGAAATGTCGCGGAAGCAAGAGTCGCCACCGTCTTTTATTTTCTCCAAATGGAAAGGACAAAAGCACAGAAAAATTCCTTAAAGAGATTGTTCTCGGTTCGGGAGGTAGGTTATAGAAAGGGAAGGTGTTAGCACCCTTTCTATCCATGGTTATCCATGGGCTCTTAGATACTTGCTCACTTGTGTTTTCAAAATTGTTTGTTTGCTTTTCAATGTGGGTTTAAAAAAAGTTTCTTTGAAAAATTTCAGATCGACTCATACGTCAGAGTGTTTGAAAAATTTGCTTTGAAAGCTTTTGAAAATGTGTGGTGTGAAAAGAGTCTTTTTGTTTGTTTTGAGATTAGAGCAAGTATCCTTGTGAACCTACCTACCCTAAGGAATTCGTCTGTGTAAATGTCCTTAAAAGTAGTGCCATCCCACCATTGAGAGGTAGGTAGCACCACCGTTGGAGGTGTTCGGGTCAATTCGAGTTTTAGGGACGTGGTGATCACCAGAGCAATGGGAAGATACCTTAGAAGCTACCCTCATGCCAGGTTCCCGGATCATGAGGACTTACTAAGACGTCCTCTACTCGACGATCACCTTTCGAAAGGCAACAGTGAGGCGTACCCTAGGGGTGGTGTGTGCGAATTGTGTGTCATGTTTCAGTTATTTGTCTTGTCATGTTTGTCGTGTTCTACGCTTGATTTTAATTTGTCCATTCATTCTTGCATGCATATTTAACAGTTATAAAGTTTGCGAAAAATAAATCTAAGGCTATTACAAAGGCGCGGGTCCACATCGCCAAAATTAAACCGGACCCGATTTAGCGGAAAATAAAATAATGCGAAGTAAATAAAAGTGCGAAAAGTAAAGTTACAAGGCTTTGGGACATGTACATAATTACAATAAACGACGTAAAATAAATGCGCAAAATAAAATAATTAAAAACAATGGGCGTTGGACCCTTTTGCAAAAATAATTAAATTATTGAATTAAAATAAAAAATTAAAAATTAAATGTTTTGGTATTTTTGTGTTTTTTAAGATTTAATGAGAAAAAGGAGTTAATTGAAATTAAATTAAACGGCAAACCCTAATTCTACTATTTTTATTTATTATGAAAGAATTAAAATATAATCTACATTAAACCCTAATTTATTTATGTACAATTTTTAATCATAAAAATAAAATAATAAATAATTATTACTGTGGGAAAAAAAAAAAGAAGAAAAAGTGTTTATTAACCTAATTCTATATTTTTTACATTTTTTGTTAAAAAGGAATTAAACTTATAACCTAATTTACTAAATTATTTACATGTTTATTTGAAAATAATCATAATAAAATAAATATTATATTTTTTATATTTTCTGATTTTTTGTGTGTTTTTGTATTTTGTTAAAAATAATTAATTAAATAAACATACTTAAATAAAAGTAATTATTAAAACAAGAATAAAAACAAATAAAAAGATTAGGGAATGCAAACCAGGGTGGGGTGTAGTCCCCAATTCAGGAGGTATAGGCCCTAGAACATTGGCCCAATAAGCTGGAAATTGGTTGACTTTTTTGGATCATGTGCCAACGCGTTGACCTGGTGTATACTGCGCCTTGAATATTGGCCATTGATCTGATGCCCTTTGGACGCGTGGAGGTTGGATGAGGATGGAACATGGTAATCCTGGACGTTAACAAAGCATAGGATCTCATATTGAAAAATAGTATTGAAATTTGCCAGACCTGGGACTTGAACCCAGGTCTTTGAGGTTATATGCACAACGTGTTACCACTGAGCCAAGCGCTTGTCATTTAATATATAATAACGCGTAAACATAATAAATAAAACATAGTGTTAGTGGATGGAAAACGCGCGAAATTCGAATGGACCTATCACCAATTGACACGATGCCTTCGTCTTCCTCACCCTGTAAAACAAAACACTATGGGAACGGTTTTCGTAGCGTTGCAAAAAGGTGTCTATTGAAAAATAGCGATTAGAACCATAGGCTTCATAAATTGTTCGCGAGTATATTTTCTTCTTCGTCTCTAAGCGCTGAGTTCAACCATGGTATTCATGAACCCTGATTTTTCCTCTACGCAAAAGCCCTATTTCAAGAAACCTGTAACCCTAAATTTTAGCAATGGCAAAATCGCGTATGGTCAACAAAAATGCAATCAAACACCATGGTTAGCTTAGAAACATCATTGTGATCATGAATACATAAATAAAAATGAAAAACAATGTTTGAATTATGCTATGCGATTTCAAGAACTTTGAGGTACGGTTTGACTTAGGGGTACCAATTCAGGGTGTTTTTGTTGATGTTAATGATTGAGAAACGTTCAAGGATGTCTCAGGATGCTAATGGAATGAAAGTTGAAGCTTGAATCGACCTTAAAGCTAGTTTTCAGTGTTTGAGTTTTTAGGAGAATTTTCAATATTGTAATGGTTTCTTATGCGCAGCTTGCAGTCTCTAGGCATTAGGTTTCTGATCTTGAATATGTATAGAGCATGCTAGGTCAAAAATATTGCACAAAATCCTTTGAATTCATTGTTTCCAATATTTGATTTCATGAAATCTTTTCCAAATCTTCTCCATGTGCATTTTGTGTTCAATCAGCTCAAATCATACCAAAACTTGCCTATTTAAGATATGCACGAAATATTAAGAATAAACATGCATGAAAAGATTTTTTTAGGTTAAGTTTGATATTTTTCATGTATTTAATTAATTTAAATGAATTAATATTGATATAAATTCAAATAAATAATTAAAAAATGAGAAGATATTTCCCTTTGGGCCTAATGGTCGTGCATAGGCTTGGCATGAAGAAACTTGGAAGAAAAATGGGCCCAATAGCAAATTTAGGCCTTTTGCATCAATGTTGACTTTTCAAAATTCCCAAAAATTTCCCAACTTCCACAAGGCATAACTTGGTCAATTTTTAAGCTTTTCACATGTTCTTGGACATTTTGGAAAGGTCTTTGAGTCCTTTAACCAATGTCTTTGGTCCCATGTCATTTTGATTTACCAATCTCAAGTTATGGCCTTTGACCTAAAGTCCCTTTTTGTTGACTTTTGAAAATGACCTATAATGTTGAAATTGATAACTTTTTGTGAGAGCATTTCTTGGACTTGGAATATGAAGATGAATTGTAGGAAATGTCTTTCTCTTCAAAATGAGCTTTGGATGGAATTTTTCTGATAATCCATGTGAAAGTTATGCCCTGGTCAATTTCAGTTGACTTTTTCAGCTGTCCAAATATAGTAACTTTTGCATCTTTGATGATTTCTGAGCCAAACTTTGAGAATCATGATCAAGCATTGATCAAATGATGTTTGTGGCTTCAAAATGATATGTTTACCAAAAATTTGAACTTTTGACTGTCAAATGACCATTTTGCCCCTACAGTTGACTGTAGTGCAATCTAGGGTTTTGACTGTGCAATTTTGAGCTGAATGCCTTGAAACTTGACATGAGGATGCTTGACCACATTTGCAGGCATATGAGACTTGATTGGGCCTTTGGAAAGTTCATTTGCTTGACCAGAACTCAAACCCTAGTTTTGACTGTATAGGAGACAGTTGAGCTGCACAACCCTTGGGGAATTTTATGACCTTGACTTGACAAATCTTGGAGAATATGGGAGGGCAAATTTTGGGGTGCAACACAAGGCAACTCCAACTTGAAAAGAATTTTCATTGACCTTTCTCTCAGGATAATCCTTCTTAAAGTGACTAGTTTTGACAATTAAAACCTTTTATCTTTGATTTGTCAAACCTCTTTGATTTGGACATTCCTTTATGTTCACCTACTCCTCTTGACACACTTAAGCCTTCACCACTATCTTCAATCTTCAAATCTTTCACCATTGAAAATTATTTGGATTTTACCGCTGTTTGGACTTCATCCAGAGTGATAGTACCATTCTTACCATAAAGAATGTTATTCTTAAAGTATTTAAAGGATCTGGATAATGAACTCAACAAAAGTAAAGTCTTCTCCTCAACTTCAATCCTCACTTCAATATTCTCAAGATCATCAATAATCTTATGAAATTCTGTAAGCTACTCAACTATGGATTTGTTCTCCATCATTAGGAATAAATAGAGTTGTTGTTTCAGGCACAACCTGTGAGCCAAAGACTTGATCATATACAATGATTCAAGTTTTGCCCACATAACAACTGTAATTTGCTCCATGAAGACTTATCTTAGAGCTTTATCCCCGAGGTACAAGATAATGACACACTTAGTCTTATTTACAGCTCAGTCTTTTGTACTTGTATAAGCCCCACATGCATCAATGCTTCATTCTTCATAGCATTGATACACTTATCTTGAATTAAAATTGTTTGCATCTTAATATTCCACAATCTGAAGTCGTTGTTACCGAAATTTTTTCTATCTCTCATCTACCCATGGTGCTTACTTGTAAACGATACCCCTTTACCCAACGTTGGGCGCCACTTGTTGTGAATTATGACAAGGTTCGATATAAATTTATGAGTCAAAGAACAATAGCAACCAAGGTAAATGACATATAACGATAATAATCAATACACACAAGATATAACAAAATAAGGTGAGAAAAAGACGAAGGTTTGTTTATCTAGTTCGATCAAACGATCTACTTGGGAGGAGGGGAGAGCAGTTCTCCAATTCACTATACTCATAAAGTTGTTACAACAAATTACATATGAGTTACAAGAAAATAGACTTAGCCTTCAGGTTCCCAAGAATAACCCTGAAGGCGCCCAAAAACAACCTTATTTTCTACCCAAGTGTTTCTCAATCTCTCAAACTCTCAATATATGAATAACACAAATCCAAAGTATAACCAGTGTTTCACAATGACCTTAAACAACTCCAAAGGTCACTAAACTGTTTCCCTTCACTTGATCTTTAACCCTTGCTCTCCCTTGTTTATGTAAACTCTAAGATTGTCTCCTTTAAATATAATAAAGAGATACATATTTATAATAGATAAAACCCAAGCCCAAAAACACAACCCATTAATTATTAGAATAAAATATTATAAATATATTATAATATATTTTATATTAATTTAGACTATTTCTAAATTAATATATATCCAATATTCTAACATTAAAAATAACGTGAATCAGTCAAACCCGAAATCTACGAACCGCCAAAACCGGACATTCTTGCTGCTTTTCGACTTCCCGATTTTTAAAAATCTCAAAACATGTTTTCTTTCTCTTTATCAGCAAAGATTTTAAGGCATATTTCAACAATCTCTATTTTGACTTTAAACCGTGTTGATGTCAATTTAATCATCAAGAACCTTCCTGCTCTCTACCATGTTGAAACTCTAATCAATAAATATCCTTGATCAAATCCAAGCAACCCTTGAATCTTGATCTCTCCACTTGCATCCACTTGTTTCCAATTGCCCTTTTTTGCTTAAGTAATTTAACAAGTCCATAAGTATGATTTTTCAACCAACCTTGTCTCCACCTGTTTTCAAATGCCTCCATGAAGATTCTTCTTTTAGTATTTTGCAATCCTTCAGCCACATTCAAAACATAAAAATCCAAGGCTAAAATATTGTTGCTTTGAGATGCTACAATCACCCTCCTTATCTTATCATGAGTCAAATGATAATAAAAAAAGCTCTATAACTATTTCCTCACTACTACTAGTATCTATAGTAGGAAACTTCATCTCAAACTGAGTTTTATCCGTTATAGTTTCTGACAAGTTTCTCCATTGGTTTTCACTATTCTCCCTCTGAAAAAATTCTCTACCAACCAATTAAGTTATTTTAAACTCAACTCTTTCCCAAAAACTCAATAAAAACTCAACAATAACATGCATTTTTATTCCTTGTTTTTTGTAAAATTTATTATACACTTCTGAAACAGCCTCAAGGCATTCATAACGCCTTAATCTCAAATCCCATAGCTATTCCTTGTCATGAAAGCCTCCACTAGTTACTGATGAATGAATAACAACATTTGAACCTTATAAAATATATAGACCATATATTTTATATCTTTTAACAATTATCAATTCATCACACAAAATCTTCAACACTATATGTTCAACTCTAATACAATTGCCTAGATCGTCAAACATACTTATAGATAACAAATTTCGCTTGAGTTATCAAACATACCTCACATTGTGAATAAGAAGTTCACGATCATCCAATATTTTAAGTATGACCACTCCAATATCATGAACCTTACAAGCCTTATTATCACCAAGGTGAACTACTCCACCTTACATAATCTTCAAAGTTTCAAAATATTTGATTCTTGGACACATGTGATAAGAGAAACATGAGTTAATAACCTAACTATATTCAGTTTCCAAACTCGATACTACTAGTGCACCGACATCCTCATAACCTTTCTCATCCAAGGCAACTGCAACTTGAACAGAATTTTCATTAACCTTTCTCTCAGAACAATCCTTCTTAAAGTGACCAATTTTTTGACAATTCAAACATTTTACCTTTGATGTGTCAAACCTCTTTGATTTGGACATCCCTTTATGTTCACCTCCTCCTCTTGACACACTTAAGCATTCATTACTATCTTCAATCTTCAAATCTTTTGTCATTGAAAATTCTTTGGATTATCGTTGTTTGGACTTCATCAAAGTGATAGTACATTCCTTACCATAAAAAAGGACATCCTTAAAGTGTTCAAATGATTTGGATAATGGACTCAACAAGAGTAAAGTATTATCCTCGTCTTCAATTTTCACTTCAATATTCTCAAGATCATCAATAATCTTATGAAATTATGTAAGCTGCTCAACTATGGATTTGTTCTCCAGCATTCGGAATGAATAAAGTTGTTGTTTCAGACACAACTTGTGAGCCAAAGACTTGGTCATATACAATAATTCAAGTTTTACCCACATAGCTACCGCTGTTTACTTCCTGGAGACTTCTCTTAGAACTTTATTCTAGTGGCACAAGATAATGACAATTTTAGTCTTATCCACCATCTCGATCTTATGTACATGTGTAAGCCCTACAGACATCAATGCTTCATTCTTCGAAGCATCAGTACACTTCTCTTAAATTAAAATTACTTGCATCTTAATTTTCCACAACCCGAAGTCGTTGTTACTGAAAAATGTTTTGATCTCCCAACTATCCATGGTGCTTACTTGTAAACGATGCCCGTTTGCCCCACGGTAGGCCCCTCTTGTTATGAATTACGACAAGTTTCAATATAAATTTGCGAGGCAAAGAACAGTAGCAACCAAAATAAATGGCCTACAATAGTAATAATCAATACACATAAGATATAACATAATAAGGCGAGAAAAAGTTGAAGGTTTGTTTGTCCAATTTGATCAAACGATATACTCTAGGAGAGAGAGAGCAACTTTACAATTCACTATACTCAGAAAGTTGTTATAAGAGATTATATATGAGTTATAAGAAAATAGCTTTAGCCTTCAAGTTCCCAAGAACAACCCTGAAGACTCCAAATAACAACCCTATTTTTTATCCAAGTGTTTCACATCCTCTCTAACTCTCAATATATGAATAACTTAAACTCAAGATGTAATCGGTATTTCACAATGATCTTAAACAACTCCCTTTGTCATTCTAAGGTTTTCCTTCACTTGACCTTGAACCCTTGCTCTCCCTTGTTTATGTAAACTCTAATATTGTCCCCTTTAAACACAATAAAGAGATACATATTTATAATAGATAAAACACAAACCCAAAAACACAACCCATTAATTATTAGAATAAAATATTATAAATATTTTATAATATATTTTATATTAATTTAGACTATTTCTAAATTAATATATATTCAATATTCTAACATTAAATAACGCGAATCGATCAAACTCGAAATCCGAAAACTGAACAAATCAGACATTTTTATTATTTTTTGGCTTTTTAATTTTTGACAATCTCAAAACATATTTTCTTTCTCTTTATCAAAAAAAAATTAAAAAATACTTTAAGAAAATTGAAATCACACTCAAAGAAAATACCAGAAACAATTTCTATTAATCCATAATCATATGAGTATTCTAATTGATTACCGTTGAACACTCGCTTGTGTAAATTATCCAACGACATCATGTCTTGTAATAATCGCCACACCTAAGCTATTAGCTTTCTCGAACAAATTTGTTCCATCATATTGATAGTTTATTAACATTAGCCAACTTCAATAATCAATAACTTTTATAAAGGCACCTCTTTCAACATTTTCTTATAGATAGATAACTTATTAGTAGCATTATCTATAAAAGGCACATGTACTGTATCTTCTATCTTCGGAACAATCATGCAAGAACAATTGGAAAAAAAAATCAAGAGTTATCACAAACATTACTCAACTAACTTGAAAAGTACATGACTCAACTAACTTGAAAAGTTGAGTTAACAGTTAAAAGAGTTGAAAATTAATAATTTAAATTTAGATAAAGAAATAAATATATTGATTTTTTTTAAATAATCACTTTTAAAAAAAAAATTAAATAACTACATTTTTAAAATATTTATCAAAGTAATCACTTTTCAAATAAAAAAATTCACCATATAGAGGAGACGTCACTCTGTGTGGCGCATGCATACAAAATAGAGAGGAGGCGCCACACTGCATGACTTGTCCTCCTATGTAATGTCACGTAGTGTGGCGCGTGCATGCATAATTATAGAAGAGGCACCACCTTGTGTGGCTTGACAATTGTATATGATTTTCTATAAATGCAACCACCCATCTTCTTCATTTTTCACACTATTTCTCACACCACTCTTAGAAAATGTCTTCCACTCCCTTGCCAAGGTTTTTACTAATCAAAAGAGATGCGTATGTTATTTTTCGGTGACAAAGCCTCCGATGAAGATCAAACTCCAGAGCACGCAGACATTCGAGCATTTTCAGAGACACTTGATTTGCTGGTTGGAAGGAGACATTCCTGAAGGTGAACATATCAGAAAAATTGAAAGACAAATTACAGTGAGGAATGAAAATTGAGTAAACCGATCATGGAAAAAGGTGAGATGTGACGCTGATGTCATGATGATGATGCTTGGACCATACGATATTGTGTTGATAGTTTTTATCTCTTAGATATTATGATGTGTTTAGTTGTTTTGACTGCTTATCATGTTGTTGTGTTGTTGTCCTGAGTTTGTCGTGTTGTAATTTTTTTGGTCATTATCTGAAGGTTGTTGTAATCGAATGATAAATTAAATACGAAATGAAAACCCGAATTTAAATTGAAATTTCTTGCTTATAACAAATTAATTACTCCATAAAGTTTGCTATAAAAAATTAGGTTGCAGAGTTAGATCCAATATTCGGATAATTTTTTTATTGTGTCTGGGAAGACGACATGTATTGCATAATCTTATTATTTTGTTGGTCGTATCCATTTCATTTCTAATACGAGTGCTATTGGGGCACCCTTTTTTCTTCTGTCACATTTGTTCATTGTGCCAAACAATGTCCCCTTGATAAGCAGGCCAATAATCCTTTTTTGCCAACATGAAGAAGGTACTGATGTACACACTTAAAATGCTCTTTATTGTGTAAACGGAGGATATATGTCATATTGGGTCCAAGCGAACATGCCTCTATGACATGAGAGCAAGGTATGCGAAATGCTTGAAACTTTCCGTAATCACACCAACTTCTATCTATTTCAACCCGATAATATCCCCTTGGCCTCCCCTCATTATGATCCATTGTCTCTTGTACACTAAACCAACCTTTAATACAGTCAAACACGATGACACTATGGGTATTTGCTTTGGCAGCCTCCTCGTTAAATGATTTCATTATGCATTCACTGAACAACTGCCCTGATTGTAACACTGCCATCCATTTTGAACTTCTTGTGTCGAACAATAACCCAATCCTAAAATATGTTGCTCTAACCAAAGCAATAATTGGTAGGTTTCAGATGTCTTTGAAGACAAAGTTCAATGATTCCACCAAATTTGTTGTCATGTGGCCCCATCGTTGACCATTGTCAAATTCCTGAGTCCACTTCTCCACAGGAATGTTATCGATCCACCTTAATGCTTCTGAGTTTATCAACCAAATTTCTTCACGATAGTGTTGGAATGATGGTTCTGTTAAGGCATACCTTGCATTAACAACTTTCTTTCAAAGTGTCTTGTCTTTGATATGGAGCATGAAGTTTTATGTGATATGTCTAATGTAATAGACATGTGTTAAATGGGTATCCTGCCAACCGTTATCAGGGTTATTGTATGCACTCACAATCAATAGATGTCTGTCTGAAATCAAACAAAGATTGAGTTGAGGAGCAACGTGTAATAGGAGATTTTTCAGAAAGAAATTCCATGCACCACCTGTCTCACCTTCAACTAGAGCGGAGGCAATCGGAAAAACATTATTGTTGTCATCTTGTGCCACTGCCATGAGTAATGTTACTTTACACTTTCCGTATTGTTGTACCCCAAAATTTTCCCTCTCATTTTACTCAATACATGCTGTGATCGGTGGAAATAGAACTGACTGTTTTTAAGCTGGTTCGCGAAATGTCGCGGTAAGCAAGAGTCGCCACCGTCTTTTATGTTCTCCAACATGGAAAGGACAAAAATACAGCAAAATTCCTTTTTTGATATGTCTCTCGGTTCAGGAGGTAGATTTATAGAAAGGGAAGGTGTTAGCACCCTTTCTATCCATGGTTATCCATGGGCTCTTAGGTACTTGCTCACTCTATGTTTTCAAAATTTGTTTGCTTTTCAAGTGTGTGTGGGTTTTGAAAAAGTTTCGTTTGAAAAATTTCTAAGTAACTCTTGTATCTGTCCTCAAGAGTGTATGAAATATTTGTTTGAAAACCTTTTGAAAGTGTAGGTGCGAAAAGTTGTTTTGTTTGTTTGAAAGAGCAAGTACCCAGGAGAAATCTACCTACTCTAAGGAATTAGGCTGTGTAAGAGTCCTTTAGATAGTGCTATCCCACCATTGAGAGGTAGGTAGCACCATCGTTGGAGTTATTCGGGTCAATTCGATTATAGGGACAGTGTGGTCACCGAAGCAATAGTAGGACACCTTAGAAGTAACCCTAATGTCCTAGATCCTTTTTTATCCGAGGCAACCGTTTCGAGGCAACTGGATCTTTAGACAGGAGGGTGACCTCTAAGACACTCTATACTTGACGACCACGTTCGAGGCAACCGAGTGAGGCGTACCCTAAGAGTGGCATGTGCTTGTGTGTTGTTTAAGTTTATGTTTATCTTGTACATGTCATTTTGTGACCTACGAGTTGTTTTTAATTTTCATCTAAGTCTTGCATGCATATTAACAGTTAAGAATGCGGAAAACAAAGTACGGAAATATGAATCTACGCTATTACAAGGCGCGGGTCTATACATCGCCAAAAACATAACCCATTTTGGAAAATAAATGCAAGAAAGGAAAAGAAAGCGGTAAACCCTAATTAACTATTACATCCTCGGAAACAGTTACGAAAATATAATCAAAAATAATGATAATGCGCGGAAAAAAATTTAATCAGGACGTCCTTAGGGTTTTGACCCTTTTGAGAAATAAAGAATTTTTGGTCCTTTGCATTTAATTAAATATTAACCCTAAAACTAATTATTTAATTAATTAAAAGAAAAAAATGTTTTTTTTTTGTGTTTTTAATGTTTTAATGAAATAAAATAAAAGAGAAATTAAAAGTGTCAAAAGAAAAAAACCTAAGTCTAATCTATTTTTAAGTTATTGAGAAAAAATTAAAGTTGACCTAATTTTTAAAAAAGACTAAATTAATTAACCATATTTATTTACAAAATAATGATTAATAATAATAAATAATAGTAATAAGTAAAATATTTACATTTTTTAATAGGTCTGAATTTATTGTGAAAATAATAATTTATGAATAATTATAATAATAGTTATAATAATTAAATAACAATTAAAATATAAAAGAAAAAAAGAATACTAGAACCAGGGGGGTATGCTGGCCCAGGTGGAGGTTTGTTTAGGAATTTTCTGGCCCATTAAGCTTCCAAGCCTGTTTGACCTTTGGAATTATCTGCACGTTGCATTGATTGGGAACACCATGGTCCACGCCTCATGGCCCTCAGATTGGCGTTAGTGGCCACTTGGCAGGCTGATTGCTTGAGATGTATGATGGGCGCTTTGAGGATGCCTGCACAGGATTTTGTTAAGAAAAATAATAGAACGAATATTGAGTGGACCTGGGGATCGAACCCAGGTCCCAATGCTTACCAAACATATCACCTTCCACCCAGCCACTTATGCGCATCTGATATTACAATAGCCATTAATTATAATATATAAAAAATCAAAACATGTGCTGGAGAACTAAACACGCGCCATATTTTTTGAACGGACCAACCATGCGCTTACACCTATTGTCTTCTTCTTCCTTTTGCCTGTAAAACAAAAACAATTAGCGGGGGTTTTAAACCCCCACAAAGTAAAACTGCCAATAATAGCGAATAGAAATCCAAGCTATATAAATATGGCGCGAGGTGTCCATTGTATTCGTCACGTTCAGACGATTTCAACCATGGGCATGGGAGGTTCCAATTTTGCCTGTGCTGTAAAGCCCTAATTCAAGACCTTAAGAACCCTAAAAATCTTCAATGGTGATTCACGATTCTGTACATGATAATGTAATTAACCAATACCAAAAGCTTTGTAAAGGTTCAAGCAATGCAAATCAATGATTAGAATATGTTAATTATGTATAAATCATGAGTTGCGATTACGGAAAAGTTATTCAAACCGTGAAACTGTTAGGGCGTGTTTCTTGAGCTTTATGGCTTGGTTCTGATTGCAACACATTCTGGAAGCTCCCAGCAATGTATTTGGATCCACAAAAGTCCTTAATTCGCCCTAGAACACTGAAAACAGTTTTGAGTTTTTTCCACTTTTTTCAATATTGCATATGGCTTCTGCAGCAGTTTTTTCACGTTCCAGGCATTAAGGTTGGCTTCAGTATTTATGTTGGAAGGAAATTAGGGTGCAAACTAGGTCAAAGATCCATGGAATAAAGTTTTCAATATTTGATTTTCAATCAAATATTTTTCAATCTTTTTGATTGAAAAACCTTGCCAAATTGGGAGATTTTTGTCTCTTTGATGGATGCACGAAATTGCCAGCTTGCCCTGAGCCTATTTGCTTCATGAAAAGATTTGAAAACCATATCTTCATATTTTCCTACATTTAAAATCAATTAAATGAATTAATATTAATAAAAATTCAATTAATTAATTAAAAATAATAAAATAAATCAATTTGAGCTCAATGGGTCGTGCATATGCTTTGGGTAAAGGTTCAAGAAGAAATTTGAGGCCCATTAGCAAAAACAAGGTGTTTTAGGCAAAGTTGACTTTTGCAAATTCCCAAAAATTTCCCAACTTCTCCAATGCATATCTTGCTCAATTTTGATCATATGAACATGTTCTTGGACATTTTGGAAAGGTCTTGAAGTCCTCTAACCAATGCCTTTGGTCCCATGTCATTTGGATTTACCAATCTCAAGTTATGGTCTTTGACTTAAAATGCCTTTTTGTTGACTTTTGAAAATGACCTATAATGTAGAAATTGATAACTTTTTGTGAGAGCATTTCTTGGACTTGGAATGTGAAGATGAGTTGTAGGAAATGTCATCCCCTTCAAAATGAGCATTGGATGGGATTTTTCTGATGAAACATGAAAAAGTTATGCCTTGGTCAAGTTACAGTTGACTTTTCAACTGTCCAAAAATAGCAACCTTTGCATCCTTGATGATTTTTGAGCCATGATTGGGGAATAATGATCAAGACTTGATCAAATGATGATTGTGGCTTCAAAATAAGATGTTGACCAAAAATTCTGACTTTTGACTGTAAAATGACCATTTTGCCCCTGCAGTTGATTGTGGAGCAACTAGGGCTTTTGACTGTGCAATTGGACCCTGTGAGTCTTGAGACTTGACATGTGGATGTTTGGCAATGTATATAGGCCTATGGGACTTGATTTGACCATTGAAAACCTCCAATTTCTTGAGAGAACCAAAACCCTAGTTTTTGATTGGCTTAGGAGGCATTTGGACTGTGCAACCCTTGAGTAGTCTTGAACCAATTGAAGATGATTCTTGACAAACTTTGAAGAATATAGGAGGGCAAATTTTGGGGTACAACAGTTGCCCCTGTTCAATCTTCTTAGACCTGAGAATGTAGATTGGCTTGCGTGCCTTTCGTGATCCGAAGGTGGAAGATGATTGAACACTAGAGTGCCCAGAAATTTGCACTCACATAGTGTGGTATCATCAATGTGATGTCGGGAATGGGCTTATAGATGCCATCTGGAGATATGATGGATAGGAGGATGGGCTTATAGATGCCATCTGGAGATGTGACATAACCTTGTCGGGAATGGGCTTATAGATGCCATTTGGAAATGTAATGGATAGTTGAATTTGAATAAGAAATAGAATAGCTTCCGTGCCTGGAGCATATCTAGTATGTGTCTAATTACTGACGTCTAAACGAGTAGTAGAATGACCGCCGTGTCTGGGGTATATCCATAGTGCATCTGAATGAGTGATAGAATGTCATCTGGATCGTATCTGGACTGTCTTTTGAATGAATCTGGACAAAACAATAGAATAGCATCCGGGTCTGGAGCATCTCTAAGTTGTCTTTAGAAGTTGGAATCTGAATAAGCAATAGAATAACATCCGGGTCGGGAGCGTCTCTAAGCCATATCTGAAAGGAGCTCTGGAATAAGTATCAGAAAGTCGCCATGCCTGGGTCGCATCTGAACTATCTCTGAATAAGCAATAGAATAGCATCCGGATCTGGAGCATCTCTAGGCCATCTCTGGAGAGAAATCTGAAATAAACAATAGAATAGCATCCGTGGTTGGAGCATCTATAAGTTACCTTTAGGAGTTTGAATCGGAATAAACAATAGAATGACGTTCGGGTCAGGAGCACCTCTAAGCCATCTCTGAAAAAAACCCTGAATAAGCAAAAGAATAGCATCCATATCTGGAGCATTTCCAAGCTATCTCTGAGAAGAAACTGTGAATAAGCAAAAGAACAGCATCCGGGTCTGGAGCATCTCTAAGCCATTTCTGAAAGGGAATCTGGAATAAGTATCAGAATGTAGCCATATCTGGGTCGCATCTGAACCATCTCTAGAAGGGAATCTGGAATAAGTATCAGAATGTAGCCATGTCTGGATCGCATCTGAATTATATCTAGAAGGAATCTCTGAATAGACAATAGAATAACATTTGTGGCCGGAGCATCTCTAAGCTATCTCTAGAAGGAGGTTTGAATAAGCAAAAGAACAACATCCATATCTGGAGCATCTCTAAGCCATTTCTGGGAAGAAACTTTGAATAAGCAAAAGAATAGCATCCATATCTGGGGCATCTCTAAGTTATCTCTGAATAAGCAACTCTGAATAAGCAAAAGAATAGTGTCCGGTTCTGGAGAATATCTGAACTATCTCTGAGAAGAAACTTTGAATAAGCAAAAGAATAACATCCATATCTGGAGCATTTCTAAGCTATCTCTGAAGAGAAAATCTGAATAAGCAAAATAACAGCATCCATATTTGGAGCATTTCCCAGCTATCTCTTTAATCTCTTTAATGTAGATATGCCCTGGCTAGATACAGGTATCGAATCCATAATCAATCGCTCACAGATATGCCCTGGCTAGATACAGGTATCGAATCTGGAATTGCGACAGTTGATAGTAATCATCTTTGGATTGACCTTTGAAAAGGCAAAACATTAACTATATGCAATGTCATGATGTATGAAATGCATGATGTCATGATGTTCTCAAAAACGAATGAGATAGTGTCGTATGCACTTTATCATGTATGTAAGCAGGATGTATAAAATGTGAGATGTTTATGAATGCATTTTCGTCTGGGAACATAAGTCCTTTACGAATGCCGGGAGCTTGAATCCTGGGCTGATGTTGAAGAGTATAGTTCTTCGTTTCCGCTGGGGAGGATGATTACAAGAATAAACCGGTAGGAGAAGATGACTCCGTTGGGGAATGAACTTGTTGAAGAGATTACTCTGCGGGGAAATACTCTGTGGGGAAGAGATACTTCGCTGAGGTTTGAATGATAACTCCGCTGGGGATTCCGTTGATAAGTTTTGTTGGGGAATTTGATGAACTCCGCTGGGGGTGGAGAGAACTTCGCCGAGGACGATCTTTCCGTGGTAATTAGTTGAGGATAACCCAGTTATAAGCTCTGGTGGGGAATAACCTTTGAGCATAAAGCCGGGGAGATGCGTTCGTACTCTGCAAGGGATAAGCTTCCAGAATCTACTGGGGATAAGCTTCCAGAATTTACTGGGGAGGATTATTCAACTCTCCTGGGGAAACTTTTGGACTGCACTGGGGAAGTGGCTCCACTGGATGTCTGTATTCCACCGGGGAACAATCTTATATTAAGACTGCCGAGGACGCTTGCTCAGGAACGTCTGCATACTATGCTGGAGAATATTGAGATTTTCTAGGGATATCCAACTTCCTTAAGGCTGGCAGTAGACTAACTCTGCTTGGGGAGAGTGTTGCTGACTTGTTGGAGATATTGTGCCTTCTTGGGGCTGATGGGAGACCACCTCTGCTCGGGGGAGAGTATTGCTGAACCCTTTCTTACTCTACGGTGAGTGAAGGTATCCTGGTTACGTTCTTCAGCCGAACTTACCTTGGTACCTTGGTGGACAGAGCAACTAGATCGCTTGGACAACTCATTATTGCCCCTGTTTCTGTGGAAGGTACCTGTGGAGGTGCTTGACAACTGCCGATTGACAAATCTTCTTCTGGTAGGCGAGATGACTGGACATATTCGTACACTTTGATCCCTAATTTTTTCCTGGACCGCCCTTTCGGGTTTTCAGTCCACCGGGATACCCTTTTTTGCCCAAGCCGCCTTTTCAGGTTTTCGACTTGCCGGGTGTACAGTTTTTTTTCCTTCATTTCATACCTTATTTTTGCCTGAACCCTTTTGGTTCGCCGGGAAGCCCTTATTTTTGCCTAGGTGTGTCAACCTAGCGGGTCTTTGATTATGCGTAGTATTTTTTCGACTATGTCCATGCTCTCAGAGTGCATGGAGTTATCACTGTCAGTAGCGTTGCGTCGCCGTACTACCAGAAGATGTTTGATTATACCATATTTGTCGCTGGAATTCATGTCCGATGCCCCAGTTGATTCAGATGGAGATCTGCCCCTGGTTATTTGGCATTTGAGAGATTCTCTGAATCTTGACTTGACTGCCCCAGATGATGGACGATGATCACGTCGTGCCTCTTGATTGGAGGTGCTTTTGTTCACTTAGATATTCGTCGTGCGAACTTCTATGTTGTTCAAACAAATATTCATATGCAAGCAATGTTATTTTAAAAATGCAAAGCGTATGTCTGTCTTGAAGATTTTGAAAATGCATTTTTCAGTAAAACAAGCAAATTTTGTAAAACGTGATGTCAACTCGTTATTTTACCGCAAGCCTTAAGGAGTCAGGATACCTTTCGTAACAGTATGCTTTCGAACTAACCCATGCTTCAGCTAGGACTTTTTGAGGGTTGTAACGTGGCCTGGTTCACGGTTTAAGAAGCAAAGGATAAAGGCTCAAATTTTATTTGTACCCACCCGTTCTCCGTGATGTTCTTCAAACCTAAACTCAGTTGATCGTGCGTTAGGCCTTGTTTGAGTCTTTGTCCTGATATTCCAATGATGGTTCGAATATTGACAGTTTATTTTGATTAGGCAGTCATTCCTTTTTTGGTGAGGGTTTGTAGGATCTCTTTCTTTTTTATTTCGTTATCCCTGTTTTTTGCCTGAACTGTTTCTTTTGTGATTACAGTCAGCGGGATGCCCCATTTTTGTAAGTCTCCTTCATAGGTTTTGACTTGTTGGGCTTTTATTTTTGAAATAATGACTGCCCGTCCTTATGATTATTCAGAACCATCATTGTCTTTTGTTTTGGAAGGACTCCTTTTGATGTCATTCGTTATGCACTTGGATCAACTGAGAGAACTACCCTGCCCCAAGTTATGATTAAGGGTTTTTAATTTTTGAAAAGAAAAAACTCCTACTTCTTTGGCTCGAAGGGGGTTGACGAGGGATTATCTTCCTTATAACTCCGGTGTTTAGGAATTGAAACAATGCATGTACCTCATCAGCGGGGTCGGTTCAAAAGCATATTGTAGATCATGGTATTGTTTTCGTCATCCTCCCTCAAGAGGCTTAGAATTATTAATCGAACGTTGAACATCACAAAAATGAAAGCAGTTTGAATATAGTGAATACGAATATATTGATTCAGAACAGACATATGCAATGCATTAATGGAATAAAAGAGTTTGCTATGACATTAATTATTTGTATAAGCAAAGCAAAATACAACTCAGAAATTCAAATAGAATAAAAGCCTTCAATGATTTGGCAAAGGAGCAGTGATTATGTTTGGAGTCTCTGGTGCTTCAAACTGGACTTCTTTAGCATCAATCATGTCTTGCACCTTATTCTTCAGAGCCCAACAATTGTCCGTAGTATGCCCCGGGCTGTCAGAGTGGTATGCACACCTCTCATTGGGATGATAGTTAGGAGCAGTAGTGTTTGGATTCCGGAGAGGAGCCCTTAAGGTAATCAGCCCCGCCTTCAACATTTGCTCTAGCGCTTGATCCAGTGACATGTTGATCTTAGTGAACTGTCGTTTGGGTGCGACCTCCTTACGTTGTTGCCCCTGTCTTTGCTGAGCAGGCATAGGATTAGAGATCTGGGTTGCCCCTACATGTTGATCATGACGACTCTTTTTACCATGCACAGCATTGGACTCTTTTTTTCCATGGTAAGGCTTTTTATGAGTATCAGAAGGGGTGGCCTCTTGAATTTTTCCAGCCTTGATACCAGCTTCAATCCTCTCCCCAGTCAAGATCAAATCTGTAAACCCAGCAGAAGAATTCCCAATCAGATGGTTGAAGAAAGGCCCAGACAGGGTCCCCAAGAACATATTAACGAGCTCACGGTCAGTCAAAGGTGGTTGCACCCTTCCAGCCAGGTCTCTCCACTTTTGAGCATATTCTTTAAAACCTTCTCCCGTCCCTAGCGACATACCCTGGAGTTGGGTACGTGTAGGAGCAAGGTCGGCATTGTACTGATACTGCTTATAAAATGCAGTAGCCAAGTCCTCCCAGTTACGAATGTTGGCTCCATCTAGTTGATAGAACCATTCGAGTTGAGTCCCTGAAAGACTTTCCTGGATGAAATGGATCCATAAGTTCTTGTCTGCAGTGTAAGGTTGGATCTTCCTTACATATGATCTGAGATGCAGCTTAGGACAAGAAGCCCCGTCGTACTTTGCAAAGGCAGGTGCCTTGAACTTGTGGGGAATCACCACCCCAGAGGATAGACCTAGATCTTTGAAGTCCAGGCCGGGCACTTTCTGTATTTCCATAGCACTTAACCGGTCTTCCAGCTGTTTGTACCTGTCCTCCGCAGGAGGGTACTGTTCATCATTGAAATCCGTCTCGTTGTCGGAGACCACAGGACTAGGAACCCTTCCCCCTTAGGGACTGTCTTTGCCTACAGATGAGGTAGTCAGCTCAGCCTCATTCGGTAATTCATTCCCAGATCTGCGTCTAGGGTTGAATAGCACAGTCCTCTTCTTCTTCTTCCTCTCTTTCAGAATCAGAGTTTTCAAATCCTGTTGACCCTGGGCTAGGCTCATGACCAACTCTTGGAACTGGGCATTTTGGGCCTGGAGGGCCTTGATAGCTTGTTCATTGGATGATTCAAGATTCATGATGACTGCTGAAATAAACAGCAAAGAAGGTAAGTGACTGTAACAAGGGTACCTGTTATGCAATGATATGTATGTATGCATGCAATGTTTTCAAGGATCTCGCGGGGTAAACAAGAAAATTGTTAGAATTGGAATCCGGTGGCTTGATTGAAGGCACTTCATATTGTTGAGAGTCCTTCTTCAAGAGTCAAGGCTCACCATATCGAGTGGGTCATAGCCCCTGACTCAAGTTATCAACCTTGGCTAGGGGAAAATAAATCTCCTTTACCCCTTGCTAGACATGTTGGTTCATCATGACCTGCATCACAAACCCTTGAGATCCTTGAAATGGATTAGTCCTTATGTAGGATGTATGCAATGGTATGATGTTATGCTATGCGTGGAGTAATGTAGGTAAACCCTGTTATGAGTCCAGATTAAGGACTGTAAACAAAACCTACAAGAAACTCAAGTGTCAGATGACAAGCATGCAAGTAGTCAAGTTTTAAGGCACACAAGACAGCCCTTAGAGTTTAGGCCAGCATGAAGTTTAGGTACTACCCTCTTTCAGTTTCATTGGTTAAGACCTGTCCTAGAAAATAGTAACCGGGTTCTAGAGGATCTCAATATCACCGACTACCCTCAATCGGTCATAACTCCAGCGTCGCAATCTTTTCTTGCGGCCAGAACCATCGCGAGAGTTTAGCCTCAATGAGTGTAGCATACTGCTACTATTCTATGGCCAAGTTGGGTCAATTTAGGGTTCTAAGGTCGGTTGGTGCTTAATGACTCCTCAGAAGACCCATATTCTCCTTGTTGCAACACAAGGGATATCGGTACAGACCAAGGTGTCACACCAACGTAGCCACTGCTTCACCAGTGTCGGTCTACGCTGGACAGGTCCCTCACAGCTTATGCTACCTAAAAGGGTATTCCCCAGATCCGGGTTAGGATCTATGTAACTCCGATGCAATGCCCACAAATATAAAAGCAATCAAAGCAAGCAATTGAAAACATAAGTATGATCTAATCCTAAGGTACACCTCACTTTATAAAGTTCCCCAGCAGAGTCGCCAGTTTTGTGATTGGTGGAAATAGAACTGACTGTTTTTAAGCTGGTTCGCGAAATGTCGCGGTAAGCAAGAGTCGCCACCGTCTTTTATGTTCTCCAACATGGAAAGGACAAAAGCACAACAAAATTCCTTTTTTGAGATGTCTCTCGGTTCTGGAGGTAGATTTATAGAAAGGGAAGGTGTTAGCACCCTTTCTATCCATGGTTATCCATGGGCTCTTAGGTACTTGTTCACTCTATGTTTTCAAAATTTGTTTGCTTTTCAAGTGTGTGTGGGTTTTGAAAAAGTTTCGTTTGAAAAATTTCTAAGTAACTCTTGTATCTGTCCTCAAGAGTGTATGAAATATTTGTTTGAAAACCTTTTGAAAGTGTAGGTGCGAAAAGTTGTTTTGTTTGTTTGAAAGAGCAAGTACCCAGGAGAAATCCACCTACTCTAAGGAATTAGGCTGTGTAAGAGTCCTTTAGATAGTGTTATCCCACCATTGAGAGGTAGGTAGCACCGTCGTTGGAGTTATTCGGGTCAATTCGATTATAGGGACAGTGTGGTCACCGAAGCAAGAGTAGGACACCTTAGAAGTAACCCTAATGTCCTAGATCCTTTTTTATCCAAGGCAACCGTTTCGAGGCAAATGGATCTTTAGACAGGAGGGCAACCTCTAAGACACCCTATACTTGACGACCACGTTCGAGGCAACCGAGTGAGGCGTACCCAAAGAGTGGCATGTGCTTGTGTGTTGTTTCAGTTTATGTTTATCTTGTACATGTCATTTTGTGAGCTACGAGTTGTTTTTAATTTTCATCCAAGTCTTGCATGCATATTAACAGTTAAGAGTGCGGAAAACAAAGTACGGAAATATGAATCTACGCTATTACAAGGCGCGGGTCTATACATCGCCAAAAACATAACCCGTTTTGGAAAATAAATGCAAGAAAGGAAAAGAAAGCGGTAAACCCTAATTAACTATTACATCCTCGGAAACAGTTACGAAAATATAATCAAAAATAATGATAATGCGCGAAAAGAAATTTAATCAGGACGTCCTTAGGGTTTTGACCCTTTTGAGAAATAAAGAAATTTTGGTCCTTTGCATTTAATTAAATATTAACCCTAAAACTAATTATTTAATTAATTAAAAGAAAAAAATGTTTTTTTTGTGTTTTTAATGTTTTAATGAAATAAAATAAAAGAGAAATTAAAAGTGTCAAAAGAAAAAAAACCTAAGTCTAATCTATTTTTAAGTTATTGAGAAAAAATTAAAGTTGACCTAATTTTTAAAAAAAGACTAAATTAATTAACCATATTTATTTACAAAATAATGATTAATAATAATAAATAATAGTAATAAGTAAAATATTTACATTTTTTAATAGGTCTGAATTTATTGTGAAAATAATAATTTATGAATAATTATAATAATAGTTATAATAATTAAATAGCAATTAAAATATAAAAGAAAAAAAGAATACTAGAACCAGGGGGGTATGCTGGCCCAGGTGGAGGTTTGTTTAGGAATTTTCTGGCCCATTAAGCTTCCAAGCCTGTTTGACCTTTGGAATTATCTGCACGTTGCATTGACTGGGAACACCATGGTCCACGCCTCATGGCCCTCAGATTGGCGTTAGTGGCCACTTGGCAGGCTGATTGCTTGAGATGTATGATGGACGCTTTGAGGATGCCTGCACAGGATTTTGTTAAGAAAAATAATAGAACGAATATTGAGTGGACCTGGGGATCGAACCCAAGTCCCAATGCTTACCAAACATATCACCTTCCACCCAGCCACTTATGCGCATCTGATATTACAATAGCCATTAATTATAATATATAAAAAATCAAAACATGTGCTGGAGAACTAAACGCGCGCCGTATTTTTTGAACGGACCAACCATGGGCTTACACCTATTATCTTCTTCTTCCTTTTGCCTGTAAAATAAAAACAATTAGCGGGGGTTTTAAAGCCCCACAAAGTAAAACTGCCAATAATAGCGAATAGAAATCCAAGCTATATAAATATGGCGCGAGGTGTCCATTGTATTCGTCACGTTCAGACGGTTTCAACCACGGGCATGGGAGGTTCCAATTTTGCCTGTGCTGTAAAGCCCTAATTCAAGACCTTAAGAACCCTAAAAATCTTCAATGGTGATTCACGATTTTGTACATGATAATGTAATTAACCAATACCAAAAGCTTTGTAAAGGTTCAAGCAATGCAAATCAATGATTAGAATATGTTAATTATGTATAAATCATGAGTTGCGATTACGGAAAAGTTATTCAAACCGTGAAACTGTTAGGGCGTGTTTCTTGAGCTTTATGGCTTGGTTCTGATTGCAACATGTTTTGAAAACCATATCTTCATATTTTCCTACATTTAAAATCAATTAAATGAATTAATATTAATAAAAGTTCAATTAATTAATTAAAAATAATAAAATAAATCAATTTGAGCTCAATGGGTCGTGCATATGCTTTGGGTAAAGGTTCAAGAAGAAATTTGAGGCCCATTAGCAAAAACAAGGTGTTTTAGGCAAAGTTGACTTTTGCAAATTCCCAAAAATTTCCCAACTTCTCCAATGCATATCTTGCTCAATTTTGATCATATGAACATGTTCTTGGACATTTTGGAAAGGTCTTGAAGTCCTCTAACCAATGCCTTTGGTCCCATGTAATTTGGATTTACCAATCTCAAGTTATGGTCTTTGACTTAAAATGCCTTTTTGTTGACTTTTGAAAATGACCTATAATGTAGAAATTGATAACTTTTTGTGAGAGCATTTATTGGACTTGGAATGTGAAGATGAGTTGTAGGAAATGTCATCCCCTTAAAAATGAGCATTGGATGGGATTTTTCTGATGAACCATGAAAAAGTTATGCCTTGGTCAAGTTACAGTTGACTTTTCAGTTGTCCAAAAATAGCAACCTTTGCATCCTTGATGATTTTTGAGCCATGATTGGGGAATCATGATCAAGACTTGATCAAATGATGATTGTGGCTTCAAAATAAGATGTTGACCAAAAATTCTGACTTTTGACTATAAAATGACCATTTTGCCCCTGCAGTTGATTGTGGAGCAACTAGGGCTTTTGACTGTGCAATTGGACCCTGTGAGTCTTGAGACTTGACATGTGGATGCTTGGCAATGTATATAGGCCTATGGGACTTGATTGGACCATTGAAAACCTCCAATTTCTTGAGAGAACCAAAACCCTAGTTTTTGATTGGCTTAGGAGGCATTTGGACTGTGCAACCCTTGAGTAGTCTTGAACCAATTGAAGATGATTCTTGACAAACTTTGAAGAATATGGGAGGGAAAATTTTGGGGTACAACACATGCCCATTGAGATCTTCAATTTGCTCAAGGTTGCCCAAGAGTTGACCAGACAAACTCTCTCCTAAGGCAGTGTACCTCAAATTAGGGTTTCCATTTTCATCAAGATGGGTGAACCACAAAGGCCTCATATACTCTCCATGGTCTTAATATGTTCCCAAGACCCTACATGTCAAGTTTCATGCCTTTCACAAGAAGTTTGCTCAGTCAATTGCTCAAATGCTTAAGAATCGATTGTATTAGGTCAAAAGTCAATTGTGACCCACATACAGTCAAACTTCAAGATTTTTGGTCAATATTAACATTTTGAAGTGACTTTTATCATTTGATCAAGGGTTGATCATGATTCCTCAAAGAATGCTCCAAATTCATCAAAACCCAAAAGTTGCTAAATTAGGGTTTCTTAGTAAAAGTCAACCCAACTTTAACCAAGCATAACTTCCACATACTTTGTCAGAAATTTTCCATCAAAGGCTCATTTTGAATAGGATGTAATTCCCTACAATTCATCTTCAACTCACAAGTTCAAAATATGCACTCATAAAAAGATATGAACTTCTACATTATGGGTCCTTTTGAAAAGTCAACAAAAACACCTTTTGGGTCAAAGTTCCTTACATGAACATGGAAGACTCAATTGAGATGAGACCAAAAGGGTTGCTTAGGGGACATCCTCAGATTTCAAAAAAGTCCAAGAACACCCCTCTAAGGTTAAAATTGGATGAGATATGCCTTGTCAAAGTTGACCTTTTTTGTAAAATTGCCAAAAGTCAAATGTGCTCAAAAATGCATTTTTTTGCTAAATGGACCTAACTTTTTATGCTTGCACCTCACTTATAATGTGGTCCATGACTCAAATATTCATCCACCCATTATTTGCTTCATTTTCAATTTATTTTGATTTTTTATTAATTAAAAATTAAATCAAATCAAATAATTGATGAATAATAACAAATATATGATTTGATTTGGTTTTTGGACAGGTTGGCAATCAAAATATACTAAATTATTAAGGCCAAAACAAATCAAGCATAATTGGTACAAGAAAGGAAAGATTTGACTCAAAATAGCAAGTTTGCATATGGCTAAAGAATTAAATCAAATCTCATCAAACTTCAAGATTCAATCCAAGTTTGTAACCCTAATTCATCCCTAGATATATATTGGACAAGAACAAAGCATGGCATAAGGTTTGGCAGTCGTGAAAACACCAAACAAAATTCAAAAAAAGTGACAAAAAGTGTTGGATCATTTTTGAACTTAGAGGCCAATTCAAGTCATTCCAACGCTTCCAATCATTTTTTGGACCTTTCCAGGAGCTAATACGATCAGTTGCACGCGCTCTCACGCCCATAATCTCCCCCTAGCATTCATACAGTTTGCCCATGTTTTCAAAATCGATTACTGTATTTCTTGCATCATTAGCATGTTTAAGTTATATATTTGTGATTCACATCGTGTTTGCAAGCTAACTGAATAATTTAATTGCATTTATGAAGCCTATATGTGCCTTTGACATTGTTAAGGTTTGTATGTGCAGTTTAGGGGTTTGTTCTACAGGTCAAATTGGGCAAAAAGAAGGGTACCATGATGTTCACAAGATCAAAACGAGTTGATCTATATAGTTAGATGTCATTTATCTTGCGTTTTATGGATTCTTGAGTTTTACAGGTTTATAGCTACAGACCTTTGTCCGTAGGTAAAAGTATCAGAACCTAAGATGACAGAGAGAGGAAGAAGAAGGTTAGGTGTCAGCCAGCCATTCGCCCATTCGAACCAGCGCGCACGTTTTTTTTTTCTCCCACTAACCACTTTATTTCATATATTATATTGTGTTTTCATTATAATTACAACTAAACACGATAGCCTAGTGGTTGAGCGCGTTAGTGGTGAGAGTGAGGACCTGGGTTCGATCCCAGGTCCCAACAATTTTCTTTGTTCTATTTTTCCTTTATAAATCAGGTACTCCATTCCCTCAAACGTCCACCATGCGCTAGCGATATCCAACCAGTGGGTCCAGGATCAATCAGATCCAATGCCTCAAACAATGAGAGACCATGATGCACCCTCAGGTCAACGCTGCAGGGAATCCATGTTGACTGGGCTTGGAGTGTTTTGGGCCTTAGAAAACTCAGATTGGCACCCCCCAAAGTTGGTATTCAACACAGGCCCATTTTCTTTTTCTTTATTTATTTCTTTTATTTTAATTCTTTTGTTTAATTATTTTTCACCAAATTAATTACCTTTTTTTATTAATCATAAAATCAATAAATCACAAAACACCAAAAAAAGCATTTTTGTTAATAAAATATTTAATATAATTAGTAAATTAGGTAAATTTAATTTCTTTTTCATAATTAAAATCAAATAGAAACTAGATTTTAATTTTACAATTAAATTTCTTTCCTCAAATAAAAAACCACCAAAATCATTTTTTCCATTAAAATGTTTATTTTAATTAATTGAGAACTTAAATACTTTCCTTTTTCTTTTTTTTTTCATAATTGGAATAATTAGAATTAGGGTCAGTCGTACATAACTTAAGTAGTTCTTTTCTCAAAAAATAACTTAAATATTTTTCTAGTTAGATTTTAGGGTTTTCAATTTCTTCTCGCATTTAATTTGCTGCGCGCATTCTAATTTGTTTTATTATTATTGTACCTGTTTTGAGTTTGTAATAGTTTTAATTAGGGTTTTATTTACGACTTTAATTCCCGATTCTTTGGTTATGTAATTAATCCCCATCCCCCGAAGCCTTGTAATATCTAGGTTTATTTTTCTCATTTTTAAATTCCTGCAAATATTTAACTGACTAGATGTATGTTAGTAGGATTGTATGGCAAGAGTATCTGAAATTAAAACGATAGATCACCTAATGTGCAAAGATTAAATAACTGAAACAAATCATATGCACATATTTCACTCCTAGGGTTTACCTCACTTCGGTTGCCTTCAGTAAACAGTCATTAAGCATAGGAGATTTTAGTGGTCGCCCTCCAGTCTAAAAAGATCAAATTGTCCCATTCGAATGTTGCCTCGGAAATGTTGCCTCGGAAAGATCTTAAGACTCTAGGGTTACTACTAAAGTTTTCTAACTATTGCTTTAGTGATTGTACTTGTCCCTTTCGAATGTCCCTTACAACTCCAACGACAGTGCTACCTACTCCTTAATAGTAGGATAACGCTGTCTAAAGGAAACGAGAACAAACAATCTTTTTTCGAGTAGGTAGGATCTTAAGTACTTGCTCAATAAAAATCTTTTCACACAAACACCTTTCAAAACAAATTTTCAAAACAAACTTCGTCACATCCTTGAGGAATGATACAAAGGGTTATCACAAAGTAAAACATTTTCAAGACACACACACAAGCAATTTGAAAAATGAGAAAGTACCTAAGAGCCCATAGATAACTACGGATAGAAAGGGTGCTAACACCTTCCCTTTCTATAATCTACCCCCCCCCCCCCCCCATACTCAGAAACATCTCGAAAGAGGTTTTTCTGTTCTTTTTCCTTTTCCTTTGTTGGATGAAATAAAAGTCGGTGACGACTCTTGCTTACCGCGACATTTTGCAAACAAAAGCGCAAAATGCAAACCAGTAAAAATAGTCGGTTATGCCACTGTATCACACGTATAACCAAGTTCCATTAATCTGTATAATAGGTTTGCATAATGCAAAACCTTTGATGTATGGTTCATACGCCCAGAACAATCAAGGAAATATTCCATTTCCACTGACACGAGTTCTATCTGGGGTAAATGTCGAGAGTGTCTCCAAAATTATAACAGTTCCCGGAGCATAGTATTTGAGTACCACCAAAAATCTTGGAAGTTCTTTGTACGATTCCTCCCAATTACCGTACACAAGTTCAACTGCCTTAGTCCTCGAGATCCATGACTTCCTGTAAGAGGGAGTATAATTGAATCTTGTAAAATATGAGAAATAATTGTACTCACCTTTAATGATGGATCCTTGCTAATAAGAGGCAAGATTTCTTGACATATTAGTTGAGAACTAAGTTTTTGATGATTCTGCATCGGAACAGTGGTGATGCAAGTGTGGAGTGGATCAATGGTACATATTTCCCATGAATCACGTATCTTCCTATAAGATGCAGTTAACCGAAAAGGTCAAATTGGTTTTTAACGACATAAAATAACGTACCTACCTAAATTTGTTCGATCTATACTGAAGTCAGCTAAAATTTCCATGTGGTATTTTTAGATAGCTCTAACACACTTTTGTACGAAATCTGTCTCCAACTTTCAAGGCCCCTTCAGTCTACATATAAAGATTATGAAAGATATCTGAGGCTAGTTCGCCTTTCCCCAAATTCAAGTTCGTCATGTGAAACGGAGGGTCGTACGCATGACTCGTATGTAAAGGTTCATGCTCTTGATCTTCATCGGCATTATTGACCATAAAATCAATAATTTCTTCATTATCTTCTTCTTCTTGGTCAATAACATCGACTTCGGGGTGGTTGTCTTTGTCAAATTCATCCTCTTCTTCAAAATATTGAGAAGGATCTACCACCTGAGATTGATCAGGTTGTTGTAATAAAATATACAACTCAATCTCATTAAACCCTGATTGTTCATGAGTTCGAAACATGTTTCGAACATCATCATCGTCGCACACCTTTAGTTGATAAAATCTGACTTGGTTGTTGTCAAATAGAAATGGAGACTTGTAAAGAATTTGGCAAATTGGACCACACTGTAATTTTGCTTCTAGTCAATCTTTGAAGCATGCAAAACTTGATTTCTTGTTTGTTCGAAAGCAGATAAAATCGATATTATAAAAATTAAAATCGAATTTATCGCAGTTGAATGTCTCATTGTTAATATGAGCAACAATACCATAATATTGTGAATGATCCATATGTTGAGGTATGTTTTTTGTGAGTTATGGATGTATACCAGTAATGTGCCCTAAATAGACGCTTAAATAGTCTGATGAAAGTATGGGGTGTATACCACTGATGCGCCATCCAAGATTGCTTATCTTTTAACAATACAACACATGCACCACCTATGGTGGCTTGTCCTCTAATTTTTGTAAGCATGCGCCACCTAGGATGGCTTATCACATGAACGACATGCTTGGATGCTGCCATCTGCAACGCTGTAACTTTGCATGCATGCAAAAAGTAACAAGCCATGTTGAATGGCGCCTTAGTGCAAAAAACAAAAGGATGCGCCACCTAGAAGCGGTGTGATTGATAATTGTCGAACTTGAGTCTCTACATGATATATCTGTTGTTTACTTATAATTATATAAATTATTATATTTTTATGATATTCCACCCTTACTGTTTGAATGTTATCTCCACGTAGGTAACATGGAGATAGCCAGGAGTAGTACGAAGTTGTAGATTCTATAAGAGGTTGCTTTCTCTTATTGAATGAGCGTCATTGCTCTGGTATGTAACACAAGAGGGGTGAAGGCTCGATTATTTTATTTAATTGATTTCTTTTTGAGGATTTTGGGAGTGTTATAAACCCTCTTTTTAATTGATTTCATTGTTGATTTTATAATGGTTGAAGATTTTAGAATAATTATGAAGTTCTTTCCGTTGCGCTAATAAAGTTGAAGTTTGAAGATTATGTTGAGATGTTGTCGGTTCATCCGAAATGTGTGTTATGTATCTGTCTTATCTTAACTGAGTAAATTTGAAAATATTGAATGATGTGACATCCTATTCGTTGTTGATGTGTAAATTTTATTTTACTCTGATTTTTATTAAAATTATCGTTGGGGAAATATGGTGTTACACCCTCCGCAGCACAAGATCATTCGTCTTTCCCTTTGCTACAAAATAAGATTACGAAAACACAAATTTTACATACTATATACTATAACCAACATGTATTAATTTCTTACCCATTTTTTCTATGTAGGTGGTCTGTTCTTGGGATGAATTATAATAAATCCTCTAGAAACACAATAGTAGTATACCGAAATCTTATTGATCATGTTGGACCCGAAGAGGTATTAAGCTTACATATTTTATACAATGCTTTCAATAGGTTAATTAAGTTTAATATTAATATTAGATTAACACTCTTTTTCCTCTACAGTTTGTATAGAGATCGTATAAGGATCTCGACCATGAGATTAACCCGACAGATGCTGAAGTCTGGACTGCAAAAACAACACTCATCAGATTCACTGCTGCGGAGATGCACCACAGTGATCGCGTGAAGCTACAGTTCAACATGCAACAGGGTATCCCAGTCCCCCTACATGTTTGAGACAATGACATCTACTCAGAGTTGATGTCCAATGGGGATTTAATGATTTAAGAGACTTCGCTAGAAATCAATGTCGTCAATAGAGGCATCAACGTGAATTGGTCCTAAGGGAGTCGATCTCACAAAAAGACTTGAAACCAACTCTACAATATTTGACATGGTACACATCAGTTTCAGCAAATTTGTTTCTGTCTCATGAGACATATTCGATCGACCCACGCCAAAGAGCTGTATCATACGACCAACAACAACAACCCCAATATCCAACCTCTCATCAATACTAAACCAACAACAATGTCAACCTACTCAAACCCAACAACCATACACCACCACACCCAACCAAACTCGTCATCAATTCATGTCACACACACAAACACAATACCAAGAGCATGACCCAACCCACCACCAATAATATGCACCCTCCACATCTTACCATAATACCCAAGACACATATGATACATTTTCTTTCTACCATATCAACCAACCTACATATAGTCAAACATCACACCATCGAAGTACCCAACCATCATACAAATTTCACACACCACAAGAACCGTTGCTTCGTTTCAAAAATGATTCAACATCATAATACTATCAACCACCCACCCACACACATCCCAACCAACAAGATCAAACTTCAACAATATGGACACCAATCTCTTTGGAAGCACGACACAGTGGGGCGAAATGATCGATGAGATATATGATCCTGATGTACGAGGACCATCACATCAAGCACCTCATCATTAAGCGAGTCAGAGCAGACCCCAAACACCTCAGGGAGATCAACAGAGAGGAGTGAGGCAAGAGGTGAGGCAAAAGCGGAGCTGTTTATGTCATATTGGGACCCACTTAGGTTGAGGGGACGTCCGAAAAAATATGTATCCATGTATTGTGTAATTTAAAATATTAATATAAAATATTTTTAGTTACTTTTATTTAAAAAAAATTTAATAAATACAACTGTCAAGCCACACAATGTGGCGTCTCCTCTATAATTATGCATGCATGCGCCACACTATTTGACATTACATAAGAGGACAAACCATGCACTGTGACGTCTCCTCTCTATTTTATATGCATGCGCCACACAGAGTGACGCCTCCTCTGTGTGGCAAATTTTTTTTTTGTTTGAAAAATAGTTACTTTGATAAATATTTTGAAAATGTGATTATTTGAGAATTCTTTTTAAAAAAAAATATTTAAAAAAATCTAAATATATTACTAATTAGTAACTATTATTAATAATTTAATGTTAAATAAAAAATCACACCTTCGTTTTAAGATATGATTAAATGAGTAGTTGAAAATTAAATAAGAATATTCTGGAGATAATTTTATTTAACTTATACTTAAATTTCATTAAAAAATTGTCCATTTTTCTTATATTTAATTCCGAATCAAGTATATTCAATAATATGTTTTTTCAAAATTTTAAATTAAATTAAACTAAAAACATACTGGATATATTGAAAATAATTTCTCGATAACATAAACATTACGCATACATAGCCAAAATGCATGCTCTCACGGGGTCCTCACATGATGTATTAGATACACGTTGGGGTTTCACTGATATCAACGCTACCGGAGTTTATAGCCGGCCACCGGAAAACCCAGAAAACCCGTCGAAACTTCTGTTCCTTCTCGGATTTTCCTGAGCGCGCACAAGGATACGATTCCACAGCCACACGTGACCGCGATAACCGCCATTACAAAAACCGCACCATAGAATCGCGTCACAGAAAAGTTCTATTTGGCACCGCGAATCTGAGCTAGAACGGGTTATTCACAACATAGAAGGTGATAGTAGTTAATCTTAACCATTTTATTCTAACGTATGCTAAACTTTCATTATATAGTTTTCAATTTCGATTCCTCATATATAATTGTGTAATCAACATTTGCTCCTTTCGTTTTTGTGTAAAATTGACTGGATTATTTGGTATATGATATATAATATCCCCTTATTCACATGTTGTATTTGTTCTTTTGTTTTTTGCAGTTTAGGTTTTGAGTAGTTAGGGTTTAGGTTTAGGGTGAAAACATGGCATCTTCGGATGATGAAATTGATACACAACCATTATCTGTGTCGAATTACCATTTCGAAGACGATAAAGATGCGCCTATTTCGTTTTCTGTTTTGCCGATTCAATGGAGTGAGTCTGAGAGTCTGAAAGGGAAGAAAGAGAAGGTGTTTTTGCACGGTAATGCGGATAATGGACTTAAGAAGATTTTTATGCAAGTTATAGCGTGGAGGTTTGATCTTTCCAATGTCAAGCCGGAGATATCAGTGCTATCGAAGGATGGTAAATGGATCAAACTTCAAAAGCCAAGGAAGAGCTATGAGGATACCATAAGGACTATTTTGATCACTGTTTACTTCATGCATTTCGTGAAGAAGAATCCGGAAACTTCGGCAAAATCTGTGTGGGAGAGCTTGAGTAAGAATAAGGATTTTAGGTAATTTTCCTGATTGCTGTGGAAGTATTCAAGTAGTACATATTATGACATTTTTTTAAATAGATACTTTTTTTTCCCAGTTATTATGAAGTTAAACCTTCGCATAATGATTTGTTAAACCATATGGCTTTAATGGGTGAAGCTGCTTCAAAGGATGCTGTCTTAGCAAAGTCCAAGGTACTAACCTTCTCAAATGTGTTGTGGTGGTAATCTTGAAAATTAGCATTTGATCTTTCTCTTTCTCCCCTTTGAAGCGTCCTTTTGGGAGTTATTGGTTCAAAATATGGTTTGTAAATATAGTTGTATATTTTTGTATTATTTTAAATTAGTTGCTGTTAAAAACTGAACTATAGTGGAAAGAAGAGAGAGAGAATAGATCTTGATTAATAACAGAATTCACAGTTGGTTACAATAATGGATAGGGCAGAGTTTATATACTACTCCTATGCTGTGCTGACTCAGCACAATCATATTACAAAGATACCCTTTCTATGCTACTCATGTATATACTCTAATAGCTCCCCTAGAAAACAGGTCAACTCTGATCTATGGAGGTCCTGTCAAGAACCTGCAATTTGCTCCTTAGCTGTAAGAACTTGAGAGGGGAGAGAGGTTTAGTAAGGAGATCTGCATACTGATCAAAAGCAGGAATATGTTTCACAACCAAACTCTTGCTCAACACCTTTTCCCTTAGGAAAAATATATCTAGTTCCATATGTTTAGTCCTAGCATACAAAATAGGGTTGTGAGACAAAGCCACAATACTCAGATTATCACAGAGAAGAACAGGGGTGGTGAAGGGTATCTTTAGCTAAGTAAGGAGTGACTGAATCCATAGGACTTTTGAAGCAGAATTAGCAAGGCTCCTGTACTCAGCTTCTTTGCTGGACCTGGCCACCAAGGTCTGCTTTTTGGACCACCAAGAAACAAGGTTAGGACCAAGAAAGATGTAGGAGCCAGATGTAGATTTCCTGTCATCAGGATCTGCACCCCAATCAGCATCAGAAAATGCTGTAATAGAGAGTGGAACTTGGGTGTTAGCCCCTTGAAGGTGCAGACCATGATAAACTGACCCTTTAAGGTATCTAAGAATCCTTTTTACAGCAATCCAGTGACTTTCCAGAGGATTAGACAGAAATTGACAGACTTTGTTAACAGCATAGCTGATTTCAGGTCTAGTGATGGTGGTATACTGCAGTGCCCTAACAATAGACCTATAAAAAGTAGGGTCCTGCAGTACATCTGTTCCATGTTTGGTGAGCTTAAGGCTTGAAATCATAGGGGTGGGAACTCCATTAGCTTCACTGAGATTGGCTTTAGCAAGCAGATCTTGTAAGTATTTCTGTTTGGGAGAGAAAGAGAGATCCATCCTTAAAATGGGAGACTTCAATAACCAAAAAATACTCCAGTGCTCCTAGCTGTTTGAGGTTAAACTGAGAGTGCAGTTTAGTGACCATATCTTGAATGTGCACAACAGAGTTTCTAGTGACAATAATGTCATCAACATATACTAGCATAATAATAGTATATGAGGAAGTGACAAGAGTGAAGAGGGAAGGATGACACCTGCTAGAAGAGAAGCCAAACGCTTTTAGAGCTGTAGTCAGTTTCTCAAACCAGGCTCTAGGAGCCTGTTTAAGCCCATAGATAGCCTTGTTCAGTTTACACACTAAGGAAGCATTACCAGTGGTCTCAAACCCAGGAGGCTGCTGCATATATACTTCCTCCTCAAGTGTTCCATTTAGGAAGGCATTATTCACATCCAATTGTGTGATATGCCATTTCTTAGATATAGCAATAGTGAGCACAATTCGAACTGTGACAGGCTTGACAACAGAAGAGAAAGTTTCAGTAAAATCAAAGCCCTGTTGTTGATGGAAACCCTTAGCCACCAACCTGGCTTTATAATTGTTCAGGGTCTCATCAGGATTTTGCTTGACCTTAAAGACCCACTTGTTCCCTATGGTCTGCCTATGAGGAGGTAAAACTGTCAGTGTTCAGGTCTTGTTATTCATGAGAGCCTGATATTCATCAGTCATAGCTGCTTTCCACTTAGGATCCTTTAAGGCAGATTTATGAGATGTAGGTTCCATCTCAGTTAGAAGCAAAGTGGGATGTTTCCTAGGCTGTACTATGCCATTTTCCCTCCTAATAGTCATGGAATGAACATTGTTAGGATGTGGTGGGGGGGGGGGGGGGGGGGGGGGGGGGTAAAGGAGAGGTACCATCTGATGAGGCAGAATCAGTAGAAGAATTGAAAGCAAAAGCATCAGGTGTCTGTGAGGACTGATGGTGGGAACTGGAACCGTTGGTGGCATTGCTGATGCCCTGAGGAGCAGATATGGGACTGCTAAGTTGAGGTGCATCAGTACTGATGGAGGCAGAAGGAGAAGTATTGCTGGTGCCCTGATGAGTATTAGATGGTGATGAAGCCTGAGAAACAACCATAGGAAAGGGTGATGGCAGGATGGAGGAAGGAACAAATGTAGAACCAACAGCTACTGATTTGGCACAATGAGGAAACCCAGCTTCATTAAACACCACATCCTTAGATATATAAATTCTGCCATTCTCAGCTAGGCACTTGTACCCTTTGTGATTTGAAGAATAGCCCAGGAAAGTGCATTCTTGTGAGTGGAATTTGAGAGGAAGCACATGCATGTTGTTGAAACAGGTTTAACCTTGCTTTCTCAAGCAAGTCTTTTCCTGCAGTTCTGGGATCATGCTTGCCTTACTGCTGCTTACCTAATTACAACTTGCTGTTTCGATGAATGGAAGTTGTTTTCATCGAGCTTAAAGGTAATTTGTTGCGCGAGGTCTTGAACGCATTCTTCGCGTTGAATGCCGGCGTCACACCGGATGAGTTTTCAGATTCGCCGTCGGAAGCCATGGCCGAAGATCGAGCTTAAGCTCTAGATACCGTGTTAAAAACTGAACTATAGTGGAAAGAAGAGAGAGAGAATATATTTTGATTAATAACAGAATTCACAGTTGGTTACAATAATGGATAGGGCAGAGTTTATATACTACTATGCTGTGCTGACTCAGCACAGCCATATTACAAAGATACCCTTTCTATGCTTTGAGATTGAAACTTATGTCCTGCATTAAACATTGTTTCTTTGTATGATGGCTGTGATGCAAGACTAAGAAGATTTAATTAAACATGCTTGCAAATCAGCTGTGGATTTTTTTGTTTGTTTAGGGAAGAAGGATTAAGCTTAATCGCACATCTATTGGTGAGTTCTGGTAAAATGTTTAGGAAGAGGTAAAGTAGGATTGCGTTTTTGAAGTAGATTTTAAATTGTGGTATTTATTAAGGGGCTCTACTAAGTATTAAGGTTGTTAATGGGTGGAATTTGTGAATACTAATATCAAATAGTATGTTTTGGTTAAACTTGTCTTAAACTTGTTTGTTTTCTTAACTGTCGTTGGTATTTATTAGTGTCTTTTACGTAAGTCATATCACTTTTTATTGTTAATGATGAATATTTCATGAATTTTGAGTAATTTATTTAATTTATCTGCATTTATATGTTTGTAGTATTAATTATTTAATCCGTATAAAATATTTTAGAATATCAATCATCCCTCTATGCGCTATACAACTATAGTGTTTTCCGGGTTGACCGCTACACAATGCTATTTGGGATTGAAACTATAGATTTTGTGTATAAATATAATTTGTTAAATGTTTTTACTGTACTTAGCATGATCTGTCCCCACTTTTTAAAAATTGTCATTATCCATTCTCATATCATAAGTATATTTGATTTTGATAAGATACCCTCAACCATAACCGTGCGATATAGCCTGCATCAGAATGACTTCTATAAATTAACCAAGTACTTGAGCTCTAGTGGGAAAGGAGCTTCCACTAAGGACGAATCGTTCGGGTATTATCCGAGTTCGATTCTTGGTGGAAACAAGACTTGGTCAGTGAGTTGTCCCTCTGAACCACGAAACCAGATTAGTCGGTTCACTATGTGGATCAGAACTGGTTGGCTAAATCCAAAAAAAAAAGAATGACTTCTATAAATTTCACTTGTATTAAATGGAGATTGCGTGATTTAATTTGAATTAATTGATGGGTGTGTAAGATTTATAGGTCAATAAAATGAAGTTCATGCAGTGGTTTTCTGTTACAAACCTTTGCATGGGAATGAGTCACCAGCCTAGCCTGTTAGTATCCATGTGGACTAAATTGACTGTTAGGACAATGCCAACCCCCTAGCCCAGTAACCAACATGTTTATCCTATAAGGAATAGGAAAGAACATAGTGGGTTTGTTGGGATTGTCCATGCGGCAAAGAGTGAAGGAGAAATTCAACAGTGTAGTAGGATTCTGTTATAGAGGTGCTGAGAGGAGAGAGAAGGGTATCAAAGAGAAGCATACAGTTTGTCAGAGGCAGAGAGCATTGGTCTTTTGTATTTTCTTTTGATGTTCAGAAATGATATTCCTTATTTCCATTATTTTCTTTCATTCACTGTTTTTGTAATCCCGGTTTGCATCATAGATGCGGCATAATGTTTCTTTTGACCTATGGTGAAAGCAAGAAACAGACTCATCCTTGACAGGGCCCTTCTAGACTAACATAGGTTTTCCTAAACATGGCTTTTGCTTGCTTATATTCCAAAAGTAGTCCGCCTTTTAAAGGCTACAGATAATGAATGAATTGATCCTAATCAAACTATGAATGATAAGAATTCTGTTGTGCATAATCTTATCATGATATAAAAGTTAAAATCAAAACTAGAAGTGATACGGATTCTGTTATGCATAATCTTATGATAAGGATTATGTTATGCATAATTCTGATCAGAAAATCCTAATCCACATTTTTTTTTACAAATTAATCCTAATCAATAATTCAAAATTTAAGCTAGCGTCTTCTTTTTTCTTTGGAGCTACGTACCATATCATTTTCATCTGACATTAAACTTGACGAGATGTGTGATCTCAAATACTGTTCTACAACACTGCCCTGTTATGTAGTGGTAATTTCTTCATCTCTCTGTCTATCTTACAACTCTATCCCTGTTTTCCTTGTATGTCAAACTTTCCGCTCATTTGCTTTCACTTTAATTATGATATATTTACTCTCTTTTGTTTTGTTTTAAGAATTTAGTTATCCATTGATTTGCCCTTTTACTGTCTGATAAAATTGTAGTGTTGATTTCTTTAACTTAATTTTTCATTTCTTTTTATTTTAAGAAAAAACGCTTAATTTTTTTTCTGTCTACTTCACATTTGTGTCCCACTTCAATGAAAATTTATTGATTATTGATTAATTCATTCTAACAGCTTTTGCTCACGGTTCTGGAAGATAAGGATACAATGAGGATTAAGAAACTTTCCGACGAGGTTTGTCAGATAGTAGTTTTAGTTTTCCTTGAAAAATATTTTTCTTGGACATATTTTCTATCTTGGCTTCTTTTAATTGATGTCATATATATTGTTTGTGATATTTTTTTGAAAGCGTAACTTACTGATTCCAGGAAGTTAAAGAGCTAGCACGACCTGGATTTATAATTGATGATATTGGCAATGATGAAATTGATGAGACTGTTGCTGATGAAGAATCAGATGAAGAGGATGCGTTATTTGATTCTGTTTGTTCGATTTGTGACAACGGCGGAAATATTTTGTGGTACAGTTATATTTGTGTGTGGGTTAATATAAATCTATTTGGTTTCTTTCTCCTGTGTATTTATGTGACAATGCATCATTTCTCAAGAGTATTCGCCATATTATTGCTTGTCTTTCTATTTTAGAGTTGTAGTTGATTCTTTCTTTTTCAAAATGTGTTATAAAATGATAAATGCAGTTGTGATGGAAAGTGCATGAGGTCATTTCATGCTAATAAGAAGGATGGTGAAGATTCTTCTTGTGCCTCTCTTGGATTTAGCCGGCAGGAAGTTGAGGTAAGCTAATTTTATTTTCTCTTAACATTTCTTTTGGTTGTCTTCCATTTTATTTTTCATTGTATAGTTACGTGAAAATTTGATTGCTTTTGTGCATTTCTTTTTTCGCAGGAGATCCAAAATTTCTATTGTAAGAATTGCGAATATAATAAACACCAGTGCTTTGTATGTGGCAGACTAGGCTGTTCTGATAAATTTGCTGGTGCTGAGGTAAAATTATATCTAAAAAATTTGCTGCTCTTTGTTGACGACATGGTTCATATATATATATTTTCTTCTAGCCGTATGGAGGGCCACCCAATTCGTGGCAGCCAATCCATATAGTAGCTGTAAGGATGCATTTCTGTTAAGACTGGAAAATGCTTTTTTTTCTTTTGCTTACTTGAATTTCTGGTAAATAAATACTAAATGGGCTTTAGGTCCTTTGTCCAAAATTTGGTTCTATGGGAGCTTAAGTTTTAAAATGCTAGACGCATGTCTTCCACTTATCACTATGTCATCCACATAAGACTACTACGAGAATACAACCTCCCTTGGATTGTTAATAAAATATAGAGTGATCATGGAAACTGCTCCTTTTCAAGCCTAAATCATGGGCTAAGTATATGTTTAGGTGAGCCAAATTTGATTATGAATTTACTGATTTTGTGAAACTGGTTTGGTTACTACTGTGTTTGAAGTGAAGTGATTATTAATGTTTGGATATTTTTACTCTAAAAACAAGTTTGATGTAAAATCAGTATAAATTTTCAAACCCAACGCATAAGTTACTTATTATCGCATCTGAGATTTGGAGAAATTCTACTGCAAAATAATCAAACATGCCATGATAGAAATCAATAACAAAACTTTCATTTTCAGTTATAACTGAATTTTGATTTATGAAAAGTTAGTTATAAAGAGAGATCACAATTTGCTTATATAGGTGCAAACTGTGTGACCTGTAATAGCAGGTCTACATTAGGTAAGCTGACAGCTCTCAGTTATAACAAAGGCTTACAAAGAGAATTATTAGTTCAAGAAATTTAGTTGAAGGAAGGGGCTTGGTGAGAACATCTGCTATTTGATCAACACCAGGAATATGAGCAACAGTAATCTGCTTGGCTAGAACTTTTTCCTTGACAAAGAAGAGGTCAATCTCCATATGCTTAGTCCTGGAATGCCTTATGGGATTGTGAGCCAGCAGAACCGCAGACTAATTGTCTCAAAGAACAATAGGCTGTTGAGTAGGAATACACAGTTCATGCAGGAGAGTTTGAGGCCAAAGAAGGTCTGTTGTGGCTTGAGCCAGACTTCTGTACTCAGCTTCTGTGCTGGATCTAGCAACAACTTGTTGTTTCTTGGACCACCAAGATACCAAGTTACCCCCAAAGTATATGGCAGCACCAGAAGTGCTTCTCCTGTCATCTGGGTCTGAGGCCCAGTCAGCATCACAAAACACTCTGAGAGAAGGCAGTTGAGCAGGTGAGTGAGGATACAGATGCAATCCATGCTGAATGGCACCTTTAAGTTCCTGAGTATCTTTTTTACTGCAATCCAATGAGTTTCCAGAGGGTGAGACATGAATTGACAGACCTTGTTGACAGCATAGGCTATGTCAGGTCTAGTGATAGTGGCATATTGAAGTGTCCCAACAGTGGATCTATACATGAATGGGCCAGTCAAGGCAGGGGAGCCAGTTTTGGTGAGTTTGCAAGTGGATTGCATGGGGGAATTAACAGGACTGGAGTCAGTCATATTGGTTTTGTGCAGCAGATCACGAATATACTTGGTCTGAGTTAACACCATGGAGCCTTGAGCAGTGGTCTTCACCTCAATACCAAGAAAATAATCCAAGTTACCAAGGTGTTTCAGAGAAAATGCACAGTTAAGTTTAGCAATAATATCCATTAGAAGGGAGGAATTACTGCCAGTGATGATTATATCATCAACATAAACCAGGAGGTAGATAGTATGGCCATTTGAAGCAAATTTGAAGAGTGAAGGATCACAACAAGTGACCAAGTCTGATTTGTGCATAGAACATCAAATTATGTCTGCATAACTCCTTTCCACTTGGCATCTGCAAGAGCCTGTTTGACAGTTTTGGGTTCAGTATGGGTAAGTAACAACTTAGGCTGCAACCTTGGTTGAGCAAAGCCAGATTTAGCTCTAGTTTTCATAGAGTGATGATTAATAGGCTTGTGAGAAATAGGTACAACATTGGGAGGAACAGAATCTGAGGACTCAGGCTGCATCAGATGAAGAAGTTGATGCAAGAGGTTGTTGAGAAGCACTCGTAGAAGTGTGCTCAGAGGCAGAAGATGGTGAAGCAGGTTCTGTAGTAGTGTTACTGGAAGCACCTGACTGATTTGACAAACCAGGAGACTCAGATGGTGTGGATGAGCTAGGGGACACAGCATTAAGCGCAGGAGAGAAGGGAACAACTGTAATAGGCACAAGTTTTGGCAAGTCAGATGTAGGCAATAGAGACTGCAGATCAGAAGGTGAATGAGACTTTGTAGAAGTTGGGACAGTATGGCTAGCAGGCTTGGAAAACAATTCCAAGTATGGAAATCTGGATTCATTGAAGAGTACATCTTTGGAGATGTACATCCTGCCACAAGGAGATAGGCACATGTAACCCTTGTGAGAAGTAGAATAACCCAAGAACAAGCACTCTTAAGTCTTAACAATGGAAAACAAGCACAGCCAAAAACTTTCAGGAACTTATAATCAGGCATAGAGTGAAACAGTAGAAAATAGGGAACCTGAGATTTGATGGAAGTGGAGGAAAGTCTATTTATGAGATAGACGGCCGTGGAAAAGGCATAGTCCCTGTAGGATAGAGGTAATGCAGCTTGGCTTAAGAGAGTGAGCCTCAGGTCCATAATGTGCCTATGTTTCCTCTCCACAACACCATTTTGGTGATGTGTGTGAGGACATATGACTCCGTGCAGTATTCCCAGGTCAGGGAGGACCTTGCTGAATGGTACTCCACTCCCCAATCTGATTGCACAGCCATAACTTGATGCCTAAGTTGCAGTTCAACTAGAGCTTTGGACTGTTTAAATGTGTTTAGAGCTTCAACTTTGGACTTAAGTAAAAAAATCCAAGTAAACTTGGAGAAGGCATCAACAGAGGACATGTAATAATTAAACCCTTGAGTGGAGGGTTGAGGGGAAGGGCCCCAAAGATCACAATAGACAAGTTCAAGAGGATAATTATAAGTGGTGTGTGAAGATGGTGAATGCAATCTATGAGCTTTACCAACACAACAAACTGAACAAAAATATTCATGAACTTTATTATTGAATGGAATGTTGTAGCTTTGCAACACTAATTTTAGAGTGTGAATATTGGGGTGCCTAGTCTTAAGTGCCATACATTGGACAAAGCAGGGGAAATACTATTTGCATTAACACTAGGTACAAGTTTATTTGTTGAAGATGCAGACCTGGCAGACTTGGAAACATCAAGCAAAGGAAACTCGTAGAGGCCATCTGAGCCAGCTTTACCAGCCAGAAGGATAGCATTAGACACCTGAGGTTTCACAAGGCAAGAATCAGCTGTGAAAAGAAAATAAACATGATTGTCACGACAAAACTGACTGACACTGATTAGATTCTTAGTGATGGATGGAACATGTAAGAGATTTTTAAGTGTGAGAGGTGTGTGAGGGTGATAAGAAGAGTAAAACTGACTGGAACCAGCTGAATTTATGGCTAGACCTTGCCCATTGCCTATGTAGATATGTTCATGACCCTCAAATGGGCTGAAGATTGTTAGCATCATTTGTAACATGAAATGAAGCACCTGAGTCTGGGTACCAGGAAGCAGCTGAGGTTGAAGGTGCAGTGTTGGCAATGAAGGTGCTGGGAAGATCAAAAGTAACTGCAGGCCTGGCTTGAGGAGCTGCTGGTCTTGTCCACACATTGACTGGAAACTGACCATAAGATGCTTGAGAATCATACCAAGGAGCTGCAGAATAAGGATTGCCATTGTAAGAGTAAGGCTGAAATTGCTGATTAAACCTATGCCAGCAGTTAAGTGCTGAGTGACCAACTTTAGAGCACACTTGGCATTGGATATTAGAGTTCCTGCCACCTCTGCCTTTACCTCCACTCCCCCCTCTGTGTTCTTCGACCTCTGAAACTGGAGTAAATCAGGTTCAGTGGGATTTGTGGGAGTGGAATCAGTACTGCCAGATTGAGCAGTATCAGGTGCATGAGATTGAGGGGAAACATGTGTGAGATTGAGAGAAACAAGGTCTGGTACAGGCTGCTTCTTGAACTTGTTTAAACGCAATTCATGTGCAATTAGGAGAATCTCAACTTCATCTAGCTCCATTTCCTCAAACTTACTTTCAACAACTGAGACCACACGAGCATATTCAGCAGCATATTCAGCATGGAGACCTTCAAGAATCACATCAATGTGATGAGTGTTAGGTACAGGATCTCCAATTGAAGCTAATGAATCCACAATCGTACGAATTTTCAGCAGATAATCAGAAGAGTTTGTGTCAAGAGTTAGGACACGAAGTTGACAAGCACGAGCATGCGTTTGCTTCTGAAAATAGCTGAACAAACGATCCCATAGTTGATGCGAGTGAGAGCAACCAAGAACTCGCGACAAAATTTCGCTTGAGAGCGTAGATTAAAGCCACGACAGAAGAAGCTGGTCTTTCTGAAGCCAAATAGAGTATGCAGGATTGATCGTACCTTTGTGACGATCTTCATCGCTCAGAAATTGCGAAGGGATTCGCGGACATACAACAAGATCTGTGAGATTGTGCGCGTTGATGTAGGGTTCCACTTGCTGACGCCAGAGGTGAAAATTCTTCTCGTCAAGCTTGTGCGCGATCTGGAGAGAGAAGTGAAGGCGGCACGATTCACCATTCGCAACCGCGACCAGCGTCACCTGAGAAGATACAAAAGCAGAAAGCGTTACTGGTGGAGAAGCCATGGATCGACCTTAACAAACTGATACCATGATAGAAATCAATAATAGAACTTTCATTTTCAGTTATAACTGAATTTTGATTTATGAAAAGTTAGTTACAAATAGAGATCACAGTTTACTTATATAGGTGCAAACTGTGTGACCTGTAATAGCAGGTCTACATTAGGTAAGCTGACAGCTGTCAGTTATAACAAAGGCTTACAAAGAGAGTTATTCTACACTATGAGTGTTACTCTAATATGCCAGAATTACGTTTTTTAGGAGGAAAATCATTTTATGCATCGCCCACCTTGCATCCAAACAAGCACTTCTTCGCCTGAGCTCCCAAATAGAGCTCACAAGAATATTTTCAATCCATTCAATGATAGCTGTTGTTTATAGCTTCATTGTTTTCTACAGGAATAAAAGTTGTTTTGAATTTCTCCTTCAGGTCTTCAAATGTGCTTCTGCAACTTGCGGTTTCTTTTATCATCCAGAATGTGTCACGAAGTTACTAAAGCTGGTGGTTAAGGATGCTCCAGCAGAACTTTCAAACAATATAGCCAAGGGGGAGCCTTTCACCTGTCCTGCTCATTATTGCCGTATCTGTAAAGAAATGGAAAACAAGAACAAGCACGAGTTACACTTTGCTGTTTGTAGGCGTTGTCCCAAGTCATATCATCGCAAATGTTTGCCAAGGTTATTTTACCCATTTTGCCTGTGTTTCTAGTATATTCATATAACAATGCTATTTGATAGTGTCTGGGGGCCTGATTCTCTCGTTGCTTTTATCAGAAAGATTGCTTTTGAAGACAAAGTGGATGAAGGCATTATGGCCAGGGCTTGGGAAGATCTTTTGCCAAACAATCGCATTCTTATTTATTGCTTGTAAGTGTATGCAGGTCTTGTGTTCTCCAAATTTACCTTGACATCTAGTAACTTCTTTTTCCATTTTTTGAAACAGAAAGCATGAGATAGATGATGAACTTGGAACTCCTATAAGAGATCATATAAAATTCCCTGGTGTTAAAGAGAAAATAAAGCCTGCAACCAAAGAAGTTATATCGAACAAGAACAATGCTAAGTTAGATAATTTACTTGACAAAAGAACAAGTGCTAAATCATCTATATCGTCTGGTAAAATGTCTTCAGAGAAAGTTGAAATCAAGAATTTTAGAAAGATATCTGGATCAAATATCCCTAGAAAGAAAGCAAATGATGCAACAAGAAGGTGTTTGAGTGAAAATAAGAGGTCAACTTTAAAGGAAACAGAAAGGTCTAACTACGAGGAAAATCAGACCTCACTGGGTGTGCAACTTTATGATCTCTATCTTAAGGGTTCCGAGCAAATTAGTTCTGACAACCATGTTGATATTGTTGCTGATAACACAGTGTCTGTTAAGCCTAAAAAGCTGAGCAGTGCACCACCCCAATTAGACATAGATTCAGAGAGGAGGTGAGCTTTCTTATCTGACTTGCTTATTTTTGTGCTGTTACTGTTGATGGTCCTTTTTTCTAGTGGTGGTTGGTGTATCGATATAATGAAATTATATTGGATTCTTGTGTGGAACTCAAAGCTGTCCTGATAATTGGCATTATTCTTAAGATGCTTTCTTCTGATGTAGATTGTTGGCTTTGTTTAAAGAAGCTTCATCATCAGTTACAATGGAGAATGTCATAAAGGAACATAACTTTACTTCTTCTACTCATGCTCACTCGCTAAAAAATGTTGTGGAGAAGACTATTACAATGGGAAAGTTGGAAGGATCAGTTGAGGTGCATATCTTCCTATAGTTATTGCTAGTGTTATATTGTGGAATTTGTTTTAAGTTTGTATGTTTTGTGTTGTGTATATGTAGGCCGTTCGAACGGCTTTAAAGATGTTGGATAAAGGACATAGCATTCGGGATGCAGAAGCTGTTTGTGGTCCTGATGTTATGAACCGGTTATTCAAATGGAAGGTACTTTACTGTTTTTTGAAAATTTATGAGTAAATTATTTCTCATACGAATATCATAAACATTGGAAGGTACATGAAATGTATATAGAACTCCTTTATTAATTTAAGGAGATAGTAATTATGCTGTTCTAATTACATTTCCCTAGAATTAAGGAGATTTTCCTAATCATATCAATATATATTCAAATAAATTCCCTAAATCAATTTCTTAAATACTGTGAGATTTCCCACACTCGCCCTCAAGCTGGTCAATAGGTGTTATCCATTCTTAGTTTGGACAAGATTATTTCAAAATTGCGGCTGTTGAATCCCTTAGTTAGAATATCTGCTAATTGATTTTGAGATGACACAGTTTTTTCTTTGATGAAGTGTATGTCAACTTCTTTATGTTTGGTTCTATCGTATTGCACTGGGTTATGAGCTATGCTAATTGCTGATTTATTGGCACAATAAAGCTTCCTTGCCTTGGCTCTTCCCATTTTATCTATAAATCTTCTCGGATGATTTCAGCCAGAGGAGCTCACACATACCTTGTGCCATGGCTCAAAATTCTTCCTCATCACTAGACCTTGGTACCACACTTCGCTTTTTTTACTTTTCCAAGTTACAAGATTTTCTCCAAGAAGGGTACAATACCTTGTTGTTGACCATCTATCCACAATTGACCCTGCATAGTCAGCATATGTATAGGCTCCAAGCTTAACATTTCCATTAGGTTTGAATAAAACTCCTCTTCCCGGGGTTCCTTGAAGATACTGAACAATTTTGAGCGCAGCTTGCAAATGATTCTCCGTTGGGTCATATGCATAAACTGGCTGACTAAACTTACTGCATAGGCAATATTTGGCCTGGTGTGAGATAAGTATATAAGTCTGCCCACTAGTCTTTGTCTACTTAGACACCTTCTTTGGCATTCCCGAGCTTTTGGTTCTGACGAACCTAATGATAATAAATAATAATCTAAGAAAGTGACAGTTGACTTCTATATGCTTTGTCCTCTCAAAAAACTAGATTGGAGGGCAGGTGCAAAGTCGATGGGTTGTCGCGCACAAATTCCACCCAACCAAACTTTTTTTTCATTCACACACAATAATGCAAGTCTAAACTTAAAGAAACAATTCAATTATGTTATCATAACTTTATTGAGAGAATTACTGCAGGACAAGTTGAAAGTATATCTTGCACCTGTTTTATATGGCAAACGCTACACTTCATTTGGTCGCCATTTTACACAAGTGGAAAAGCTGGAAGGGGTATTTAATTCTTACATAATCATTTTAATTATTTTGTCAGATATATGTATTCTTGATTTCTTTTCCTTACTTTAACTGTTCACTCTTTTTCTATATCATTTGGTATTGCTGTGTTGAGAAGATAGCTTTATTGTCCTCCTTTTCATTGAAAAGTATTATTAATCCACTAAGCCCTTGAATATGTAGATTTCTAGGTGAGGCGTGTGTCATGAATAAGTAGAACTAGTTTGGCTGATGCTGGGGTAAAGGAAAACATATTAAAAGTAACTATTATGCTTTTGGCATCCTTTGAGAGAGAAATTCTTAAGTAGACACAACCATAAGAAATAGGTTTACACACCACCAATCATAAAATTTTAATTAATTAAATAATAAATTTAAAATCTTCTCTCTCCTTCATAATCATAACCACCCATGAACCCAATTAAAAAATAAATTAAAATTTAAATAAATTTAAAATTTTATCTCATTCATAATGATTTGTCTTATTTCTATTGGTTGTGTCTAAGAAGAAGGTTTTATGTACGTTACCACACAAGAGTTCCTCCCTTTGAGATCTGTTGGATTTAAACTGCAGGTATTAGCGTTACTATCTTGTGAAACTCAATTTAATGAGCGGCTGAAATTTTAATTATTCGATTGGGATTGGTACATATCAAGCTTTAGAGATGGCTGTGTTAAAGAATCAGTTAAGGACCAGAGTTATGATTTTTGACCCATACGGAAGAAACTTTGCATTGAAAAAGTTATAGATATGATATTATCTGACCTATTAGAGTTATATCTTAGAATATGAATAATCAGCACTATAGAATAATTAAGTCCAGCCTTAATTTAATAGAATAAGAAAAGTCTTCCTTAATTGTAGAGCTTGAATGATTCAACTCTTGAATGTTCATCTCCTCTTGTATAAATAGAGCATAATGCTCCTTTCCAATTAAGCAATAACAGAATCTGTTTCTCTCTTTTCTCTTTTAACTTTTTCTCTCTTCTCTCTCATATCTCACTCTAACATGGTATCATAGAGCTTCGGTTCTATCCATGGCAGCGATTCCAGTAACTACAGCTTCGGCCACCCCAACATCTATGTCCTTCCAACTCAAAATCACAGAAAAACTTGATGAGAAGAATTTCCTACTTTGGCGCCAACAAGTAGATCCTTTCGTTAACGCGAACAATCTTCAAAACTACCTTTACCTTCGTGACATACCGAATCAATACCTGACTGATGAAGATCGTGCCGCTGCTCGTGAGAACCCTGCGTATCGCACCTGGATTACGCAAGATCAGTGGCTTATGACGTGGCTTCAATCCACGCTTTCACCTTCAATTCTTTCACGTGTTCTTGGATGCGTTCATTCCTACGAGCTCTGGGAACGTATTCTTGCGCATTTTCAAAAGCTTACACGTGCGAAAGCAAGACAACTACGAGCGGAACTCAGATCTACAACACTTGAAGACAAATCTGTTGGTGATTATCTGGTTCGCATCAAAGCTCTTGTTGACGCGCTTGCTTCAGTAGGAGATCCAGTTCCAGATCAGCAACACATTGATGTGATTCTTGAAGGTCTTCCTCAAGACTTTGCCTCTGTTATTTCAGTTATTGAAAGCAAGTTTGATTCAGTAGAACTTGAAGAAGTTGAAGCTCTTCTTCTTGCTCATGAGATGAGATACAACAAGTATAAGAAACACTCACAAATGGAGGTGGCTGCCTCAGTGAATCTCACTCAAGCCAATTCTCAACCTGAAACTGATAACTCGAATAACAAGAACAATGAACAAGCTGTGAATTCAACCTTTAATCCAACCTATTCAAGAGGAGGCCGTGCAGCTGGCCGTGGTGGTGAACGCGGCCGTGGGAGAGGTAGGTTCAGCAACATTCAATGTCAAGTTTGCTTCAAATATGGTCATCTTGCTGCTAACTGCTATCATAGGTTCAATCAACAATTTCAACCTAACATACCTGCTGATTTTCAAACAATGAACCTACAAAATTTCTATCCGTATCAACCAATTGGTGGACCTCAGTTTGCTCAGCCCATGGTTAACACTCGGTCACGCCCAAGCTATCAACCAAGACTTGCCCCTCTCCCTGTTCCTCAGTCACATATCACTCCCAATGCTATGATTGCTAACACAACTTCAGTTCCAAGCAGTGCCTGGTTCCCAGACTCAGGAGCTTCTTATCATGTTACCAATGCCTCTCAAAACATACAGCAAACCACACCTTTTGAAGGTCCTGATCAGATCTTCATTGGTAACGGTCAAGGTTTGCACATTCACTCTTCAGGCTCTTCTTATTTTCCTTCTCATTCTAAACCTAACACTCCATTAGCTCTTCATAATTTACTGCTTGTTCCTTCTATTACAAAGAACCTGATAAGTGTCAGCAAATTCTGTCTTGATAATAGAGTTTTCTTTGAGTTTCATGCTGATATGTGCTATGTCAAATCTCAGGCTACCAATGAAATTCTGCTCCAAGGTCGTGTAGGAAGTGATGGCCTGTACCAATTTTCCCATCTTCAGCTTCTTAAGTCTCCTTCAACAAGTCAAGTCTCATGTCTCACCTTAGACTCTAATGCTCATGTTTCAAGATCTGATTCCAGCACTAGTGATAGGGTTTCAGTTTCTAATCAAAATGTATCAGCTAATAACTCATATAATTCTCAACATACTTGGCATTTACGCCTTGGTCATCCAAATTCTAATACTATGAGACTTGTTTTAGCTCAATGTAATATTCCTTATTCTAATAAAGCTGAATCTATCTTTTGTTCTGCCTGCTGTATGGGAAAGGCACATAGGCTGCACTCCCCTCAGTCACAAACTCAATATCACTCTCCTCTTGAATTAATTTTCAGTGACCTATGGGGTCCTGCCCCAGTCAAATCCTCCCAAAACTTTACCTACTACATCACCTTTGTTGATGCATACACCAGATTTACTTGGATCTATTTGCTCAAAAATAAATCTGAAGCCTTAACTATCTTTAAACAATTCAAAGTCATGGCTGAGTTACAATTTGGATTTCCTATTAAATCTGTCCAAACTGATTGGGGTGGTGAATTTCGCCCATTTACAAAGTTTCTTTCTGATCTTGGCATTATTCATCGCCTAGTTTGCCCTCACACTCATCACCAAAATGGTGTAGTGGAGAGGAAGCATAGACACGTTGTTGATCTTGGTTTAACCCTCTTGAGTCATGCCTCTTTACCTCTCAAATTTTGGGACCATGCCTTTTTAACCGCTGTCTACCTAATAAATAGGTTACCAACCATGTCTCTCAATCAACATATACCATATGCTGTCCTTTTCAATCAAAATCCTGACTATAAATTCCTTAAAGTCTTTGGGTGTGCTTGTTTTCCTCTCCTTCGCCCATACAACTCTCAAAAATTTGACTTTAGATCCCACGAGTGCCTTTTTCTAGGGTACTCTACAGCTCACAAAGGTTACAAATGTCTCTCTCCAAGTGGTAGAATATTCATCTCTAAAGATGTTCTTTTCAACGAGTCCAAATTTCCTTACAATGATCTTTTTTCCTCTAATGTTTCTCTCCCCTCATCAACCATTCCATCCTCCTCCTCATCTAAAGTAACCCTTAACACACAAGCTCTCCCTCATGTTTTTCCCGTTCCTACTGCTTCCACTACCTCACACTCCTCTTCTTCTTCTCAATCCAATTCCAGCCCCACACCTATTGTCTCACACTCCTCTTCTTCTTCCCAATCCAATTCCAGCCCCACACCTACTGCCTCTGGGTCAGCAACCCCTATAACACAAACAGCCAGCACTAATCCTACTCCTTCACCCTCTTCAAATGCCAACAATCAGCCTACTACTACCACTTCACTATCCTCCTCCTCTATTTATGCTCCTAGGGATCCTAACCTTCAGCCTCTCCCCACCAATACTCATCCTATGACTACTAGAACTAAATCTGGTGTACCCTTACCTCGTCTAAATCCTTCCATTTTTCTTGTCAATTATGAGCCTAAGAGTGTTAAAACTGCTCTCCAAGATCCTAAGTGGTTTGCTGCTATGCAAGAGGAGTATGGTGCCTTGATAAGGAACAACACTTGGTCTTTGGTACCACTGCCTGCTAACAGGAAAGCAATAGGCTGCAAGTGGGTTTTTCGTGTAAAGGAAAATGCTGATGGGACAGTAAATAAGTACAAAGCTAGGCTTGTTGCTAAGGGGTTCCATCAAGTCCATGGATTTGACTTTAATGAAACTTTCTCCCCTGTTATTAAACCGGTCACAATTAGAATTATTTTGACTCTTGCTCTAACTTACAATTGGCCTTTGCAGCAGTTGGACATAAACAATGCCTTTTTGAATGGCATTCTTGAAGAGGAGGTCTATATGATGCAACCCCCTGGATTTACTGCCCCTAATTCATCTCTGGTTTGTCACTTGCACAAGGCCTTGTATGGCCTAAAACAAGCCCCGAGGCAATGGTTTGAAAGACTCAAAACCACTCTTTTATCCTTTGGCTTTCTAAACAGCAAGTGTGATACTTCACTTTTCATCTACAAGCATCACAATGCTGTCATTTATATGCTGGTTTATGTTGATGATATAATCATCACAGGAAACTCCCCTCCTCTCATCAAGCAAGTTACTCAACAATTAAATCATGTGTTTGCTCTCAAACAACTTGGTGACTTGGATTATTTTCTGGGCCTTGAGGTGAAGAAATTGTCCAATGGAAATCTCCTTCTCACTCAATCTAAGTACCTAAGGGACTTGCTAATCAAAACTGATATGGAGAATTCCAATCCAGTTGCTACTCCTATGGCTTCCTCCACCAAACTCATCAAAACAGGGTCTGCTGCCTTGTCTGATGCCTTCCACTACCGGTCCATTGTAGGGGCCCTGCAGTATGCAACAATTACACGGCCAGAAATCTGCTATGCTGTTAACAAAGTATGTCAATTCATGGCACACCCCTTGGAGTCCCATTGGCTAGCTGTCAAGCGTATTCTGCGCTACCTAAAAGGAACTATCACCTCTGGTTTATTGTTCACTCCAGCCTCCACTGTTCCGTTCTCTCTGCAAGCCTATTGTGATGCTGACTGGGCTGCTGACCCAGATGATAGAAGATCCACCTCTGGGTCAGCTGTGTACTTAGGCCCTAATTTGATCTCTTGGTGGTCCAAAAAGCAAACTGTTGTTGCTCGTTCTAGTGCTGAGGCAGAGTATCGCAGCTTGGCTCACACCACAGCTGAAGTTTTATGGGTTCAAACTTTGCTAGCTGAACTAAAAATTCCCTTGACAACTCCAACCATCTATTGTGACAACCAGAGCACAGTTGCTATGGCTCATAACCCTGTTCTTCATGCAAGAACAAAGCATATGGAAATTGACCTCTTTTTTGTAAGAGAAAAGGTGATTAATAAGTCTCTCACTGTCTGCCACATTCCTGGTGTTGACCAGAAGGCTGACATCCTCACCAAGCCTCTCTCATGTTCAAGATTTATGGAGCTCAGCAGCAAGCTCAACCTGTCTGCCTCAAGTCAGCCTTTGCAGCCACCTTGAGCTTGTGGGGGAGTATTAGAGTTATATCTTAGAATATGAATAATCAGCACTATAGAATAATTAAGTCCAGCCTTAATTTAATAGAATAAGAAAAGTCTTCCTTAATTGTAGAGCTTGAATGATTCAACTCTTGAATGTTCATCTCCTCTTGTATAAATAGAGCATAATGCTCCTTTCCAATTAAGCAATAACAGAATCTGTTTCTCTCTTTTCTCTTTTAACTTTTTCTCTCTTCTCTCTCATATCTCACTCTAACATGACCTTAATAAGTTAATCGATTGAAGTCAGGTTATATGTCATTTGCCCAAAGTTATTGCAATTTAACATTAGTTTAAAATGGTTTGTAAGATAAGCTACTTGGTGTAAGGTTTTTTTAAGGTGTTTAATTTTATATATAATCACTTTATAGCATGTGTATCTCTTAAACTTAAATTTAACAGCACTAGTATTTGCATAAGAAATAGGAGAGTTAAGAACTCAGTTGACAATGTAGCTGCATGTAGTCTGTTATTGATTTGGAAAGTTATTTGAAGAGTGTCAAACATGATGACCAACTTTTTGTTGTATTGGAATATATTTTTTTTATGTTTGGCTTGTCTCATTATATCTGTTAATTGTTGCTTAAAAAATGGTTTTGAATTTTGATATTTGCAGATTGTGAATAAACTCCATTGGTATGTTCAGAATGATGATATGGTAAATACTGATGTTGATCTCAATTTGTCTTTACATTTCTTCTGCGATTGGGAATTATAAATGTTTCAGGTCCTTGTGTATTTTCTTTCTCTGCCATTTCTGCACAACACTCATTCAGCCTTCCCTTATAAAATTATGATATACTATAACTGTGCTGGATCACCATCCTGAACATTGTTAATCTACTCTTAAATTTGAATATTGTTTACCTGACTGGGTATAGTTACTTATGACCAGATTGTGGACTTCTGCTGTGGTGCTAATGATTTTAGCATTCTCATGAAGAAAAAACTTGAAGATACTGGGAAGAGATGCTTCTTCAAAAACTTTGATTTACTTCCAACAAAGGTGAATTTTACAAGCTGTTTTCATCCTGTTTGTTGTAATTCAGTTCTTTTGCTCATTACCACTGTAACCCGTGACTTGACTTATAGACAACCAGCTGTTTCTTAGCCCACCAACTAACCAAATTAGACCCTAATAAGACATCCACAATAAATAGATCTTCTGTCATCTGGGATTCTCAATTAAAATCACAAAAAGCCTGGAGAGTCACAGGAAAAGAATGAAAAGGTTTGAGAAGCAAAGTGAGCTAGTGCCTTTGAGGTAACGAAGGATGCGCTTGACAACTTGCCAATGGGAGTCAAAAGGGTGAGATATGAACTGGAAACCCCTGTTGACTGAGAAGCATATATCAGGGCGAGTGATGGTGGCATATTGGAGTACTCCTACCACAGACCTGTACTATGTGGAGTCAACAAATGAATCACAACCTTTCTTGTAAAGTTTTAGCCAGCCACCATGGGAGATGGAAAAGGCTTAGCTTCCTGCTTGTTGGTCTTAGCTAGAAGATGCCTGATGTATTTCCCTTGGGATAGAAGAAAGAAGCCATTAGACTGAGGTTTAACTTCATGCCTAAAAATAATCCAGGTCACCTAATTCCTTTAAAGAGATATTGGAGTTGGGGTTGGCAACAATGGCAGTGATCAGCTTAGTATTATTGCCTCTAATGTTGATATCATCGAAATAAACTAGCATATATAGAAAGTTAGCATCATTGGAGTAAACAAACAGGGAGAGATCACACTTACTTCCATGGAACCCAAGTTGTAAGAGAGGGCCTTTTTTGTCTGTCAAACTAGGCCCTAAGGACCTGTTTGAGACCATACACAACCTTATGGAGTTTGCAACCTAGGGTCTTGTTGGGGGATTCGAAACCAGAAGGTTGAGTTATGTAGACTTCTTCAAGCACACCATTGAGGAAAACATTGTGAACATCCAACTGCTCGAGTTGCCAACCTTGTTAGAGCTCTAACAGGGACATGTTTGATCACTGATGAAAAAGTTTCAGTGTAATCATTACCATATCTTTGGTGAAAACCTTTAGCCACAAGCCTGACCTTACTTGTTAAAGGAGTCATCAGGGTTTTCCTTGACTCTTGAAAATCCTCTTGCATCCAATAGGAGTCCCGCCATAAGGGAGAGGAACAAGAGACCTGGTGGCATTCTTGATTAGTGCACTATACTCAACATTCATGGTAGCTAACCAAGTAGGACTGGACAGTGGCCTGTTTAGTGATTTTGGGTTCAGCATGGGCAAATAAGAGAGTGGGATTAACCATTCGGCAGATGAACCCAGCTTTGAGTCTAGTCTCCATTGGGTGATTATTAACTGTATTGAGCCAGGGACAGTGTATGTTGGCCTTTTTGGGACAGTGGGTGAGATTAGAGATGTGAAACTTATCACATGAGTGTGAGGCAGAGGTAGTAGAAATAGATGTATTAGAGGAAGTTAAGGCTGGCTTGGATTAGGAGTAAAATCAGGATAAGGGAATCTATGCTCATTGAAGATGACATCCTTAGAGGATGTACATACTATCATCAGAGGCGGAGCTCGCAAGCAACCAGCCCTAACTGATTTTTTGAAAAATTGTCTGGCTTATCAAACTAAAACAATTAAATGGGTTGGTTACTATGGTTCAGTTATCCATGCACACCGCTAAATTAGTGATGAATGATGATTATCTTATCTGTCAGGATGAAAATTTTGGTTAACCAGTCATTCTTGGTGCTAAATTTGTTCAGCAACATGACATGTTGACATGCCTTCTGGGCGTGGCTCTAAGTGAGTGTCCTTTTATGGAATTCCTTATCCATATTAATTTTTTACATCATCAGACTATACCATTTAAATCAGTTTAAATGGTAAATGTAATAGTGTGTAAGAATGCTAGTGCCCTAAGAAAGGCTTGTGTTTGTAAAGCTAGTTCTCCGCAAGTGTGTAACTAATTGTTGCTGAGTCTGAGACGGCTCAGTTACTTACACTAGGCTTCTCTATATAAACCCACTAGAGTGAGTTATTGTAACTAACATTCATTGAATGCAAAACAGAAATAACAGAATGAGTCTCTCCCTCTCCTCTCTCCTTTCTCTTTCTTTCTTTATCATTTTCTAATAAAATGTATATGACTAAACTCATAGCATCTGGTGTGTATGGGGTGGGTGTATAAAATACCTTGTAAGATTGAATAACTGTATGTTGCGCTTTGAATTTGTTTGGGGGTATAAATAAAGAGAAGAAAGGAAATGCACTTCCAGTATAAAATATTTTTTTACACTCTCAACCAATGAGAGATGTGTCACGATAAATCACATTTTTATTTTTAAAGTATTGAAATGACATGGCAAATGTAAGAATTTTGATTGGTTGTATGTGTAAAATTGTTTTGCACTGACAGTGCACTATCTTTAAACTCATAAATAAATGATGTTAGGTGTATAAATAAATTATGTTGGGTAATATTGGATAGGCTGTAAGAAGGATTACATGGTTTTCAGGCTTGCTTATGTTATGAGCGTTGATTTTTATATGATGGTTTCAACCAATTTTCACGAATGATGAAGAATAGTGACTATATATTAGGGATTTTAGTCTATTGTTATTGTGTTATTTTTTTAACCTATTTACCAGGATGTTGTTTTGATTTGCTTACAGAATGATTTTAATTTTGAGATGAGAGATTGGATGACTATCCGGCGAAAGGAGTTGCCTTCAGGGTCACGATTGGTAAGAGTTTGTCAATTGCATGAATATCTCAGATGGTTAATTCACATATTTTTGATTTCATCATTTTTATTGGCTGCTTCTTTTACAGATCATGGGTCTTAATCCCCCCTTTGGGCTTAAAGCAGCTTTGGCCAACAAGTTTATAGACAAGGCTTTAGAGTTTGAGCCGAAGCTTCTGATTCTTATAGTACCTCCAGAGACAGAGAGGTAGTTTCCTTTTTCTTGTCCTTTTTTTCTAGGATGAGTTAAATGGTCTTCCATCCAAGCATACCGATGCCACCCGATAATTGTCACTCTTTTGTTTGGGAGTGTTAAAATTAAGAATATGTAGATATTCCTTACAAACTTCCTAGATTGATTGTTAATATTTCTACTATTATAAAATTTCCTAGGGTAGTGCTTATTCATAAAGATTCAATGTATTTATCGTTTCACTATTATAAATACAAGTGGTGTGATCTGATGATACTCACAGAATTTACAGGAATTAAAGGGAGAGATTGTTCATTATTCTTCCTGATTTTCACATTTGCTTCCTTATTTTATAGGCTGGATAAAAAACAGTCACCATATGATCTTGTCTGGGAGGATGAGAGGTTTCTATCAGGCAAGGTAAAATAATACCAAGTTATCTTTTGATTGACACGCTCTTTGGTGTACTGACTTCTGTCTTTAATTTTTTCCTGTTTCTGTCCCTGTTTGTCCCCAGTCATTTTATCTACCTGGATCAGTTGGTACTAATGACAAGCAGTTGGAGCAATGGAATGTAAAGGCACCCCCTCTCTACCTTTGGAGCCGTCCTGACTGGACTGATAAGCATAAGCTCATAGCCCAGAAGAATGGTCACCTGTTCAGACAGCATGATGTTTCGAAAATGGAAAGCTTCGATAGGGAAAAATCATCTGCCAGTCATAGTATGGATGATGACTATGTTGATGATACCACGCTGGATCGTATGTTGGATCATGATTTCTTGAAGTCAACTAATGGTGAAGATTGCTCATTTATGGTTGGACAGGTGCAACAAGGCTCATCTCATGGAAATGTTGATAGAGATAGTCAAGAGAGACATGAGTATTTGGTGACTAAGGCTGAGAGCACCTCATGGAAAAGGAAGCGATCAGACGAAAATGATGGAAGAGGACCAGCTGTGACCTTACCAGCTAAAAGGCAAGGTATAAATGAAATGCCTGAGGGAGTACTGGACCACGGTAATTCCAATCCACTTGATTTTGAGAGAAATCAGTCTGGATCAGACATGATACTTTCAGATAATGATGTTGGTAATAATGGTTATACACCTCTGGAGCCCCACTCTTCTGTTGGTGATGATGGCCAAAGTTGGCCAAATGTTGCTGATTCCCTCCCTGATTATGGGTTGGCCGATTTACAGGAACACAGTAGCAGGCATATGGGAGACAACACAAGTAGCCTTGGATATAGACCTCATCTCAGGGAGGATGATAGTCACCTGAGGGAATTAGAGACAAGACAACAGATTCACCCTCCAGGACTTCAGAATCCCGATCCTACAAGTAGTAGTTATCTATCTGGTCATGGTCCTGCTTATAACCAAATGGGTTCCACTTATTCAGTACTTGGCTCAAGATCTGAATTGCCTTACATGATGAATACACCAGCTATGCCAACAAATACGCCAGCTATGCAACGATATGCACCTCGTCTCGATGAATTAAACCATGTTAGAACAAATTCTTTGGGGCCTGAGCATCCTACAGTTAATAGAAGTAACACTTCTGAACGTAGTGCCCCTCAACCTGTATATGGAAATGTGCTGCCAGGTTTTCCAGGTGATCCTTCCCATCTGTATTCACGCCAGTTTTAGGCGTTTTCTTCTGGATAACAAACATATTGTGTTATGTACATAGATGATATTATGATGGAACATGCTGTCCTGTACATGGGATGTTTGATTGACAACTGCTCAATCCACCTCCTCATTTTACTAGAAAGCACGATTTCGGTAGTATATTTTGTTAGATTTGAGAAATATAGGGGGCTGATTGACAGATTATCTTTTTTAGGCTGGGTTTATTTTTTTCTCCTCTTTTTGTCTGTGACTCTGTAATACCTGTATGTGATCCTAGTGCTTACAGATCTGGTGTTCCGTTAGATTGTTTTTATCTATTTTGGTGTGGAATTTAAAAGTGGATGCTTAAAAGAATCACAAAGTTAGGGTCTTTGCAAAAACAAATCGAGGCAAATTTTTTAGGGCATCATCATCTTGACATGTACTTTGTGGATTGGTTCCTGGAAGTTATTATCCTTACAACTGAGAATGAGATGAATTTTGAAGTAGTCATTTTTTTTGTCAGACTGACTTTGATTAAGAAGTCTCTGACGTTTCAATAAATAGAAAATCCAAAACTTCTGTGTTTTAAGATCTTTGTCAATTATTGCGCGTCTGTAAGATGATTTTCAAGCATTAATCCATGGGGCACCAAAAATCTATTCCCCGGACACGTTAACAAAAATGTTTTAATTCTTAGTCACTATTATAAGTAAAAGTTAATTATCATTAAATTATTTAATGTTGAAATTTCTAATATACTTTTCTCTTTCATTTTTAAACATTTCTTTAAATTTAATTAAGAGCACATTATAATAAATTTAATTAATGTTTTCATCAAAATCTAAAAAATTAATTACACTTTATTAAATTTTTTAATAAATAGGAAAATCAATTTTGTTGCTTATTAATGTATATGTGAAAATCATTTTTGTTTATAAATATGTCTTGTGTATCTTAATTGTGTGATTTTGTTATCATAAATATCGAGTTTTTTTTTTTTGGTTTTTAAAAGGTATAGCAGGAAACCTGAATTATTTTCAAAATAAAGAGTTCGAAAGCCCTTCGGTATCATGAATAAAATTTGATGAGGCCGTATTTATTTAAGGCACGAGGAAAGTTATTGCAATCACCCGGAAATATAATAAGCTGCATAAACGTCTTGTTTTAGAATAATTTGAGACATGAAAATAACCTAATAAACTCTTGTAAATAAGATTAGAAAAGTACTAAGTTTATTTTGATGCATACATTAAAAATTCCAATTAATATATATTTTTTGAAAAACATTATACAGTTTTTGTTTGGGTCTTGTACATTGTAATATCATAGGTTGCACATTGTATACCAATTCTTATTCTATGGGATAATGTCGATTATATATCAAATTTTGTCCAAAGTTATGTTTTCTCTAATTCGATAATCTCAAGATTTTTTTAATAGTTTCTCTTATAATTTAGATATTCGTCTATTTCTCTAATTATCTGTCTTCTTTTCATTTAATCTCCTCTTCTTATAATACACATTTTCTTTCCATATGTTTAAATGACATAAGTCTATTTTCTATCATATTTTCTATAATAGGTGTTACTCTAATACTCTCTTTAGTATTATTATTTTTAATTTTATTTTGTTCAATTTGTTAGAAATCCACCAAAATCTATGATTATTTTATATTAATCTTGATGAACAAGATTGTTATCACCACATAATGACAATGAAAAGAAAAGAAAATTAAGGAAGAAAATAGATTTTGGGTTTCTACAGAGTTTCTCTCTGTCTATAAACTGTAGAAAACTTCTTTATTCACTTACAACTGCAAATCATGTGAATATTCAATGTGTTACAAAATGATAGAGATTTCTCCCACTATTTATAATGAGCTAGCTTGCTCCCGAAGCTAAAATGTTCACAATAGAAAAAAAATATCTAAAATAGCAACTTAACCTAATTCAGTTACACTTACTTAAATAGGTCTAGTCGAAATTATGCCGAGGTTACTTCTTCGACATTTTGACATACACTAGGCTAGACTAATTTGACACACACACACACACACACACACACACACACACACACACACACACACACACACACACACACACACACACACACACACACACACACACACACATACACAATGTGTTTAAACACTTTCTTGTTTCTGTTGAGAAAGCTTCTTCGACACAAGGAGTTACATTCTTAATACACCACGTAATTCATTGTGTCTAAGCTATCAACATTCATCATAGCTCTTAGTCTTCTGAATACTTTGATCTATACACCTTTTGTCATGATGTCCACAATCTGATTCTCAGTTCTGTAGTGTTTCAAGTTCATCTTCCTACCTGCTACATGCTCTCGAAGATAATGAAACTTCATTTCGATGTGTTTGCTTTGATCATGTGCTATTGAATTCTGTTAGATTGATAGCTGACATGATGTCGATCTTCATGGTAATTGCTCCATGATCTTTTTCTGTGATTTTTTTGACCAAGTTCATCGTCCATGTTGCTTGACATGCACAAAGAGAAGCAACTATGTACTCTGCTTCATACGATAATGCCACTACTGGTTCTTTTCTCGAAACTCAAGAAACTGGTGCACCACCTAGCATAAACACATATTTTGTTGTGGATTTTTGATCCTCAGCATCACTACACTAACTTGAATCAGTGTATCTCACTAACTGAAATTCTTTTCTTTTATCAATTGTAGGAAATAAAATATCATAGTCAAGAGTTCCTTTCAGATATTTCAGTATCCTCTTCGTCGCTAATTGATATGATATCTTTGACTTCTGTATGAATCTACTTACCATATCTATATTGTAGGTTAAGTCAAGCCTTATGTGGTGAAGATATCTTAGTGACCCAATAAGTCTTTTGTATTGGGTTGGGTCGACATCATCTTCGTCTGAATCTTTCAGAGTTGCAACCTTGGTTCAGCAGGTGTCGAAGTCGAGTTGCATTCTTCCATCTCAAATCTCTTGATAATTTCTCTTGCAAATCTTCTTTGATGCATCATCACACTTCTACTACTCTTGTAGAATTCGATGCCAAGGAAATATAAAATGTCACCCAGGCCTGACATTTCAAATTCCTTGTTGACATCACCTTTGAAGTCTTCGATCTCCTTCTTGCAGCTACCTGTTTTTAACAAATCATCGACATAGAGACATAGTATAAGAAATTCACTATTGCTTCTTCGTAAATATACTCCATGTTCAGTTGTGCACTTCACAAATTCCTCCTTCCTTAAAAAACTATCTATTTTCTTATTCCAAGCTCTCAGAGCTTGTTTCAATCCATATAGGGTTTTATGCAACCTATACACCTTTCTTTCTTCGCCATGCTTCACAAACCCAACCAATTGTGTAACATAAACTTCTTTGTCTAAGGGTCCATTCAGGAATGCACATTTCACGTCCATCTGACATGTGTCAACTGTTCATTTCTGCTAGGCCAACAACCAAGATGATTATTTTGATTCTAGCAACAAGTGCAAAAACCTCATCGAAGTCGATTTCTTCTTTCTGTAGAAATTCTTTCGCCACAAGTCTTGCCTTGTGTCGAGTTACTTAACCTTTGGGATTCAACTTTACCTTGTATACCCACTTGACATCGATTACCTTCTTACCTTGAGGCAATTTGATTGTTGCCTTCGATGGAATTCACTTCTTCATTCATTGCTTTAACCCACTTCAAATCTTTTAATTCCTCAACTGTATTAACAGGTTCGACATCTGCATAGAAAGCATAATGTAACAACTCACCTTCATCATCGACCATATCGCTTGATGTAATTACACAATCTTGCAACCTTGCAGGAACGTGTCTTGCTCTCTGAGGTCTGCTTGTACTTGGTTGATCTCTAACTTCCTCTTGTCGAACTTCTCTTTCGACTTGAGTTTTTGGTTCTTCAATTAAGACTCTCATTGAATCTTTCTTGACATTTTCTGTTCAATCCCATTCCTTAAGCCCATCTATGATCAATGTAACACCCTTCTAAACCCACACACGTTTCACATATATTTTACGAAATTAAATTAAAAAAACACTAACAAGGGTGTCACATCTTCATAAAAACATCCTGCTCTGTAACACTAGTTTTCAAAACATTTAGAAGAACTATTTCTTTAAAATCATAAATATCAGATTCAAATCGTCGCAGCGAAATGATAGTATCAAAACATCTTTATTAAAAGACTTCACCATTCATGATTCATCAACCAAACAAATAAAAACCATTAAAGGTTACTCATCATCTCAAATAAGAAAGAAAACATAATAGTTTTGAAACAAACGTGCGAAACCCCGATATAACATATCAGAGCAAGACCCTCTTATTCAACTAAATAAATGACGCACTCCAAAGTTAATCCTTTAAGCTTCAATGCACTAATCCTGATCACCTGCATGTTACCCACATATAGAGGTAACATTTCTAAGCAGAAAGGGTAAGTAATCATACTCATTATAAAAGACATAAGGAATAGATATAGTGGTTACAACACAATAACAAAACACCACACACCATAAAAACTTCATGTTATACTCACACCTTCAGTTCATTATTTATTCATAGCATCATCATTTCATCAGTCAACAATCATCAGCAAGACATCATTAGTTCACATATTCACAAACTATAACTTAATCAACCATTATGAAATGTGTTGTACCCCAAAATTTTACCTCCAATTATTTAATATAAATTATTTAAATAGGTCTCCCCATGCTCTTAGGGTTCTCAATTGCTCAAGACTACTCAAGGATTGATCAAACAAACCCTCCTCCTAAGCAGTTGCCCTACAACTAGGGTTTTTCTTATCTCAAGGAAAATTGGACTTATAATGCCTAAAGTTGATTTAATGGTTTTTCATATGTCTCAAAGAACCCTCATGCAAAATTCCAAGCCTTGCAGCACAAGTTTGCTCAGTCAATTAGTCAGATGATTGAAAATCAACTATATTGGGCAAAAAGTCAACTTTGACCAATTTACAGTCAAACTTCAAGATTTTTGGTCAACATCAACATTTTGAAGTCAAAATTATCATTTGATCAAGGGTTTATAATGATTCATCAAGAAAAATCAAGATTCATCAAAAGTAAAAAGTTACTAAATTAGAGTTTTCTTAAGGAGAAGTCAACTGAACTTTGACCAAGCGTAACTTTCACATACTTCATCATAAAGTTCTCAACAAAAACTAATTTTGAAGGAAATTAAATTCTTTACAACTTTGTCTCTCTAAGCTCAAGGCCAAAAATGCTTCATTTGAGAGATATGGGCCAAAACATTACAGGTCATTTTAAAAAACAACAAAAGACACTTTTTTTAAAGCAATTTACATCAAGATAAATGCTTCAAATGAAAAAATGATCAACATGAATATTGTAGGGGATATCTTTAGATTTCCAAAGAGTCCAAGATCACCTTCATTTGATAAGAATTGAGTGAGATATGATTTGTGTAAGTTGGATAATTTTGAGAAAATACATGAAATCCAAAATAAGAAAATTTGAATTTTTGGGCTAATGGGTCTATCTTTTAAGGTCCAAACGTGTTCCTAACCTCATAATAGACTCCTAAATCCATTCATTTATTTTTGTGGTTTTTATTTATTTTATTTTTTATTTTATTCAATTAAAAGAAAAATAAATCAAATAAAATACCAAGTGAATGAATCAAGGCATGCAGATCAATTTTTGAATCAAACCATAAGTCTAAAAAGCCAGTGACAACTTGCAAAAAACGTGTAAAGATTGATTGGTACGTGATTGGCCTAAAAAAGAAATATTTCATACAAAACTTCAATCAAAGATTTGATCATGAAATATAAAATATTGATTCCACTTTTGTTGACCTACATCTTCCATTATAAATACAGAACACATTCAGACCAAGGGACACACGAGAATTTCCTCAAGAACACCCTCTCAAAAATTTCAAATTTTGTCAAATCTAGGGCAAAGTTAAAACCAAGGATCCATCCAGTTTCAGTCCAAGCCATCCATTGCAAATCATTCCTGAGGTATCTAACGGTAAGAATAGGTCGAAAGTCATGGCCATTGATGCTTGAAACAAGCATACTCATCTTCTCCGATTTTCTTTTCTTTTAAACACTCATATAATTAATTTCATGCATTACTAAGGTTTATTAACTGCCCAAATGAGTTCCTGTTGTTACTTAGAACATGTTTGAATCATAAAACAAAAGCTCTAACGTGAGAATCATGTTTTTCCATGGCTAGGGCAGTTTGAGATATCTTCTTCGAAACTCATGATACAAGTGTTTCCAGGCCAAACAATCACCACCATTGGATTCGCAAGAGTCAAATTAGGGGGATAGGGTCCTTCTTAATCTCTAATGCGCGTTATTTTTACAGATTGAAGAAGGACCTCACTGGAGAAGACGACCGGAGCTAGGGCTCTGACGTTTCTCCAGTTCACCTGTTTATAATATATTTATTGATTTTTCTTGTATAACAAAATTGAAACACATCGCAGTTGGTTGAGACAGAGACATGTAACGTGAAGGGTGTGGGTTCGATCCATGTGTCTCACAATATTTTTTTGTTATTTTTTAAACTAACGCGTAGGTTTCACATTGTTGTACCCAAAAATTTGCCCTCCCATATTTCTCAAAACATTTCAAGTAAGGTCCTCAAATTGCTCAAGGAAGTCCAAGGGTTGACCAGACAAACTCTCTCCTAAGGCAATCTACCTCAAATTAGGGTTTCATGTTGCATCAAGATACTGGAGCTCAAGGGATCCCAAATTCTCACCATTTTGCTAATATGTTCTCAAGGTCATCCATGTCAAGTTTCAAGCCCCACAGAGAAAATTTGCCAAGTCAATTGCTCAAAGGCTTGAAAATCGACTATGCTAGGGCAAAAGTCAACTGTGGCCCACATACTGTCAAACTTCAAGATTTTTGGTCAACATTCTCATTTTGAAGTATTATTCATAATTTGATCAAGGGTTTATCATGATTCATCAAGGATTGCTCATAATTCATCAAAACCCAAAAGTTGTAAATTAGGGTTTTGTAGGAAAAGTCAACTCAACTTTGACCAAGCATAACTTTATCATTATTTATGAGAAATGACCCATCCAAATATCATTTTGAATAGGATGCAATTCCCTACAATACATATTCATCTCCCAAGTTCAAAATATGCAATCACAAGAAGTTATGAATTTGGACATTATAGGTCATTTTGAAAAGTCAACAAAAACACCTTTTTTTGTCAAAGCTTAATACGTGAACATGGAAGACTCAATTGAGATGAGACCAAAAAGGTTGCTTATAGGACATCTCAAGCTTTCTAAAAAATCAAAGACCACCTTCATAGAGTCAAAATTGAAGAAGTTATGCATTGTTGAAGTTGACCTTTTTTGCAAAATTGCCAAAAGTCAAAAGTGCCTCAAATTGCAATTTTTGCCAAATGGGCCCAACTTTTTGTGCTTGTTTTGAGTTTGTAGCATGGTCCAAGACCCATGATACTTCCCACTTGCCCTTATTTTATTTTTTCCATTTATTTTGATTTTTTATTTCAATTAAATAAAATTAAATCAAAATAAATCATGGAAATATCAAAATCATTGAAGCATTAAGATTTTATGCATATTTCAGGTCCCTTATACAACTAGCAACAAAATCAAATCGTGCAAGGCATGTTTGTGCATAAAAATATTGATGTTTGGCTTATTTTGGAAAGATCTTCATGGGAATCAAATCATGATCAAAAACCATAATTGAAAAAGATTGGAGGCACATTTGTAAACCTAATTCGATCATTGGTATATAGTGGACAAATGCAGACCAAAAGGATAAGGTTTTGAGGCGTGTAGAGAGAAGAACAAACTTGGAAAAATTCAAGAAAAGTGGTGATTTGATTTCATACTTCCAAGCATTTTCAAGACTCCCAAGCCATCTCATTCGCTTCTTGGGAGTGCAAGGAGCCTATACCAGTCAAAAGCAAGCGTTTTTGTGCCCAGAAACGCGAAGTAAGTGCTTCACGACCTCCCTCCCTTTTTGAAATCCAATATCGTTATTTTGGCATTTGTGGCATGAATCATTTACATATTCTGAATCTTTGAAGCATTTGTAAGCTAATGGTAACAATTAATTGCATTTTCGCTAACTGTACAGAAATCCACCATTGTTAGGGTTTCTTGTTGTGTTTTGAGATTTTCTTATAAGGTAAAATTGGCCTAAAAGAAAGGTGCCATGATGTTCACGAGGCCAAGGCGAGTTGATCTACATCATTAGATTTCATTTATCGTGCCTGTGTGAGATTTTGAAATGTGCAGGGGTTATAGCGACAGACTTATGTCTGTAGGTAAAAGTCCTTGACTTTTACCAACAGAGAAGGAAAGAAGAAAGTGACGTGGCACCACCCCATTTGTCCATTTGAATTTCGCGCGCTGATTATTTTTATTTTGTTTGTTTTTAATATATTGATTAATTGTTGATGGATATACAACAAGCGCGCTTGGCTCAGTTGGTATTGAGGCAGATGAAAAGGCCTAGGACCTGGGTTCGAATCCCAGGTCCCCCATGTATTTCATATTATTTTTACTTGTATGATCAGGCGTGTACACAGGCGTGAAGACCACATATACCCTCATGATTCAATCATTAGATCTCCAGAAGGCCAGATCTGAAGGCCATCACGTGAGGGGCAACCATGCATCCCAGTCAATGTACAAACACTGAATCATGGAAGTCAAACGTGGGCTAGTGGATCTTGGGCCCAAAAGCTGTTAATGGCACCCCTCAAATTGCTGATTACCAGGCCCAATTTATTTTTCTTTTGCTTTTTTTATATTTTCTTTATTTAATTCATTTAAATTGTTTTACTAACACAAAAAATTAATTCTTTTTTATATAAAATCATAAAATCAATTTTCATCAAATTAGATTTAGGTTTTATTTTTTATCAAAAAATTAATTTAATTAGTTTATTTAATTTTAGGATAACTCTAATTTGTCTTTGTAAATAAATTAAAACAAATTAGAAACTAGGGTTTTTGTTTAATTTAATTTTTTATTTTATTTTCTCAAAATAACCAAAACACAAAATAGGTTGAATGTAATTAACTTTCCTTAATTTAATTTAGTTAGTAATTAGGTTTGCATTTAATTTAAAAATCTTATTTTCCTAAAAATAATCAAAAAACAAACAAAAATAATCTTTTCTTTTAATTAGGGTTAAACGGGGTCAAAACCATAATTTTGCTCGTCCTCGATTCATCGCACGTGTTTACTTATTTTCTACAAAATTGATGTAATTGCTCATGGGATGTAATAGATTAATTAGGACCTTTTTTCGTTTATTTATCGTTTTACAGGTTTTTGGCTATGTAATTAATCCCCGAAGCCTTGTAATAGCGTAGCTTTATTTTCCGCATTTTTAATTTTCGCAAATATTAACTGTTAGATGTATGATAATAGGGTTGCATGACAAGAATGTATGTTAATTTTAAAACGGTTAGCAAACCCTAAATGTGCAAAGATAATAACCTGAAATTGAATCACTCGCACATGCGCACTCCTAGGGTATACTCTCACTTCGGTTGCCTTCGGTAAACGATCATTAAGTATAGGGTGTTTTAGTGGTCTCTCTTTTGTCTAACACATAGATCAAATGTCCCGTTCGGAAAAGTTGCCTCAGAAAGGTTGCCTCAGAAATGTTGCCTCGAATATGATCTTAAGACACTAGGGTTATTACTAAGACGTCCTAACGTTGCTTTAGTGATCGTACGTCCCTTTCGAATTGACCCTTACAACTCCAACAACGGTGCTACCTACTCACTAATAGTGGAATAACACCGTCTAAAGGAAACAAGAACAAAAACATTCTTTTTTCGAGTAGGTAGATGCTAGTAGGTACTTGCTCCAAATCAAACTTTTCCACACTTATACTCTTTTCAAACAAAGTTTTCAAAACGACTTCGTAACACTCTTTAAGACAGAAGCAAGGGTTAAATCGAAGTAAAACAAAAACTTTTCAAAACACACAAACACAGAAGAAATTTTTAAAATGATGAGCAAGTACCTAAGAGCCCGTAGAAAACTACGGATAGAAAGGGTGCTAATACCTTCCCTTTCTATAATCTACCCCCCGTACTCAAAATCTCAAAAAAGGAATTTTTCTGTGCTTTTTTTCTTTCCAGTTGGATAAAATAAAAGTCGGTGGCGACTCTTGCTTACCGCGACATTTTGCGAACAAAAAACGCAAAATGCAAACCAATATTTAATAGTCTGGTTCTGCCACCGTATCACAGAACTGGCGACTCTGCTGGGGATATAAGTGGGGTATACCTTAGGATTAGTTCATCATATTTGCTTCTATTGTTTGATTTAATTGCTTTACCTTTGAGGGCTTTGTATTGGGAGTTACTATAGATCCTAACCCGGATATGGGGAACACCTTTTAGGTAAGTAGCAATAAACTGTGAGGGAACTATACGACATAGACCGATACAGTTGAAGCAGTAACTATGTTGATGTGATACATTAGTTGGTATCGGTATCCCTTGTGGAGAAACGAGGAGTATACGGGGCTGCTATATGGGCCGTTAAGCATCAACTGACCTTAGAACCTATAATTGACTAACTTGGCCATAGGAAGTAGTGAGATAGCCGGTCTCGATGTAAAGCTGGGAACTGGTTGATACTCGATACTACACTCATTGAGACCATACTCTCGAGATAGTTCCGTCCGCAAGAAAAGATTGCGTGAGCTGAAACCATGACCGATGGAGGATGGTCAGTGATATTGAGAACCTCTAGAACCCGATTACTATTATTAGGACAGGTTGAAACCAACTGAACTCCGAGAGGGTAGTACCTAGACCCCATGCAAGCCTGAAACTTAAGGGCTCTTGTGTGACTTGTTTTCCTTTACCATGCCTGTTATTTGCTATACCTGTTGTGCGTTTTTTCATGACATCATGCATCATAACATAACGTGCACACTTCATTATGCTAACCATTTCAAAGACCGAGGGGATTTATCTTTGTTCTATTTTGCAGATTATGGCTTCCATGCGCAAAAACACCATCCGAGTTAACTTTGTGCAAATACCTACTCAACTCAAAGATTTAGCCTCGAGAGTTTCTGATACTTCCTCATTCATTATAAGACATGTTCAGCTTCTTAGCTTGGTTACCTCAAAGTTTGATGAGCAGATGATGAGTGTGATTTTCCAGTTCTTCGATCTTGTGCATCATTGTTTCACTTTCCCAGATTATCAGCTAGTTCCCACTATGGAAAAGTTTTCTCACTTATTGGGCATATCCATCCTTGAATAGATGCCCTTCACAGGTTTGGAAGAGACTCCTAGACCAGAGGACATTGCTTCAGCTTTACATTTGAAAAGGGCTGGTGTAGTATCCAACTGGGAGACACGAAGCGGGGTTAAAGGTTTCTTAGCCAAGTTTCTGATGGATCAAGCTCAACTGTTCTGGGATAGCTTGGACTTTCAGGCTTTTGAATACATCTTGGCTCTCCTTATCTACAGTTTGGTTATTTTCCAAAATCTAGATTCCTTCATAGATGTGAACACAATTAAGATCTTCTTGTCTCGCAATCCTGTACTTACCCTCTTGGGTGATATCTTGCATGCCCTCTACACTCGTACTGTGCGAAGAAGAGGGACCCTCATATGTTGCATGCCGCTGTTGGCGAGGTGGTTTATTTCGCACCTCCCCAAGTCCGTGTTGAAGAATGAGGAAGGCTTAGGATGGTCTTACAGGATAATGTACCTTGCCCATACAGACATTCTTTGGAGTTCTAAGGATATGGAAGGTGTTGCTGTCATTGATCGATGTGGGGAATACCCTAATGTCCCGTTGCTTGGAATTAGAGGGGGAATAATCTACAGTACTTGTTTGGCTTTACGACAGTTTGGTCGCGCTCGGAGAGACGGTCCTCATGAGCTACTTCTTACAGATATTGTCTTTGACTATAAGGAGGACGTTGAAGAGCATCACCGAAGGTTTATACGAGCTTGGGGCATGGTGAACAAGTCTGACCCTCAAGAGCTAGGACCAAAGACTTCTCTCCCTATGCAACCTTACCTCCAGTGGGTCCGAGCTCGGGATCAGAAGCTTGGGATACCTTATGAAGCTGTGTTGCCAGTGATTGTGGAGCATACTAATGAAGAAGGTGTTCCTTATACAATCCTTTATCCCTATATGCCTACTGATCTGGGGGCATTGAAGAGATCCTGGATTCAGCTAAAACAGGAGAGGGATACTTACCGGGAGAAGTATTATGAGCAAGAGAGGAAGATCTTGAAGCTCACGAGGCAACTTGAGAATGAAAGGACGATCAATGACTACGTCAGCACCAAGGGAAAGCGTCCATGGAATTTTGGATTTTTTTTTGCTTTTTCTAGTTTAGATTTGTTTTCAGTCTATTTCTTTTATAACGCCTTAAAGGCATTGTTAAACATTCTTACAAGTTTAATCTAATAAAGTTTGTTTATTTCTTTGTTTGCAAATTTAAATCTCCCAAAGTCTTTGAAATCATTTCATACGCATTCCATTATCATGCACCCCATTACAGGTATCATTACAGGTTTCTCATCTTCTTCGCTGTTTATTTCAGCACAAAATGTCTTCTGAAATACCTACCGATCAAGCCATCAAAGCTCTTCAGGCACAGAATGCCCAATTCCAAGAGTTGTTCTTGAACTTGGCCAAGGGGCAAGAGGATTTGAAGACTCTCATCCTAAAGGAGAAGAAGAAGAATAAGAATAAGGTGGTTCTTCTGAATATGGGTCACAGATTTGGGAATAGGTTGCGACAGGAAGCTGATCTGTCTCATTCATCTAAAGAAGGAGAGAATCAAGAGGAAGAAAAGGGTCCTAGTCCTGTAGTCTCTGATAATAACACTGATTTTGATGAAGAACAGTATCCTCCTGCTGAGGATAGGTACAAACAACTTGAAGACCGACTGAGTGCTATGGAGATTCAGAAGATACCTGGTTTGGACTTCGGAGATCTGGGACTAGCATATGGGGTGGTGATCCCTGACAAGTTTAAAACTCTGGTTTTTGTTAAGTACGATGGAGCATCCTGTCCAAAGCTCCATCTCTACTCGTATGTCAGAAAAATCCAACCTTACACTGCTGATAGAAATCTATGGGTGAATTTCTTTCAAGATAGTATGTCAGGGACTCAACTTGAATGGTTTTATCAATTGGAAGAAGCTAATGTCCGCAATTGGGAGGACCTTGCTGCTGCTTTTTACAAGCAATACCAGTATAACACCACCCTTGCTCCCATGCGTACTCAGCTTCAGGGTATGTCAATGGGTGCAAGCGAAGGCTTTAAGGACTATGCTCAGAAGTGGAGAGATATGGCTGGAAGAGTCCAGGGAGTTGGTTGACATGTTTCTGGGAACATTGTCTGGTCCATTTTTCAATCATCTGATCGGCAGTTCGTCATATGTGTTTACTGAATTGATTTTGACTGGGGAGAGAGTAGAAGCTGGTATCAGAAGTGGTAAGATACATAAAGGTGCTTCATCAAGTGCATAAAAGAGGCCTTTCACCGGTAAGAAATAAGCTAGTGCAGTTTACAGCTCGAGGAGCCAAAACTGACCTGAATGCTGCCAAGCAGTAAATGCGGTAGTAATATCAAGACCCACCGTTGCCCCACAATGCAATAATCAGCAAAGAATAGAGAAACCGCAAAGACAGTACACTCGACTCAGTATGACCTTGTCTCAAATTCTACCACTATTGTTAAAGACCAACCTGGTAACTCTGAGGGAAGCCCCGAAGAATCCCAACACCACATCTCCGCTGTATAACCCAAACGCCCGCTGCGCCTATCACTCCGATAGCCCAGGGAATGATACCAACAACTGCTGGGCCTTGAGGAATAAGGTGCAAGATTTGATTGAAGCTAAAGAGATTGAGTTTGACGCTTCGGAGAAACCCAATGTCATGACTGCTCCTATGCCCAAACATGGCCATGGAGTAAATGCTATGGACAGTGATTCATTTGTGACCTCTGTGGAAGATATTTCTACTCCATTGATGATAGTTAAGAAGAACCTATTATCGGCCGGTTTATTTCCGGGATGTGGCGAAGGTTGCCACCTATGTTCAATCTTTCATGCTGGTTGCCATTTATTAAAATCAGGTGTTCAACGCCTGATGGATAACAAAGAGATTCTGTTCGAGAAGACTTTGATTCAGTTAATTCCTGTTGAAGATATTTCCATCATAACCATTTCCTCCAATCCTTCCAAGGCTTCCTCGAGAAAGCCTGTTAGGATTACATCCGTTCCAAGAGTTGCTCCATTAGTCATTACTATTCCTGGTCCTATCCCATACACTTCGGATAAGGCCGTCCCTTGGCACTATGGGGCCGATGTGTATTATCATGGGATCAAACAAGAGTTGGAGGTTGAAGAAGCTGATGCTGATGTCAGCAATATTGTCGAGGCTAGCAAGGTCACCCAAAGTGGAAGACTCTTTTCTCCCGAGATTTCCCCTCCGACTGTTTAAAAGCCCGTTGCCATTCCATCTGCCAGTACATCAGCTACTATCGCAGTTCATATTCTAGTTATCACCCCTGTCGCCGAGTCATCTGACGCCCGGGGCAAAGAAATCACAGGTGAGCCTGCCAGGATGGAGGCACCTAATAAGATCATTGTAGAAACCTCTAAGCAGGAGATAGAGGAAATTCTGAAGATTATCAAGAAGAGCGACTACAACGTAGTCGAGCAGCTGGGACAGGCCCCGTCGAAAATCTCCATGTTATCCTTGTTATTGTGTTCAGAAGCCCATGCAAAGGCTTTAATTGCTTTTCTCAAAACTGCGCATGTGCCGTAGGAAACTTCTGCTGATTAATTCAAAGACTGTGTGGCTAGTTTGACTGCCGATAAAGGTTTGGGTTTCTCTGACGCAAATCTGACTGCTAAAGGAAGAAATCACAATGATGCTCTGCACGTCTCGATCGAGTGCATGGGCACTACTCTGGCCCATGTACTGGTGGATACTGGGTCCTCATTGAATGTTTTGCCCAAGAAAGCATTAGACCGGATGGACTGTGAAGGTTTGGTTATGAAGCCAAGTAATATTGTGGTTAGGGCCTTCGACGGGTCAAAAAGGATGGTGCATGGGGAGGTGGACGTCGCTGTTAAAGTTGGCTCTCATATTTTTGCATCTACGTTCTATGTGATGGACATTCGACCATCTTATTCTTGCTTGCTGGGTCGCCCGTGGATTCATAAGGTTGGGGAAGTGACTTCTACGCTCCATCAGATGTTGAAATATCCAGTAAAAGGGAAGATTGTTACGGTACGAGGAGAGGAGGAGTACATGGTGAGTCATCTTAATTCCTTTCGCTATGTGGAGATGGATGGAGATTTCATCGAAACCCCATGTTATAACTTTGAAGAGGTCCCCCAGACTCTGGCATCGACTGAAGTTGCTGTTGACGAACCTCCAATGAAAATGGATTCCCTCAAGGATGCCAGGGCTGTAATTGAAAAAGGTGGGTGTGCAAATTGGGGTCAACTCCCTGACTTCACACACAAGACTGACAAGTTTGGTTTGGGCTTTACTGCAGAGGCTCAGAGGGCTGTTCAGCGCGCGCGAATTGGAAGACCTCCTCTGCACATCAGTAACCAGGGAGTGAATGCAATTGAAGATGATGAAGAAGAGTCAGATATCGATAACTAGATTTACCCGACTATCGATGGTGGATTAAACAACTAGATGACGAAGGACTTCGTGCCCGTTTCTTTTATTACACAGTAATAGACTTTTGTTTTGAGATTTGTAATAAACAGTTTAAAACTTTATGGCCCGGTGCCTTGCCCGAGGCACCTTGGCTTTGTTTGCGAGGGCTTATTATTTGTCATTTTCATATATCATCAATAAAGCATTGGATGTTTTCTTGCATTACAAATTTTACGCTCCTTGTTTTTCTTTTCTATCTTGCACTTTATTAAAATAGCTATTGTCTTACACACACTCACATATCATAATGCAGATCCACATCCACTATGGATCCCACTGATAACAACTCTGCTACTGCCAGTTATGACTTCAAAAATCCAATCAACCAAGCCGAGGAAGAAGGTGAGGATGACTGTGAAGTGCCTGGGGAACTTGCTAGACTGTTACTACAGGAAGAGAGGGCCATACAGCCTCATGAAGAGCCAGTGGAATCAGTGAACTCGGGTACAGAAGAAGACAGGAAAGAGGTCAAGATAGGTGCAAATATGGAGCCTAGTGTTAAGCAATGGTTGATTCAGATGCTACGCAATTATGTTGAGATCTTCACTTGGTCTTATGAAGACATGCCTGGTTTAGACACCGATATTGTGGTACACCGCTTGCCAACTAAAGAAGACTGTCCTCCAGTAAAGCAGAAGGTTCACCGTATGCGCCCTGAGATGTCTGAGAAAATCAAAGCTGAGGTCATGAAACAATTTGATGCCGGTTTTCTAGCTGTCACTTCTTATCCATAGTGGGTTGCCAACGTGGTTCCAGTGCCGAAGAAAGATGGTAAGGTACGAATGTGTGTGGACTATAGGGATCTGAATAGGGAAAGCCCCAAAGATGATTTCCCAGTCCCTCACATTGATGTTCTGGTCGACAACACCACGCATCATAAGATCTTCTCCTTTATGGATGGTTTTTCTGGTTACAATCAGATTAAGATGGCTCCCGAGGACATGGAGAAGACAACCTTTGTTATGCAGTGGGGCACCTTTTGCTACAAAGTCATGCCGTTCAGATTGAAGAATGTTGGGGCAACGTATTAGCGCGCCATTGTCGCTTTGTTCCATGACATGATTCACCATGAGATTGAGGTGTACGTTGATGACATGATTGCAAGGTCCCAAACTGAAGAAGAACATCTTGACCATCTCCAAAAACTGTTCGACAGGCTGAAGATGTACAAGCTGAGGTTAAACCCGAACAAGTGCACCTTCGGGGTAAGGTCTGGTAAGCTGATGGGTTTCGTCGTCAGTGATAAAGGTGTTTAAATGGATCCTACAAATGTGAAGGCTATACAAGAGATTCCAGCTCCCCGAACAGAAAAAGAAGTCAGAGGCTTTTTGGGACGTCTGAACTACATTGCCCGATTCATTTCACATCTGACTGCTACTTGTGAGCCAATCTTCAAGCTGCTGAAGAAAGATCAAGTGGTAAAATGGAATGATGAATGTCAGGCCGCTTTCGAAAGGATCAAGGAATATATCCAAGAGCCCCCTATTCTGATGCCTCCAGTTGAAGGAAGACCTTTGATCTTATACTTGACAATACTCGACAATTCGATGGGGTGTGTGCTGGGGCAGCATGACGAGTCTGGCCGAAAAGAGCATGCTATTTACTACCTTAGCAAAAAGTTTACCGAATGTGAGACTCGATACTCACTGCTTGAGAAAACTTGCTGCGCTTTGGCATGAGCTTCTCGCCGGATGAGACAGTATATGCTGACTCACACTATTCTATTGATATCAAAGATGGATCCAATCAAGTATATCTTCGAAAATCCCTCCTTGTCCGAAAGAATAGCAAGATGGCAGATGATCTTAACTGAGTATGACATCCAATACACAACCCAAAAAGCAATCAAGGGGAGTGTGTTGGCAGATCATTTGGCACATCAGGCCGTGGATGATTACCAGTCTATGAATTTCGAGTTTCCGGATGAGAACATCATGTTGGTGACCGACTGTGAAAAACCTGGACCGGATGAAGGACCTAAGGAAGGATCCCGATGGTCTATGTATTTTGACGGAGCCTCAAACGCATTGGGTAATGGCATTGGTGCCATGATTATATCTCCTGAGGGTTGTCACACTATGTTCACCGCCCAATTATGTTTTAACTGCACCAACAACATGGCGGAGTATGAAGCTTGCATCATGGGCCTTCGAGCAGCTATTGACCTGAGGATTAAATTCTTGAGTGTATTCGGAGATTCCGCTCTAGTGATCAATCAGATCAAAGGCGAGTGGGATACGAAGCACCCAAATCTTATTCTTTAAAAGGAGTATATACCGATGTTGCTCCCGCACTTTGAGGAGATAACCTTTGAACACTTCCCGAGAGAGGAGAATCAGTTAGCAGACGCGCTAGCTACCATGTCTTCTATGTTCAAGGTCAGGTGGGACAATGAGGCTCCCCAGATTACCATTGAGAGGTTGGACGAACCCGCACATTGCTGTGACATTGAGACTGAAGAGGTAGCAGATAAACCCTGGTTCCACGAGGTAAAGAAGTATCTTGAGGCTTAGGAGTACCCCGAGGGTGCATCTGTTAATGATAAGAAGTTACTGAGGAGATTCGCTACGAAGTTCTTCATTAGCAATGGGATTCTTTACAAGCGTAACCATGATTCAACCTTGCTGCGATGTATGGACAAGAACGAGGCAGAAAAGATTATGGCAGAGTTATATGAAGGTACTTTTGGAACTCATTCCAGTGGACATACCATGGCAAAGAAGATCCTACGGGCAGGATATTATTGGTCTACTATGGAAGCCAATTGTTATCAGCATTCTCGGACTTGTCATAAGTGCCGAGTCTATGCTGATAAGGTGCATATACCTCCAGTTCCACTGAACATCTTGACAGCTCCTTGGCCTTTTGCAATGTGGAGCGTTGATATGATTGGAGAGATCAGACCTACTGCGTCCAACGGGCATCGTTTCATCCTGGTAGCAATTGACTATTTTATGAAGTGGGTTGAGGCAGCTTCCTTTTCTATAGTAACCAAGAACGTCGTGGCGCGGTTTATTCGCCACAATTTGATCTGTCGATATGGTGTACCAAAGAGGATCATTATGGACAATGGTACAAATCTCAACAATACGATGATCACTGAGCTCTGCAAGCAGTTCAAGATACAGCATCACAACTCTTCTCCTTACCGGACGAAGATGAATGGGGCTGTTGAAGCAGCTAATAAGAACATCAAGAAGATTGTGCAGAAGATGACAGTGACATACAAAGACTGGCATGAGATGTTACCATTCGCTCTTCATGGGTACCGCACCTCAGCACAGACTTCGACGGGGGAAACAACCTACTCTTTGGTGTATGGAATGGAGGCGGTCTTACCCATTGAAGTCCATATACCCTCTCTCTAGATTATGAAGGGTGCAGGTTTGAGCGAGGATGATTGGATCCAGACCCGGCTTGATCAGCTGAACTTAATCGATGAAAAGAGACTTACTGCTATTTGTCATGGTCAGACGTATCAAAAGCGGATGATCAAGGCTTTTTACAAGAAATTCAGACGACAAGAGTATCAAGTAGGGGATCTGGTGATCAAGCGCATCATATTACCGCAAGGTGATCCTAGGGGCAAATGGACCCCCACGTACGAAGGGCCATTTATGGTTAAGAACATTTTCTTAGGAGGAGCTATGATTCTAACCACCATGGATGGTGACGACCTTCCTCACCCCGTCAATGCAGACATAGTGAAAAAATACTACGCATAATCAAAGACCTGCTAGGTTGACTGGCCTAGGCAAAAATAAGGGCTTCCTGGCGAACCAAAAGGGTTCGGGAAAAAATAAGGGATGAAAATGAAAAAATCTGTACACCCGACAAGTCGAAAACCTGAAAAGGCGGCTTGGGCAAAAAAGGGTATCCCGGTGGACTGAAAACCCGAAAGGACGGTCCAGGAAAAAATTAGGGAATAAAGCGTAACACTATGTCTCATTGGATCATCTTGCAACCAGACTTCGGTATCGAGTATCAAGCTCGGACGATGCCAATCAATCTGATCTACCTTCAACCAAGTAGCAAAGTGATGAGACGCTCGAAGATATAAAGGCAATAGCAGAGTTGGAACCCAGTGGGATTGTTCACATATATGTTTTTCTTTGTTTCTCACAAATTAAATAAATTCTGTCTTTCGGCGGTGTTCTCTTACTAGGACGTCAGCCTCTTGTACAAAAACGCCTATTTACAGGCCAACTTCAAAATCAATACAATTCATTTTTACAATAATTTCAAAATTGTTTTTCTTTTTCTGATTTGTTTTGCAAGAACGTCCAATGGTTTGTTTTGATATATGCATTTGACAATAATTGCTACTCATAAATATTTGCATACGAAACAAAAGACAATTACTCGTAATTTCAGGAACAGGGGCAAACAGAAACGTCCAAACCTTACAGTTGCTCTACCCACCAGGTACAAGGATAGACCCAGCTGGAGAATATGACTAAAAGTACATACACTCCCCGCAGAGTAAAAGGTGTCTATCACCGGCACTAAAAGATTATCCCCAGTGGAGTTTATTTCTTCCACAAACAGAAAATCAATCCCCAACAAGGGTTCATTATCGCCAACAACAGTAATTCATCCCCAACCAAGGTTATTTCTCCAAATCAGCGGATCTTCTAACAGAGTATCTCTTCCCCCACAGAGTCATTTTCTCGTCAGTTTATTCTCCAACAGGATTATTCTCACAATCACCTTCGGACGTTATCCCCAGCAAGTGAAACTCTTTTATTCTCCAGCAGCAATCCGAGATTTATTTTCCCCAACTAGAAAACATCACGAGAACATTACATAGCCATACATCGTGACATGCATATACGTATCATATAGCACAATCTCATTTATTTTGAGAACATCATTGCTCGATACATGTCATGCATTACATACGACTAACTCTTTACCTTTCAGGAAAAATATACAATCAAATTCTCACAAAGTTCAAGTTATGAAGCCCGGGTCCGACCGGATAGTATCTTGATTTTTCCCATCATATTGTGAAGCCCGGAGAACGACCGGATAACAATATTAAACACCGCGAAGCCTGGAATCGACCAGATAGTGGTTTTTCTTTAAGCTATGAAGCCCGAATTCGATCGGATAATAGTTTAATCCCCAGCAAGTATTGTGAAGCCTGGATTATAACCAGATAGCAATACAAGTTACTGTGAAGCCTGGATTACGACCATATAGCAGTGCGAGACACCATGAAGCATGGATTCGACCAGATAGTGGTATATCATAAACACAAGTCGTGAAGCCCGAATTACAACCGGATAACAGCTCAGCAAGTTACTGTGAAGCCTAGATTACAACCAGATAGCAGTGCGAGACACCACGAAGCCTGGATTCGACCAGATAGTGGTATATCATAAACACAAGCCGTCAAGCCCAGATTACGACCAGATAACAGCTCAGCAAGTTATTGTGAAGCCTAGATTACGACCAGATAGCAATACAAGTTACTGTGAAGCCTGGATTACGACCAGATAGCAACCAAAGACACCATGAAGCCTAGATTCGACCAGATAGTAGTATATCTTTAATACAAGTTATGAAGCCCGAGTTCGACCGGATAGTATCTTGAATTCTCCAAACACCATGAAGCCTGGATTCGACCAGATAATGGTATAAGACATCGTGAAGCCTAGATTACGACCAGATAGCGGTTAAAAGACACTGAAGCCTGGATTACGACCAGATAACAGTACAAGACACTGCGAAGCTTGGATTTCGACCAAATAGCAGTTTACCTGGACAATTACTAAGAAGCCCGAAGTCAACCGGATATTAGTGTGCCCTAAATTCAAGTTGAATCCTGGATGCGACCGGATAACAACTTAATTCCTTCTGAAGCCTGGATTACGACCGAATAAGAATCGAGATATTGTAAAGTCTGGATTACGACCGGATAGCAAGTTTAATCTCATTGCCTTATTAAATCACTGTAAAGCCTGGATTACAACCAGATAACAGTCAGTCTTATCACTATGAAGCCTGGATTACGACCAGATAGTAGTTCATTTTCATATCTTCGACCAAGAGACGATTCCCCAGTAGAATAATGGACGCCCGAAGCTCCTAAAATTCTATTTCTCCCAAGACAAAGATCAACATTCCCAGCGTAGTCTTCCTCTACAACAGGTATACAAGCTCTCGCAAAGGAATCTCTTATGCGATCGACACTCCTTCGGATGGCATCTTTAAGCCCATCTCCTATCATTCATTTCCAAATGGAATTTGTAAGCCCATTCCTGACATCACAATACAAGTACCACTTTATGCGAGTGCAAATTTCTGGGCACTCTAGTGTTCAATCATCTTCCACCTTTGGATCACGAAAGGCAGACAAGCCAATCTACATCCTCAGGTTTAAGAAGATTGAACAGGGGCAGCTGTTGTACTCCAAAATTTTCCCTCCCATATTTCTCAAAACATTTCAAGTAAGGTCCTCAAATTGCTCAAGGAAGTCCAAGGGTTGACCAGACAAACTCTCTCCTAAGGCAGTCTACCTCAAATTAGGGTTTCATGTTGCATCAAGATACTGGAGCTCAAGGGATCCCAAATGCTCACCATTGTCCTAATATGTTCTCAAGATCATCCATGTCAAGTTTCAAGCCCCACAGAGAAAATTTGCTCAGTCAATTGCTCAAAGGCCTAAAAATCGACTATGTTAGGGCAAAAGTCAACTGTGGCCGACATACAGTCAAACTTCAAGATTTTTGGTCAACATTATCATTTTGAAGTATTATTCATCATTTGATCAAAGGTTTATCACGATTCATCAAGGATTGCTCACAATTCATCAAAACCCAAAAGTTGCTAAATTAGGGTTTTGTAGGAAAAGTCAACTCAACTTTGACCAAGCATAACTTTCTCATGCTTTATGAGAAATGACCCATCCAAAGCTCATTTTGAATAGGATGAAATTCCCTACAATCCATCTTCATCTCCAAAGTTCAAAATATTCACTCACAAGAAGTTATGAATTTGGATATTATAGGTCATTTTGAAAAGTCAACAAAAACACCTTTTTTTGTCAAAGCTTCATACATGAACATGGAAGACTCAATTGATATGATACCAAAAAGGTTGCTTAGAGGACAACTCAAGATTTCTAAAAAATCAAAGAACACCTTCATAGAGTCAAAATTGAAGAAGTTATGCATTGTTGAAGTTGATCTTTGTTGCAAAATTACCAAAAGTCAAAAGTGCCTTAAATTGCAAATTTTGCCGAATGGGCCCGACTTTTTGTGCTTGTTTTGAGTTTGTAGCATGGTCCACGACCCATGATCCTTCCCACTTGCCCTAATTTTATTTTTGACATTTATTTTGATTTTTTATTTCAATTAAATCAAATTAAATCAAATTAAATCATGGAAATATCAAAATCATTGAAGCATTAAGATTTTATGCATATTTCAGGTCCCTTATACAACTAGCAACAAAATCAAATCGTGCAAGGCATGTTTGTGCATAAAAAGATTGATGTTTGGCTTATTTTGGAAAGATCTTCATGTGAATCAAATCATGATCAAAGACCATAATTGAAAAAGATTGGAGGCACATTTGTAAACCTAATTCGATCATTGGTATATAGTGGACAAATGCAGACCAAAAGGACAAGGTTTTGAGGCGTGTAGAGAGAAGAACAAACTTGGAAAAACTCAAGAAAAGTGGTGATCTGATTTCATACTTCCAAGCATTTTCAAGACTCCCAAGCCATCTCATTCGCTTCCTGGGAGTGCAAGGAGCCTATACCAGTCAAAAGCAAGCATTTTTTGCCCAGAAACGCGAAGTAAGTGCTTCACGACCTCCCTCCCTTTTTGAAATCCAATATCGTTATTTTGGCATTTGTGGCATGAATCATTTACATATTTTGAATCTTTGAAGCATTTGTAAGCTAATTGTAACAATTAATTGCATTTTCGCTATATGTACAGAAATCCACCATTGTTAGGGTTTCTTGTTGTGTTTTGGGATTTTCTTATACAGGTAAAATTGGTGAGGTCAAGGCGAGTTGATCTACATCATTAGATTTCATTTATTGTGCCTGTGTGAGATTTTGAAATGTGCAGGGGTTATAGCGACAGACTTATGTATGTTGGTAAAAGTCCTTGACTTTTACCAACGGAGAAGGGAAGAAGAAGGTGGCGTGGCACCACCGCATTTGTCCATTTGAATTTTGCGCGCTGATTATTTTTATTTTGTTTGTTTTTAATATATTGATTAATTATTGATGGATATACAACAAGCGCGCTTGGCTCAGTTGGTATTGAGGCAGATGAAAAGGCCATAGGACCTGGGTTCGAATCCCAGGTCCCCCATGTATTTCATATTATTTTTACCTGTATGATCAGGCATGTACACAGGCGTGAAGACCACCATATACCCTCAGGATTCAATCATTAGATCTCCAGAAGGCCAGATCTGAAGGCCATCACATGAGGGTCAACCATGCATCCCAGTCAACGTACAAACACTGAATCATGGAAGTCAAACATGGGCCAGTGGATCTTGGGCCCAAAAGCTGTTAATGGCACCCCTCAAATTGTTGATTACCAGGCCCAATTTCTTTTTCTTTTGCTTTTTTTATATTTTCTTTATTTAATTCATTTAAATTGTTTTACTAACACAAAAAATTAATTCTTTTTTTATATAAAATCATAAAATCAATTTTTATCAAATTAGATTTAGGTTTTATTTTTATCAAAAAATTAATTTAATTAGTTTATTTAATTTTAGGATAACTCTAATTTGTCTTTGTAAATAAATTAAAACAAATTAGAAACTAGGGTTTTTGTTTAATTTAATTTTTTATTTAATTTTCTCAAAATAACCAAAACACAAAATAGGTCGAATGTAATTAACTTTCCTTAATTTAATTTAGTTAGTAATTAGGTTTGCATTTAATTTAAAAACCTTATTTTCCTTAAAATAATCAAAAAACAAACAAAAATAATCTTTTCTTTTAATTAGGGTTAGACGGGGTCAAAACCCTAATTTTGCTCGTCCTCAATTCATCGCGCGTGTTTACTTATTTTTTACAAAATTGATGTAATTGCTCATGGGATGTAATAGATTAATTAGGACATTTTTTTCGTTTATTTATCATTTTACGGGTTTTTGGCTATGTAATTAATCCCTGAAGCCTTGTAATAGCGTAGCTTTATTTTCCGCATTTTTAATTTTTGCAAATATTAACTGTTAGATGTATGATAATAAGGTTGCATGACAAGAATGTATGTTAATTTTAAAACGGTTAGCAAACCCTAAATGTGCAAAGATAATAACCTGAAATTGAATCACTCGCACATGCGCACTCCTAGGGTATACTCTCACTTCGGTTGCCTTCGGTAAACGATCATTAAGTATAGGGTGTTTTAATGGTCGCTCTTTTGTCTAACACAAAGATCAAATGTCCTGTTCAAATTGCCGAACACTTCAAATTTAGAGCAAAAAAGATAATGTCTCCAAATTTTCAACACAAACACCACAGTTTCCAATTCCAAGTCATGCATAGGATAATTTCTTTCATGAACCTTCAATTGCCTAGAATCATAAGGAACAACCTGTTCATTTTAGATTAGTACACCACTAAGACCCATCTTCGCACCACAATACACCACAAAAGGCTCACTCGGATTAGGCAAAACCAATACCGAAGCAGTCGTCAATTTCTTCTTCAATTCTAGGAAACTTTCTTCACATGCAACATCCCAAACATAAGCTTGAACCTTTCAAGTCAACTGAGTTAACAACAATGCTAACTTAGAAAGTTCTTCAATGAATCTTCGATGATAACCTGCTGAACCAAGAAAATTTGAATCTCAGTCGCAGACTTCGGAGTTTCCCGTTGCAACACTGCATCAACTTTAGAAGGATCCATAACAATCCCACCACTAGAAATCACATGGCCAAGAAAACTCACTTCCTTAAAAAAAAACTCACACTTAGAGAACTTTGCATACAAATTTTTCTCTTTTAATACTTGCAACACAATTTGCAAATGCTTAGCATATTCTTCTTCTGATTTTGAATAAATCAGTATATGATCAATGAAGACCACAACAAACTTATCCAAATAAGATTGGAAAGTTCGATTCATATACTCCATGAAAACACCTAGCACATTAGATACACCAAACAACATCACATTGTACTCGTAATGACCATACCTATTTCTAAAAGCCATCTTCGGAATATCATCTGGTTTAACGTGAATTTGATGATAACCCGACCTCAAATCAATCTTGCCGAACACACAAGCACCCACTAACTGATCCATCAAAACATCAATCCTCTGGATGGATACTTATTCTTAATAGTCACTTTATTCAACTGTCGGTAGTCTACACAGTCTCATACTTCCATCCTTCTTCTTAACTAGAAACACAGGTGCACCCCACGGAGAAACACTCGGTCAAACAGACTTCTTCTCAAGTATTTATTCCATTGACACCAGACTTGTACCTGAAACCAACTCGGTAGAGAACTCAACTTCATGTTCTGGAGGCAAATCACTTATATCGCCTGGAAATACCTCTGGAAATTCACAGACAACAAGTAGTTTAACACTTGCAGCTTCGCGATCAACTTGCAACGATGCAAACATTGCAAACATCAATGCTTTATCTTTCAGGAGTTCATTCACTTGCTTCGCAATCAACAACACCAGTTCTCCATTTTCAAAGAACTTAGGGAACCTTAGAGTATTATTATAGCGGTTGATGTGAACATAGTTGAACTCCAACCAGTTCATTCTAAGAATAACATCAATTTGGTGTAAGGGTAGACACACCAAATCCATAACAAAATTATTTCCATAAATGGTCAAAGAACATCTCAAAAAAAAGAGGTAGTAAAAGAACCAATAGTAGGAGTATCTATTATTATACTACCATTTATATCAGACAACTTCAAACTCAGCATGTTAGCACATTCACGTGAAATAAATGAATGAGTAGTGCCAATATCAATAATAGTAACCAATTCAACATCATTAATAAAACAAATACCTCGAATCAAGTTGTACTTCATGGAATCCTCCGATCCACTTAGAGTGAACACCCTACCATTGGTATGAGCAACAACATCTTTCCTCGGCTTTTGACACTGGGTACTGATGTGACCTTACTCTCCAAAATTAAAACAAGTTGGACCATCGTTCTTGCATTCAGGAGCATGGTGACATGTCTTACCATATTTGTAGCATCTGAGAACCTTATTCTCACATTTATTAGATTGGTGACCTAGTTCACTACACCCATAACACTTGACAGAAGCGGGAGCTCCTCCCCCACCTGTCTTCTTCCTATCGAAAATATTTTATTTCCCTTTATCGGTTAACGCATCATAAGGCTTCCTTCGGTATTGATATTGTTTTCCTTTTTTCTCATTCATACTCTTGTAGTGAGCCGAATGAGCTTTGCTATCCTCTTCATAGATTCTACAACTATTTTCCAAATATGGAAACCTATGAATCTGCTGATATTCGATTTCTGGTTTGATATCCAGACGCAAACCATTCTCAAATTTGATGCACCTTGAGAACTCAGTAGTCGCTTCACTGTAATATGGGTAATACTTTTCCAGTTCCACAAACCTCGAAGCATATTCAATCACACTCAAATTCCCTTGTTTCAGCTCTAGAAACTCGATCTTCTTCTTCCCACGCACATGCTCCGAAAAGTATTTCCTTAAGAACTCCATACTAAAAACAACCCAAGTGATAACCTCACCTGCCGCTGTCAGTCTCTAACGGGTGTTGACCCACCAATCATCAGCTTCCTCTGCCAGTATATGTGTACCAAACCGCACCTTCTGTGCTTCTGGGCAATCCATGACTCAAAAGATTCTTTCAATATCTTTGAGCCAAGTCTGCGCTCCATCAGGATCGTACCTACCTTTGAAAATAGGTGGATGGTTCCTCTAAAACGTCTTCAATACACGAGATCCATCACTGTCACCATCATTAAGCTAATGTTGCACATCCTAAGCCATAACTTGCAAGGGAACAACAATCACATCATCGTTTCTTCCAACCATTCTACACACATAAAATATCGTCAGAAAACAACGTATTGAAAGTGTTCTCACACTAATCCACCAACATGACATGCATATTGATCGATCACATTTCTTTCTGGTTTTCTATCTATTATCCGGCACAAAACCGCATCTTTGGTAACACCTTGCTTAGTTTCTCTACTGTTTTCGTCACGTATTTTAATTTTCACATTTTGTTTATTTGCATTAAGTTAGTTCAAATTTTATTTAAATAAGATACTTTTGAAGTCTTGGTCTGGTGGTTTTTGTATTTTCAGCTCCGGATGAAATTGCACAAGAATAGAGGTGAAGCTGACAAGTTCCGAAGCGTTTCCTCAGGAAATCCAGTGGCTGACATGGGTGCCCGTGTCAGAAATGCTAACACGGACGAGAAAGAGGAGGACTACAGTAGCTGACACGGGCGCCCGTGTCACATAACACAGCCCGTGTCAGAATGCCTGGAAGCTGATTGTTTATGAGAAGTTTTCAGTACCCAACACGGGTGCCCGTGTCACCTGACACGGCCCGTGTTGGCAGGTGCGGGACAAAAAAGTGATTTTTTGAAATCACTTTGTTTGAATTCTTGGAGGATATTTTGGACTTTTTGGTTAGTTGTGGGGTGATCTGACACTATTTAGACCTAGTTTTTGAGAGTACAGGGACACTTTTTGGGGATCAGAGAAAAAGAAAAAGATTAGAGAAGAGGAGAAGAACGATCAAGGGTTTGGAAAAAAAAGATCAACAAGAGCGGAAGCAATTGAAGATCGGAGCAATTACATTCTTTTGTAATGTTTAACTTTGATTTATTATTTTCTTTGAATATTGTGAGAAGCTAAACCCCCCAATGCTAGGGGGGTGTCCCTGAATTGCTTTTGTGATGAACCAAATTCCTATACTTTTATAATATCTATGTTTTTATGTATTCAATGTATTATACAATTTCTTATTGCTTGTCCTTTTGGAAAATAGAGTATTGATCTACGGGTAAAGTAGGTTTGACCGATCACTTTATCGCTAATTGTATAATACCGTCGCTAATTTCTCTTAGGAATAAGGATCTAATAGTGATGACCGTAAAGTCTTGATTTTATTACACGTGCTTGACATATGTTTGAATAACTAAGGAATTAGAATTTAAAATTTTATGTCAATGGTTTTTGGCTAAGGAATTAGGGGAAATAAATCTTGAGAATCGGTATTGGATCACATAAACATAGATAGTATAAAATAGAGGTTCAGTTCATTACAGAGCAATTCATACATCTTATCCCTAGCGTGCTTCATCATTTTGTGTAAACACTCTTTACTTTTTATTTTAAGATTCACAGAGCAGATTTTATTACCTTTCTTCCAACCACACCAATGCCCTTTTTATCTAATTGAATCATTATCAACACTGATAATTCTAATGCAGTCCTCGAGATTGATACACGGGATAACTTCCTTTTATTACTACATTGGTAAAAATAGTACACTTGCTATTTTACCGATCAAGTTTTTGGCGCTATTGCCGGGGACTTCCAAATTTTCCGTGTTTAATTACTCAATTAGAATTTTGTTGCTCTGCAACCAAAATTTTATTTACTGCAATTTTTGTTTGTATTCGCTCACAACTAATAATCGTCTAATCTTTTTATGCGAGGTAAGGCCTCAAATGAATTTCTTTTTGACGCAGAACCAGAAGGATCATTGAGAGAGAGAATTCGAAAAGCTATGGCTGTTGATCCACCTCCCGTGGAAAGACTTCTAGGCGACTGTGGAGGAGAAAATTCCCCTCTGGGCCGGATGACGATCGTTAATCAACCGATAAATGTCGATCACTTTCAGTTGCACCCCTTAACAATCAGGCAACTTGAAAGGAGACCGTTCTCTGGAAAAATTAATGAAAATGAAAATAAACATCTGCAGAGGTTTCTCACCATGACGACATCACTGAAAATTGAGGGGCATTCTGAAGAAGCTAAAAAATTAGTAATGTTCCCTTTTACATTGCCAGAGGATGCTGAAGAATGGTTTTACTCTTTACCCGCTGGAAGCATTACAACTTGGCAACAAATGGCGACTACCTTTCTCAATGAATATTTTCATGCTTCTATGTACATCCGTAAGAGATATGACATAGTGAACTTTAAACAGAAGGAAGGAGAATCACTGGGAGATGCGTATAAGAGGTTTAAACGACTGTTGGTTGCATGTACCACTCACAACATGGATGCAATTGAACAAATCCAAAATTTTGTAAATGGCCTATTGATACACAAACTGTAGCACAAGTCCAACCGTTCAACCTACGCAAGCGAGCAATTGTGAAATTTGTGGATGACCTCATCTTACTGTACATTGCGTTGCTACTGCACAACAAATTGAGGAGATAAAATTTCTAAGGCAGAACAACCCTTATTCAAATACTTATAATCCGGGTTGGAAAAATCATCCTAATTTCTCGAGGAAGGATCAACAAGGAAATGCCCAAAACCGACCACAACAGCAGCAACCATACAACCAACCTCAGTAACAATTTCAACAACAGGGGACAAGGACAGCTGATTGGGAGATTGCCATTGAAAAGATGGCCGCTCAAAGTTCTCAATTTCAATAAGAGACCCTAAGTAATCTAAAGAACACAGGTGCTTCCATTAAGAATCTGGAAATACATATGAGTCAGATCTCACAACAACTTGCGGGTTCGTAACCACAAGGCGCTTTGATAAGTGCCACGGTTACTAGTCTAAGAGATAATCATCACATGAATGCTGTGATCACTAGGAGCGGTAAGTCAAAAGATGTGCGCGAGAAAAATTCTGAAGAAGAAGACCTATTGCTTGAAGTTAATTTAGAGATTAAAGAAAATGAGATTGAAAGTTAAGAAGTCACTATACATGAAAGTGTGGTCAAATAAAAAGTCGCTGAACCAAAACCAACAATTAAACTCCCTTTCCCCACAAGAAGCAAGAAGAAGGGGCAGCATGAGAAAAACTTTGAAATTTTTTTAGAGATGTTCAAAAAGCTTGAACTCAACATTCCTGTCTTGGAGGCACTCGAGCAAATGCCTACTTATGCCAAGTTCATGAAAGATATCATATCAAAGAAAAGAACCATCGATACCGACCCTATTATTCTAACTGAAACCTGTAGTGCTATTTTGCAGGGTATGAAGATTCCAGTAAAGAAGAAGGATCGAGGTTCTGTTACTATCCCTTGCACTATTAGGGATAGATCTTTTAAAAAGGCTCTTATTTGATTTGGGAGCAAGTGTTAGTCTCATGCCATTTTCTATCTACAAGAAATTAGGGATTGGTAATGTGCAAAACACAAGAATGACACTTCAGTTTTCCGATCATTCTTTGAAAAGACCTTATGGAATAATGGAAGATGTCCTGGTAAAAATTGACAAGTTCGTATTCCCGGTTGATTTTGTTGTTCTTGAGATGCCGGAAGATGAGGAGATTCCTCTTATTCTTGGTAGACCATTTTTAGAGACCGGGAGATGTTTGATAGACATAGAAGAGGGTACCATGACTCTGAAAGTCTATGATGAAGAGTTGAAAATTGATGTTCGGAATACTATGAAGTATAAGGATTATATTGCCACAAGTCAACATATTGAGGTAATTGATCAAGTGGTTGCTAACGAGAATTATTTAAATACACAACAACTACCTTTGGAAAAGTGCTAAGCTTATAAATTTTTGAAGAAACTGAAAAGGTGGATGAAAAAGAGATGGAAGCGTTAGCTATGATGGATGAAATTCCGTCTTTTAAGGGGACTCGACCAAACCGGTGGGAAGATTTAAGGCAGCCTTCAACGGAGGAGAAGAAAGATAAATCTAAGAAAGGGGCAGAATTGAAACAATTACCCGAGAACCTCAAGTATGTTTTCCTCGACACCGACAATAGATGCCCGACGATAATAAGTTCCAATCTTGAAGCTCTCCAAGAGGATAAGCTGTCAAAGTTCTAAAAAAACACAAAAGTGCTATTGGATGGTCAGTTGATGATTTGAAGGGGATTATTCCTACGGTTTGCATGCACAAAATTCTTATGGAAGATGATCATAAACCGGTTGTCCAACCCCAAAGAAGACTAAATCCTGAAATGAAAGAGGTAGTCAGAAGAGAAGTGGTGAATTTGTTAGATGCTGGGATGATTTATCTTATATCTGACAGTTCTTGGGTGAGTCCTATACATGTTGTGCCAAAGAAAGGAGGAACGATTATGATCAAGAATAAGAAGAATGAGTTGATCCCTACAAGGACAATTATCGGATGGCGAGTCTATATCAATTATAGAAGATTGAAGCTTGCTACGAGAAAGGATCACTTTTCGTTACCATTCATTAACCAGATGTTGGAAAGGTTGGCTGGTCATGAGTACTATTGTTTCCTCGATGGTTACTCAGGGTATAATCAGATAGCTGTTGTACCAGAAGATCAATAGAAGACAACATTTACATGCCCTTTTGGTATCTTTGCATACAAAATGATGCCATTTGGGTTATGCAATGCACCTGCCACTTTTCAAAGATGCATGCAATCGATTTTTGCGGATATGCTTGAAAAATATATGGAAGTCTTCATGGATAACTTCTCAATTTTTGGTAAGTCTTTTGATAATTGTTTAAATAACCTTGCTCTTGTCTTAGAAAGATGCCAGCAGACCAATCTAATCCTTAACTGGGAGAAATGTCACTTCATGGTGTGCGAATGCATAGTCTTGGGTCACAAAATTTCCTACAAGGGAATAGAAGTGGACCAAGAAAAGATTGAAGTAATATCAAAGCTTCCCCCACCGACGAATGAAAAAGGTATTAGAAGTTTCTTAGGGCATGCAGGTTTTTACCGTAGATTCATAAGAGATTTTTCTAAAATAGCAAAACCCTTAACGACCCTTTTGGTTAAGGATATGGCTTTTGTGTTAAATAAGGAGTGTGTCATGGATTTTGAAACAATAAAGAGTAAATTAGTGTCGACACCAATTGTAGTAGCCCCTGATTGGTCTCTCCCTTTCGAGATCACGTGTGATGCTAGTGATATTGCAGTAGGGGCAGTTCTGGGATAACGTAGAGAAAAACTAATACATGTCATTTACTATGCGAGTCATGTGTTGAACCCTGCACAGATGAACTATGAAACTACCGAAAAGGAGTTGTTAGTTTTGGTTTACACCTTTGATAAATTTAGGCAATATCTGTTGGGTTCTAAAGTCATTGTTTATACTGACCATGCTGCTTTGAAGTATTTATTTGCTAAACAGGATTCTAATCCAAGACTTTTGAGATGGATTTTACTCCTTCAGGAGTTTGTATTGGAGATTCGTGACAAGAGAGGTTGTGAAAACATTGTTGCTGATCACCTCTCTCGTATGTCACCTATTGAAGAAACAGAGGTTAAGCGACCAATAAAGGACGAGTTTACCGATGAACACATCCTTGCTGTTATTGGTGTACCATGGTTCACAGATTATGCAAACTATATAGTAGGAGGTATCATCCCCGATGACTTTGATTCTAACAGAAAAAAAGTTTATTCATGATTGCAAGTTTTACTTGTGGGATGATCCCTTTTTATACAAAAGAGGAGTGGATGAACTTATATGAAGGTGTGTGCCTGAGCAAGAGCAGGAAGACATATTGAAAGCATGCCATGCCTCAGAGTACGGAGGATATTTTAGTGGTGATAGAACTACAACTAAGGTCCTCCAATCAGGTTTATATTGGCTATCGTTGTTTAAGGATGCCCAAGAGATGGTAAAAGAGTGTGACAAATGTCAAAGAACTGGGAATATCTCCAAGAGAAACCAGATGCCTCAGAATTCTATGTTGGAGGTCGAGTTATTTGATGTTTGGGGAATAGATTTCATGGGACCTTTTCCACCATCTTTTGGGAAGAACTACATCCTAGTGGTAGTTGATTATGTGTCTAAATGGGTTGAGGCTGTGGCTTTACCAACTAATGATGTGAAAGTGGTGGTGAGATTCTTGGGAGAAAACATTTTTTCCAGATTTGGAGTGCTGAGAGCACTCATAAGTGATGAAGGAACACATTTTCTGAATCACCTCATGGAAAGGTTACTCCAGAAGTACAATGTTAAGCATAAGGTTGCCACTCCGTATCACGCTCAAACTAGTGGCCAAGTAGAAGTTTCAAACATGCAACTCAAACAAATTATTGAGAAAACAATAAGTTCTTCTTGGAAAGATTGGGCGGCTAAGTTGGATGATGCTTTATGGGCTTACTGAACGACTTTCAAAATGCAAATCGGTATGTCGCCATACCAACCAGTCTATGGAAAATCATGCCATTTACCTTTGGAGTTGGAGCACAAGGCATTCTGGGCATCAAAACTTTTGAATATGGATCTGTCTAAGTCAGGTAGTTCACGGATCCTTCAAATTCATGAGTTGGAGGAATTCCAGAACCGCGCCTATGAAAACGCAAAGGTTTATAAAGACCAAACAAAGAAGTGGCATGATAAAAGGATTGTGAGGAAAGAGTTTTATGAAGGACAACTGGTCCTCTTGTACAATTCCAGGATGAAGCTATTTCTTGGAAAACTGAGATCCAAATGGTCAGGACCTTTCGTGGTGCACAAAGTGTTTTCTCATGGGGCGATTGAAGTGAAAAATCAAGCTAATGGTGACATTTTTAAAGTGAATGGGCAAAGGTTAAAACCCTTTTATGCAGGGAAAGAAGGTGGTCAGATTCATGTTGTTCGTCTTACAGGGTGAGATGAACAACCGTCGAGCCATGCGACGTAAAACGAAGCGCTACATGAGAGGCAACCCACGTGTTTTATTTCTTATGATTTATTTTGTTTTGTTGTGATGTTTTCCTACAGGGTCTCTTATGCGTAGGAGATTGAGGATTGGAGTTTTGAGCAGGGTGACGAAAGATGACTTGAGAAAATATGAAAGATGAATTTGGCAAATACAGGGGATGACACTGTCGCCCGTGTCAAGGTACATGGCCGTGTCATCTAAATGAACGTGATGGTTTTTTTATCAGCCTCTGACACGAGTGCCCGTGTCAAAAAACCTGGAACATGTAGGAGCTGGACCTTGGGCAGGCCCTGACATGGTTGCCCGTGTCATGTGACACGGTCGTGTCAGACGTTTCAGTTTCTCATTTAATTTTAGGAGTTTTTATTTTTTTCAAGGGCCCCACCATCTTATTACCTCTCCCCCACTCACATTAGTTATTCATCATCAAAAAAACCTAGTCATTCATCAGACCTTTTGTTTTCTCTTCTTCTACCTCTCTCTCTCTAAAACTCCATAGCCACTCTCTCCATAAAGCTCCTTTCTTTCTCCATAGATCTCGTGCTCCCACCTTATCGCCCTCACAAAAACTATTCCAAATTCCGTCCTCTACCTTTCTACGGTAGCTTTTTCCTCTAACTCTCTGTTTCATTTTGGTGTAATTTTTCAGGTTTATCAAAAATGCCCCCAAAGCATAATGCAAGAGGTAAGCAACCAGCAGGTGAACCATCGAGGTCGAGACCAAGGAGCAGCTATGATCAAATGGCGGGGCCTAATGCTAATGACATCTTCTTTGATAATCCTGCTCATGAGGTGCGTTACTCGCATCATATTCAGCGTAAGTTGACACCCACAAGGTACATGTGTTCCCAAACTTTGTATCAACTGGGTTTATCCGATGAAATAAATAAAATTTTGTGTTTTGGGAATACTAGAATTTATGCAGCATGAAACACCCACTTTTGAGCGCATAACACTCGAATTTTTGAGCTCTATTGAGTGTAAGCTGAAGCCAACTTGGGATGGGAGCACTCAAATACACACAAGTACTTTAACTTTCAGACTGTTCAACATGGAACGTCAGCTGACCCTGGAGGAATTGGGTGGAATTCTCCACCTTCCCGTCTTTGGACCGGGAGCGATTCCAGAAACTTTCAATCCAACAGGATTTTAGGGAGAAATCACTGGCTGTGGTGGTTATGAGTCGAAGAGCGCCAAGGCATCTCGGATTCAAAACCCATGCTTCAGGTATGCTCAAAAATGTCTGGCTTACTCTTTGTTAGATAGATGGGATAGTACAGGAGTCGCATCGCAAGCATAACTCTTTCTGCTTCATGCTATGGCCAATGCAACCCCGATCAATGTGGATGCCTTTGCAGTAAACCACCTAAAAAAAGTGGGACGGGAAACTTCAGGTGATATTTCTGTTGGCAGGATGATTACCCAAATAGCCATTTATTTTGGTTATGACCCTATGGAAATGAATCATGCACCCTTGACAGGTATGAGTAAAATTGATATGAATGCCTTAATTAATCAAGGTATGATTCAGGTACAGGGTAATCATTTCGGTTATATTTTTTCAAAGCGGATTATTATGATGCTCCCTGACCCTAAAAAAATCTCAATTTTTGAATCTTCAGAATTGGGAATATGGTATTTTTAATGATGCTTTTTAGGTTGAGAATGAAAGGAATAATCCTGCTGAGGAACACCACATGGATGATGATGATGCTGGAGATCCGGTAGAAAATCCCCCTGAAATGCCTACTCAAATGGATGACTGGTCCTCATCGTTCACTCAAGAGGAGTGGGTTTGGCTGTAGGCAGAGTGTGCAAATCTCCGAGCTGAACAAACACACGAAGGAGTCGAGCTGTTCCGTCAAGGACATGAATAGGCTCAGCAAGGGAAGATGTTGGATGGCATACATCGAATGATGCAGCATTTGATGTTGAAGTTTCCTCCCCCCCTTCACCGCAATGAGCCCTGTAAGTCCCTTCTCGCATCCTTGGTTCTGAAACATTGAGGTCAATGTTTGGTCCAAGTGTGGATTTTTTTTATCGTTTAGTATTTTGTGTGTTTTATTTATTGCTTGCTATTTCAGTTTAAATCTTTTGTTTCTTTATGTTTTGTGTGTTTCAGATGTGTGGTGACTATGCCAGAATAGTTGGACAACCCGAGAGAAGTGGATGAGAGCGATCAATCCTGACATTGAACTCTAGGAAACCTTCAAAAGTTGGTACGACTGAAAAGAAAAAGAAAATTGGACGTAATTCCTAACACTGGAACTAGACCGAAATATAACATACCCAAAGCTACATGATGCCACATGACACATAAGGAACCTTTGAAACTGTCAGTATACCCAACATAGTGAGGATCATAAATAGTCAAACACAAATGCACCAAGAGGGTGTCGGGTATGTACTTAGTCTCTTTTTGTTTGCATAATTTATCTATGGAATGTATACTATACACACACATGCACTGAGGCACTTGTTTTTTTTATCCGTGAGCCTGTTGAGCCTACCCTTATACATTATCCCTTGTTACCCCAGTTTGAGCTTTATCCCCCTTCTTGTTTTTAAACCGCATTTTATAAAACCTTTAGCCCAAACACTTCCCTACCTTGCTCAGATAGGTGTTAGAAATTTTGTGGTTTGTGTAAATACTCTAAGTTTGGGGTTGTGACACTTGCAATAAGAGTGAATGAGTGCATTCAAAAAAATATCAAAGAGATTGAAAAAAAAAAGAAAAAAATTATATATATATAGATAGAATTACAAAATCTTGAAAAAAAGTGTTGCGAAAATGCACTCGTCACCGAGATTCTGAAAGAAATGCATTCCAGTATCCATTTGAGGAGAAGAAACTGAAAGATCCCGAATAATATGTGTCCTACCCTTTGAGTTGAAAAATAACAAGTACACAACTATAAGTTATATAACACCGAATCTGAGCCATTTAACCCTTTGTTTCCCCCCTTTTTTTGTATCCTACCTTGTCCCTTAGCCCCGATACAACCTATAAAGTCCTTGTATAGTGTATGTTTTGTGTGTTTGTGTTATGTTTACAGATGTTGTGCAAGCTCAGTAGATGACAGTGCATACCTTGACAATGAGATTATAAACACTTAAACCCGAGAGATCTGGAGAGAGTGTGAAAAACTGACAGAGGAAGAGGTGCTGAATTGTGAAAGTGTAGTTGATTTCCGTAAGTTGGGTAAGAATGGAAGGCCTAGAAGAAAGTAAGGGAATTGCGAATAATCTCAGTGGTACGTGGTTTATTGAAATTCGGAGGTAACCTATATTGCGGACTTAACCTTTGCTTGAGGACAAGCAATGAGATAAGTTTGGGGCTGTGATCGATCACATTTCTTTCTGGTTTTCTATCTATTATCCGGCACGAAACCACATCTTTGGTAACACCTTGATTAGTTTCTCTACTGTTTTTGTCACGTATTTTAATTTTCACATTTTGATTATTTGCATTAAGTTAGTTTGAATTTTGTTTAAATAAAATACTTTTGAAGTCCTGGTCTGGTGGTTTTTGTATTTTCAGGTCCGGATGAAAATGCACAAGAATAGAGGTGAAGATGACAAGTTCTAAAGTGTTTCCTTCGGAAATCCAATGGATGACACGGGTGCCCGTGTCACCTGATACGGCCCGTGTCAAAAATGCTAACACGGACGAGAAAGAGGAGAACTACAGTAGCTGACACAGGCGCCCGTGTCACATGACACGCCCCGTATCAGAATGCTTGGAAGCTGATTATTTATGACAAGTTTTCAGTACCCAACACGGGTGCCTGTGTCATCTGACATGACCCGTGTTGGCAGGTGCGAGACAGAAAAGTGATTTTTTGAAATCACTTTGTTTGAATTCTTTGAGAATATTTCGGACTTTCTGCTTAGCCGTGGGGTGATCTGACACTATTTAGACCTAGTTTTTGAGAGTACAAAGACACTTTTTGGGGATCAGAGAAAAAGAAAGAGATTAGAGAAGAGGAGAAGAACGGTCAAGGGTTTGTAAAACAAAGATCAACAAGAGCGGAAGCAATTTAAGACCGGAGCAATTCCATTCTTTTGTAATGTTTAACTTTGATTTAGTATTTTCTTTGAATATTATGAGAAGCTAAACCCCCAATTCTAGGGGGTGTCCCTGAATTGCTTTTGTGATCAACTGAATTCCTATAATTTTATAATATCTATGTTTTTATGTATTCAATGTATTATACAATTTCTTACTGCTTGTCCTTTTGGAAAATCGAGTATTGTTCTATGGGTAAAGTAGGTTTGACCGATCACTTTATCGCTAATTGTATAATACCGTCGCTAATTTCTCTTAGGAATAAGGATCTAATTGTGATGACCGTAAATTCTTGATTTTATTACATGTGCTTGACATATGTTTGAATAACTAAGGAATTAGAATTTAAAATTTTATGTCAATGGTTTCCAGCTAAGGAATTGGGTGAAATAACTCTTGAGAATCGGTATTGGATCACATAAACATAGAAGTATAAAATAGAGGTTCAGTTCATTACGGATCAATTCATACATCTTATCCCTAGCATGCTTCATCATTTTGTGTAAACACTCTTTACTTTTTGTTTTAAGATTCACAGAGCAGATTTTATTACCTTTCTTCCAACCACACCAATGCCCTTTTTGTCTAATTAAATCATTATCAACATTGATATTTCTAACGCAGTCCTCGAGATCGATACACAGGATAACTTCCTTTTATTACTACATTGGTAAAAATAGTACACTTGCTATTTTATCGATCACACATTATAGTAAAAATTTGGTCGGACGGACCTATCTGCTTTGATACCACTAATGCAACACCCTTCTAAACTCACATACATTTCACATATATTTTACGAAATTAAATCAAAATAAAATCACCAACAAGGGTGTCACATCTTCATAGAAATATCATATAAAAATCCTGCTCCATAACACGGGTTTTCAAAACATTTAGAATAACTATTACTTTAAAATCATCAATATCAGATTCAAATCCTCGCAGTGGAATCATAGTCTTAAAACATCTTTATTAAAAGACTCCACCGTTCATGATTCATCAACCAAACAAATAAATACCATTAAAGGTAACTCTTCATCTTAAATAAGCAAGATAACATAATTATTTCGAAATAAACGTGCCCATCCCCGATATTATATATCAGATCAAGACACTCTTATTCAACATAAATAAATGACGCACTCTGAAGCTAATCCTCTAAGCTTCAATGAACTAATTATGATCACCTGCAATTTACCCACATATAGAGGCAATATTTCCAAGTAAAAAGGGTGAGTAATCATAATCATTATAAAAGACATAAGGAATAGATATAATAGTTACAACACAATAAAAAAACATCACACACCATCAAAACTTCATGTTATACTCACACATTCAGTTCATTATTTATTCATAGCATCATTATCTGTAAGAACAAGATTTGGTTCTGTAATATTATCTGAGTTTTGATGATAATAAATGATTATGTTTGTATGAACAATTTTGATACTTTATTGTTTGTTATTATTTAGTACTTAATAAATAGGTTCTGCTTCTGATGGATGGCGTGGCTGATCGGTCACCATTTCTACTTTGTTTCCGTCACTTATTCGGTATAAGTTCATCAAATGTGTAACACTTTGGTTTGTCTTTTAATCGTTTTGTTTAAGTTATGTTACTTTTTGCAAATGTATCTTTGTGTTGATTTTATTTGAATTTCATGTCTTTTAGATGATTTGATGGTTTGGTTTAGTAGGTGTTGGTAATCTCAGGTGCAGGTAAAAATATCTAGAGGATTTCTGCAAACACGAAGAAAAACATGAAGTTGTAGGGGTCCTGACACGGTTACCCCTGTCATCTGACACGAGCCGTGTCAGGAGAAGAAGGAAAAGAAGCTGAAGATAGAAGGTAACACAGGTGCCCGTGTCAAGTCAGGTGAAACATATACTTCTGGAGGAAGGATCACAGATGCTGACATGGGTGCCCGTGTCCACTGACACGACCCGTGTCAGCCCAGGCGCTGATAATTCTTAGTTTGAGAATTTCTAGTGTTTTTGAATCCCGGAGGCTACTTTGGACTTTTTGCATCACCTAGGAAGGACTAGACTACTTAAACCTAATTTGAAGAAGGAAAAAGTACTTTTTGAACGATTGAATAATTTCACGATAGAAGATTGGAGATCCAGAGGAGCTTTGGGAACAAAGAACTCTTCATGCGCGATAGTAATTGAAGATTGACGAGTCCAAACTTATTGTAATGTCTACATCTAATATTTGTGTTATTTTACTTTTGAATTCTACGAGAGGCTAAATCCCCCAATGCTAGGAGGTGTCCCTGATTTGCAATGTTAAGAATACTGATCTCTTTGTTTCATTCAACATAACAGTTTTTATGCATCAATTTTATTGTTTATAAGAATTTATAGTTTTACCCTATAAGATCATATGGTTTCACTGTTATTAACACATTAGAACCAGACGGTCGTGTTAAGGTTTTCTAAATAATGATATTATAGATGATTTCACCTAGGACTAGGGCAATCCTATAATAACCAGGATAATTTTTGATAATTGAATGATTAACCTTAAAACTAATTTGAATGGACATTGAAATTAGGGTAGAAGGTTAAAGGTTTTTCACTAAGGACTTAGGGAAAGATAATCTTAAGAATTAGTAATTTAGGTTGATGAACTTTTCTAAAAGATCAAAGAGTGAAGGTTATTTCATGGAAAATCATACATTCACCCCTAGCATATTTTAATTAAAAAGTCAAAAGTCATATTTTACTTTCTGCTCTTTTACATATGTGCCAGGATTTATCAAACCAAACCAAAATGATAGTTTTTGTTCAATTGAATTAATAATCACACTCAGTATTTGCTACATAGTCCTCGTGATCGATACTTGGGGTGAAACCCATTATTACTACATCGGTAAAAATAGTACACTTGCTATTATTTTATCAGTAACCAAGACATTAGAAGAGAATTAGTTCCACTTTTGTGCTACACAAGTTCTGTTGAACAGTAGCAAGACACTCCATAAGGCTCTGAAGTGTAAGCTCTGATGTTTATCTAAAGAAACCAGTTAGAAGATCTGAAGACAGAAGTTGCTACTTAAGTACAGATGCCGAAGACTCATGTTTCTGAAGACAACGGGTTCTAAAGAAACAGTCAAAAGATCTGAAGACAAAAGTTTCTACTCAAGTCCAGATGCTAAAGGCTCAAGCTTCTAAAGACAACATGTTCTAAGGAAACAGTCAGAAGATCTGAAGAGTCAAGTGTATACTAAAGTCCAGATGCTAAAGACTCAAGTTTATAAAGACAGTGTGTTCCAAAGAAACAAAGTTAGAAGATCTGAAGACAAAGTTTCTACTGAAGTCCAGATGCTAAAAACTTAGTTTCTAAAAGACAACTTGTTTCAAAGAAGACAAAGTTAAAATATCTGAAGACAACGTTTCTACTAAAGTCCATATGCTCAAGACTTGTGTTTCTAATAACAAGGTTCTTAAAAGAATTCTTAAATAACCAAGTGATAAAGATTCTAAAGACTAAAGTTCTGAAGATTCCAAAGACTTGAAGTTCTAAAGATCCAAGGTTCTCTACAACGGGTTCTCAAGACCAAGTCTTGAAGACTCTAAAGACACAACTCTTAAGACTCTGAAGACTTAAAGCTCTTCTGATCCAAGGTTATCAAGACCAAGTGCTGAAAACTCTAAAGACGCAGTTCTTAAGACTTTGAAGACCTGAAGCTCTTATGGTCCAAGGTTCTCTATAATGGGTTCTCACGACCAAGTGCAGACGACTCTGAAGATGCAGTTTTAAAGACTCTGAAGACCTTATGTTATGTTCCCACTTCTAAAATCATGCTCGCAGAAGCCTCTGAAGTGCAGAAGGAAAGAATATAACATTAACACGGTACAATAGTACACAGTACGAAAAAGCCTTATTCCACTATGTTGTACCCCAAAATTTGCCCTCCCATATTCTCCAAGAAATTGCCAAGTCAAGCTGCAAAATTCCCCAAGGGTTGCACAGTGCAAAGGGCTCCTATACAGCCAAAGCTAGGGTTTGTGTGCTGATCAAGGAAATGAAGTTTTCAAAGGCCCAATCAAGTCTCACATGCCTATAAATATGATCAAGTATCCCCATATCAAGTTTCAAGGCATTCAGCTCAAAATTGCACAGTCAAAAACCCTAATTGCACTACAGTCAACTGTAGGGGCAAAATGGTCATTTGACAGTCAAAAGTTCAAATTTTTGGTCAACATATCATTTTGAAGCCACAAACATCATTTGATCAATGCTTGATCATGATTCTCAAAATTTGGCTCAGAAAATCATCAAGATGCAAAAGTTTCCTTATTTGGACAGCTGAAAAAGTCAACTGAAATTGACCAGGGCATAACTTTCACATGGATTATCAGAAAAATTCCATACAAAGCTCATTTTGAAGAGAAAGACATTTCCTACAACTCATCTTCATACTTCAAGTCCAAGAAATGCTCTCACAAAAAGTTATCAATTTCAACATTATAGGTCATTTTCAAAAGTCAACAAAAAGGGACTTTAAGTCAAAGGCCATAACTTGAGATTGGTAAATCAAAATGACATGGGACCAATGGCATTGGTTAGAGGACTCAAAGACATTTCCAAAATGTCAAAGAACATGAGAAAAGCTTAAAAATTGAGCAAGTTATGCCTTGTAGAAGTTGGGAAATTTTTGGATATTTTAAAAAGTCAACTTTGATCCAAATGACCTAAAATTGCTAATGGGCCCATTTTTCTTCCACAATTCATCATTCCAAGCATGTGCACGACCACTTGGCCCAAAGGGAAGTATTTTCTCATTTTTTATTTATTTATTTGAATTTTTATTTATATTAATTCATTTAAATCAAATTAAATATAGGAAAAATACTAACCTAAGTTTTCAAATCTTTTTGTACATATTTCAGCCTCAAGATTTCGTGCCTAAGTCAATAAGGAAAGATTTGGAGCAAATTGATCATAATTGGCACAAGAACACATGGAAAAGATATGAAAAAGATCCTTAGAAAATCAATTATCAAAAACAATGAATGCCATGGATTTGATTGGTTTTTGTTAACCTAATGGACTCAGTACAAATGCTAGAACACAACCCTAATCATAAGAGACACAAAGCTGCGCTCATAGGCCATTGACAAACTTGAAATTTCTCCAAAGAAAGTCAAAACTGAAATCATCTTTACAAGGCGATTCAAGGCACAAAAACTATTCCAATAGCTTCCTTGGAGGTTACTGGACATATTCCAATCAAAAGCATCAAAGATAACCTCTTGAAACGTTGTACAGAAGTCCCACTTTTCTTACTTTTTTGCATAATCGTATTTTGATTTTCAAGCACAATCATTGCATTTTTCTTAGGGATTATTACTCATTGATGGATTCTGATGCTAACTGTACAATTTAATTGTGTTTTTGTGCACTCAATGCGATTTCACCATGTTCGAGTTTTAGGGTTTGCAGAGCTTCCAAATTGGGGCTTTTCACCCAAGGAAAAATTAGCCTTCAAGAGTACCATGGTTGTACTCAGCAAGCCTGGACGAATAAGAACCACCCATCGCGCTGAATTTATGTGCCAAGGAGAGCTAATCGCTATTTTCTCTAAAGCTACCTAATAGAACACGTTTAAAACCGTTGCTTTATGTTCTTGTTTCAAAAAAAAAAACAAAATACGCGAAGGAGATGCTGCGTTGGCAAAGGGTGATAGGTCCTTTCAAATTTGCGCGCGCTTCAACCCACTAACATCATGTCTTTATTTATTATATTTGTATGTTATTATATATTAAATGAAATTGGAATGGCTCAGTGGCAGGTACATACGCTTGCAATGTTCATGACCTGGGTTCGAGCCCCAGGTCTGTATAATTTCCATACTATTTTTCATTAACAATTCCCATGCAGCGCCCAAGGTCAAGACGTACCATGCATCCTCAAGAATCAACAGCCACACGTCCCATGGAATCAAACCAAAGGTTGAGATTGGGAGAGTACCATAAACCCTGGTCAAAGTGCTAACACGCTACTCAAAAAAGTCAATGGACCTGAAGCTTGTTGGGCCAAATTACTGGATCCATACCTCCTAATTTGGGACTGAACCCCCCCTGGTTTGCAAATTCTATACATTTTCTTATATTTTATTTTCAATTGTTATCTTATTTCCTTTATTGTTTTAATTTAATTAATTATTTTTTTTACAAAATACAAAAACCTCATAAAAAATCATAAAAGACAAAAAATATAATAAATACTTTATTTTAATTATTTTCATAAGCAAATTGCATGTAAATAAATTAATTTAAATTAGGGTTTGCAATATTAATTCTTTTCACAAAAAATCTAAAAAATGTAGAAATAGGTTTAATTATTTTTTTTATTTCTTTTAATTTTCCCTTCTATAATAATACTACTTATTTCATTTATTTTCATAATTAAAATTGTGCATAAAAAAAATTAGGTTTAATTTAGGTTATATTTTAATATTTTCATAACAAATTTAAAAGCCACTAGAATTAGGGTTTGCATTCAATTTTAATTTTCATTAATTCTCTTTTTCATTAAATCCTAAAAAAATACCAAAAACAAATTCTTGCTTTCTTTTAATCTTAATTAATTAATTCATTAATTTAATTTTTGCAAAAGGGTCCAACGCCCTCGTTTCAATTTAATTTCGCCTATTTATTTTATTTCGCTTAAATAATTATGTACCTCTCCCGAAGCCTTGTAATTACTTTTCGCACTTTAAATTCTTTTAATTTCTTTATTTTCTGTCAAATCGGGTCCAGGTTAATTTTGGCGATGTGGACCCGCGCCATTTGTAATAGCTTTAGATTTACTTTTTCCTCGCAACTTTTAACTGTTAAACAAAGCATGCAAGAATGAATGGCCATAATAAAAACAAGCGTAGAACACTTTAACATGACAAGACAAATGCAAATGAAAACGACACACAATTCGCACGCACCACCCCTAGGGTACGCCTCACTGTTGCCTTGCCTCGAAAGGTGATCGTCGAGTAGAGGACGTCTTAGTAAGTCCTCATGATCCGGGAACCTGGCATGAGGGTAGCTTCTAAGGTGTCTTCCCATTGCTCTGGTGATCACCATGTCCCAAACCTCGAATTGACCCGAACACCTCCAACGGTGGTGCTACCTACCTCTCAATGGTGGGATGGCACTACTTTAAAGGACATTTACACAGACGAATTCCTTAGGGTAGGTAGACGACTCTAGATACTTGCTCTAAATTTCAAAACAAATCAAAAATACTTTTCACACCAACACATTTTCAAAAAGCTTTCGAAAGCAATTTTTCAAACACTCTTGAGGACTGATACAAGAGTCGAACTGGAATTTTCAAAGAAACTTTTTTTAAAACCCACAGTTGAAAAGCAAACAAACCATTTTTGAAAACACAAATGAGCAAGTATCTAAGAGCCCATGGATAACCATGGATAGAAAGGGTGCTAACACCTTCCCTTTCTATAATATACCTCCCGAACCGAGAGCAATCTCTTTAAGGAATTTTTCTGTGCTTTTGTCCTTTCCATTTGGAGAAAATAAAAGACGGTGGCGACTCTTGCTTCCGCGACATTTCGCGAACCAGCGTTAAACAGTCAGTTCCAGATCCACCGATCACAGAACTGGCGACTCTGCTGGGGACGATAAACTTAAAGTGAGGTGTACCTTAGGATTAAGATCACTGTGTTTTCAATTGTCTTCTTTGCTTGCTTTATTATTGTGGGTTGCTTGGGAGTTCTATAGATCCTAACCCGGATCTGGGGATACCTTTCTTAGAAAGTAGCAACAAGGCTGTGAGGGAACTGTGCGGGGTATACCGACATGGTTGAAACAGTCTGCTACGTTGATGTGGCACTTTGGTGTGTACCGGTAACCCTTGAGTTCAGTCAAGGAGAGTACGGGGCCTCCGCGTGGTGTCATGAAGCATCAACAGACCTTAGGAACCTTAATTGAACTATCTTGGCCTCTTTAGGGTAGTGAGATAACTGACTTTGGTGCAGTCCGAGGTTGGTTGATACTCGATACTACACTCAATTGAGGGTTGCTTTCCTGGAATATTTCGGTCGCCAGTTCAGTGGCTAAATCGAAACGATGAACAATGAAAGCAATCCCGTGATATTGGGAACCTTAGAACCCGGTTACTTTGATAGGACAGGTTGAACCCATCAACTTCAAAAGGGTACTCCCCAGACCCCATGCTGGCCCTAAACTCTAAGGACTTCTCTTGTGTGACTTGTGTGCCTTCCAACTTGACTACTTGCATGCTTGTTATCTGACACTTGAGTTCCCTGCAGGTTTTGTTTATTGTCCTTAACTAGGACTCATAACAGGGTTTGCTAAGTTTCTTACAGGTTTCGTTTATAGTCCTTAATTAGGACTCATAACAGGTTTTACTTGAGTTTCTTGCAGGTTTTGGCTTACAGTCCTTAATCAGGACTCATAACAGGGTTACTCACATTACCCCATGCATAGCATAGCATCATATCATTTCATACACCCTACATAAGGACTAACCCATTTCAAGGATCTCAAGGGCTTGTGATGCAGGTCTTGATGAATCAACTATCCCAACAAGGGGCAAAGAGGATTTATTTTCCTCCAGACAAAGTTGTCAGGGGCTATGACCCACTTGATATGGTGAGCCTTTGACCCTTGAAGAAGAATTCTCAATAACATGGGTTTCCTTCAATCAAGTTACCGGACCCAAACTCTAACAAATTTTCTTGTCTATCCCGCGAGATCCTTGAAAACATTACATGCATGTCATACATATCATTGCATTGCAGGTATCCCTTTGACAGGTTGCTTACCCTTCTTCGCTGTTTATTTCAGCCGATCGTCATGAATCCTGAATCATCAGCTGAGCAGTCTATCAAGGCCCTCCAGGCTCAGAACGCCCAGTTCCAAGGGCTGATCATGAATTTGACCCAGGGGCAACAAGATCTGAAGGCTCTGCTCTTGAAGAAGGAAAAGAAGAAGAAGAGGACTGTTTTGTTCAGCCCTAGACGCAGATCTGGGAACACACCGCAGACTGAAACTGAGAGGACTACTCCATCTGTGAGGGAAAGCAGTCACCATGAGAGAGAGGTGCCTAGTCCAGTGGTCTCTGACAACGAGACAGATTTCAACGACGAACAATACCCTCCTGCCGAAGACAAGTACAAACAATTGGAGGATAGGCTGAATGCTATGGAGATCCAACAGGTACCTGGGCTGGATTTTGGAGATCTGGGTTTGTCAACTGGTGTGATTATTCCTCGGAAGTTCAAAGCACCATCCTTTACCAAGTATGACGGAGCGTCTTGTCCCAAGTTACATCTCAGGTCCTATGTTCGGAAGATTCAACCATATACGGTGGACAAGAATTTGTGGATCCACTTCTTCCAGGAGAGTCTTTCAGGGACTCATCTCGAATGGTTCTATCAGCTAGATGGGACCAAGGTTCGTAACTGGGAGGAGTTGGCTACTGCTTTCTACAAGCAGTATCAATATAATGCCGACCTTGCTCCTACGCGTACCCAACTCCAGGGTATGTCGTTAGGATCAAGTGAAGGTTTTAAAGAATATGCGCAGAAATGGAGGGATCTTGCTGGAAGGGTACAACCACCTCTGACTGATCGGGAACTTGTCGATATGTTCTTGGGGACCCTGTCTGGTCCGTTCTACAACCACCTAATTGGGAATTCGTCTGCTGGATTCACAGATCTTATCTTGACTGGAGAGCGAATAGAAGCTGGCATCCGGTCTGGGAAAATTCAAGAGGCTACACCTTCTGATAAAAAGCCTCATCATGGAAAGAAAGAATCCAATGCTGTGCACGGTAAAAAGAGCCGTCATGAGGTAGGGGCAATCCAGATCTCCAATCCTGGACCTGCTCAACAAGGACAGGGGCAGCAGCGCAAGGAGAAACGACAGTACACCAAAATCAACATGTCGCTGGATCAAGCACTGCAACAAATGTTGAAGGCAAGGCTGATCACCTTAAGGGCTCCTCTTCGGAATCCGAACACTTCTGCTCCCAACTATCATCCCAATGATAGGTGCGCATATCATTCTGATAGCCCGGGGCATACTACGGACAACTGCTGGCCTCTCAAGAACAAGATTCAAGACATGATCGACGCTGGGGAGATTCAGTTTGAAGTGCCTGAGACTCCGAACATAATCACTGCTCCGTTGCCCAATCATTGAAGCCTTTTGTTTATTTGAATTTTTGAGTTGTATTTTTCTTTGCTTATACAAACAATTAATGTCATAGCAAACTCTTTTATTCTATCAATGCATCGCATACGTCTGTTTTGGGAATTAATACAATTGTTTTCATTATGTTCAAATTTCTTTTCATATTTTTTCTGATGTCAACTCTGGATCTAAAATTCTAAGCCTCTTGAGGGAGGATGACGAAAACGATACCATAATCTACAGTATGCTTTTGAACAGACCCCGCTGATGAGGTACAGGCATTGTTTCAATTCCTAAACACTGGAGTTATAAGGATGATAATCCCTCGTCAACCCCTCTGAGCCAAAGAAGTAGGAGTTTTTCTTTTCGAAATTTAAAACCCTTTATCATAACCTGGGGCAGGGTAGTTCTCTCAGTTGATCTAAGTGCATAACAAATGGCACCAAAGGAGTCCTTACAAAACAAAAGACAGTGATGGTTCTGAATAAATCACAAGGACAGGCAGTCATTATCTCAAAAAATGAAAAAAACATTAAGCCAAAACCTATAAAGGTGACTTACGAAACTGGGGCATCCCGCTGACTGTAATTCCAAAAAAGGAAACAGCTCAGGCAAAAAACAGGGATAACAAAATAAAAAAGAAAGAGGTCTTATAAACCCTCAACAAAACGACTGCCTATTCCAAATAAATCATCAATATCTGAACCATCACCGAAAAATCAGAGCAAAGACTCAAACAAGGTCTAACGTACGATCAACTGAGTTTAGGTTTGAAGAACATCACGAAGAGCGGGTGGGTACAAATAAATTTGAGCCTTTATCCTTTGTTTCTTAAACCGTGAACCAGGCCACGTTATAACCCTTAAAAGTCCTAGCTGAAGCATGGGTTAGTTCGAAAGCATACTGTTACGAAAGGTATCCTGACTCCTTAAGGCTTACGGTAAATATGGAGTTGACATCACGTTTTACAAACAGTCACTTGTTTTATGAAAAAGAATGCATTTTCAAAATCTTCAAGACAGACATAAGCTTTGTATTTCTGATATAACATTGTTTGCAAATGACTATTTGTTTGGACAGCAGGGAAATTCGCACGACGAATGCCTAATGAACAAAGGCACTTCCAATCAAGGGGCATGATGTGATCATGGTCTATTATCTGGGGCAACCCAATCAAGATTCGGAGAATCTCTCAAAGGCCAAATAGCCTGGGACAAATCTCCGCCTGAGCCACTTGGGGCACTCCAGCAACGAATCTTGCACGATCAGACACCTTCTGGTAATATGGCAACACAAGCAGCCAGGGGCACCTACCTGCATTCTAAGAGCGTGGACATAGTCGAAAAATACTACGCAAAATCAAAGACCCGCTAGGTTGACACACCTAGGCAAAAATAAGGGCTTCCCGGCGAACCAAAAGGGTTCGGGCAAAAATAAGGGATGAAATAAAAAATATGTACACCCGGCAAGTCGAAAACCTGAAAAGGCGGCTTGGGCAAAAATGGGTATCCCGGTGGACTGAAAACCCGAAAGGGCGGTCCAGGCAAAAGTTAGGGATTAAAGCGTACGACTATGTCCTGCCATCTGTCTACCAGAAGAAGGTTTGTCCATCAACAACTATCAGCACCTCACAGGTCCTCCTCCCCCACCTCAGAAACAGGGGCAATAAAGAGTTGTCTAAAGGCAATCTAATTGTTCTGTCCTCCAGGGTACCAAGATGGGTTCAGCGGAAGAACGTAACCAGATATCTTAATCCCCCAGAGAGTGAGCCAGCAAGTCAGTGCACTCTCCCCAAGCAATAAGCTTATCCCCAGTAGATTCTGGAAGCTTATCCCCCGCAGAACACGAATGCGTCGTCCGGCTTGATTTAAAGGGTTATTTCCTTAACAGGATATAACTGGGTTATCCTCAGCCAGAAGCCACGGAAAGAGCATCGTCGACAAAGTCTCCTTATCCCCAGCGAAGTCCATCTACACTTCCAACAACAAGGATATCCTCAGCAAGTTACTATCAACCTCAGCAAAGTACTTCTCTCTCCCCACAGAGTATTGCTCCCCAGCAAGATTACTAGAGTATTTGTCTCCCCGCAGAGTAACCCATTCGCCAAGTTTATTCCCCAATAGAGTTATCTTGTCCTATCGGAATTCTTGCAACTATCATCCCCGGCGGAAGCAAAACCTATTCTTCAACACCAGCCCAGGAGTGACTTCCCGGCACCCGTCAAGGATTTATTTTCTTAGACAAAAATACATTCATAAACATCACATCTTCATACATTATAGCATGCATATGCATCATACTACACGAATCTCATCAATTTTGAGTACATCCTGAGATCATGCAGTTCATGCATCATGATTTTGCATGCAACTGATGCTTTACCTTTTCAGGAAAGGTCAATACAAAAATGATTACTATCAACTATCGCAACTCTTTCTAGATATAGTTCAGATGTGAACCAGATATGGTGACGTTCTGATACAACTTCCAGATATCCTTCTAGATATAGTTTCAGATATGACCCAGAGATGGTGACGTTCTGATGTTGCTTCCAGGTTTCCTTCTAGATATAGTTTCAGATATGACCCAGAGATGGTGACGTTCTGATACTGCTTCCAGATTTCCTTCCAAATATAGTTTCAGATATGACCCAGAGATGGTGACGTTCTGATACTGCTTCCAGATATCCTTCTAGATATAGTTTCAGATATGACCCAGAGATGGTGACGTTCTGATACTGCTTCCAGATATCCTTCTAGATATAGTTTCAGATATGACCTAGAGATGGTGACGTTCTGATACTGCTTCCAGATTTCCTTCCAGATATAGTTTCAGATATGACCCAGATATGGTGACGTTCTGATACTGCTTCCAGATTTCCTTCCAGATATAGTTTCAGATGTAAACCAGATATGGTGACGTTCTGATACTGCTTCCAGATTTCCTTCCAGATATAGTTTCAGATGTAAACCAGATATGGTGACGTTCTGATGCTGCTTCAAGATTTCCTTCCAGATATAGTCCAGATATGAACCAGATATGGCGACGTTCTGACACTTATTCCAGTTGAAGACATTTCAAAACCTAGACCGGTTCAGTTAATCGAACCTAAGATTCTCTGTTATTATCCCGTCCAAGGCCTTCTCCAGTCCAGCTAAATCGACTCCCAACAGATTTTTCTGATAAAGACTCAGTAGAAGTTATCCCAGATGGTTCCCTCTCCGACGGTGAGTGAGGCGATCATTCCTTTTCAGATGTTTCCCTCTCCGACGGTGAGTGAGGTGATAGTCTCCTATGGTTCCCTCTCCGACGGTGAGTGAGGTGGTAAGTCCTTTTCAGATGTTTCCCTCTCCAACGGTGAGTGAGGTGATAGTCTCCTATGGTTCCCTCTCCGACGGTGAGTGAGGTGATAATTCCTTTTCAGATGTTTCCCTCTCCGACGGTGAGTGAGGTGATAATCTCCTATGGTCCCCTCTCCGACGGTGAGTGAGGTGACAATTCCCTTTCAGATTATAATTGCCTATGGTTCTCTCCCCGATACTGCGAAGATGGTAATTCCCACCAAGATTTTCTCAACGAGCGTTGTTGAAGTTAAAGTCACCCAAGGTTCTCTTACCATTCATGCTAAGGCAGTAACCATACCCGGTTCATTCATCATCTTTTGAAGCTCCAGATTCAGCTCCTGTAACCAGTCAGGACACATCTATACCAAGCATCTGAAAACCAACTCCTGCAACGTGTCAGGTATTCATGTTTCTTTTGCAGGTATGCAGGTTCTCGCTAAGGAATCTCCTACGCGATCAACATCCAGATGGCATCTATAAGCCCATCATCCTATCCAGCAATCTCCAAATGGCATCTATAAGCCCATTCCCCCATCACCCTGCTAACATGTGAGCGCAAATTTCTGGGCACTTTAGTGTTCAATCATCTTCCACCCTCGGATTACGAAAGACACGTCAGCCAATCTGCATCCTCAGGTCTAAGAAGATTGAACAGGGGCAACTGTTGTACCCCAAAATTTGCCCTCCCATATTCTCCAAGAAATTGCCAAGTCAAGCTGCAAAATTCCCCAAGGGTTGCACAGTGCAAAGGGCTCCTATACAGCCAAAGCTAGGGTTTGTGTGCTGATCAAGGAAATGAAGTTTTCAAAGGCCCAATCAAGTCTCACATGCCTATAAATATGATCAAGTATCCTCATATCAAGTTTCAAGGCATTCAGCTCAAAATTGCAGAGTCAAAAACCCTAATTGCACTACAGTCAACTGTAGGGGCAAAATGGTCATTTGACAGTCAAAAGTTCAAATTTTTGGTCAACATATCATTTTGAAGCCACAAACATCATTTGATCAATGCTTGATCATGATTCTCAAAATTTGGCTCAGAAAATCATCAAGATGCAAAAGTTTCCTTATTTGGACAGCTGAAAAAGTCAACTGAAATTGACCAGGGCATAACTTTCACATGGATTATCAGAAAAATTCCATCCAAAGCTCATTTTGAAGAGAAAGACATTTCCTACAACTCATCTTCATACTTCAAGTCCAAGAAATGCTCTCACAAAAAGTTATCAATTTCAACATTATAGGTCATTTTCAAAAGTCAACAAAAAGGGACTTTAAGTCAAAGGCCATAACTTGAGATTGGTAAATCAAAATGACATGGGACCAATGGCATTGGTTAGAGGACTCAAAGACCTTTCCAAAATGTCCAAGAACATGAGAAAAGCTTAAAAGTTGAGCAAGTTATGCCTTGTAGAAGTTGGGAAATTTTTGGATATTTTGAAAAGTCAACTTTGATCCAAATGACCTAAAATTGCTAATGGGCCCATTTTTCTTCCACAATTCATCATTCCAAGCATGTGCACGACCACTTGGCCCAAAGGGAAGTATTTTCTCCTTTTTTATTTATTTATTTGAATTTTTATTTATATTAATTCATTTAAATCAAATTAAATATAGGAAAAATACTAACCTAAGTTTTCAAATCTTTTTGTACATATTTCAGCCTCAAGATTTCGTGCCTAAGTCAATAAGGAAAGATTTGGAGCAAATTGATCATAATTGGCACAAGAACACATGGAAAAGATATGAAAAAGATCCTTAGAAAATCAATTATCAAAAACAATGAATGCCATGGATTTGATTGGTTTTTGTTAACCTAATGGACTCAGTACAAATGCTAGAACACAACCCTAATCATAAGAGACACAAAGCTGCGCTCATAGGCCATTGACAAACTTGAAATTTCTCCAAAGAAAGTCAAAACTGAAATCATCTTTACAAGGCGATTCAAGGCACGAAAACTATTCCAATAGCTTCCTTGGAGGTTACTGGACATATTCCAATCAAAAGCATCAAAGATAACCTCTTGAAACGCTGTACAGAAGTCCCACTTTTCTTACTTTTTTGCATAATCGTATTTGATTTTCAAGCACAATCATTGCATTTTTCTTAGGGATTATTACTCATTGATGGATTCTGATGCTAACTGTACAATTTAATTGTGTTTTTGTGCACTCAATGCGATTTCACCATGTTCGAGTTTTAGGGTTTGCAGAGCTTCCAAATTGGGGCTTTTCACCCAAGGAAAAATTAGCCTTCAAGAGTACCATGGTTGTACTCAGCAAGCCTGGACGAATAAGAACCACCCATCGCGCTGAATTTATGTGCCAAGGAGAGCTAATCGCTATTTTCTCTAAAGCTACCTAATAGAACACGTTTAAAACCGTTGCTTTATGTTCTTGTTTCAGAAAAAAAAACAAAATACGCGAAGGAGATGATGCGTTGGCAAAGGGTGATAGGTCCTTTCAAATTTGCGCGCGCTTCAACCCACTAACATCATGTCTTTATTTATTATATTTGTATGTTATTATATATTAAATGAAATTGGAATGGCTCAGTGGCAGGTACATACGCTTGCAATGTTCATGACCTGGGTTCGAGCCCCAGGTCTGTATAATTTCCATACTATTTTTCATTAACAATTCCCATGCAGCGCCCAAGGTCAAGACGTACCATGCATCCTCAAGAATCAACAGCCACGCGTCCCATGGAATCAAACCAAAGGTTGAGATTGGGAGAGTACCATAAACCCTGGTCAAAGTGCTAACACGCTACTCAAAAAAGTCAATGGACCTGAAGCTTGTTGGGCCAAATTACTGGATCCATACCTCCTAATTTGGGACTGAACCCCCCCTGGTTTGCAAATTCTATACATTTTCTTATATTTTATTTTCAATTGTTATCTTATTTCCTTTATTGTTTTAATTTAATTAATTATTTTTTTTACAAAATACAAAAACCTCATAAAAAATCAGAAAAGACAAAAAATATAATAAATACTTTATTTTAATTATTTTCATAAGCAAATTGCATGTAAATAAATTAATTTAAATTAGGGTTTGCAATATTAATTCTTTTCACAAAAAATCTAAAAAATGTAGAAATAGGTTTAATTATTTTTTTTATTTCTTTTAATTTTCCCTTCTATAATAATATTACTTATTTCATTTATTTTCATAATTAAAATTGTGCATAAAAAAAATTAGGTTTAATTTAGGTTATATTTTAATATTTTCATAACAAATTTAAAAGCCACTAGAATTAGGGTTTGCATTCAATTTTAATTTTCATTAATTCTCTTTTTCATTAAATCCTAAAAAAATACCAAAAACAAATTCTTGCTTTCTTTTAATCTTAATTAATTAATTCATTAATTTAATTTTTGCAAAAGGGTCCAACGCCCTCGTTTCAATTTAATTTCGCCTATTTATTTTATTTCGCTTAAATAATTATGTACCTCTCCCGAAGCCTTGTAATTACTTTTCGCACTTTAAATTCTTTTAATTTCTTTATTTTCTGTCAAATCGGGTCCAGGTTAATTTTGGCGATGTGGACCCGCGCCATTTGTAATAGCTTTAGATTTACTTTTTCCTCGCAACTTTTAACTGTTAAACAAAGCATGCAAGAATGAATGGCCATAATAAAAACAAGCGTAGAACACTTTAACATGACAAGACAAATGCAAATGAAAACGACACACAATTCGCACGCACCACCCCTAGGGTACGCCTCACTGTTGCCTTGCCTCGAAAGGTGATCGTCGAGTAGAGGACGTCTTAGTAAGTCCTCATGATCCGGGAACCTGGCATGAGGGTAGCTTCTAAGGTGTCTTCCCATTGCTCTGGTGATCACCATGTCCCAAACCTCGAATTGACCCGAACACCTCCAACGGTGGTGCTACCTACCTCTCAATGGTGGGATGGCACTACTTTAAAGGACATTTACACAGACGAATTCCTTAGGGTAGGTAGACGACTCTAGATACTTGCTCTAAATTTCAAAACAAATCAAAAATACTTTTCACACCAACACATTTTCAAAAAGCTTTCGAAAGCAATTTTTCAAACACTCTTGAGAACTGATACAAGAGTCGAACTGGAATTTTCAAAGAAACTTTTTTTAAAACCCACAATTGAAAAGCAAACAAACCATTTTTGAAAACACAAATGAGCAAGTATCTAAGAGCCCATGGATAACCATGGATAGAAAGGGTGCTAACACCTTCCCTTTCTATAATCTACCTCCCGAACCGAGAGCAATCTCTTTAAGGAATTTTTCTGTGCTTTTGTCCTTTCCATTTGGAGAAAATAAAAGACGGTGGCGACTCTTGCTTCCGCGACATTTCGCGAACCAGCGTTAAACAGTCAGTTCCAGATCCACCGATCACACACTACCTCTCCACTAGTTGAATGGTTGAAGAGAAAAGGACGTAGCAATACTATTTGTAACTACTCTTTTTAAAATAGCCAACAACTCTATTTTTCTTGGCTATATAAGAAAATAATCATATGTTTAAAATGTTGTTGGTGTTCAATCTTAAAAACAAAAGCTGTCATTTATTGGAACACAACAAAAGCTATTAAACACTATAACAACAACAATAACAACAATTATGCTGAAAAATGTTGAAGCTAACCAAATAAGATAAAGATGAAGAATTCTACAAGATGTTATTCAAACTACCAATCATATACATCTTGGTAGAATTATGAAAAATCAAGGAGTTGTTGCTCATATCTTGCTTAATGAAGAAAGAAGATGAAGATGAATAATTCTACAAGATGTCATTCAAACTATCAATCATATAGATCTGATAGAATTATGAAGAAGCAAGGAGTTGTTGCTCATAGCTTGCTCAATGATGAAGGTGAAGACAAGAAGACTACAAGATGCTTCACTTAACTTAGATTATATTTATCTTTGTAGAAATATGTAAAAACACAATAGTTGTTGCTCAAATTGTGTTATTGCTTAAGATCTTCATGTAAATTGTTTGTACACAAGAGTTATTGCTCAGAATTGTGTCAAACAATATGTACTTAAATCAGGAGTAATCTAGTTGATAAGAAGCACTCATGTAATCTCCATAAAAACAATTTTGTTTAGAATTGGTTGGTTCCTCAAGTGATCGAGTGAAGATCAGAATACTGGAGAAGACTTTGGCTGCGATCATCATAGATAAAATCCTGGTAGTGGTTTCTATTGGGTCAATGGTAGTCATATCTTAAAGGGGACTGAGTGAAGGTTAGCCTTGTAAGATCATTTATGGATATCATTATAAGGAAATCTTGATATGAGATATTGAGAGATTGGATTCTATTAGGTCAATGGATGTTATATCCAGTTGGACCACTAAACGGGTCATTGGTAGTTAGTCACTCGCGTGTAGCTTGGGCATTGTAATCAGTTTGGTTATAGTGGATTAAGTCCTTGATTAAGGAAAAATCACCTTGGCGGGTGGACGTGATTAGCTTGTGGATTTCTCAAGTGAAACCAGGATATATTGTGTGTTCTTTACTCTTGATTATGCTTTATAGTTTATGTTTTTATAACTTAATTAGAAGCAATATCCAGAAGCGTTGTTTAACAAACAATTCTTAGAAGCGAAAGTTGTTCAAGAAAGGAAAACCCAATTCAAACCCCCCCTTTTCTTGTGTTTTCTCTATTTCTTCAATATCATCAGTAAAAAATTATCACCAAGACATCATTAGTTCACATATTCATAAAGCATCACTTAATTAACCATTTTGCAATGCCAAAAATAATGTAATGCAACTTCATTAGACTCATGCATGCGGTACTAAAACTTCACTATTGACTCAATCATCTTTTCTCCAAAGATCCCCACCAATAGGATCGATTCCTGCTTAGGACCAGAGCACATCATATTATTGCACTTAATCCACACTATGGGATTGAGGCCATAAATGGACTATTATCCTATCATCATCATTGGACCAATTGTCCTAACAACATCACTGGACCGAAGTCCTAAAATATGCCATGAATGCATGATGCATAACAACACAATAAACATGACCACGACTAGTAAAATCACATCATTCATTAATGTAATAATAATAAGGTCATCACATACAGCATTGTGCACACATCCTCATAACAATGTAAATACATCACATAACACAAGTAAAGTTACAACAAGACATGGTTACATCAATTCATAATAGAAAGCATACATACTATTATATCAACACATAATCTCATCATCTCATCATAACATAATCAATAGAAAATACAATGTATGATTCATATTATTTCACCAAAGTATATTACATCACATTATCTTCCTAACGCTTTGAATGGCACGTCAAATGGAGTACGAGAACTCAAGTTACGGCCTATCAAGGTTTATGTCAGACACTCCTCGCCTGAGGCTCACCCAATGAAACAGCTTGCTCGCCTAAGGCTCGCCCAATGAGGTTGGGTTGAACAAGGTTCCCCCATACAAAATTCCAAGAGCGTTGTTTTCTTTAATCACCCTCACCCGACGAAGAAAATGGCTTGCCCGACGAGCTCCTCTCACCTCCACTTCGCCCGACGAAGCTAGGGCGAGTCACTAACTTTCATACAAATTCCAAGGGATCTGTTTCCCTTCCACCCCTTTCCTTTCACTTATCTCTTACTCGACACATCAAGGGCGGAACACCTTCTCCCGATGAAGCATCTTGCTTGCCCTATGAGGCTACATGAACATGGTTTTCCTGTTGCGCTTTCCTGCCCAAAACCTGTCTCAATTCTACACAAATCCAACACAGTACAAGTTCCAAATCATCATAAATTCACATAGTTTCATCATGCATTAATGAAATATTCTAATATACATCCTATACATCAATTCATGGTAAAACAAATATCACAATTTCATCAATTCTCATCAAATCATCATATTAACATCATCAACCAAAACCCCAACACAAACCTACAATTATCTAAGCCCTAAATCACTTATAATAATACTGATAAACTCCCCTTACCTTAGATTCCGAACAGTAATTATATATCTTCTCACGTTTCACATAACCCTCTGAGTTCCTCAGTGCCCTAGCTCTCTTCACAACATTCTTCTCACTTTTATGATCGCATAATGAACACTGACACTCACTTTTCCTTGTTTAACCCTTGGACCCTTTCTATGGTCTTCCATCTTACCCTCACTTACTTCACGATATTACCACCTTGTCCTTATAGTCTCTACCTCTTATTATTTTATTTATTTAATTAATAATAATTTTAAATAATCATAACTAATTACCTGAAATTACTAAAACACCCAATATCACTTCACATACATGAAAACATCGAATATACTCATAGATACATCATAAATACTCATAATATTCTCAATTAAATAATTAAATAAATAATTTAATTATTTTAGGGTGTTACAATAACGTCCTTGCTGACCACAATCTGCTTGTTCACTGGGTCGAACAATTTGTAACCTCTTATCGAATGATATCCTACTAGGATCATCTGACTCGAGTTGTCATCAAGTTTTCTTCTCAACTGATCTGGCACATGTCTATGTGCAATAGATCCAAATACCTTCATATGACTCAAGCTAGGTTTAACACCATACCAACATTCTTCTGGAGTAATTCCTCTTTGTTGGACATCTGTTCAGGATATAAGTTGCAGTCGACACAACTTCACCCTAAAACTCTTTAGGTAAATTCTTGCCTTTGAACATACTTCTCACCATATTCATGATGGTTCAATTCTTCCTTTATGAAGTTCCTTTTTGTCGTGGAGTGTAGAGTGACACCACCTTATGCACAATCCATTCTTTCTCACATGATGTATCGTAGTATTTCGACACACACTCTACACCACCATTAGTTCTCAAAACTTTGAGCTTTTAACCACTTTGTATTTCGACCATAAATTTAACCTTGGCAAATACCTCAATCACTTCACTTTTCTTCTTGATCATAAAATTCCATAGTTTTCGACTAAAATCATCTATGAATGTAACAAAGTATTTGTTAGCTCTATTAGAATCCACCTAGATTAGTCCATATACATCAGAGTATATGATTTTAAGAATATCCTTTGACTTTCTTCCTGCATCTTTGCTGAAGCTGTTCTTGTGCTACTTTGCCTGCACACATTCCTCACACACCTCATTGGAGTAGTTGAATACAATAATTTTCATTATTAAATTAGGGTATAGTAGTGAAAAAAACATTTGTGAAACAATTGTTTGGAATATCATCGGGATAAATCAATGAAGTCACTGTCGAATGTTTTTTTATCCCACAGGAAGGGAAAGGTAAACATCGAGTAAACCTGAGAAGGGTGAAATCACGATCAAACAACCGAGAGATTGGGTAAGGGAGTCTATTATGCGAGGGGAAGGTATTATCACCCCACACGTCTGTGGTACTCTACGATATACACTCTTGTTGTTCTAATCAAAGGGGTGCGTTTAAATCTACAACTTACAAGCTAAAAGAAAAATGCAAAGAGGGAATGCATGAAAAAGAAAACATGGGAAAAAGAAGGAATGTTTACAAAGTTTACCTCAACTGAGAGCTGTGACCAGATGCATACGTATCCCTTTTAAGGAATTAAAGCGTCGTAGTTCGGCTCACATGTTTCAGTTTGTTTTATTTTTTTAATGAACAATTTTAATTTCGATTTCTACCACAACTCAACCTTTGGAGACTCACGCGTCAACACAAAAATGAATTAACATGTTCTTTTTGAAAAGTTTGAAAGAAAAATCCCGAAGGTGAAAAAGGGTTTGCACTGGTTGATATTTTTTACCTTGAAAAAGGATTTGAAAATTGTTAGGTGTTTTATGCAACTGCATGGAAAAAGAGATTTGGTTTTAAGGATGCAAAAGAAAAGAAAACATCTAAGGGAAACTAACTAGTTATATCCCTAATGTTATCATACAATGATGGTCCTAAGGTTGAGTTTGAAAGGGAAATATCTACCTATGTTAGCATGCATGGATAACAATCCTAATGTCTAACTTGCATCAGAAACTTCACAAGTGAATCCCAAGGGAGCATACAATGGTTCAAAACCTAAGAAAACATGGTATATACAATGATGAAAAGAAAACAAGCAATCAACAAGCTCAAGAGAGCACACACATATCATGAGCAGTGTATACTAACTCAAGTCAACAGGCCTAATCAAGATATTTAATCATCAAGGTAGGTAAAAAAGGGGAAGTTCCTGACCATAGAAATCTCATCTAGGCAAGAAGGGGTCTTGAAAGATACTCTTAACCATAATATCATGTCACAGAGGCAAGAAGTATAGAGTGAGGGGAAGTGAATATACAAGGCGACTAAGCACCTAACCAATATATCAAGAATCAAGGTAGGAGATAGAAAACAATATGAACAAACACGAAGCATCAATGTCGCCCGGCATGAGCTCCAGAAAAAGTGTGGGGGTATTGGTTACATATCCATTTTCCATCTGATCGACTCGATAACAAGAGTAATACACTCCAAAGTATCGATGTACAACGCGAGCTAAGGATGACACCGAATAAAATTGTGGGGGTTGATTAAGAACCCTACTCCTATTTCCTTCTTTGAGGACTTAACAATGGTGGAATGGGAATGGGATTCCTCTTTGAGGTCTTTGGACACAAATGTAAACACGCAGCTGGATGCCTACTTACTTCGAAGTTGGGTCTTTAACCAATCAACAAACACAATCATCAAACAAGTGTGGAATGCCTTCTAAAGGACTTTATACAGCGACTTCGAGCGCACGCTCTTTATTATGATACTTCTCATGATATCTAGAAAGAAATAAAATGTGGAAAGATAAACCAGGCGTGGAAGTACCAAACAGATAAAATGTCTGTTATATAGAAAGCAAGCAAAGCGAAAATACTCTGAAAAACTTTAAGCAAGCTGGCATCAATAAACGAAATGATCAGAAATAATATCCAATAAAATCATCCAGTGTACAAGTCAAAAATAAATTGTAAGCAATGCACCTCAAGCCAATATCCTGCACTGAGCTATGCTACACAAACAAATGGTAAAATCTGAACACATGTGTCTTGACGAATCGCCTTAAAAAACTAGCACAATCTCACAAGAAAGGTTAGCAAATAACAATGGATATCAAATATAACTCAACAATTGACATTACAAGTTAAAATGGCGTATTATCATGCATGAAGTGAAATGCAATAAGTAATGGAAACGTAAAATTGGATTCTGGGTAGCATTACAATTATTTGTAGAATCAACCCAAAAAACATACTAGAATCAAGAAAATCTAAATACAAAGGTTCATAAATGAACAATAACATATAAGCATGGCTTATGTGAAGATTAAACTCTATGTATATGTTAAAAAGTTTCAAAGAGCACTAAATTAAAAAAATAGGCGCGCAAAACACCAGAACAGATTGGCTCAAACTCGCACGGTTAGCTACAAACGCACCAAAGGACTAAAAAAAGTGGTTCTCATGAATTAATTCCAAGCGGAGGTACTACTTCCAAATCCCTGGTAGAAACTCCATAATCGTGTAAACCGAGCGGAATTTTGATCCGTAAGCGGTAAAACTTGGCATAAATGTCATCCAAATGTCAAAACCAAATGTCTTGAGCATTAACCATTGACAACATGTAACTTTATGCTCAAATCATGTCCAAAAGATAGAATTTAACCAAAAATCAAGTGTTGGTTTAATTTCTGAATTCAACTCTTTTATATATGTAAAATGAAAGCTTATCCACAAAAATGTATTAAAAATCATATCAACACATGATTACTCCATAAAAACTCCACAACAATTCCGTAATTGACATGCGAACTTATAATTCGGTATTTAGGATTTTCAATTTTTTTATCGAATTGAAAACAAAATTCACATCAATTATGCAATTATTCAACCTATTCCTCTTTTCAACATTTCAACAAAATCAATAACTCACATGAATTATGTATATTCAACAGTTAAAGAATTAAATTCACATAACAACTCAACTCATGAAAATATGCTCAAAAAAATCAATGTTATAATGGTTCAAGCATTTCATCAAACGCATAATCTACAAACAAATATTCAACTCAAAAGTGATCTCAATTCACATAACCAACATCAATTCAAAGGATATTTATCCTATGCCACACTTTGACATCATCACAAGAACAAATGCTATCTCCAAAAGTCAATTCTAATCAAATTTCACTTCTTAAGCATTTTATAGAACACCTAAACTACAACAATATATCTCAACCAAACTTCAAAATTCCAACACAAGTTTATGTCCAATTCTCCATTCAAAATAAATATTCAACACTTTAATTCAAAAATACAATTAAAACTTCAATTAAATTCAAGATTAAATCAAAGTAATTAGTAATTAAGAATGAGTGAATTACCAAATGTAGAGAAGAGGAGGTTGAAGAAGAGAAAGCGTCACCGGAATTGGGACAGGAGAAGGAAGAGGGAAGGAGATTTGTGATTTTTGACTTTTTTGTTATTGATGAATTTTTGAAGATTGATGAAGATTGTTGATGTTCTTGAGTAAAATTGAGAGAAGAGTGTGTTTGATCTTTGAGAGAATAGAGAGATATTTGTGAGGAGTTTTTGGGAGTGAGAGAAGTTATGAGAGAAAAATCCGATTTTTTGAATATATTCTCCCTCCAATTGGGTATTAGATTTGAATTTGGGGTGGGATTTGTTTTGTCAGTGCCAACAAATTTAATGCACAACGCGAGAACGAAATGCCATGTCATCACCAGTGTGGAATCTTGACTCGAGCTCAACATTAAAATCAAAGATTGTGAAATTTTTGACGCGATACAGAAAGAACGGACTAAGTCGGATAAACAAAGAGAAAGTTATGAATTTTTGAAGATGCACTGACACATAGCAGAGTTAGCTAAAATGGTTTTTTCTCAGTTAATTTCACCGTTCAGTTTTGAAAGAACACCACAAACTAAAATCCTCCAATCAAAATATGAACTCGAGGTCTGAAACAAATTTCTAGCTGACATCATTTGTGAAATTTTTCCAAAAGAACTGTCTTAATACGATAAAAATCAGAGAAGTTACGATTTTTATAATATCGGAAAACGGTGAATTAAAACTACGGTTCAACATAATAAATTTCTCTAGTAATCCATAATTCCCGGGACTTTCCTCGAAGAATCAACTTTTGACTCGAACATACGAATTGAAGATTAAATCAAGATGGATTTTTCTCCTAAAGAACGGCTCAAAAACATTGATCCAGGCGGAAGTTATGAATTTTTGAACGTCCGTAAAATTATATTTTAACACAATATTTTCACTATTTTCACCGTTTAGCTTCAAAGTACTTGCACGTTTGAAGATCTTCCTCAATGAATTGGCTTTCGATCCGAACATGAAAGTTGGAGGAAATAACAAGCCAATTCAAATGCTTTAAGAGGAACTCAAAGATGATACTCCAGCCAGAAGTTATGAATTTTAAGATGATACTCAAAGATGATACTCCAGTCACAAACACATGTTTGAAGCTGGTAGCGAACATATGACAAGAAAGAGACCGGAGGAAAGGATTCTATCAGAGATACCGAATATATGTTTGGATTTGGTAGAGATCATACAATGGGAAGGAGACCAGAGGAAAGGACTCTAACCCAAAGATATCACAAGTACACGTCCAGAGGAAATGACATATACGAAGGAGACATCGAACGTACATGCTCGGAGCTGGTAGCATACATATACGAGAGAGACAGACCAAAGAATGCTCTAGCAAGGATATCAACATGTCTAGATTTGGTAGCATATGCATAAAAAAGAGACGAGAAGAAAAGAATTTAACCAAGATATCACAAATACATGTCTGGATTTGGTAGCAGACATATAATAGGAGAGAGGCCAGAGGAAAGGACTCTAACCAAAGATATCACAACTATATGCTCAGAGTTAGTAGCGAACACATATGAAAGATGTAAGAACAAGATTTGGTTCTTCAATATCATCTCTGAGTTTTGATGATAACAGATGAGTATGTTTGTATGAACAATTTTGTTGTACTAATTTTTATTATTGTTGAGTACTTAACAAACAGGTTCTGCTTCTGATGGATAACGTGGCCAAGACATTATAAGAGAATTAGTTCCGCTTCTGCACTACATAAGTTCTATTGAACAATAGCAAGACACTCCAGAAGTCTCTGAAGAGTAAGCTCTGATGTTTGTCTAAAGAAACCAGTCATAAGATCTAAAGACAGAAGTTACTACTTACGTCTAGATGCTAAAGACTCAAGCTTCTAAAGACAACATGTTCTAAGGAAACAATCAGAAGATCTGAAGACTCAAGTATCTACTAAAGTCCAGATACTAAAGACTCAAGTATCTACTAAAGTCCAAATGCTAAAGACTTAAGTTTCTAAAGACAGTGTGTTCCAAAGAAACAAAGTTAGAAGATCTGAATACAAAGTTTCTACTGAAGTCAAGATGCTAAAAATTTAGTTTCTAAAAGACAACTTGTTTCAAAGAAGAAAAAGTTAAAAGATCTGAAGACAATGTTTCTATTGAAGTCCAGATGCTGAAGACTTTATGTTTCTAATAACAAGGTTCTTAAAAGGATTCTAAAGACAGAAGGCCTAAAGATTCCAAAGACTTGAATTTCTAAAGGTCCAAGGTTATCTACAACGGGTTCTCACGACCAAGTGCTGAAGACTCTAAAGACGCAGTTCTGAAGACTCTGAAGACTTGAAGTTCTAAAGATATAATGTTATGTTCCCACTTCTAAACTCATGCTCGCAGAAGCCTCTGAAGTACATAAGGAAATTATATAACGGTAACATGGTACAATAGTACACAGTATGAAAAAACCTTATTCTACTACCTCTCTAGTAACTTGAACTATGGAAGAGAAAAGGACATAGAAGTACTATTTGTAACGACTCTTTTTCAAATAGCCAACAAATCTATTTTGCTTGGATATATAAGAAAATAATCGTATGTTTAAATGCAGTTGCAAGGTGTTGGTGTTCAATGTTAAAATGAAAGTTGTCATTATTGGAACACAACCAAAAAGCTATCAACCACTATAACAACAACAAGAACAACTGTTAACAAAATAATTCTCCAATAATGTTGATAATGATTACAATGAAATCACTGATTCACAATGTGCTTAATTTCATATGCTGCACAAAGCTTGCTAAGCTGCAAAAGATAATGAAGATGATCATGAAAACTCCAGTTACAAATCCACAACATAAATGTTGTGCTCTAAAGTGATCATTAAAGAAAATAGAACAAGGGATGTTGTCTAGAATGTTCTAAGGTGAATCAAGATGAAGAAGTTCTTCTCCTTACTACATCAAGATTAACAAAGTTTCCAGAAGCTTATGAAGAAGAAAACTTTAGTAATTCAAGTGCCTTGGGATGTTTTCCCAGGAGAAGCTACTTGAAAAAAATAAGACCACACATCAAGCTACAATACTATGTAATATTTTTAGTGTGTATTATGTTCTTCTGATGTACTTAATTTTGTTTACATCCATCTTGTGTAGAAGAATTATTATTGTAAACAAATGTAATTCAAACAATTGTTTGATGATTCCTTGATAGACTCGATTGAGTCAGGATTCTCAAGAAGACATTGGCTGCGGTAATCCTTATGAGATCACTGGTGGATATCATTGGAAGGGGACTAAGTGAAGGAAATCCTTATGAGATCACTGGTGGATATCATTGGAAGGAAATTATGGTAGGAGATTTTGAGGGATCAGATTCTATTGGGTCAATGACCGTTATATCCAGTCTGGATCACTAAACGTGTCATTGGATGTTAGTCACCGGCGGTTGCCCGTGCAATTGTAATCAGATTGGTTATAGTGGATTAAGTCCTTGAGTTCAAGGCAAAACCACCTTGGAAGGGTGGACTAGACTAGCTTGGGGATTTCTCAAGTGAACAAAGATATATCGTGTGTTCTTTACTTTTAATTATGCTTTAGAGTTTATGTTTTCTTAACTTAATTAGAAGCATTACTTATAAGTAAAACTCAGAAGCATTTCTCAATGAATAATGATTAGAAGCAAAAGTTATTCAAGAAAGGAAAACCCAATTCAAACCCCCCTTTCTTGCGTTTTCTTCATAGATTCAATTGGTATCAGAGCCCGATTCTATTATTGAGGGATATCAAACACCTAATAGTGTTAGATAAAGATCTATATGCCTTGTGAAGAAATACTCTAAGGTGATAGTTATTCAATTTTCAACTACTGTCTAAAATCAGAAAATTAAAGAACAAGCTAGCAAGAAAAGATTCATCAAATAAGAAGTTATATATGTTGAATGCTTTTGATTAAGTTCCCCGAGAGTATGATATGTTTTCAAGAAATGGATTAGTCCACCCTTGACTTTCTCATAAGATAACATTAGGAATCTTTTCAAAAGATGAAAGAATGACGTCTTATGATACATAAGAACTTCAAGATAAAGATGTCCATTCAAGCAGACATAATATCTTATGCAAAAGATCTAAACATTGGCTCTGTTAAAGGAAGCTTTGTAGAAGACCATACACTGCTGAGGAAAGAATACTCATTGAATCATTATAAGTATGATAAGAAACTAACTCTAAACAAGTTAGCTTAGTATTGCAAGAACAAGATTGTCAGTCAAAATCGTCAAAGTTTGATGATATTTGTATTAGAAAGGATTTTGCAATTTGTTCAAGGAATAAAAAATTCAGAAGACGTTAGGCAATGATAGTTAATTCTCTCTAGAACACAGCTTCGCAGAAGTTCATGAAATATTGACCTTCTAAAAATAAGCTTATGTTCAAAGGAAGTTTGACAAACAGATGGATATTCTGATAATAAAAGATCAGAATATATGTGCTCTGAGGATTCTCTCAAGAAGTCAGACGGGTGATTCTAAACATAAGAATGAAGAAAAGACTGATCCTAGCTCTCAGATTAGAGATTAGAGTTTAGAATAAGGTTATTCTTCTCAAATCAGAAAACTGAGAATACTCAAAGAAATAAGAGGAATCAATATGAAGATAATTTATAACCTCTGAAAGACCTCTCTGAAGAAAGAATAAGAAGAAAGAAGTTAATCAGAAGTTGTATCTAAGAGAAAGCTAAAGTTAAAGACAGATGGAAGACCTTCAAGGACATAACGAAGCCTGATCATAAGATATATTTAGGACAAGATAAAGTCAAAATCAAAATGTATAAGCACTCAGATAAAAGAATCAAGGTAAAAAATTTAGAATCTCAAAGGTATGTTTTTCCTCTATCTATAATTTATTAGAACTTCTAATAAAAATATTTCTATAAGTTAGAAGAGGTTTTAAACAGAAAAATTCCAAATGTTAGTGCAACTCCGAGTTGTGAATTTTCTGGTTAAATGAAAATCTCATGATCTGGAACATTCTCTCTTTCCAAGAGAAAAATCTTTTAATCAATTCTCTGGATAATGTGAACACATAAGTTCTCTTGAGAATGAGTTGAAAATTTAACGTATGATGTATGTGATGATAGCTTCTCATTTAAGTAACTATGTTTAATATTTTTGCTATATCAGTTTCCCGTCTGCCACCTCTAAATGCTGATTCACTTAAAGTCCTTATTTAGGACCTGTATGGTAATCTGTCTTTATAAAGACTCATTCACTCCATTCCTCTTCTTTGAAATTCTTGTCCTGTCTCAGTGATCTATGTCATTCTTACAGATTAGTACAACCTCTTTTACCCACTTGAATATATATATATATATATATATATATATATATATATGTTGTACCCCAAAATTTGCCCTCTCATATTATCAAGGTTTTTTCTCACAAGACTTCTTGGACTCCAGACAGGATTAGGGTTTGCTCTGCTCAAGACCTCACCTTGCACTGATGACTTGAAAGTAGGGTTTAAGTTTGAACAAATATTTTTGAACCATCAATGCTTCATGGGACCTTCATACACCATCTTGGACCCCTAAGATTGCTCATACCAAGTTTCAAGCCTTGAATCACATTTTTTGCCCAGTCAATTGGACAGTTGACCTAAAAATCAGCTATATTGGGGAAAAAGTCAACCATGGCCAATTTACAGTCAAACTTCATAATTTTTGATCCACAACAACATTCTATGCTCCTATGTACCATTTTATCAAGTTTGGATCACAACTCCTCAAGAAATTTGATCAGATCATCAAAAGGGCAAAATGATCAAAATTAGGGTTTTGACTGAGAAAGGGCAATTTCTGATTTTTAACCTAGCCAATGACCAATTGGGTTCAAGCATGATTTTAAGGACTCAATAGCATCATCTTAACCTAATCACATAGTTCAAAAGATCTCAAATGCATAGGATTGACATATGAATTTTGCAGTCAACTGATCAAAAGTCAACTGTACACAAAAAAGTCAAACTTTGACTTTTTGATCAAAATCAAGTGCCAAGGGTCATAATTCATCAAGATGTGTCAAAATATGAAACTTGTTGACCAAGAAACCTAATTTTTCAAATTAGGGTTTTAATTTAAATTTTTTCATAACTTAGAATTTTTCTAAGTTATGGAAAATTTCTTATTTTTCCCCCAACTTTCCACAACTTTTTCACCATGATGAAATTGGATTCAAAGAAAAATTCCAACATGAATGTTGTAGTCCTCCATGAAATCTACAACTTTTATACACAAAGTTTTCCCAAAAGATGTTTGGATCTCAAGTTATGATTTTGTGAATAGGGGTCTATAAACTTTTTAACTTAGTGAAATTTTCCCTAGTTTAGGCAGATTTTTGACCTAACTTCATGGAAATTTTTCACCTAGTTTCAAGAGGTATCTCAAAATGCATTTCAAATATGAATTGTATAACATGTTACAAGCTTTCCAAAATGTCCAAGAACTCTCCAAGATCATTTATGGTTATGGAGAATCAAAGAAGGGAAAATTGCAATTTATCACTTTTGATCAAGGCATTTTCACAATGTTACAAGTTGCAAATTAGTGTCAAACATGCTTGTACTTTGTTTTACAGGTCCTAATCCCTTCTACGCTCCATAATTAAATGCAAACACATTGGATAATGGTCTTGTTCTGACTTTTGAAGCATTGCACAATGAATTAATCCAAAAATGGCATAAAGTTCATAATACCATTTTGATAAAGCATGCTTTTTGCAAATTTGCAAATCTTGAGCCATGGACCTGATCTTTTGTTGCAAGCAAGATCCACAAACATCAGGCAAAGTATACCAAATCCTTGCAACCCTAGAGCTAGCCTGTACAGGCCTTTGGCATTGGTCATGTCAACTTTCTTCAAAAGCAAGCAAACTTGCAAAAGTCAATACAACTTGTGTATCTTTTAAAGGCAAGACTTGGCATCATTTCAAACAAATTCATAACATTGTAACAAGCCTAAGCATGAATTGCTAACATCTCAAACACTCCAAAACAAAAAAAACCACATTTCTGCCCAAAACAGGGCAGCTTCTACAAATCTCAAGCCAAATCAATATTGGCTCGTGCGTTTCTTGATTCGACCCTTGAAACACCTCCCATACATCACACCTAAACTGTCCAGGCCCTTGTCTTGCAACTGTGTGCCCTGTTTCAAGCTTCACCATTTTCATTTTGAAGGTTTGCAGGTTGACTCGTGCAGCAAGATTCAAGCATCTACAAGGCAAGCTGAGCATTGGAGAAGCTTGAGGGAACTTCAAGGAAGCTCACAAGAACTTCTGGCTTCACTCAAAGTTCCCACATTTCCATATCCAAACTCAACTGAACAAAGTATTTTTCAAGTTTCTATCTCTCTATTTAGGCATCCTTAGGTCACGATTTGTGATGCAAAGATGTAGTCCTTAACTTGCTTAAGCTGTACATATGTATAGTTTTTATTTATATTAACTGAGTAGTGAGAATTTGAAGCTTGAAGTTCATGAAAATTTTAGGTAAGAAATTAGGGCCATTAAAATTCTCCCTGGTTTCTTAAAGTTAGGTTTCAAATCTTATATCATTGGAATCGTGAGTTTACAAGTTATACTTTTTATGTTAAGAGTTTTTGATTTTATGCAAGCATGAGCAAGAACAAGATTTGAAGGCAGAAGCACGCGCGTTTGTTTGGCTGGAGGACATGGACGACAGGTTCTGGGCCTGGCGCGCCTTGGGCCTGTTTGTCCTACTTTTCACACCCCCTGTTTCCTATTTGCACCCCCTTGCATTTTTTTAATATTTTGCATATTTTTTCATTTCTTTTATGTTTATTGACTTTAATATTTTTTTCTGAACATTAAAAAATCCCAAAAATATTTTCTTAATTTTTTGCATTTTATTTTATTATTTTTTATTATTTTTTTGGCATAAAAATAGTTTATTAGGTTTTATTTTCTTAAATAAACTTGTAAATAATAAAAATACTTAAATGTTTTTATTTTATCATTTAATACACATTAAATATTTATTTTTCATACATATTTAATTTTTAATATTTATACATAATATTATTATTATTATTCTTGAACGAAAATGAATAAAAGAATATTAGAAAACAATATTTTCTTTTAAAATAAAAACTAGGGTTTCCCCTTTCAAAAATAATAACATTATTTTTTCTTATTTTTAGGACTTTGATAATTTTATTTTCTCATACATAAAACAATTACAAAACATTTTTTTTGCATATTTACATTTTATTGCATATTTAAATAATTGTGTATTTATTTATTGTACAATAAATTCAATTGGGTTGTAATAGGGAATTAGGGTTTTATTTTATGCAAAATATCCCCATTCAAAACTTGTATCCCCCTCCCATAATATTGTTGTAATAGTTTAGATTTACTTTACGCAATTTATCGCATTATATACATGTTTAGTAAATTAGGGTTTGTATGATAAGATAAAAATCAAACAAATAGCATGACCTAATACAAGACAAACAAAATGCATGTAAAATAACAACACATTGCACACAAGCACCTCTAGGGTTTCATCCACTTGGTTTCCTTAAAACATGGTCATGGTATGCATGCTAGGTATCTTGGCAAAACAATACAAAACAAAAGATCATAGTCCCTCGATGACGCTATCTTGGTTTCCTAAACAAAGATGATCTTAAGTCCCTCAAAACTTGCTAAAGATACTTGGAAATATTGCTATCATGGTCATATGATGACCCACGCCCGTCCCGTTTAACATCCAAAGATAGGGTTATCTACCAAAACAATGGTAGGTTAACAATGTCAAAGGAATAAAAATGTATAGGAAAGACTTTTGAGTAGGTAGATAAGCTTCTAGTTACTTGATCTCTTTCAAACAATCCTTGCTATTTTCAAACAAACACACACATTTAAAAACAATTTCCAAACAACTTTCAAAACATTGAAACATTTTTCAAAAGACAAACATCTTTGTATACATTCTTACGAAGAAGAATCATTACAAAGATTGCCTAAACAAAAGGCCTCTTTTCAAAATACTTTCAAAACCATACAAAGCACCATTTCAAACAATTGCAAAAGCAAAGCTAAGTGATCTAAAACAAGTAACTAAGAGCCCATGGAAAACCATGGATGAAAAGGGTGCAAGCACCTTCCCTTTTCATAATCTACCTCCTGGACCAAAAAACAATCTCAAAGGTCTTTCCTGTGCTTTTTTACCTTTCCTTTTGGATAAAATAAAAGTCGGTGGCGACTCTTGCTAAACCGCAACATTTGCAAACACAAACACAAAACCTCAAGTCAGTTCTCCCACCGCATCACAATATATATATATATATATAATATATATATATATATATATATATATATATATATATATATATATATATATATATATATATATATAATATATATATATATATATATATATATATATCAACAATGATTTATCATATTTATCTTTTCCTCTCATAAAACTAATTTCAAACAAGATCTTTCCTTTCAGTTGTTCATCATGCCTCAACCAACCTTTCTTGGAAATAAAGATATTCTTGAAATCATCACCAAAAAACAAATTGAAAATTTTCTCTTGAAAGTAACACTGCTTCCAGCATCTCAGATGTGTTCTACTCTCAACAATGGACAAGATACTTCACTATGATGAAGAAACCTGTCTACGTGAATCTTGTTAAAGAATCCTTGAAGCATGATTGTTGTAACCCAAAATTTTCCCTCTCATATCATCAACATTTCTCATCACAAGACTCTTGGAATTCAAGATCAAGCTAGGGTTTGCTCTGCTCAAGACACCTCCTTGCACTGTTGTCCTAAATTAGGGTTTGAGTTTGCACATCGGATGTTTTGACCTACAATTCCCAAAATGAATTTCATACTTCATGTTGGGCTCACAAGTTTGTCCATACCAAGTTTCAAGCTTTGATTCAAATTTTTGCCCAGCCAATTGGACAGTTGACCTAGAAATCAATTGTATTGGGGGAAAAAGTCAACTGTGGCCAATTGACAGTCAAAACCTCATGAATTTTGATCCACATCAACATTATGAACTCATATGAACCATTTGATCAAGTTTGGATCATAACTCCACAAGAAATTTGATCAGATCACCAAAAGGGCAAAATGGTCATTTTTAGGGTTTTGACTGCACAAAGGCAATTTTTGACTGTTTGACCTAACCAATGGAAAATCAAGCTCAACCATGGACTCAAGGACTCAATGAAATTATCTTGATCCATTCAACAAGTTCAAAAGATCTCAAATGCATAGGATTGACAGATGAATTTTTCAGTCAACTGATCAAAATTTGACTGTACACTGAAAAGTCAAACTTTGACTTTTTGGTCAAAATCAAGTGTTAAGGGTCATTTTTCATCAAGACATGTCAAATTATGAAACTTGTTCATCAAGAAACCAAAAAATGAAAATTAGGGTTTAAAATTGGAAAAATTTCACAACTTAGAAATTTTCTAAGTTATAAAATTTTCTTATTTTTTCCTAACTTTGTCCCCATTTTTTCACCAAGATGAAAATGTATTCAAACAAAATTTGCAACATGAAAGTTGTAGTCCATCACAAAGTATACAACTTTGACTCACAAAGTTTTCTCAAAAGAAGCTTGTATCTCAAGTTATGATTTTTGGAACAAGGGTACCTAGAACTTTTAACTTAGAGAAATTTTGCCCTAGTTTAGGCAGGATTTTGACCCATCTTCTTGTCCATTTTTTCACATAGTTCCACTTGGAGTTTCAAGTTGCATTTCAAAGATGGATTATAATACATGTTGCAAGCTTTCCAAATTGTCCAAGAACTCCTCAAACACCTTTGTGGTTAGGGAGAATCGAATGCTTGAAGTTGGCAAAAACTCACTTTGAAACCATGGCCAATACATGTTCATACCAAGTTGCAAATATGACCAAACTAGATTAGTACATGATTACAGGCCTCTAAACCAATTTACACTCCAAAATTGAATGCAAATACATTGGATATTGGCATTTTTCTG